>KB673201.1:6703193-7032153 GCA_000349145.1 Anopheles dirus | reverse complement strand
GCAACAAATTTGACAACCGCCAACTAGCGAACAGCCAACTAGAAAACGGCCAACTAAAAAACCGCCAACGAGTGAATGTGCACTGTACTACTAAAAACCGGCCCCAACGTGTGCGAAACTTGAATTGACGTGCGGATTGCTATTTAGATTTGCTCAATAAGCCCCAAAGTATGCAATGTGCACCACCACATTTTTTATTTATCTGCTATTTTAATAAAGTATGTCTACTATGTCAAGTATAATAAATTGTAAAACTAATCTCGAATCTCGGCGTTTGTAAAGCTTTAGCAGTTTTAAGTACGATTATCGTTCGCCAAGGCGCTCGTCAATAAACGATCGCACCCGCATTAGGAATCCCGTCGTCAGTTAGTCATTAATCAGGCAAATATACCGAAAAAAGCTATTAAAAAATGGTTTTTAAGTAAATTAAAGTGTTCTCACTACTGGTAAACGATCACCTGCTGCAATAGGGGAATGTTTTAAAGCTCATCCTTCTTCCCTGGACGGTGTACCTTACCTCGCGTTAGGAACTTTTCAAACTCTCGATGTGTTCGCACCTGATCGGCCGCCTTCGCAACGAGCCGCTCGAATTCGTCCACATCGAAAGCGTAGTTGGTGAACTTGGCATGTCGTTCGTCTCGCTCGGGATGCTTTCCCTCTCCTTCCGGGTGGACGAGATGGTCCCGCTCCCAGGTGAGATAGTGTACGCCCCGGAGCCGGGCCAGATCCCGGTAGCAGTTGGGATCCTCACAGTGATACAGCTCGAACAGGGTGGCCCACTTCGGGAGGAAGAGAAGATGCGTCAGACCTGCTCCGTGCATTCCGATGAAGATGTCGCTGTTACGCGTGATTCGTAGCTGCTCGACGAAGGGTAGGTCATGACCGTAGCTAACACGTTGCACGGCATAGTTTGGATTCGAGGTGATCCGTTCAACCAGTTCGTCCTCGTTCAGGATGCGACGATAGCGCGTTTGACGCGAAAGGAACGTGATCCGGAGGCGATCATTGGGTCGGGTGGACATTCTCACATTCAGCCGATGCAGAACATGCTCAGAAAAGGCGTGGAAGAGACCACTGTTTTCACAGCCATAGATCTGCAATAAAAAAGCCATTATTTAAAGTTCAAACTACTTCCATTCCGCTCGCGATACTCACAATCGGTGTGTTATAGTACAGCCCAAAGATCATCCGCGGCAGTAGCGGCATCACAACGTTCCTGAAGCACACCACCTTCCCCGCGTACGTCTTCAGATCCACGATCGGGTTCCTCGTGAACACCTTGAACGTGTCCGCAAACGGCGACAGGTACGTGTACGATTCCCACACCAACACCTGCGTGTCCGTCCCGAAACCCCCCACGTGCGATAGGTTCACGTGCAGCGAGGCGTACAGATTGAGAAAGTCACAGAAATGATGGTACATATTGATCGCCGCATCGATCTTCATAATAAACGCCGGCTTCTCGATCACTACATCGCACCGACCGTCCTCGATCGGGGGACGTTCCAGGCGCTGGAAAAACCGCAGCTCAGGAGCCCACGACTGCAGCGGGCTGATGTGCTGCAGCTCGTCCCGCAACCGCTCCCCGTGCAACCGACAGTAGCCTCCGATCTGGCCCGGCCCCAGCACGTCCATTTTGTAGCGCAGCGGTTCGGAGCGGGCGGCGAGGTCGGTAAAATTGAGCATCAGATTGCGACCGCGACAGAAGCGCAGGTACTTGGAGCATTCGAGCGATGAGTCGTGCGGGAATTGGGGTTCGCACATGATGCGCGTTTCGCGAATTTGATCCCGCACGAAGCCTGCCGAAGAAGCGGAGGAGTGGACAAAATGGACGAGGAAACGTAATTAAAACCGAGGTTGATTTAATGGGGCGTTAAGATTTAATGTGTGGAATGGGTAGTGTTGAAAAGAAGGCGAAGAGAAACGGCTTCATCAAGCGATCTTTACAGGGTTCTTTGCACTATAGTAGAAGCTATTTATTTCAACTTACCGAAATCCGCCTGGCTGTAGAACGTGTCCAGCTGAGCTTGCTTGGTTTTTACGTATCCGACGTGGCTTCCGTGGCAGCTATGGTTCGCGAACCGATCCCTCTCCGTACATCCGTCCTCATAACCCCAGCAGCCATTTTTGCGACTTTGGTAACTTTGGCTCGCAATAACCGTCCTGTAGGGACAGTTTTCATCTGCCTCACATTGCTTCTCCAGGGCCGGAAATCGTCGAAAGTACATGGGCAGGTGGGCTTTGGGAAGATTGATGTACTCGTATCGATCGCTACACGAAGCATCACGCGTACAGTGCGCTAACAGAACGATGGTTGCGCTAATTGCCAGCGTAGCACCGCGAACGCATCTCATTCTTGAGGCCACTCTAAAGCGATGACTCTTCCACGATCACCATTCACTTCTCGGGGAGGCTGCACCTAACTGAGATCACACAGAACGACACGACCGAAACAACCCCGAGATTGGTCGTACAGCGTGGGCTTCACTTCTTGAGGAGTATTATACAATCGCCGGCGTTGAAAACCCTCCTCTGCGGGAAGAAACTTATGCACATATGTGGCTTGGTGGTGGGTGACGCACACACCACCTTCTCGCGCGATGAGCTAATCCAGCATCAAAACAAACCGCGTGTGCTTTGCTTATGCTCCTCCTGCCACCCTCCCATGATGCACGATCACGATCGAGTATGGTCGTTCACGTCGCTGCAGTGAATAATAAATAATATAAAATATATGCACTGCTTGAAAATAGTCCCTGCACACTTCATAAAAGGTATAAAAAGAATGTTTAAGTCAAAACTGCATTTTAAAATGCGAATACAAAAGAAGACGGTTATTATTGTGCGAGAAGAAACGTCCAAACCCGGTGTTTGTTTACATCCGTGCATTAGCCTCGGTTCCACAAGGTGCAACAATTATCTGCTGCGCAACGGAAAAATACGTTTAGTTATATGCCTATGTCCTTGTACAATTTTGATGGTGATTTATGGTTTCATAAATTAGAAAACAGATAAATCTTTGATTAAAATGAAAGAGAGAGCGAATAAACTCGCTAGTTTATGAATATAAGTAATTTTCAAACAATCAGCTGTCAACGGCACAATCGGTTGCCGCGGGCACAATGGAGACGGCGCTATTGACATTGAAACGTCAAATTTGTCTTTGCGGAAAAACACATGAAAACATAACGAAAAAGGCCCAGGTAAAGGATCGGTGCGTGGTGTTGCCGACCGATTTTGCGAGTTTTACGGTGCTTAAGATCCGATATCTCTGCCAGGGTGGAAGCGGCACACCCCCAGAAAACAAGCGCGCCCAAGCTGTAGTGCAGAATCGTGCAACCGATAGGACGTATTGCGAATGATGTCCACGATGGAGCGCCACTCGACGTAAGGCCTGCCGCGGCGATCGTAATACGGCGGAGTCGTAACACGTTTGTTTCCGATCCTTTCAGTAGCTCGATAACGCCCGTCGCCCGGCAGCCCAGCCTGGACGACATGAATCTGGATCAGTTCCTCAAGATTTCCAACTACGAGGACACGGTGAAGCAGCTGGACATTTACTACGGCATCGGTGAGTGCGCGAGCGAGACAGCGACGACGTCATTGACGGCGGGGTGTGTGAAAATGCATTAATTGATCTGTCCTTGAAACGATCGAATTTCGATCGCACGTTCCGTCCGGTGCCTTTCCACAGTGAAGCGGCAGCTGCTGCAGTTTCAAAGTCCAATCACGGGCCTGTTCCCGGTGCTCAGCACGGATCGGGAGGTGGGCAGCATCCGGGACAGCGTGTACTGTGCCGCCGCTATCTGGAGCCTTTATCAGGCTTATCGGCGTATCGACGATGACCGGGGCAAAAGCTACGAGCTGGGCCAGTCGGCCGTTAAGTGTATGCGCGGCATTCTGGAGTGCTGGATAAAGCAGGCGCACCGGGTGGAAAAGTTCAAATCACGGCAGTGCGCCGTGAACGCGCTGCACTGCAAGTTCCACCTCGACACGGGCGAAGAAATCTACGCCGACGAGAACTTCAACCATCTGCAGATCGATGTCGTGTCGATCTATCTGATCTTTCTGGTGCAAATGATCACGTCCGGGCTGCAGATCATCTACACCCAGGACGAGGTGGCGTTCGTGCAGAACCTCGTGTACTACGTGGAGCGTGCTTACCGAACGCCCGACTTTGGCATGTGGGAGCGTGGCTCCAAGTACAACGACGGCACGCCCGAAATCCATGCATCCTCCATCGGTATGGCCAAGTCGGCACTGGAAGCAATCAACGGGTGCAACCTGTTCGGCGAGAAGGGTGCCTCGTGGAGTGTCGTGTACGTCGACATCGATGCGCACAATCGTAACCGAAGCATCTTCGAAACGATGCTACCGCGTGAGTCGAGCTCGAAGGGCGTGGATGCGTCGCTACTGCCGACGCTTTCCTTCCCGGCGTTCGCTTCGCACGAGGAGCGGCTGGTCGATATGAGCAAGCTAAACGTGGTGCGACGATTGAAGGGAAAGAAGGGCTTCAAACGGTTCAGTCGGGATGGGTATCTGTCGCGGTTGGAGGACAAAACGCGCCGGTACTATCATAAGGGAGAAATCAAGGACTTCGAGGGGTTCGAGTGCGAGTGGCCGATGTTTTACACGTACATGATCATCGACGGCGTGTTTAAGAACAATCTGGAGCAGATCGAGGAGTACCAGATGGAGCTGCGGAAGTGCATGCACTCGGATAATAACGGAGGTGAGTTGGAAAGCGTTTTGTTTTCAAACTATTGAAATTACAGGGTTCGTCGTCATGATTTGACAACATTGAAATAATTTGCTTAGTAATGTGGATAGCCATTTCCAAGGGGTTTCTAAAGTTTCGTTTAGTAATGTATGATTATCCCTCACCTTTCAGACCCCGTCGTGTCGATGTGCTATGCTCCGGATGGCGACGGAATGTATACGCGAGCCTCCTCCCAGTCGCTCTTCCTCTGGGGCCAGTCGGTGTTCATCATCGCCCAGTTACTTACGGCCGGTTTGCTGCACATTAACGAGCTGGATCCGATCCGGCGATATCTTCCCTCGTACAATCGGCCACGGAAAGGCGGCCGATACTCAGCCTTTCAGGTAAGTAGCTGCACTTGACAGACCTTGTTTTTCATTTCGTTGCGGTCACATAAAAACCCAGCGGAAGAAATTGGCACACTACTACTGCACAACGCTCCAAACATTTCCCTGGGACATATTCGATAACATCATCAGAGAAATCTGGGGAATTCGAAAACAAACTCACACTTAACAACTAAATTTTCAGCAATTGGTTGGAGGGGAATCCAGATCGACGAAAAAAAAATTATATGATCAACTCACCCGCGCGTACTAAAACCGACATGAAACATCAAAATTATAAATATTTGAATCTAACACTGGTGAATTGGTTTTGAAACGCTTTTTTCACATACTAGCTCACACGCGTGCGGGTCAATTGCCTCTTTGTAAATTCCTATAAGCCCTCCGTCGAGTGGTTCAATTGATGTGAGGGTGCTGCGAGGCAAAACATTACGAAACACAAACCAAATTTTTCTCCTGTCCTGGGGGAAGCGAACATGTTACTTGTGCTCCCCTTTGTTTGTCTTTGCCATCGTCTCTTATCGTATTTCCTTTTCTCTTTCGGGCACCGTCTTCTTCAACGCAAAAAATAGGCGAAACCGGGAATTGTAAGTAGTAAAACGCCGGAGTGATGGAATCCGTTCCGAAACCGCTTCTAGGAGCAAAATGTTTATAATTCTCTTTACTCTTTTCGTTAGAATACAAAATGTCATAAACGCTATCTAGAATAGTTGTTTTCCATTATTCCTCTAAATGTCGTTTTTTTATTTAATTCGCTCTCAAACATTATCATTTACTAATATTAGATAGGATCGTTTCACATAGTACTAGAATCTGCTTTTGACACTCTCTCCGACACAAAAGACATGGAAAATACGAACGTAGATACATATATTTTCGTGATTCCAAATCCGTCCTAACAACTCAATGTAATAATACTTTCTTTTTGTGAACCCATAATTAGAAAGCATAAACGTATTCGTGCTCAGTTTCTCGTTTAATCTTTTTAGTTCCTACATGCAATTTTTGGCTATTTTTTGTATACTTTGTCTGTTTAAATTCGTACCAAACACGCGCTGTACGAAACCACATATACGGATGTATCATATTAATGAGTGTCAACAATTTATTCCCTCTATTTCACAACACTTTTACGCTTTCCAATCACGTAATCACGCGGACAGCGTACCAAAATCGGAAGTGTAAGTATTCGGACGGGTGTAGAGCTACACAGCAAACAACAAAAGTAATCTATTTAGCTTACGGCAGAGTTGCGCCGTCAAACACTCTTACACACCTACCTACTCGTGGGAAATCCTACATAACCGCGAGCTCAACTCAGAACGCATTGTGCTTATGCTTGTACGCGCTGCGTTTTTGTGTGTGCAATTGCTTAGTTAATCTAAAAAATAATACAAATTCTCTTGCTGAAACTATGGTACATTTTCACTCTTAACTTGCGTGTTTGCGTGTCTGCCGTCCTGTAATTTCTGCATCTCACTCATCAAAGCGACAACTTCTGTTTCCGACTCCTATCTTTTTGGACGCTGCATCCGGACACCGTTCGCACATCGCAATAATTGGTCTCGCAATATCATCACCTGCGCAAACGACCCGTTGTCATCCTTCGTGCGAATGCTTCTTCGTCCTCTTACGAATTTCATCACTGATTCGATTCGAAATTTATTACAACGCTCGCGTATCGTATCCTCGTTCTGCTCTTATCGTCCGTTTCGTTTTGTTTTTGTTTTTGTGTTGTTTCGATGGCTTGTCGTTCGATTTCGTTTGGCTCAGGCCCTTGCCATGAATCGACCGATTACGCCACCGCACACCGAGGATCATCGGCAGGATCAAATGTCGGAAGTATCCTGCGAGCAGCCAGCGCGAGTAAATATTCCGCACAGAAAGTTTGATCCCTTTCGTTTCAGCACTGGATTTTATGTTGCTTTTTCACTACACAGCTCTAAAGATGTCGTAGATGGTTTAATTGTTTTTGGTTATTTTTGTTATAGTTGAGGAATTTGGATGTTTTTTTAATTTTTATTTCATGAATACTTTATATTCTAGCGCCGTTTACATTGTGTAGCTGTGTTTATGTTTTCTTTTTGTCGATGTTCTTACTTTAAAATGAAAATTAAAACAGTTGATTGATTTTTTGATACGTTTTCATTATTATTTTCAGATTTTTCGTTTAAAACGAAAATATATTCACCTTAAGTACCTTGAGGTGGCTCTATCACTTGGATGATAGTAATAAATTTCCCTTGCTTATTTGTTGTTAGCTTACATTTTACATTTAAATCAACGAAAAAACTTCAATATTATAAAAGTATCAAAAATAGAAAGGCAGCAGCCATCGAACCATCTGAGAAACCCTGCATTTCTTTTGATCACAAATGTGTTTACACAATAAGTTGGTCGTTGCAATTCGTGCGTTATTGTTACTGTTTTTTGTGGGTTTTTGTATTGTTTTGTGCTAAGTTATGCTATATTTGTACCTCAATTACTTTCAGTTTTACCTTACTCGAATGTCGTGTACAATTCTCGGAAAGTGTATTTAAATGTATTTAACGATAGGGTTAGAAAATGACTAAGAATTACTAATCAAAGGAATGAATTGGATGTCTAGAAGCCACACTAACATTACTTCCGCAAAGTTTGCATTGCAAAATAAAAATATTCACGAAACGATCTCTCGCATAGCTCACAAACAGTAAAACACAATCCATTTTCCAGCACGGAACTAAGCTTGAATGTGATAAAAATTGAAACACAATTCCATTTCATGTTTTGTTTAAGCAACACACTAAGCGTATAACTGAAGTATCTGTCGTCCTGTTGCGGAATGCACTTTTATTTTGCTCGAAACCCTCTGTGCTTTCTCCGACTTTTCGAATGCAGCTTCATAACTTTTTCTTGGTTCTTCTCAACTCCAATACTCCCAAAAGGGCACGGCGACCGATCTGGTGGTGCAGATTGTGCTGATCGCCGAATCGATGCGCCTGCAGGCGATGATGGCAACGTACGGTATTCAAACGCAGACACCTCATGAGGTACCGTGAGTCTCGTAGTTTTGTTGCTCGTCCTGTAACGCGAAGGTTAAACGTCGGTTGCTTCTTCCCGTCCAGGTTGAACCCGTCCAGATCTGGTCCTCGACGCAGCTCATCAACGTGTACCAGCAGCTGGGAGTGAACGACAAGATTGGCCTTACCGGGCGTCCACCGCGTCCCGTCGGTTCGCTCGGCACGAGCAAGGTGTACCGCATCTGCGGTATGACCGTCCTCTGCTATCCGCTCATCTTCGAAGTGTCCGATTTCTACCTCTACCGCGACATGGCGCTGCTGATCGACGACATCAAGACGGAGCTGCAGTTCGTCGGGAAGTACTGGCGTCTGTCGGGGCGTCCCACCGTGTGCTTGCTGATTCGTGAGGAGCACATGCGCGACCCGCAGTTCAAGGAGATGATCGACCTGCTGGCGATGCTGAAGAAGGGCTACTGCGACGATATGAAGGTGCGCATCGGGCGCCTGCAGAATCTGATCTCGAGCTCGTGCATCGAGCATCTGGATTTCATGTCCACCTCGGACCTGCCGGACGTTGGTGACACCGCGTTCGCGCAGATCCACCACGACTACATCGGCTACCAGAGCCTGACGGACGTGCCGCGGGCCCAGTCGTACCGGGAGAAAAAGATAATCGCCGCCGAGTACGCAACCCGCTCGACGCCGGACATCCTGGAGGCGCTGCGCAACACCGAATCGATCTTCCTCCAGTGCCAGCTGCTCGGTATTATTCTGCACCGCGAGGGTGCACACTACGAGCTGGCCGGGGACTCGGTGCACGTTCGGCTGACCGATCTGTACTATCGCGCCGGCACGCTGCGCTACTGGCGGGCGGTTAGGTACTGCAGTTCGTTGCTGCGCCACATCGTCGACTCTATTTCGCCGTTTATCACGACGCTGCTGGTGAATGGGAAGCAGATCACGGTCGGTGTGATCGGCCAGCGGGAAACGATCTTCGACAAGCCGATGACACCGTCCGAGATCCAGAACGTGATGTACTCGACGGTGCAGCCGTACGACGTGATACACGCGGTGCTACAGCAGGAGGTGGTGCTCTATTGTGGACGACTGATCGCCACGAATCCGGACATTTTCAAGGGCATCTTGAAGATTAGGGTGGGCTGGGTGCTGGAAGCGATGCGGCTCTACCTCACGATGAAGGGTGACGAGGGTGCGGACATCGAGAATCTGTCGCCGTTCCAGATCCGGCAGCTGCTGCAGCGGGTGCTGACCGTGAGCCAGTGGGCGAACGAAGATCAGTAAGTAGAAACCTTTTACCTGGTGGTAGTTTGAACTATGTATGAAAAAAAAACTCCTTTTGGAACTATTTGGCTCCATACTGATATCTTTCTTGCCTCGCCCTCCAGCTTCAGCACGGTACAGCGTCGTCAGCTGGAAGGTTGCCTGTGCCGCGTGCCGAGCTCGTTCTACAATCTCGTCTGGGACGTGCTGGAACGAACACCGCACGGTATCACCGTGCAGGACCACAACCTGCCCGCCATGCCGACGCTCACGAACAAGAGCCGCAGCGAGCTGTCGTTCTCGCTGCAGGTCGAGGAGATGCTGCACCAAATCACGCAACCCGAACGGCGCCAGATCGCGGTCGAGTTGCTGTGCATCGTGGCCACCATCCTGAGCCGCAATCCGGAGCTACGCTTCCAGCAGGTGCTCGATCTTGACCTGCTGCTCGAGGATTCGTTTGCCATGTACTGCAAGGATCACGGTTTGCCACCGAGCAAGGACATTTCGCCACTGTTTTCACTTTCGTACTCCCAGACGACGGGCTATCTGGCCCGGGCGGCCGTGAACAGTGTGCTGCAGCGGTGCGCTCTCTCCACGGAGGACTTTGCCGACGACGTCGAGGATCACTGTCGGGTACAGTAGGTAGTGGCCTCGCATGGAAGCCTAGTTACAGTTGAGATAGTTTTCTTTTAAAAAACGTTAGTCTTGTGTTATCACGCCTTGTGTTGAGTTTTGCTATGACCATTTGCTAGAGTTTAGTTTTACAATGCGAATGAAGGAGGAGAGCTCTTTTAAAAACAGTAGACGCTAATGAAGCCAATAATATTGCCGTTAAAAACTGCGCGCCGTTGTAATCTCTCGTTGTTGCATGACAAGTAAAGGAAGCAATAAATTTTACGCAATCATGACAAAAGTAAATGAGGTAGTTTTATTGATTCTGTTTTTTATTCTGAAACAAATTAAACTTGATTTAATTCGATTAAAATGCGTCAATCCTCAAGTAGAGCTTATTATTTTTCAACTTAGCTTATGGTACGCATATAATTGAAATATACATATACCTGGTTATTTTTGTTAAAAAACACGTACCTGACCGAAACTGTTATCAAAGTACTACTGCTGGAACTTTTATGTTTCCTTCTACGGTCCTCACGGTCGGTAGCAGCTGCAGAAACGAAATCATTTGTAGCTAATATAATAAAAAAATGGATAAACTAAATTCGAACAGATATTAAAACGTGTTATTAAAATTTATAATGAATTTTGAAGCATATAATTTATTCACAACCGACCGTTCGAACAAAATGTAAACATCGTTTGACAGATAGGTGACCGAGTGTCAGGTTCATGTTTTTTTCCTTTTTCTAACGTCAAAACGGGGTTTTTCGGCGACCTGGTCTCACTTACTCACTTTGGGAGATCCACAAAAAACATAAACATAAACAAAAACAAACCCGTTATCGAACACACGAGAGCATGGCAGAGCTGCAACAGTTGAACGAATTTATATCACAAATCGTAAAACCCGAGCGCACAATCAAGTGCTCCCCGGATGGAGTTGATTTCGAACGTTTCGCTGCAATCTGTGACCTTCCGGGTGCGACGAATGAGGTGCGGCAAACACTGCAATCTTCTTTGCCGGTGCTCCGAAATTGTGAAGCGAATGAGGATGCGAAATTTACTGCCGCGACGAATATTGTGACCGTTGTAATAGAAAATGTGAAAAGTTTTGTAACTCTCGAACACTATTGCTGGTTAGTAAGAACAATGGTTGCGGCGCAACTTTTGAAAGAATTGCCAACAAAGGTGTACTGCTTAGTGCGACGACTCTGCACGACAGTGGAAGGAATCGATGTAGCCTCTTTCAACTATTCACCAGATATGGTAACTATGATTTGTGTAAATCATAAACTGAACTTCCACTAACAACCGCCGCTCCACTCTCTCTTTTACAGGTGCACACTCTGGCCATGCGGTTAAAGGAAGACATTCCACTGAACGATATAAATTTACTGTTTATTATTGAAAAATTTGCAATTACAACAGCTCCCGTGCTTTACTACACGGCAGTGGCGCTTCTTTTCGCCGGACTCGATGCCATAACACAGCCAGACAAACGTACCGAAGCCTTCCGCGTGCACACTATGGCCGACTTTTTACGCCATCTTGAAATGCTCAACGTACAACAGCTGCAGCAACTGCGGCACAATTTGCAGAACCTTTACCAGCTGCTGAAACTGTTCAGTTTGTACCAGAACATGGTCGTTATGCGCCACGTTGGGAAATCGGTTGAAGGCGAACTTGCGGACGAGCATAAATGCTACGCGGCAGCACTTCACGTCACGAACGATCAGGTTCAAACATTCCGGCAGTGGTTGGAAAATTCCAGTGCGCTGGTGCAGCCGTTCGGCAACGAGCAGGACGAGGATTATTTGATTGTGAGTATTTCTGCATGGAGTGTTTTAGAAGAAGCCTCTTCTAACTGGTTTATGTACCTTTCAAGCTGGCCGATCTGATTCAGGTGGATATGATTCCTTTGTTTGACGACTTGAATCAACCCCATGAGCTTGTGTGATGTAAGTTATTTTGGATCTTATTTTTTAAGATAGATCGTGGAGCAGGCACTATCGTAGAGTAAACTTACAACAAGCTAGTGAAATATAATCTTGGTTATACGCATTCTGTTTATGGTGGTAACAAATACAATACAAAACCAGAAATCAAACTAAACATCTGATCAATAACTTAACTACGCACAAGGTGCTTAAAATGTTTATGACGCAAGATAACGCAAATGATTTTATCCCCACGATTTTCATCGTATTTATGACTAGCGATAATTATAGCATTAGAGGATTTCACTGATAATGGTAGTAGATTTCTAGGAATCGTTATACGGCGCTTTGCGAAGATAGCTAAAGATAGTGGACATTAGACAACATGCCAACCTGCAAGGACGACCCGATAGCGTAAACAAGTCCCATCGTAACGCACAACCGCTTGGCAACGATTTTGGCGTAGCAAGAAGGTTCACAGTTCAAAATTCGAAGCAAAACTATAATCCACATGTTATCACAAAAGAGCTGTGCGATATTCCGCTCGAACAGACCGATACTTTGCTTTTGGTAGTACGTTACTGATTTTGTCGTGATTCCGAAACTTATCTTCGAGAAACTTTACTAAATCGCACGTGTTGCTTGCGTCATATTTTCTAAGAAAGAACGATAAGCTACTAACAGTTAATTTCGAGGCCGAATGAACCCCTTTCGTGAATTGAAATTTAGATTATAATTATAGATTAATATATGTGTGTTAGAAAACGTCAAATGCCGACGACGCGCAAACACGGATCGAAAGCGTTCCGATCCGATCGGTGGAACGAAGTGTTTTGTCATGAAGACGATAAAAGGACCCACAGCACCGAGCTCCGGGCTTTTTTGTGACAATTGGTTAGAGCGGAATAAAAACACAATTTTTTGGCTCCGCGCCTAAGGAATTACCATTACCGCGTCTTCCATTTTTTAACAATGTGCGTTTCAGCTCGTGCTTCATCCCTACTATTCATTTAGTACTACCAGCAATGCTAGTAGCGAGAAGTTTAATATATTTGGTTGTATTTATTTCAATTTCATTACAACTTGGAATGCTCAGATGCTTCTCACATTTCGATCATTTGGTATGTTTTAGAGGAGCATGTTTTAGAATCTCGATATGGTTGGCTTCGGTAAGATTTTTTTTTCTGTAATGTCGTTTGTTGTCGGTTAAAAATATGAAGTGTCCCATTTGAAGGCCCATTTAGTGATCGAGTGAAAGTGAACCGATTATTCAATTTTATCGTGGAATTATGGCAAATGTTTAGAAAATGTACATAATTTGTCATTTTCATACAATTTTCATACCAAAAGGTGTACTATATATTTCGATAAGTGTTTGAAAATGTTTAATGTAACGTTTATTTACATTCGCTCACTAGATGGAATCGAGGCAGGAGCTATACTGGTAGTAAAACTACCTAAAAAAGCTGTTCTTGCAAGATGATTACTTGAGGTAGCGTTAATTGTTATAAAAACTTGCCGATTCAATCTCACCATCAGTCCCACGTTTAGTGCGCTCGACTGTATGTCGCTCAAAACGGCACGAACTTTTTTACGCTCCCGGGCATATGCCCACGACCAAGCATGCTGCTCGACGATAGTGCATTCACCAGCTCTCTCGCTCGCGAAGCCATCGCGTGAGCATCGTTGCGACTCGCGGCTCGCGGACCGTCGTTTTGTGTTGCCATCCTCCGTCCGGTGCGGTCGTGCTGGCGTGTTCGTGCGTGCGCGGTTGCCTGGTGTGTTGTGCGTTGTGCCCGATCGCTGGTGGGACGGTTGCAGGTGGGGTGGTGGTCGATCCACGACGCCCTCCCGTCCAGGCGGTGTGCGCGGTATGCCCCCGATCGGCAAGATCGACTCCCAGCGCGAAGCATAGCGTACGTAGTGTGCATCATCCTCTTCCGGTGGCGACGTGTGGGACACATTTTCCCGTCGATTCCGCCGTGTGGTGGTGGAGCGTGTGCGTCAGTGTGCGAGTATTAAAGCCCTGCTCGACGAGGAAGCCCCATTGAAGGCGAGAAGCCAGCAAGGAGCAGAATAAATAGTAAATGTCAGTGTCCTTTCCGTTTTGTGGCCGTCGTAGCGAAACCGCCCGCAAGATTGCCTGAAGAAGTTGGCTGTGTGCGTTCGAGTTGGTAGTGTGTTGTTTGTTTCAAACGATTCCCGGGGCGGCGCCGTGCTCACCTTTTCCCCGTTTCTCCATCACATTCGCGAATAGTATCGCGTTACCTTGAGATTGGCGTCGCGGAGTTTTGTTTTAGTTTGGTGCGCGCGTTCCACCGTCGATTTATTCGGTGCGCGTTTCGATGTGTAGCCGTCCGTGGCAAGGGGTGTTGATGTGTGTGTCATCCCGCGAATGGCACATCGATCGACCGATCGCACGCCGCACTAACACACATAATCTACTAAGAACAGTCTACTAAGCATCGCCGGTTTCAATTTGACAGGTGAGTTTTCAACAACAAAACAGCAATTTCGCCAACGCCAGAGTGCATGCGAGCGACACGCAACGAATCGAATAAAACGACAGTGTGAATCATACGCTACGGCGTAGTTGAAATAGAGCCATTTCTGCCTCTGTTCTGGACGATTATTTTCATCCGCTCGGTGACATATTTCCGTGATTAGTAGTGTGCACACGTGTCCGATTATTTCCGATGGGGGCTACCGTCGGTGAGGTGCAACACCTGAGCTCTGCGGGATGATCGGTACCGTGCGCGTCCCATTTCCCTTTCGTCCCGCCGCACACGGTGACGCGTGGAAGTGCTTCGTCACGGCAACAGGCATGAGCCCGGCCTACTGCATTTTTAGAATTATTGAACGCTGAAACACGGGCGTAAATGCAATGTGAGTGCGGCTCATGTTATTAGTTTTTAATCGGAGTACTTTTAAAAATTAGCAAAACGTTTATTGTAAACTGCGTGTGTGTATGACTAAGCATCTTGTTGCCACTAGTCATAGCAAGTGAGTGGAACTTGTTATAATATTTTGACATTGGATGAAGGATGCTAATTCACCTGCTCAAAAGGTTATGATCTGTATCTGGTGGGGGATCAGATCGATATCATTTACTAAAAGTTGTTGGAGTCGTGCGAAACCATTTTCGGTTAACTTTCATAAAATTGCATCGTCACCAGAATTAGAACAAACATATAATTAAAAATCAAATCGGTGTAATATGTTATATTTCCTGACTTACAGTGACATATAGCAAGCAAAATATAAGTGACTCAAATCAGTGTAGACCAGAAAAAACACTTGCGACGATGATAAAGATACTTGATAAAGTTTTGAGCCAGAAAGAAGCGCAGATTTCACAATCAAAACATGTCGTTTTCTTTTCTGTCTTGAAGATCAGTGCGAGTTTCTATCTCTACCGTGCCTGTATGTCCTACATTCTTTATTATGTAACTATGCGCAACCTAATCATACAAACACTCCTAATCTTCCGTTGCATTCCATTCCGCCATTTCGTGAGCGTGACCTTCACGCTCAGTAGTCTATCCGGTGGGTGGTGAGCGTTGCTTCTGTTGCATATCGCTCATCAAAATCTTTTCCACAAGCGACGACTGACGACGCCAGTCGTTAAGACAACAGATTTGAAAAGCTGCAAAGATTTTGTAAGTTATTATGGTATGGCCGGGCGTGCGTAAAGTTTGTTGTGTTTGTGTCGAAGCCAAGCGGATTTAGCATGCCAACCGGTGGAAGTAAATTATGCTGGCAAAGACCGGGAGTAGTTTAGTTTTTCTCTCCTCAGGGTTTGCTCTGAGCTACGAGTGTGCAAACGGTTGCTTCAACAGTGAAGTAACCCATGCGATATTACGATCGAGGGAAGAAACGGAGGGGAGTGAAACATAATGTCCAAGGTGTGGGATTAAAGTTGTGGGGTGTGTGCTGCATGCGTACGAAGTTTCTGAGGATGGTTTAGGGCGGTTGAGTTGTTTGGATTAGGCGCTGTTGAGTAAACATTCATCTCTTAACGCGCACGTGCAGCGCATTTTATTCCACCGTGTTGTTGTTGCCGATCGCCGATATCGAGTTTCTGGCGATGCGTGCTTTCAAACTGTAATCATAATTTAATTTCGCAACCTTACAAACGGCACCTGCTTCGGTACCCCATGCGCTGTTCGGAGTCTTCTACGTCAATGAAGCGAATCATTGTTCTTGGGAAGGGTTAGAGGACATGAGTTGTGGGTAGATCATCAAAAGATGCGAAAAAAAAACAAAGTGTATCACCTTATTGAAAACACAACACCTTGTACCGCTTTTCCTACCGCACACTGCGTACGGAAGGCAGAAGCGCACGATTAGAACGCGAGTGGATCGGAACCTTGGCGCGCGACGTGAAGGTCGTTCCGCGTGCGCGATCGTGCGCGCTGGAGAGAGAAATATTTATGCCCCATTTTCTAGGCCGTGCTGAGCGGAGCCGAGGCTTAGAAGAAGCTGCCGGCGAAGCAGTACAATAGCTAACACGATGATAGCGGAAATAACTGAATCATACTCCACGCGTGGATGTAAAGGTAAACATGCTGCTCAAACACGTAAATAGTTTGTTCAACGCTATTCTTGTTAGAAGCGGTTTTGGGCTAGAGATGATAAGCCTTCACCTACTTAGCTTATGTGCCAGTTTTAGTTATCTCGATTCGGGTGGATGTCATGGTGTACTATACAGGCGCGTGGCTTTTGGCACAGCGAAAGTGGGATCAAATCTCGTGTTGAAGTAACAATAATGGAAGCGAATTCAACAATAATGGTCAATGAAGCGAATTCAACAATAATGGAAAAATCGAAATCGTTCAAATATCTTTCATAATCAAATGTTACCCAATCGACTGTATACAATTCTGAAGTTACCATTCCTCCGATGGAATTTGTCTTGTCATATCTGCAAACAAGGTTCATCTCAGGTTTATCGGTTCCGCGAAGCGCGACACTTGAAAGTAGCCGTACTTGACCGCAAAGCTCACCTGCTATACCTGTACACTCTTCAGGGGCGGCTGCTGCTTGATCTCGTTCTACTTTTTGGAATTTGAAACCCAGCGGAAGAAGTTATTTCAACCGGTTGCTCTTGTATGAGTTTTTTTTTTTTGGAAAAGAAAGACCGGACGACCGGTTGGGAGCTCAGCAATGTTTGACCTTCGCCTTCGCGAGATATGCCCCTCTCGAGTGAGTTATAGGGAACAGGCAGTAACCCTTGGGGGTGTGGGGCAAGGGCAAGGTCCGTCAGCAGGGTTTGCGTGTGTGTGCGCGGCAAGGGTCACTAATTGGATACCATGGGCTGATTGTGGTCTCGCGATTAGAAGACACTATTGTAACCGACTGGGAGGAGGAAAGAGATTTGTTACTGTATTTACCAATACTTAATATTGCCGTGTCTCGCGCTCACTACTACAGTATGATGAATGGAGCATAAGAAGCGATAAAGTATCCACACGGGTACGGTTATGCGACGGAATCCGGTTACGGGTGCTGACGCGCTTCTCCCATGAATGAAGATAAAGCCGCCGCCGCCGCCGCTGCCGCCAACGCGACATTCTAGCATGCTGAGCGAGCGTCTAGTATGGGCTGATAAACTCGAAAGCACGATCTTTGTGCGTCGCCCGTCAGGGATTGCTTCGCACGGGCATGCATCGAGCATCGTAAACGCGCCGTTCAAGGAAAACGTCGATGACGTAAGCTGTGTGTAAGAAACAAGGTGGAATTTCGCATCAAAAACACAATCGAGTTCATTTAATCGTACATTTCTGTGTCACAAAAACTTCCTATGGCTCATTAGCAAGAGTTTGGAACGTAAAATTGGTTAGAAAAAAATAATCATTTTGATCAGTTTGCAGTTTTGTTTGCTTCATTACTCAATATCAACAAAAGCGGAATGTTCTTTTGAAATATAAGTTTTTAATTCTGTTTAATTACATACGATTTCTACACGAACATACAGTCGGTACTTTTTTGATGTAGGTAACTAATATAAACCCCCTTTTCCTGTTCTTTCAGAAAACAAATGTACTGCAACAATGGTGTGATCGTGAAAACAACTCGTAGAACACGCAATTAACAGTCACGTGTGTGTTTGGATGCTGGAAGCAATCGTTCGTGGGATGTCAGAAGCTGCTTGAGAAGAGACACCATCGCTGCGAGCCGCGTCACACCGTTCGAAATTTCCACCCACGGTGGCGTGTCTTCTCAGGGAAAGTGGGAGAGAGGGAAAAAGTGAACAAAATAAAAAAGACGATCTGAAGTCGACGTGAGGCGAGCGTCCGTAGTTGATAAGTGAAGCGTAAGGAAGTGAAAATTTTGACCCTGGCGGGGCCAGGCTGTTAGGAGCGTTTGCGCATCAAATTACCGTCGGTCTAGTTTTGTGTGTTGTTTCGGTAGTTTTATTCGTCATTTCTCTATGTTGCAGTTCACACCGGCCGGTGCCCTGTCCGTTGCGTCGGAGGAGGAGGAAGATAATTTTTTACTGCGAGCGAATGGAATAATATGCAGTGGTGAAAAGTGTGGTGAAGTTTAAAGCGTACGACGCGCTCGTTCGATCGTTGCTTTAGAAACGGAAGTTGGAGTGTTGCAGCTGATTTAGTTGGAAAGCGTGTGGCAATTAGAATCAAAGTAGGCAGTGCGATATTTGTAGTGCGGTTTTGCATAGTGTGCGAAACCGGTCGTAGTAGCCCCTTTTCCGCGGATGCCAATTGCAATCGTATATGCCAAAAGTGTGTGAGTGGGAAGTGTTCGATTTGAGGGTTTTTGTGCGGAATTAGGTGAAATTCTTTCCCATTACAAAAAGAGTTAGAAAACCTCAATTGGGAGATCCAGTAGTGAATATTAGATCCGGGTGTGCTTCCGGAGTTGTAAGCAGAACAACACGCACCGTATGGATACATCAACCGCTGCCGGAGAAGTGTGGTTAGTTTAGGATCTCCACGACGCATCAACATCATCATCATCATCCTCGTCGCCATTCACATGAATCACTTCCAGTAGGTAAGTTTATTTCCATTCGCGCTAATGACGGGACGGGAAGCCTCGAGAAAGATGAAACGTCTCACTCTCTCTCTCTAGAGGCAAATGATTTCCATCACCCTCGGAGATCGATTCTGGGTGGAAACTCGTCCAATCATCAAAGGTGTGAGACGCCCCGAAGCGAATTGTTTATGTGAAGTTGTCCAGCGTGCGCGATCCATCGGGTTTGGTCTGCTAATTTATGGGGTTTTGGCTCAGCAAGAAAAGAAAAAAACTTCGCCCCGGCTGGTCACACATGTGAAGTCGGGAAGAATAAGCCTCTCCCCATCGGAGGGATTATAATGCGTTATTTACATCCCGATCCGAACTCCACCCGGTTTATGATGTAAACCGCCGAGCCGGGATGGGGTTGTGAATTCGCACACGGGACGCACCGAAGTTCGGTTCAAATATGCGATGTTTACAAATCGCGGGTGCGGCTCGAGGTAGGGAGGATCGTTGCGGTGTGTTTCTGTTTCGCTTGAAAAATCATCTTTTAATGTGTTTACCGTGGATTGTTGGTCTTTCGACGCACGAGTGTACTTTTTAGCTGGATTTAGTGGGTGATTTATTGAACTATTCGGGGAGGATTTGTTTCCTGAATGCTTTTTTGGATCGTTCAGTAAATCTTTTGTATCTGGGCTAGCTGGGGAATTGGGAACATCTGGGCAATTGTTGTAATTTTTCAATTATTCTTGTTAAGATGTGTTTTTATGAAACAAATCGTAAAAAAACTGAAACAGTAATAATAATTAAAACTTTGCGTTTTTGCAACATTTCAAATCGAAATTGTGCAATAGTTTTAAAAGTATGAAGGAAGTTCGACACCAACAAAAATGTGATAATTTTTAAAGCATATTTGTCCGCTAAAACGGATGATTAGAACATCGCAACCCGCGAATCTTCATGTTGGAGTAATTATCACCGATGTTCAAATGAACCTAAATCCGTTTGTTTGCTTCCCATCTTTCGCTCTTCAAAAATTCATTTCAAGTGGATCATCGCTTCCACGTGGTTTGCAACAAACGAGCGTTATTAAAAATATTGAAATCGCTCATAAATCATCCACATCAAATGATTGATGACGATCTGTCCGTATCGTCCCACGCTCCGTCGCTCGGGAATAGTTTTCCAATCGCTTCGTGCCCACTTGAAGGATCGTGCGTGCGTGTAACTTTTCCGAACCTTCAACGCCAACGGACAAGAGCTAGTTTATGCTGTCACGGCCCCAGCCCGGGAAACCGGCGTACCGGTGGCAGCCGAGCATAGTAGTGGGCCAATTATTACGGAGGAGGGCCACCACTATCATGCACGCTCCCGCGATCCTGTGAGACACGCCATTCAGTATCGCATCGGTTGTTGCAACACGTTGTTGGGGTGTTTTCAGCGGTCCTCCCAAGTCGGCAAAGGCTATTTTTACCACGCGAAAGCAAAAGTGACCTCATCTGCCAGAATGTGTGTGAGAAGCGCGAGAGGGCAGCGCGTACGGCGGATGTCCCACAGGGGAGTTTAATATCTACATCAAACGGTCCTCCCGTGTCGTGTCCGTTGGTTGCACAGAGTTCGGACTGTACGTTGTGATGCGTTAATAAGAAATCGGTGTAACTGTCGGTTGTGATTCTCAGCATCTTTTCATCGCTGGTGCTGCATGGGATGTGGGATGTAAATCGTCAAAATGTGCAAGCTAACATAATTCATGGTGATCTTCACGAGTTCCAATGAGTAATGTGTAATTATGTCTTGCTAACGATGAAGTTTGGAGAAGTTAAGTTTCCGATAAATGATAACAACATAACAAACTACTCTTTAACAACAGTTTTGACGTGGTGCCAAGCCTCACTCAGCCACTAAATGCTGTGAAACGACGCACCATTAAAGTTCCATTGGTGTGTCGTGCACCGTGCTCGCAGTATTTATGGTTCCCTCCAGCACGATTCGCTGTTTTGAGGTTTCTTTCGCTGGCGCTGGCGTGTGACGTGAGTATCATGTTTCCATTTCGACGATTCCCCTCCGATCTGGTAGACTGGTAGACCGCCAGTTGCCATAAACTCCCATAACCTTGCCCAAGCTCGTTCGTGCTGCTGCCGGTGCATGCGATGCACCAACCAGATGACATTGTACCGGTGACGACAGCGACGCGGTAAGGGTTTTGATGTCTTCAACTGTTGTCAGCGAAGCGACATGTGTCTCGTTCGGCGTTTAGGGTTTGGCTTCCCAGAGCAAAAAGTACGTCTTCGGTGCTGAACTCGGTTTGCGAGCACGCAAAACACATTGGCAGCAGGGCGAAGAATGCGTACTGCTAACAGTACGCCGTCCTTAGGGTGGGTCGGCAACTTAAAGTGTCTGTTTTGTTTCTGTTTCAATGCACATCAGGTGCTTAATCGATATTTTGGAAGGTGTCGATTGCTTGCGGAAACAAAAAAACGAATACTTTCTTTTTGTAAGGTGTGTGTGCGGGTGTGAAATAGGTGGAATACAATCGTACACCTTGCTTTAAGGCATAGCCTTGTTTCTTTAGGCCAAGGACGGCAATCCGTGAAAAAAGAATGTCGTGCAAACGGTCTTCCCCCGGTTGGAATCCATCAAGATCGGGCAGTCTCAAGGGCCCCGGCAGATGATTAATTAGGTCGTGTAATTGAAATGCCGCAATGAATGGAGCGACTTGTTCCAATTTCCTGGAGTCTATAATTAATTTTGTTCTTGTTCCAGTCGCTCGGATTTCCATTTCGCTATCTCAAACAAATGAAGACATAACCTTACATCCACAGATTTGTTTAAGTCTTTGGAGATTTGGAGCCTTATAAACAATTAGTCGAATTAAATCTGTTTGTAAGCCAGTCTTCGGAATCGAGATTTTAAATGAATATAAATTCCAAACCAAACCAAAATATTTATAAATCTTGACAGACAAAAGAATCTTTCCAGATTCAAGTATGTTTGAGAATTCATGAATCTTTGAAAACTTATTGTCATAATCTTTGAATTGTACAAATCTCCAATAAATTCAGAATCTTTATAAGTATAGCAATCTTCAGAGGATTAGGTATCTTGAATTTTCAAAAAATATGAGTATTAAAACTTAAGATTCGGGTCTTTTTTTATTCGGATTTATGAGTCTGCATCATATTCACACATCACTAGATTTTAGAATTAATTTCTAGTGTTGTAGTGTCTTATCGATTAATTTTTGTTCCTAGTTGTAAGAAAAGTACGGTTTCTTCGTAAAGTTGTTAATCGCTTACCACACCGCTCCACAATAACTCATCGATTATTGCGAGCTAATCTATTTAATGTCCACTCAGCAGTTCTCCATCGTTAACGCACACTGAAAGTGCATCCGAGTTTTACAATGGTAGCGTGCTCCCACCAAGTACCACCAAGTCTCTTATCAGTGCAAGAGGTTCTAGCGCATCGAAGAAAGTCAAGCACCCTTATTTTACAATCCATAATTCATCCGCTCCCCGTCCAAAGGAAGACAAAGAGAAAACATACTCTGGACGTTTGATTCGAATTGTTTGAACCGTCGTCGGGAGGACGGGAAATCGTGTCATGTCTGCGGTTGCACTGCATTTATAAATCGTCTTTAAACGGTGCCATTACTAGTATGTGTGTGTGTGTGTGTATGTGGATATGTGTTCCCACGTCGCGTTGCCGTCGCAGTGTGGCATGCATCACTTACTTTGGGAAAGGAACGAGCATTTCGAATCGATAGTATTGATTCCGTGTACAACTTTGTCCAGCCAGCGTCTGGATTTTGTAACACTTTGATTTGAAATTGCATGTTGCTTTCGCACTGCCACTCTCACCCTGGGTGTGTATCAACCCTGGCGAGTTGAGACATCCGTACACCTTCGTACGCTGCGGCTCAATGCCAGGGGTGCGATTGATAACCTTTGTTGGAGTAATTTCCGTCCCACCGCGGCCGCGTGTTAACAACGCGTGAAACGTGGAAGCATTCTCCGTCGTACCGAATGTGCCAAAAGTTTTCATTTCTTCCCCAAGCGTCCGGTGCGACGAGGTGCGATCGATTTGCATAAACCCTGCCCTGCGACCGCCCAAGCATAGTAAGATTGAGCATCGTCGTCCGTTTCGGGGTATACATTTTTCATTGGTTACGTGAACGCGTTCCTGCTGTTTTTTTTGGAGGTTGTACGATGGAGCTGGCGTTTGGTGCCAACTCCAACTGCTGCTGCTCCCGTCAAGTTGCGGCTGTGTTCGATGATGTCATCAACTGATTAGCAAGGTTCTTTTTTGCGCTTAATACCGTCTGGGACATACTGCGGCCGCCCGTAAGTATGTGAGAGTCAGTCTCTGTTGGTGTACGGTGGGTTCTATCGGGTTTGAAGAGGTATTATGGTGGTGAAAAATGGGTGTGCGTGTACCGTGTTTGGACGGTTGGTGGAGTATGAGATTGAGTTGGAGTCTACCCTACAACAATGTTCTTTGTAGGTGTGCAGAGTTGGCGAAGAAAGTGGATGGAGTGTAGATCCACTGTACAAGACAGCCATTGTTTTGGTGGACGAGTTAAACACTTGGATCAATGTGCACATTACATGCTGGGACGTCTGGCATCATTCTAATTACATGTCCAACGGATGGGAATCCGTCCAGCTTAACACACAATATTGTAGTGAGTCATCCATAAATGCATGTTTGAATGCACAAATCATACTTTAAACAGCTGAAATGTTGAATCCTATAATGGTTACTTTTCTGCACTCAATGACTCATAGTTTCCGGAATGGTTTCATCGTCACAGCTTCTCGAAACGTTACTAGTATTACGTTACAAGATTATGTTAGCGTCCACTCCTAGCAACGCAGATTATACATACAAACGTCCAGATTTTTACCCGTTCATATCATCATCGCGTTGGCTGTGTGTCGCAGAATTATTTGACCATGATGTCATAACAGTGCTCTGGCACACGTCGCAGATGGCTCCCGTCGGCATGGTATCGATATCGGTACTGTTTGCAGTTTCTATTTCCGAACGTTTCTGCTCGCAGTCGTGCACCATTAGTTGTGTCGTAAAAATGCAACGTCGTCGGCAGTGGGCGTACAAGAAATCGATGAAATATAATTTACAACAAAACAAAATCACTCCACCGTCGCTCGGTACGGCTTGTTTAGGTTATCAATTTGAGGTTTATTGTACGCCCAAATGGGAGTTAAATCATGAGATTTCTGTGAAACGTGCAAATTTTGGGTGAGGATGTGTGCTTTTGTAATTTGCTAATGGCTGCTCTGGCCATTCGTAAACATTTCGCAATGTTGGCAGAAAACATGCCTGCAAAATCTACACGCCGAACGCAGCGTGGAGAAGAAAAAAATTATAAAAGAGTGTGTCAGGGATTTTTTATCCTCGCTGTCCTTTCATTAGCTTCTGACCAATCCTTTTTTAATCCACGCGATTAGCACGCTTACGATCGCACGCAAGCTTCCATTTACGTTCTAGTTCCGTCGAATTCCGATGATGTGCTGCCTCGTCACTGTTCGCAGCGGCGTCGGCGAAGTCGTCGACGAGACAAAGTGATCTCGCTCAGGTGGAAGTTAATTAACCCGGTGGAGGCAGCTCTGGCACCAAGTACTTGAGGATGAGGAGATTGTCGATCGGAGAATAGAGATATACCCGTGTGCGCGGATGTACGCTAAACGCGTTTGAGGTGTGCAGACATGGGCAGATATGTAAAAAAAAAGTACGTGTCCAGCCTATGACAACGCTTCCCGGCACACTGGGCGCTTCTCGTTTCGCTCCTAATTACGCTAATGATATGCATGCATGCCGATAGTTCATCAACCACACCACACGCCGTCTGAAGTCGCGTGCAACGGAGCCGAGTATGATCCATTCATTGGACAAACGTTTCAGGCGGCTAGCGGACGAGCAACAACGTGTCATGTTTGCGTGCTGTTTTGACCAGCGGCATTGATGTGGCATCAGCTTCTAGGTGCAAAAACTGATACCTTATCGTTGTATTCAGCGTGTCAGGGTAATGCATAGGTTTGAAGACAAAATCTCAACTGTAATGCTTTCTGCAAAATCTTTAAAACGCTGATGTCAGCTCTGAGTTTCGTCTAAATGTCGGTTGTTCGGGTCTCCGTTGTTAAACATGCCCTTTTACTCCTCTTATCTCGCAGTACAGGCTGGGTTAAGCACGACTTTAAATAATACAAACAAGATAGCAGGACAGCCTAAAGGCACTCGTCGGGCTAAGCCCCGCTTACGGGCATGAATATTCATAATTTAATTGAAAACGGAACTAATTTCCTGCATGCTCCACTCTGCTGCTCGCCATTTGGAAAGTGGCGCTCCCTCAGAACTACGGAGCCATAGGAGACTTGCTTGCTGGTCACTCGCTGGCTTTGCCGTGAGGTGTAGGAAAGGAACACAAAAAAATGGAACGAAGCCGTGCCGATAGTGCTGCTCCATCTGGCAGGACGGCGACGCGTACACGGTAGCTGTCAGGATGGCGTGATTTCACTTTCACCTCACAACAACCACCACCGATCAATGACCTTTGCCTTTGGATATCGAAGAAACGGTGCTCGTCCTTGGGCTCGTGTGTTTTAAGCTTTTGTGTTCCTTGGGTTCCGCTTTGCATCACGTGCGTGTGCATATACAAATTGAAAAGTAGATAGTTTGCAAGTAGAAAGTTTGCAGATAGAAAGAAGTTATATTTGTTGATTATTGCTTTTAACATTCAAATTGGGTTAATAAGGCATTGTTAACACGTTCAATATGTTGTTTAACCGTTATATCGTCTTCTCTCCTTTCAGAACCAAGCTGAATGAGTTCGTGTAGGTGATAAAAGTAACCGTTCGACACCCCCGCAACGATACACACCCCCTCCCGCGCAACCAGAATCTTCCAAACGTCCAGGATGGCGAACTACTTCCTGTGCCTTGTCGTCCAACGGTTGGTTCTGCCGCTCATTTTGGCAACGTGTAAGTATCATTTGTTGACCACCAAGGCATTCTTACAGTCTGTTTTCTTTGCTGATGCATCGGTTAACAGTGGGTGTGGCTGTGGGATTCGTTGTGTAGGCATTTATCATTAAATTTAATGTTCTTCTGACCGCGAATGGGAACTCGCGTGGGGTCGTAAAAAAATTGGGAATAGCTAGTCGAAACGACGGTAAACTTAAATCTTCAATAAAAAAAATCAGGAAAACGACTCCACGCGTAGTACTGGAGCAGTGATACGAATGGGACGCACCAAACATCACATCCGTGCCTTTCGCTTTCGTCAAACAAATTAGAACGAATTTTGTGGCAGGGAACAGACGGGAAAAGAAAACTATCCAAACCCGGTGGCACATCAGCGCACGCGGAAATGTAAACGGAAAGGTCAGGAAGTCCGGCTTCGCTGGACGGCACCGTTTGGCAAGGAATCCCAGAACTTTGGGCAAGCGAAGGCTCCCGGGGACAGTGATTTTGATGATAAAATAAGCAAAGGCTTTAGCTTTATTCGTGTTCTTCCCGCCGTACTGTAGCCGAGTCATGGGTGTGACGAAAGAAACGAAAGGAAAATGATTAAAATGTCAGATAGAACTGTTGGTGTCTGTCGTGTCCCGTTGGGTACGGCAGTAGCGTATCATCGTTTTCACCTCAACGTGCCGTTCGCCGGAAGGGGAAGTGATTCCGCATCCGGTACTACGGCCGGTTGAGCAGGTGGGTCTTGGAGTTCAAGGCAGAGACAGCGAGCGTCTCTGGAATAGCTGGTCCAGGAGTGTCAAACATAGAGGACCTTAAATACAGCTTTTAAATTGCTGACATTTTTTGCTCTATAAATGCTGCCTAGTTCTGCAACTGCAAAATGCAATAAACGAAAAGATTTGCCTTTTTTATTGTTGAGTTCTTGGGATTTTTATTGTTAATTTGATGGGTTTGACATCCCTGAGTTTGGTCATTGGCTCGGTGCGGAGTCTATTCGTTGTTATTCTTAATTTTCTTTCTGATGTGGGTGTATTATTTTGTCAAAAAAGAGAAGGTAGACCTAGTAGGTAAACCAGGTCTATAAATGAGTCAATTGCAACACGAATATTGGGTATTTCAACAGCAATTGCTTGAAATAAATAGCTCAGTAATAGCAAGCAATACTTTTCAGATTTAACGTCTTATAAACTTTCCTTCTCGTAATGACATCTTCATTGGACCCTGATATCAACTTCATTTCTTGCACGCATCCATCCGTGCGAAGTCGTCGGTGCCATGATGTTTACTTTGTACTGCTTTGTGGCGTGGAATGTGGGGCTAGTGTGTTTGTGTGAAGCAATCACTATCACTCTGGCATCGATTAGCTCAGGACGCGAAGACACGACGCTGATCCTCCTACCTGGCGTTGTTTATCGCTGTTTATTATTTACTCCGGTGTTGGGTATTTACCTAAGCGCCAATATCCTTCTTTTCTTTGTCCGTGCGACTCGCCTCATTCATGGTGGTCGCGTTATCTGCTCCTTAAAGTGAATGGAGCTGACGTCAATCAAAGGATTTTCCCGTAGGTCTCGTGGTAGTAGGATGGAACAAAGCGCAAACAAATCACGACCTCCCATATGTGATCGGATTAGTGGAGGTGTTGGACGCCTGAGTAGGTGTTGCGTTTGGGGGAAAAAAGGCAAAATGGAACTGAAAAGAGCGCGTCTTTATGGTCAGAATGTTCACTACGCTGACCCATTTTCCCTCACGGTCAACATGGAAACACGCGTATGAAAGTGAAAGGGCAACATCGTACCGACGTTTCCGGGTTGGTCTGGTCAAGTTTTGCGTGGCGTGCGACAGGACTTTCACCGGCTTGCCCCGGGGTTTGGTGTTCTAATTCCTCAACCCACTGGTGGAAGGCAAACATCAGGTGTAGGTTTTCGCGCTCCCCCTAATTGATAGTGCACAGCCCCCGGGGAGTTTCTCCGGGGTTCGGGCTCTCCACGAAAGAGGTCAACGTCGGAAGCGCCCTATAAACGAGATATTTAGGACGCATTAGAACGCTCGGACGACCACGTGGTGGTGCTAGCCGTTGCGTTCTGACGTGCCTTTCGTTCGGTGATTAGTAATGGTGCGTATCACTTTCCTTGCGTGGCACGGGCCGTACATGGCGCGAGCGTCCGTTGAAACCAGGATTAAAGAGGACATAAATCATTCTATTCAGCGCTCACATGCCTAGTTCGGTCCAGGCGGACGTGTTACTATACGTGTCCCATTAGAGACATTACTACCGGGCTAACCGGACCGTACTGACCTTTTCGAATCAACTCCTGGCGGAGAAGCCAGCATGACAGTACCCAGTAGCTCCCATGAGCTCAACTTGTATGCTAATTTTATTACACTCCTTTCGGTGGCGAAGTGATAATAGTCCGGTGTAGTTGTTCTAACCCCGGCGGGATCCATTTTTCCCATTCCCCGGGCGACGTTGGCTTGCATAGGATTTGTGGATTTCCTGCTGATGTTTTACATGACGTGTTCCTTTGGGCAAATGTGGAGAACGCCCCGACTGCAGCGTGGTGCGCTTCTTCCGGGCTGTGTGTGTGTGTGCGTTTTTTTGCTGCTACTGTTGGACTAGCCCTTTCGCCGCCCTCCAGTGAGCTTTACAGGATACTTTGGGAGTGTACACTCTTGTCCCAAAACTAGTCTTTTACGGGTGTTACCATTTCGGTCGACATTTTTTACTACCATTTCGCCTCCCAAGAGAGCTTAGAAAAAAGCTACTTTGGAGTTTTTGCTCGATTTGGAGCGTAACGTTACGTGAAGCGTAAGAATTTTCACGTGCCATTTGCATTTGCTGGCTAGTAAATTCGGTTACAGGGCTTCGGTCGGTACTGTAGTGTGTACATTCCGCCATGACTACTAATACTTTCGAGGCAGTAAAGACAAAGGATTAGGAAGCAGTTGTTGTTAAGCGTACTGTTAATACACCACATACGCGTGCAGTGCTAACCTCCTTTGTGTTGATGCCTCCAATAACTTCAAAACTCCAGAAGTTATGACCAATAACATCGTAAAAATCTTCTAAACAGTTTATAATGAGAATAATAGAAAAGAGGCAAATGAAGCGTATTGAATTCAGTTAAGTTATGTTATCAGTTTCAGTAAGCGCCATTGTATAGCCGGCGCAGAGGCACGGCTTTATTGATAATGATAGCAGATATCGTTATCTTTCGGCTGTGTTTATACCTCCACATTGAACCATGTTATCATGACGTTCCAACCAAATGAACTACTGAATCAACCGCCGCTGATAAAATCTATGAGCAATTATAAATTTGACAATCACGTTTATGAGGTGTCATATAGACATTATAGATACCCATTCGTCAAATCGTTTTTGATCAATTTTTGTCTTTTTTCCCTTTCATTCCAGGTGTGCTGATGAGACCGGTTGGGCTAGCCATTCCATATTTGATATTCCTATTAGTTTTACCGTACGTGCCTGTTGCCAACAAGAAAACTATCCTGGGTAAGTTAACAAAAATCGTCTGGTGAAACTCGAGTTTAATCCTTCTTTTTATCTCGCCGCTTCTCGCACAGGACCAACTGGGCTTTTTATGCGGTTGCTGGTTCTGTTCGTCGTGCTCGATCTGGCGGCCGTCATCGTGTTCCAGCTGGTACTGATCGCGTTCCCCGGGAGTTCACTCGAATCCTGCCAGTTGGGTGAACTGATACTTCGCCACATTGGGCTGGTTCCGTTCAATGGGCTCGGCGCATGGATGGTGGTGTACTGGATGGCACCGGAAGTGATCCTCGGTTTCGGTGCGATCATCGTGCACATCGTGCTGCGGAAGCTGACCGGCGTGATAGTTCCGCGGCGTCGAAAGGCTCGAAGAGGAGGAGAGGACGCAAATGGCCCACCGGGAGACACCGAACAGGGTACGGCCAGTTCCGTGGAGGAGTGCGCTACGGCGGACGGGGAAGAGGCCGAACAACAGACTAGTCTCATCAGTCCGGAACGGTTGCCGTTCTTTACGAAGCTGGGCGTGCTGCTGTCGATGTGCATGCTGTGCATCGTGGGCATCATCCAGCCGTCCGCTCTAAGCGGGGTGTACTTTGTCGTATTTCTGGGAGCCGCTTCGTGGTGGGCATGCTACAAGCAGCTAGATAGGTACGTTGTGGCGCATAGGAGGCTGTACGAAGAACAAGAAATACCAATATTTTCCACTAACTCTTCTTTTAGGGCATTTGGAATAGTGTTAAAAGTCGTGCTGGTGGTTCTAGTCATACACATCGTGCTGTTTCTGGCATACCAGAACCCTTGGCCGCAGGAGGTTCTGTTCTACAACGATACCGCGGCGCGCGTACTCGCACTGAAGCCTATCCTTACCTCGTCGTGCGACCCGGCGAATGGGACCGACATACGGAACGTGTACTTTAACTCGGATTTCGACACGGACGTGTACCTGAATCCCATTTTTCTGTTCTTATGCTACTACACGATAACGATGACCTCTTCGCTGCTGCTGCGAACAAGAGTAAGTACCTTGGTTAGGATAGGCGCGCCGCGGATCCTCTATTGGAGAAAATTAACAGCACGGAGAGCGTAACATTAACACTACTAAAATCAAATTTCATCCCATCGCTAACCGAATCCCACATTGGACTGTCGCGCATGGACGCTCGAAACTAAATTCTTTCGCCCAAATTAATGTCCCCTACAATGTATCGCTAAATGTAACGCGCCCCCACTGAATCGAACCCTCCTGACGAATGCCGTGTCATTCGAATAACGCTATCGCTACCGCCTCCGCTGCATACGCTGCATCTGCTGCATGGTGCGCTCTGTGCATGCATTCGGGGCGAATTGCGCCAACATAATCAATTCAGTGCGACACGGCGAAGGATCGAAAACGGATGGATCTGTCGAGTCAGCTCGAGAACGGCATTAGGCTGCAAAACCAGATCTCCTTTCGCATGCAGCGCAAAAATATCCTGCGCAAAACGCTCACCAGCGATCGGTGGCGCGGTGCGGCACGGAAGGTGAAAGTAAGCTTCCCTTATCTTTAAGTATCTCGTGTTTCAGTGACGCTTGCTTCAACTGCGTGTAGTATTAAGAACGCTGTTGCTCTTGCTGCATGGTTTAAGCAGTTTCCGTTGCTCCAAATAACTTAGTTTTAATGGATCCAGTAGTAGCTCGGTGGTAGAACCTGTTGCAGAAAGGTAAGCTCTCGACATTCGTTTCAGATAGAGCACGGCTGCAACGCTTTTCAACATATCCTTTGAAATTTGGCTTGGCAGGCACTGCTTTGACATCGTTAATTTCATAATGCTAACCTATTCCAAACTCAAAAAAGTATAATTTAACATAAACTGGTATAGTAGAAGACAATTTGTTATATTTTTTTGCTTTTCAATAACATGTTTCAAGTTTATCTTTTTCGTCCTCAACATATTTCTACTAACCTTTGTTCTTTTATAGACTTATTTGTTGATTTAGTGCGTTTTCTGTTCTTTCTTTTCTCTCTTTCATTTCTATGCGTTCTCTTAAACAACAAAAAAAACACACGACGGACGAATTTACCTTTCGGATCGTACCTAAACCAAAAACGTCCTTTTTACGGGGATGTGCTCATTTAACTTTTTTCATTACACTTTCATGTTTGCTTTACATTCACTTCACTTTTTTTTTGCTCATTTCACATTTACGATCATTCTCATCGTCATCCTAACATTGTGTGTGTGCGTGTGTTTGTGTGTACTATGGGCTGGCTGTGGTCACACGCACTTCTGGACCATCATCAATGACAAACGAAAGTGTGACGCCAATGGCCCAAGCGCCCGGGGATACTATACCTACGGTAGGTCGACGACATACGGCAGAGGCACCACCGGATTGATAAGTTCCGACATTCCGGACGAGCGGACACCCGTACGTATTGGCATATTGTTTACCTCCTCCTCTCCCGATCAGTTGATAGTGAGAGCAAACAAGAGAGAGAGAGAGAACGGTGGAGAACAGGATTCTTCTGTGGCGGTTTGCTGTTCAACGATTGGTTTTTGATTCTAAATTTTTGCTACCCTATTTTCTTCTCTAGTATTAAGTTTATAGCTACTCTCTGTACTGTGTTATAACTGAATGTGTGCGTGTGTGTTTTGTTACATACGTGTTGTAACCATATGTGTGTAAATAAGATTGTGCTAAAAAGTCATGTTTGATCCGATTTTTATTAATATGATTCACGTGTTCTTCGTTGCAGCTGATGCGCCGTGGAACGCATAGGATACGAGATGCGTCGGCGACCGATGGTAAAGAAGGTGCTCAAACAGATCAAATAGCGTTAGAAACTTTAGGTAAGTGAAGCTATTGTGCGTAGTTATATTTAAGACAGATACATCACATACTTAAAAAGATGTAGATAAAACGCACCATGTGCATGTGAACGCATCGTTTCACGTGATTACAACATCTTAGCAACAAAATAACATTCAGGAAGAGTTTGTCAATCATTTTAACAACCTACACATGCACCCGATTCATTACAACACAGCTCAGTAGGCACATTCTTTTGACATTGTTATTTATTTAACTGCCTTTTTTATTCTTCATTTTCCTCTCATTTCTTTTTTGTGTTGCTCGCATTGGCAATGTAATGTTTCCGTGTCGCGAATGCTTTACGTACGCGCAAACACCGTGTAACCCTGTAAATATGGTCCTGCTCTTTTGTACGGTGCAACCGGTGTTAATGGGTCAACAACTCAACAACTACAAACGACAACTGCAACAAACTCCACAAATATTTATGTATATCTGCACCTGCGAGAACTTGTACAAATGTTTCCTATAACCTAACAAAACCGATGCTCGTGATATATGTTTCGTTCGTACTGCCCGATCGGCTTAAACAAAACTAAAGCAACAAATAAACCCATTTCAGAGGAAGAAGAACCCTCCAGCGTCTTTGAGCAGGCGTTGCTGGCCATCCGGAATGTGGCCTCTTACATTTATAAGAATAGTTACATCTTCACCAACGTTATCATGATGGTGAGTATGATGCGTTTGAGTGTGTGGGGTTTTCGAGATCTTTATGTTCGTTTGGATCCTTTCCCTGTCTAGGTGTGGAGTATTATGTACCACAGCTGGCTGACATTCGTGCTGCTCATATGGGCCAATCTGATCTGGATCCTACCGAATCATCGCAAAAATATGCTTAACTCCAGTCCCTTCCTGGTGATTTATGCGGAACTTTTGCTGTTGGCGCAGTTTCTGTATGGGATGAACCTGACGGAAGCGGAACTTCCGACGGTTATGGAGGTGCGTCGTAGGTTGCACTCGAATTCAGGATGATTTAACTATACTCTATTTCTCGTTTCTCTAGGGTTCCGTCATAAATCTTGAACAGCTCGGTTTTGTCAGGCGTCTGGAGTATCCATGCGTACCTCTCCTCGTTAAGTCACTGTTTACGACAATGTTCTGGATCTCGTTGAGACAACTGATCCAAGAGAAACAAACGGAGCGCCGCGAATCGATGATCGCCAACATGGCCGCTCCACTTCAACTCCCAGTAGGGGCAGCAACAACGGCTGCCACTGGACCACCGTCGTCCACGGACAGACCACCGGAGAAAAAATCTTCGGCCATTGTGGACAAGATGGCGAAATTTTTCAAGTCGTTCATGATCAAGTTCTGGATCTGGGTGGTGGCACTGACACTCTTCCTTTCCGCCATCATTGGAAACCGGATGACCGTGTTTCGAATCGTGTACATGGTGCTGTTTTTATGCTTCGTACTTACATTCCAGGTAAGATTTTTCTTGTCTTCTGAGGACAATATTGCAGTTTTGCAATGTCTTATATGAAATTTCTTTGCATTAGTTTTCGTTCCGAGTTTGGCGTAGAGTGATGTTCCCGTTCTGGTTGACCGTAATCGGATATTCGATGACCATCTTGGTGTTGGTCTATCTACATCAGTTTGAACAGTTCCCAAGATATTGGGCGGCTATAGGTATATCAAAAGAATTGTAAGTATTTCTTTTGAAGTCGCATTACAACTTTCTGTTCAAATGTCTAACATGATTTCACAAATGTTTGTATAGACAAGAAGATATAGGATTGGAGATATTCAAAACCGGGCAGCTGTTCTTACATCTAGTCAATCCAACGTTGGTTGTCATCATCACCGTGATTCAGCTGCACTATTGTCATGACCGGTTCTTGATCATAAGCCAAATTCCATCCGTGTAAGTATGAATGGCACAACGGAGATAGCATGAAATCGCCTTTAATGTATTCCGTTCCGCAGCCAAACTGACGATCAATCGGAAGACGAAGAAACTACTGAACCCGTGGCGCCGTCTACCAGTGGACCAGCATATGGCACGTTTTCTAATAACGACAACAAAACCGTTGCAGAAACTAATGATCCTGCGCAGCAAACCACTGAAACTGCTGAGGGCCAAACGACTGCTTCTTCTAAACCATCAGAGACACAACCTAAGAAAGAAAAAGACACGGAAATAGACGACACCGATGACGACCAGAGTGAAAAGATAGAAGATTTTCGCTTCCGGAAGCTCTCCCGGCAGGAGATTACCGGGTTCGCACGGAAGGCGTGGTCACATTCGCTTCGACTGCTCGAACTAACCTGGCTCTTCTCGGAGATCCACATGCTGAAGATTGTGCTGATAGTGGCGTTCTCGTTGAGTGTGAACTCGGTCAATTTTCTGCACCTGCTGTACGTGGTGCTGTCCGTGTTCACGGTGAAAGCGCACACGACGGGCAAACATTCGATAATGCACGCCCGATTAATACGAATTACGCGCATCATGTCGTTGTTTTCGGCGATAATGCTGATTCTCACGATGATATACCAGGTGAAGTACATAAAGGAGGAAAACTTCCAGAGTGAGTGTGCAAACATTGATGCGAACACGACGCGCATGGACATGAACAATGCAAAGTGGTTCGGGATGCGCAAAACAGGATCCGGGGAGACATTGTCGGATCTGTTACGACCATACTTGGTGTACATACTGATCGTGACCGTGCATGCAGTGACGATACTGCGTCAAACGATCCATCGCATGAGGCTGGGTCAGTCGCCGAAGACTCCGTCCCTAATGTTCCCGGACATTGTGCGTGCCGATGCGGACAAGGATATTCCGAGGATGATCAAGTATCTGTTTAACTTTGGTTACTACAAGTTCGGTGTGGAAATCTCGCTCGTGGCGTTGATAGTAGTTATAGGAAATCGGATGGACGTGCTGTCAATTTTCTACGCTGCCTGGCTCGCGGCAATGTTCCATATGACGCGCGAAGGACTGCAGCGGATTTGGAAGGCACTGACATGGTTCATCGTAGTCGTGATTCCGATTCAGTACTTGGTGTTTATCGGATTACCGCCGCTTGCCTGCGTCAACTATCCTTGGTTTATACCGCAGCTGGATCATTTCCGTATTTGGGCTATGCTACCGGAAAATACGAATGAATTCCGTAGCTTTGCAAACAAGATGGTGTCGGACTTTGTGCTGTTGATGTTCCTCTGCCGGCAGACCGTCGTGTTTCGGCTGGAGACGCATCCGCCACGATCAAATTTCGGCGGTGGCAGTAATCAGTCCGTGCTGGAGGATTTTAAAAAGCTTGACGAAGGCAACTTCCAGAACCCGACGCCGGACTTTATCACGAAGGTGCGTAACTGGTTGGACATGATCAAGCGGACGCTGTTCCTGGTGTTCTTCTGGTTCACGCTAGCGGTGGTGTTTCTGTCCGGTTCGAGCCGGGTGAACCTGTTCTCGATTGGTTACCTTGTCGGGGCGTTCTTTTTCCTGTGGCAGGGTACCGACTTCTATCTACACTCGATCGAGTACATTCTCAAGCGGTAGGTGGAGCGAAATGTTCCCCTGTTGGAGCAGAGTGTAACACGATTTAGTTTTCTATTTCGTTTCAGTTGGAACATTCTTATATGCTACAATGTGTTCGTCATTGGTGCCAAAGCGTTCCTGCAGCTGTTTGGTTGCCTGTTTCTGGACCAACTGGTCAACAACAATTGCTGGGTGATGCAGCTGTTCGGTATGAACTGTTTATCGTCTACCTTACCGCCACCTCCACCCGGTACTGTCGATCCAGGCGATCAACAGTGTAACATTCCGCATCCTTCCGACGCCGGGCTATTTTGGGACGGAATGTGTTTCGCCTTTCTACTACTCCAAAGACGGCTCTTCTCCAGTCATTACTTCTGTCACATCATAAACGAATCGAAGGCGAGCAAATATCTGGCATCACGGTAAAGTTCAGATCTGCTTTGCTATTACTTTTGGTTTAATTTGTTGCTAACTATTGCGCTTTGCTTTCTAAAAGGGGAGCCGAACTCATTGAAGAGCTGAGGATCAAGGAAAGCGCACAGGAGGCGGAACGTGAGCGTCAAATTCTGGAGAAAATCAAAGCCAAGATGGATCGAATCAAGGCGACGCAACAGAAGATCCTGGAAGCCGTGCAGGATCCCGCAACTCATGCTATAGGTAACATTTTTCAGGTCCTTACGCTATACTCCCTCTACACGCCCCACCGAAATAGCAGCTATATTCGTTTTACGTTTGCATACCACCATTTACGATTTTGTTGTTCGGGTTTCGGTTGTACAGCCTGGTGCGTCACGTTCTGTCAAACGTTATGAATATTTGAACATTCTTCTTAATGACGATTTTTTGTGTGTTACGGATGAATATTGTGCAGCATTTAAATATGCGCATACAGTTGTAGCAGTAGAGAGCGAGTTTATAAGCATGAGTTGAGAAGCTGACAGATCACGTCAGATCTGTCAGCTAACAACGGGCAATACATTGACGGATACGGAACAGAACGGAGCGTCGGAAACGGAATTCAACGGAAAAGTGTACCACGGTGAAAATGAAATAAAATTCGCTTAAACAGTTTTTGTCAATGTTGATGTTCTCGAGTAAGTATTTACATTTTAAGTTATTTTAAGTTCGGTTTGAAACGGTTTGCTTGTGAAGGTTTGATGTACGATCGTACGACGTCAGTTGACGAAATAGTTTGCATTACATATCATCACACTTCCACAACGCCTTTTACAAGCAACTATGCATCGTAGTGTAGTGTTTGCACCTTGCCAACAGCGTTCCTGTAGCTCGACAGTAGTTGTTGTTTTTGAACACTTCTCCCGTAGTTCAATTTCCTTTGTGTGACAGTGCAATAATGTAGCATTTTGTGGATTGCAACTGAGCAAAAAGTAGTCTAGTTTGAATAATTAACAGGTGTGCACAACATAACAGCTGGAAGGCTAACCGATCGAGACGGGGTGTTTTTTTCTTTTCCCTTCTTTCGTTTTCTTTTCTCTTCCGCATCATCGAACACAATATGTCTATTTACACCGTGGCGTCACCTCGGTAGATACCGAACGGCGTCAGCTACAGCCGACTCATAGTATGTCATCGTATACAGGATACCATACGCCGATAGAGGACGAACTGGCGGCCAATTCTATGTTCATTGAGGGCGAAGGCCTGTCGGAAATGCCCTCGGACAACGGTGGATTGACGGTGGGACGTGGGTCGTACCAAACGCAGGTTTGTTTAGTGACTTGGTTGTTAGGAAAACGATGCGTAGAAAGCATACGAGGAGAGTAAGTAGCTTTGGAGGTTAGCTATCGGAATTTCACAAACTACACTATAAATTCTATCGTAGATTATACTCTATACTTATTTCATACAACTCTAACCTGGAATAATATCCGATAGGTATCCTTTAACAATGTGACCAGAACAATAATGAGTATAAAATTTCGCCGTAGGTACCATCCCCAAGCTCCGCGCTTATGACAGTGTCGCTGGATGCGTACTTAGATCCACAGCGGATGTCGTTTGACTCCCCGAACGATCTGATGGCTCGAGTTTGTAGTCCGGATGATACGTTCCCCGTGTTTTCACCACCACCATTCGAAAAGGATCAACGTGATGCGTTCAGTTCAGCAACGCCGTTCGTGCCGCCAACAGCAAACACTCTAATGCCGCCAACGAAGACGGTTCTACAGACACGTCAACATCGACGACAGTCGAGCTTGAATGCTGTGTCCTGGCCGGCAAATCATGAGCTGACCGTCAGTCCGAAGGCACAGCATCGCACAGTCCCCACCAGCAACAACTACATGCCGAATGAAGTAATCTTGCTAGTCTCTTGCTTAGGGCATTAAATCTTTAGTTAGCATACGAATCGCTAGGGAGAAGACCGTTCTCACAACGATGAACTAATTCTAGGACGCAGCGAACGATCCATCGCAGCAACCTTCGCAATCGCCGCGCTCACCCCGCTCACCGCGTTCGGCAACGTTCGCACCGCACCAACCACGGCACCGGCGCCTCTCGAGCATGGGTTCCGGCTCCGGTGTGGTGCCGGACGAGCTGATGACCGGTGGCGAGGCCACCGTCGGCGGGGCTCGTCGCCGTTCGAGCTTCCTGGTGTCGCTGTTCGTGGACGAGGATACCACGCGGTACGACGAGGTGACGACGACCGCGAACGGTGGCGCCATCTCCCGGCGGCGGTCCCGAACGCGCAGCTTCTGGGGACCGGTCGGTGAGGCTGGCCTGCGGGACTCGATCCGGTCGGCTCGTTCGCGTTCGCCCGTGTCCCATCACGAGTGTAATTATACCTTTTTTCGTGCCGTTTTGTCTAGTTATGTTTATTTTTTAAATTGATGTCCGTGTCGTGGCAAAAACATCCTTTTTTCATTTACTTACCCAAACTTCGCTCTATTACTTATCCCTAGCGGAAAAGCAGCGTTGCTTTCGTTACTTTCTTCGTCAACTCACTCACATGCGCAAGCCGCTTTCGTCTTCTAGCCTGCACCATGTTATTTAATAGCACACACAAACATATAATATTCTTATTCGAAACAGTAGTATATAACAGCAACTGCTCTCGGAAAGAGAGTTTAAACTACATCAATAGGCTCAAGCTGCTAAGGTAAGGATGTATTTACAACTTTGTCAACAACAAATAATTGTACATACAGTAACGAATAAAAAAACTTACTTTCTGTTGTGTTTTACTTTCTGTAATACTAGCTCTAAGCTGTCAATAGATTTAATGATGTTCCGTGATATTTTATTACCAAAATGCCATTTTGTCTAGGTCGCCGTGCATGCAAAACGAAGATCGTGATCATTACGATATGATGGACTAAGTGAACATGTTCTAATGCCTGTAAATATCGATAACAAGCGACGCAGTAAATAGCTTCCTCTTTGTTTATTTGTGTATGTGTGTGTGTGTGATGTTTCGACGACTGCAAGAAGTATACGCAATAACATGAGCCACTAATACGAACCATGTCTTCCATAATGTTCTGCTAAAGCAAAACGCACGTATAGGACCGTTGTGTTGCATCCCCTGTCAACGTATTCGTTTCGCCCCACTTACTCTATGCCTGTTTCCTACATTTTCAACCCTCGGTTTTTTGTTTCTCTCTCTCTCTTATTATAGATACTGTCGACCATAGGTCGAGTTTGAAGCGCAAAATATCGGAACACAGACCAACGGGTAACACGGACGGGAGCGGATGCATGCATGAGCCACTCCGGAAGTGGTCCATATGTGCTCCGTAGTATCCGTAGTTTATACTACTTGTCATTTTCTCTCTCTGTTTCGTTGTCCTCCCACCCATTCCCTTATCGTGTAGAACCATTCTTTACCATTGTTTGTGTGACATTTGGAGTATATGTATAGTGTTACATGGATGCTGGAATGCACTCCTCCCTCTCCCAGGCGCTATGTTTTCGCTTACTTAACGTTGCGTTATGGTTTCCCTGGCTCTTACCCGTTCTTGGGATCCGAAGAATATTGGGGAACAGTTTAGGCCGGGGATGGAATCATGTTTCCACGCGCATACTAATAACTGGGAGAGATAACTCGTCACTGTTTCGTGTGTTATCGATTTATGAGCATTTGTTTCTTTTCATCAGTAGTCATTTGTGACTAAACACTCTGTGGGTGGGAGTCTACCCTAGCGTCAGTGGTCTGGTTTGCGTGCACTGTGTTACTTATCTCTTCTGTGTACTGACAAAGGCAAACGCCTGCGATGTACTGCCGCTTCATACTTACCCTCTCTAACAAAGCAATTTGTGGCTAAACCTGTATGCTTCCCTAACGCTTCAAAGTCGCGCGAGATTCGCGGTTAGCTGGGCGAACAATTTTAGGTCCGTTAAACTGTCGGTCGAATATTATACGAAAGTATATCAAGTGATGGTTTCCTGTAGAAGCACACTTTTCTTCTCAATACTCCTCATACTTTGCTCTATGAGCTCCACAATTGGTTACGATTCGCACACCCAATCGGCAATACTTCACCAAACCTGCAATGCACAAAGGTTTGCACCATTTTTTATTAGTTCCTTATTGGCACATTTTATTTTGTGGTATGATATATCTCTTATTGTACCATCGATATCTCTTGCGTTAGTTTATTGTTAAATCTTAAATTACACACATTTTAAAAGGTACACATTTCTCTCAACTCCACGGTTGCAGGTATAACAAATCTATTAAAAATTGCAATAACCTTACGTTCTTCAATATCGCAGTGGCTATATCCGTGCACTCGTCAAAGATCTGGTAACAGTCACAAGTCGGTCTTTGGCTTTGTTCCATACACTATAAACCGGTAGAATCTGCTTTTTTCGTTCAATGGGATTTACACTGTATGAACCGTGCGATCGATTGTTCGGTGCCATTCGTACTGATCTTCTCTCCGCTTCATGCTACTTTCAGCTATCCGTTCCGGTGACTATTACATGTTCGAGGAGGTGGAGCAGGAGTTTGAACTGGATCTGATGGAACCGCACGAGTACGAGGATGAGCTGGATGAACGATCACAGCGTGATCAAAGGCTGAGACAACGGCTAACGCTGGGAAGGGTAAGTTTTTCCGGGGCGAATTTGGGTGCATTTTGAAATAATTATTCGATTGGTTTATTATTTGACAATTTTCTTGGACTTTTGAAATAGCCTTGTTGTAGGGAATACTGGAAGTTTTATTTCGCTGTGTTTTGTTATCTTCACTGATTGCTCTATTCGCACAGTGTATTATTTTTGTTCTACTGTGAATGTCCTTATCTTGTTTTTGTTTTGTTTTTCTATGTGTTATTTTAATTTATTTTAATGTTGTTATTTTAATTAAATAATTCGTCAGATTTGTTACTTCGAAATTTTCTTTCGTAAATCCGGAACGTGACAAATATTGTTCAAACAAAAATATTGGTATTTAACTTTGTTTGTTTTATTTTTATTTAATTTTTACAATCACGATCGTCACACACACACACACTCACACATACTGCAACCCACTGCAACTTTTGCACTGTATGTACACACCTCCAACTTACTTGTGGATATGTTGCATCTATTCCGTTGCCTGTGCAAAATCGTCCTACCCGACATGCGCTCTGCCTGTATTGTTCGTGCGTTCTTTAACCAACACCACCACCACCACCTCTTGCACCTCTGTGTCTCTGCCTGCCATAAACCAATCGCAACGCCGCACAGTTGGCCGCACAATTGCGCAAGAAACGGCATCAGGAAGTGTATGAGCTTGCGTACGGTGATCGTACCGGTAACGATGACACTAACGAGGTCGATCAGCCTCCCACACTAGCGTCCAACGATCTGCCCACCGACGAGGATCACCCGAATCCACCGCTACGCCGGCGGCTCTCGTCGCCGGTCGTACTGCGGCGTGGACAAACGACGCCGGCTGGCCGTCCAGAACCCGCCGACTATACCCTACCGGAACGATCCGCTCTTTCCGAACCAATACCACCGCCACCACACGCTCAGTCAGTGAGTTTTGCGTTTGTTTTTCGTTTTCGTGCGTATATGGAACCTTTTCATTCGCCAGCTGTTGTTGTTTCATGCTAAATCATCTTTGTTTTATCGTTCGTTTTAGTTGGTTGATGTGCATCGTTCTATATCCTTAACTTGAAGTGTAATGTTATTTAGTTTTCATTCATCTGTTTTCAAACCTTTGCTTTTTTAGCTCTTTCTATTTAATTATGATTTAAACTAATGTGCCAAATGCTTTCTTCCTAATTTGGATGTCCCTAAAACCTATTCTTAATTTTATGAAAGAATTTGGTTCTCATTAATTGTGTCTTACTGGGAAGATAAAAAATTATGCATTGAAGTTTGATTTCATAAGCTAGTTTGCCTCTATCTTATTTTTGCTATATTCAAAAGGTATGTAAATGTAAATCTGACATCCTCTCTTATATTACCCTCGATAATAACTTTGCATAGTGCTAACTAGACCATTTTAAAATTCAGAACGGGTATGTCAAACATTCATATACTCGATTGTCGTTTGAAATTTTTATTTGACCGCATCTTAAGGGTTTGACATTCCTGGTCTGCTTCGACATTTAGTATAATATAGTTGATGTTTCATTTTTAAGTGTTAATAAACTCATTGTTTTCTTCTGGTCATGTCTGTCTTCCATCAAACTGATGCTTCTTCTTCGTATATTCGCAACGTTGTACACTGCTCTGTGTGTTTGTTTCCCTAGGAGGCAGGGTTTCTCTCTATCTATCGTGCGCTCGTGTCTTTCAACAAACAAGGGTTTGGAGTACCAGGCTAGGATTTTGCGATTGGCATTCGGAACTGCACACAAATCGCCTCTCATTGTTTTTAATCGTTTTTGTTGTGTAACACGCTTTATTTAAAAATAAAAACAATACTGCCGCTGTTAAATGTCGTTCAGCTGCCTTGCTCCACACACCGCATTCTAATCACTTCTTACTCATTGTAGGGACCGCGACATCGCAAACCAACTGCACTGGATGCACCGGATGCTCAAAAGGCCGGACCGAGCAGGGAACTTCACCCGCAGCAGTCGATAACGGACGAGGAAGCACGACTACTGAGCGACGAAGAGGACGAAGTGGAAGGCAAAAAGGATGGTGCACCCGAAGAGAAGAAGAGCAAATTCTCCCTGTCAGGATTGGCGTTGATACCGGCGTTTTTGGCCGGCGCCATTGGTTCGCTGACGTTGCGTTTGCATCGTGTCTCGCGTAACTATCGCTACGTGATGCGCGTGTTGACCCGCGAGAAGCAGGTGCTGAAAGAAACGCCTGGCTTTGGGGTCGGAGTTCGTGACCAGGACGGCGTGTGGACGCACTACGTTTCACGGTCGGGCAGGTAGGTCGGCTTTTTTATGGAGCGCAGCGAATTGGAGTTACCTGTAGAATCGATTAGCTGATGGATTGATCGAATGTGTGTATGTAAATAACCCCACGGTGAAGGAACCGTGTAACACCCAACTAACGCAACGTGTGTGTATGTTCTTTTAGAAAATGGCTTCAGCTACTCTAGAGATCAACTAGTACCACCCGCATTGCATCCTACCTGTTGTTTGATACTTGTAACTCCTTGTGTCCGTAATTTTATTTTTATTTTAACCCTCCTCCTGTTCAATTTACGCAATAGTTCCACACCGCAGCCCGAGGGCTCGGCACACTCGGCGGGTGAGGCGCAGCCCGAGGGCGCGAGTAGTACCAGTAGTCTGTTGTCCCGCCCCGAGTCACTCGCATCCATCAGTAGACAATTACACAGTAGTAACGCTAACACGGAATACGATAGAGACCATGCGCAGGCAGAACAGCCACCGTCCGCCGTTCCGTCATCACCGGCCGTAACGTTCTCCGTGTCCGAGGCTCAGCAGGACACAGCGACCGACAGCGAACCTAAACCTAACACAATCCGCGAACACCTGCAGGATTACTTTACCGAACGGCGGCTGGGGGATGAAGGGTAATGCTCTACTAAACCACACAACTACATCCTTCGAAGACACGAGTGAAGCTGTCACTTTTGTTATCCTAGTCGGGATCATCTTTCCAACTAATCAAATCACATGTTTCATTCGAGGTTGACGTGTAAAGAGATGAAAAGAGGAACCTTCAAAACAAAAACATTGTTGTAAATTTTATAATCTATTATATGCTTTTAATAGGTATAGAGTACAGCTATTTAGAGTTTGTACATTCGCTAAGTCAGAGATGTCAAACCCGAAATAATCAAACTATTCAAATCTAGCAACTTTGCAACATTTTGTGTCTAAATACTTTAAATATCTTTTTTTGTAATGAATTTTAATCTGAATGCAGGTATTTTTTCTGCTATATTTTTTTTTAATGTAACAAGTAATATTGTTTTACAATAAACCTAATAATCGCTACATATTTGTGATAATTAAAAAAATCCCTATGCGCATAATCATCGTGTGTTTGACATCTCTGCACTGTATAGGCAAATTTGCGCATATTGTACATACGTACGTGTAGCGATCCTTATTTTGATTTTTGAACCAAATATTTAACAACATTGACACACTATAGACAGATCCACAAAGCTTCCACGCTCACTCATGCGATGTTCTTTTCCGTATTTCGCATTTCGTTCAGACTGCATACAGTGAGTGGATTGGGTGCAGCGTTGGCTATGATCAGTCGTAAAGATCCGCTAAAGGATGAGTAAGTATCGCCGAAGGGGCGCAATGGCACCGGCCTCTTGTACAAAGTTACGGCCAGGAGATTGATCAATTTTTATGCACTTAGTCTGTTTGTGGTAGTTGCTTGAAAGTTTTGCAACTAGAAACTAGCCACTTTATGGTTTTGTCTATCTGAAAGTTTTGTTTTCTACAAAATCTGATACGAATCATACTTCATCGTTGAATACTGTATTTTCCTATATTTTATGAACAATGTTGGTTTGATTTGGTTTTCATTATTGAGCGTTATTTGTTATTATTTTTGATCGTTTTGATTGTTATAACGCACCACCAAAAGACTCGTACCATACTATCACCGTAGGCGCAGTAATAGTTTGCTCCCCGAGATACTCATCTCGGCACCGTCGGCCGAACGGGGCCTGGACGAAGACGGCATACCGTACCGCTACTATTCCAATGATACGCTGGACAGGTACATCGATTCCCCTTTTTGATGCGGTTCAAATCGAAACAGAAAATGCCGCAAAAGTGCAACTGCGCACACTGCAACTTGTGCACCCTACCTTGTTGATGTACCACTACAGCGCACATGCAGACGTCTATTTCTACTAACCGTGCACACAGCAGCAATGGACACATTACTCACTTTACACTTTCTCTCACCGGTTTGCATTAATTTGACACTATTATCACATCATTTTGAAGCCACTGTTGTTTTTGAAGCCTCCAATAAACACTCTAAATGGAATTGTGAATCGTCTTGTTATGCTCCAACACATCACGCACCTTTGAAGCGAATATTTCTATGGCATGATTAAAATCTCATGATATTTTTTAACGAGTAACTCTGGTGTAGATACTAACTTGTAACGATATTTTGAGTAGTACTAAACGGCATGATCAAATGAGCATAGAAATATTAAAACAAAGTTTCTTTCGTTCCTCCTAAAATCATTCCATCCCGATTGCGTTTTCTTGTATTAACACCTTAATGCTTTTTTACACAGCAAAACTGATGGCAGCTCGACCGATGCCGTCAAACGTACGCTGGACGAGGTGAGCTCCGAGGAGGACTTCACGTCGCGGAAGCATTCCGTACTGTTCGAGCTGTTCCAGGCGGCGTGGTACGCGATAATGTCGCACACGGACTTTATCTGCTACTTTGTGGTGGTTTTGAATCAGGTATGTGTTGCGTGTGATGTCGTGAATCCGATTTTCCATAATCCACTCACATTATACTTCATTTTGCTCGTGACATTTCAGGTGAATTCGGCGAGCTTGCTGTCACTGCCGCTCCCGCTGATGGTAATGCTCTGGGGTACGCTCACGTTCCCACGGCCAGCGCAAACCTTCTGGACGATGCTGATCGCGTACACGCAGATGGTGGTGCTGGTGAAGTGTATCGGTCAGTTCGAGATGTTCTGGTGGAATCAGACGCCGGTTCCCTCCAACCAACCGTTCCACGTGGCGCGCCTGTTCGGCATCGAGCGCAAGGATGGGTACGCGACGTACGATCTGATACTGCTGCTGATGTTGTACTGCCATCGGTTTATTCTGAAATCGCTCGGGCTGTGGAAGTCGGACCCTACGGAGGAGCCGGCGTTGACGGAGGGCTTGTATCAGGTCGACCCGAACGACGAACATGCGAAGACGCTAATGGCGTTGGCCGAGGAAAATGAGAAGAAGTAAGTGTCGCTGTGTGCACTTGCGTGTCTTTATGTGTCTGCATCATTTTAAATCTTCTTTGCGAGCAAGAAGCCATCGTAGGGAGTATTTGTTTCACCTTGGTGAAGCTCTCCGTCAAGTTTACAGTCGTCCTTTGACGGAAATCAGAATGAACAAAGGTTTATATATCTTATTTTACTTAATGCAAGCTTTCTTTTCCATTATACGTTAAAAGTAATGTTTCATTGTTGCATTCAGGCCGAAGATCACGAAGAGAAACGATAATGTTGTTCATAAGAAGTCACACTTCCTTTATTCGAAGACATTTCGCACATGGAAGCACTCACATGATCGTTGATCAGCCGCTCGAAAAAAATCCGCTCTCGGTTGCCACAGTGAACGTTTGGTTAGACGACGAGGGGTAACGTTAATGTAATAATTACGATTAATGAAGGGAAAAGTACGGCGCGGCACACTATCTCGTCCTCGTCGACCTAACGTTTATTATTCAGACCCTTTGCTTTCTTCAGATACAGCTTGTTTTCCCTTCACTATTCTTTATATTTATCTATATATCTGCTAATTAATTTGCTTTCTTTATTTATTTATTAAGACGCGAAACATTAGAAGTACGTCCACCCGACGAACTGACCGGTCTGTCCATGGTAAAAATCAACGAAAAAGCGGGCACGATCGTTGAGGAACCAGTCGGGCTGGATGAACCGAACGTGTTGTGTGTCTCCATTCACCAGGAGCCGGTGAAGAAATACTTCCCGCAGATAGCGAAGGAAGCGTTCCGGAAGTACTCGGTGGCACTGAAAGCGTTCTTCGTCCAGCTACTCGATCAACAGTCGCGCAAAACGACGGACGTGTACGGATACATGTTCTTGTGTGATTTCATAAACTTCTTCGTGATCCTGTTCGGTTTTTCGTCCTTCGGGGTACGTTTCTCAGTTTCTTGCCGCGAGTAAGCAGGGGCATTAAGGTGTGCGTTTTAAACATTTCAGACCCAAGACGGTGACGGTGGCGTTCTGTCGTACTTCGAGGAAAACCGCGTCCCGGTTACGTTTCTGTTGATGCTGATCATTCAGTTCTTCCTGATAGTGGTCGATCGGGCCCTGTATCTGCGCAAGAACATCACCGGCAAGATACTGTTCCAGTTCTTCCTGATAATCGGGCTGCACGTGTGGATGTTCTTCGTGCTGCCGGCAACGACGGAGCGTAGCTTCAATGCGACCACCCCGCCCGTGCTGTACTACATGATCAAGTGTTTCTACCTGCTGTTCTCGGCGTACCAGATCCGGTGCGGCTATCCGGCACGCATTCTGGGCAACTTCCTGACGAAGGGATTCACGATGGCGAACTTTTCCGGGTTCAAACTGTTTATGACGGTTCCGTTCCTGTTCGAGTTGCGCACGCTGATGGACTGGATCTGGACGGACACGTCGATGACGCTGTTCGATTGGCTTAAGATGGAGGACATTTTCTCGAACGTGTATCAGCTGAAGTGCATGCGACAGCTGGAGGAAGATCTTCCGGCGCCACGCGGCCAGAAGAAGGGTTCCATGGTGAAGTATCTGATGGGCGGTGGCATGATGCTCGGCATTATCTTCCTGATCTGGTTCCCGCTGGCACTGTTCGCGTTCAGCAACGCCGTCGGGCAGCCAAACATTCCGCACGATGTGTCGGTAACGCTACGCATCGGAACATACGAACCGATCTACGCTATGAGCGCACAAAACAACAGCATTTACGGGTGAGAAGACAATCTCAGGGGTTTGCGGTGTTAGCGCACTCGCTCTAACAATTTCTTGCTCTCCATAGATTGACTCCGGACAACTGGTCCAACTTCACCAACCCGTTCATGGAGCGGGCAGCACAAACGTTCCTCTCCAACTACGAGCCGGCGGACGTGGCCGCGGTACAGCTCGGCATTAGTTCGACCTCGATCTGGAACATATCACCGCCTGACCAGAAGCGCCTGTTGAACGATCTCATGAACAATGTCACGCTGACGTGCCGGTTCCGGTACACGATCAGTCGGTTGACGAATTCGAAGGAGAATCCGGGTGTAATTTCGGATGAACGCACGTACCAGCTGGAGGATGGGCCGGCTCGACAAGCGCTGATCAATTCCTTAAGCCGCAAGGACAGCCCCGATATCGAGATGGCGATGCTGATGAACATTATGCCAAAGTTTTTGCGTGTGCAAAACAGTGGCTCCATCAGACCTGTTCATCAGCTGGTGAAAACAGCCGACGGTAAGTAATTTATATTCTGTTTGATGTTTGTCTACTGGTTTTGAATTCCCATCACCGAGCTCTTTTGCGTTGTATTAGTGTATTGGTGGACATTATTAAGATAGTTTTAAAATACAGCGTGAAGATGTTATAACGCTTTGAAATTTCAATTCATTTTTGCAGGAGACGAAGCCGATGAGAACTTCCGAAACATGCAGCTGCGGCAGCTGTACATGGACACAACGTCTAACACGAGCTGGTGGGAGGTGCGAGAAGACTGTTCCGACACGCTGTACGAAAAATACTTTTCCCGCCTGCCGTTCGCCGATTGCACCAACTTCCTCGTGATATACATGTTCAACGATAAAATATTCCCCAGCACCATCAGCTCGATCGCTGCCGGAGGGTAAGAGCGAGGTTCAGGCTGGCGATTCATAAGAGTTATGACTATGATACTTTTTTTTTCTCCTTGTTTCGGCAGTATCATTGGAATCTACTCGACGATGATTCTCGTGTTCTCGCGTATGCTCCGTACGAGCATCTTTTCCGGTGCGAGCTCCAAAATCATGTTCGAAGATCTACCGTACGTCGATCGGGTGCTGCAGCTCTGTCTGGACATCTATTTGGTGCGTGAGTCGTCTGAGTTTACGCTTGAGGAGGACCTATTCGCCAAGTTACTGTTCCTCTACCGTTCGCCGGAGACGATGATTAAGTGGACCCGGCCGAAAAATGAGGCCGGTGGCGACGATGAAACGGACACGATGGCCGACGAACCCGTGTCCCATCCGAAACAGGAATAACGAGTGCCTGTCGAAACGTCGACGATATCACGGGAGAAGAGAACCATTTTTGTGATAAAACAAAACCTCTAACTGTTAGGTGAGCGCGTATAAGTTGTTTTGTTGTGGCTAATTTTATCGATCCTTGTTAATTTAAGCGCGATTTATAAGACGCAAAAGAGAAAAAGAAGGAAAAAATAAAGCAATAAACATGAAAGAGAGGAGACATTTGTAAGACAACTTCAAGAAGAAGACAATCGTAAAAAAGTGCGCGTTGAAAGTGAAGGAACGTTCATGTGGAACAGTAAAAGGAGAAAGATAGGAGTTGTACATAGACTTCGGGCGCACGCGGCAAGAAACAGCGCACGTTTCTTCGTGATCGTGCTTTATTGTAGAATCTAATTCGAATTGCTAGTCGAGTGTTTTCGCGCTACCGGCAAGCGTCCAGGGCGAAGTCATGGGCCGGAGGTGCGCAAGTCATGTGGATCGTATTTTCTTAACTTATTCTCTCTTCACCACCTGCACTAGAACCACGAAATTGATGCATCAGTCATACCGTCGTTGCTTCCGTTTACCTTCTTCCCATACACCCGGGTCCCACACTCGTACGAACGCTCGTTGAATTTTGTATCGTATCCCGCGGAGGTACAATTATGGGATTTGATCTAGTGCGAGTCAAATCCGTGAGGATAGGATAGATTTTTTCCTGCGAAACGTCATCGTCGTTCTGTGTTTGCTCGGGAATTCTACTCATTTTATAGTGCGTAATTCAATCGAAATTTGTATTGTTAAATAAACGAAATGAAAATGAAGTCAAAAAAGCTGTGAAATGGAAACAATCTGGTGAGAATAGCATAAGAACATTACAAAATTAATAAATCCCCAGCACTGTGTATTACGAGAGCTACCGAGGTCCTCAGCGCTCAGCTCACGTTGGAGGGTAAGTGATGATTTGATCACGAATCTACAAAAATACATGAATTTGTGGATCTTCCTCCAAGTAGCGTTACCAGTTGGTATTAACAGAAGCGGAAACCTTTGGCTTTGTCGGAGGCATTGTCAGGCATGGACTGGTTCTCGATCGCTGATCATGTGAGTAGAGTTACGCCTAACAGCTCAACTTTTTGCGGAACAGTGTCGAGATCTGTGATTGTAGGCCATGAATGTCATCGACACATATTCTCAGATAGAACAAAGTTAATTTTCACTTCACATACACAGAAGTTTGCTTTATTTGACGAACCCTCAAAACAGCTATCGCAAACGCACTCAGTAACCGTACGAACAAGTGAACCATCTTTTACGCACACGCACACATATTTACGATTCCCTGCACTAGCTCTGGGTGATTGGAAAAGCCCTGCTCTCCCTCAGCGTTGGAGCACTCTATCGGCCAAACCGCATGTGGCCGTAGTCATCGAACTGTTCACCTTCGCCGCCACGCTTCCCGAAACGCATATGGCCGTAGTCATCGAACCGTTTCACCAGACCAACCGCATCATCATCCTCGTCGTCGTCGTCACCGTCGCGCAGCATCGATCGCTCGCCGTCGTTGAAATAACCGGCAAAGTTGAAATGGATCTGGTCAGCTTTCAATTTATCGCCTGACGGCGCACTGGGGATCTCCGGAACGCTGTCAGGTTGGTTCAATGGCAAGGAGCCCATCGGCACCGTCCGTCGATACGCTTGGTAGGCGTTAGTGCCTGCAAGATAGTTCTGGCCGTATTTTTGACGGTTCCTGGTTCGTGCCTGATAGGCGGCTTGCACATCCTTGAGCCAAGCATGGTGAATATTCTCTAGCCGTCTGTTGTCACCAGTGTCGTCTCCGGTAGCGGAACCGGACGCTAGATTTCCTGGTCCGGACGATGCCAGTACGAGTGATCCGATCGGCTGCGCTTCACTAACGAGTGTGTAGTAGGCAAGGTAGGCTACGATGGAAATCAGAAACGCTAACGTTACCTTTGCCATGGCAACGCGCCACAAGTTGAATTCACCGCACACGAAACTACACTGTTGCTATTCCGAAGGATTGGATTGTTCTGCACCGGCGGCATCCCGAAGGATGCAGCTTTTATAGAGGAATGTAACATAGGGATATGCAAGTCACGTGCCCTTCAAATTATGCTAATATTTCTTTGCTTCCTTCGTTTGTGGTAGGATTGAACAATATTTTCTTCACTGTACATACACACCGTGGGAAGAAAGATTGCAGCGCAGAGAGCAATCTAATTATCCCGCTCACTGGGAACCGACACAGGATGAAAGCGGGCGTGGAGATAATTTTTCAATGTTAACCTGTCAATGTGCTGCTGTTGGAACGGCGAAGCAGAAATAGTCCGTAAGTAAACATGTTTTTTTTTCTTAATATGTATTTTCTCTTCCACTCTTTTTTAGCCCCATCAGGACAACTTGAACAATGGAGATCTTAAACTTGAAAAAATCTTAAAATATTAAACGAACACCCAAAACGAACACTTAACCTCACTTAACGTGGTTAAACGTATCAACGAACGAACACAAACACTACACATCGCTACAATTCCTCTCCAGCGCTGGCAGCTGTTGCTGTGGCTTTGAGTTGAAAAACAGCCCCTCCCGGTACGTCAGGAACACCGATGAGCACAAGATGTCGGACGATTGTTCCACGGTCCGGTTCGCACACGGTTCACCCGCACGCAGCACCACACGTCTAGGGCTTCTGGTGTGCGGTTTCCGCGACCTTCCGATCGATCCGTAAACTTTCCGCTTATCCACCTGGCCCTCCACGCCCGCCACTATGTGCAACTTCCCGGAGTCATCCCGTTCGCGTGTCGTTCTCGGTCCGTAGTCGCCTGCCGCAATCGCATACCCCGGCCGGGTACGCTGATACTTGTCGGACCAATCTTGCTGGTGGCGTTTCAGCGAGGCGGACGTCCCGAACGCCGGGTGGAAGTTCTGCGGCTGTCCCTCGCTGGCCACGACGACGTTCGCCGGAAACATGGCGCTCATGCGCTTGGGGAAGATCTTCGGCTTCAGCCTGCTGTAGCCGTGGTAGACGGTGAGAAACTTGTCCAGCCGGCAGGTAAATCGCTCCGCCTCGAACGAGTGGCGAAACTGTTGGGTCTTTTCTTTGGCCAGCTGGAAAACGCGCGTCGGTTGTATCATGATGTGTCACCGCCGGTACGAAGTACCTCCCCGTACGTGTATACAGTTGCAACTGCCGGGCGGTGCACCGTTCGGAGTGTATTTTATAACTAAGTCCTCGAAGTGCACGGACCCACCTGTTGCTTGGGTTCGCCTTCGGAAGGCGTTCCTAATTGGAGGGACACAAGTTTGGAATTGAGTAACACTCAACTCGCGTGTTAAATAATGTACGAATAGTGTAGCAAAACCTGCATCCGATGGAGCGTAGCTTTACGTCATGTCTGTCCCTCTAAGTAATCCCATTAGAGTATACCCAGGTGGATGCCGGGACCGAATAGAGCTCCGCTTCCTGTGCGGAGGCCGCCTAATTAGACTGGTGCTCGAGCCTCCGGCATGTGTCAAGAATGTGATGTGGCTAAATCTAGAGCTAGATGTACAATGCGGTAACCTCGCCCAATGCCAACCTGGGCTACTGAACCCTTTGCTTTGTGGTTATTTATGATACTTCAAAGGATTCCTTGGCGGTGAATGCAGTAGATGGTGACAAGTGGAATGGAACTAGGAAATTGTAAAAGAAGATCGATCGATCTTAGCTCATTTAATCAGTGGTTCCGTAAAACGTGGAATCCGTAAATTTTCGTTTTTCACAAACGTAATATTTGGACGAAGTCGTGTAGATTTTTTCAATGTTTGGAAGCTGTTGTTGCTTCCAACATCTGTCGTACGATGTTTCATGAGTTTGAACACATGAAATCCCGTTCCTGAAATGAAAAGTAGAAACATATCTGACGTAGGAACATCCTGAAATGTGCATTGTGATATTTCAATAATTCAACAGCAATCAGAAAACTTAATCCTCCAACACACGGATTCGAATTGAAGTTTCATTCTATTCATTTTTATTTCGGGAACTTGCAGCCTTTTGTTTTGCTGCCGCTGTCACACTTTGCGTGCTGGGAGGTTTACTGTTTAGCAGAAATGTCAGGGTTTTATTTGGTTTTCCTTAGCGGATGTATCTTACAAAATGTATAACTCTACACCTGCCTCCCGGTGGAGCACGCTCTGAAACGGTTTGCTTTAAGATTTGGGAAAATGTCACTTGATTTGGTTGGATTTTGGGTTTCGTTTTCTTGGTGTACTGTTTACATGTTCCTAACGTCTTTCCTTTCTGGTTTGATCGTGCTTCTTCTTGGTTAGAGCGCGGTATTAAAATCAAATCGGACTTAACCTTTAACGTGTGCTAGAAAACTGGCTGCTTATAGGATTCACCGCAGTTTCGGGTTGTTTATTAATGTTTTCTCATTCGATTTAAATTTTATTCAATCTTTTATCAACGCTATAATAAGCTTTCCCCGTGTTGCACTAGGGACTATTATAAATCTTCTCTGCCCGTTCAGCTTTCGTGCTTGGAAATGTTGTTAAGCAGCTTATTGAACACTTGTTGCAAATTTTAGTATTTTTAAATCTCTTTAGAAGAGCAGATGAACTGAGCGTGACAGTGACTTTTTTCGATTAACAATATACTCAACTAATCAACTGTAACATTCCATTTGTTTGTTTTGTAGAACATGATAGTAGTTGGGACAATTGCTTGGCAATGTTTTAGAGATTGTGAAACGATTTTGATATACGATCTGTAACGAACAACAAGAAATACGGAACAATAAACATAGAGCACGAGTCAACTTGGGAAGGATTAAACCCAAACAGGAACAGGCCCACAAAGTGTGCCTTCCATTTGCGAATGTAATTCGTTTTGTGTAATACATTGCTGTTCATCCCACCATTGTTATTGTTTTTTTTGTCATCTACTTCATTTAATTGCTTCCTACTCATACTCTCCGCTCCAACCAACGCGAGTTCGTATTGTCATCTGTGCCTTAGTCTTCTGCTATGGCGATAAACTTTTGTTTTATTAGATTTAGTTATATTTGTTTGGCTATCTTTCTTTCCGCTTATTATTGTTCTTGATTGAGTTCATAGTGAATGTGTTAATGCTTGTTTTTAATTGGCAGCCAGTTTAGGTCGGCCCGTTTTTGTATGTCCTTTTTTTTGTTGTTTTGTTTAGGTTGCGGTACTAATTAATAAACAACTATCATTTTTTATTGTCACATTTAAAGCTACTTTCTTGGAGTTTCTTGGTATGTTTTCTTTTTCGATATTGACGAGTGAGTGTGTGTGTTTTTTCCATTTGTTTGATCTTGTTTGCGGCAATTTTATACTGTTGTTCCTTGTTCCATCCTTCAGTTGGCATCATTCACGTCTTCGTTCGCTAACCCGGCCCACGGTGTTATGAGTGTTTTTTGTGTTTTCATTATTACATGTTAATGTTTTCTTTATCTGTCGTTGTAGAAAAAATTGATCTAAGTTCTATCATGATCGACGCTCTACGCTAAGAAGAAAATTACTATTACAACTTTTCGTTTCCGTCGATGCGCCACGCCTCTATTAAGAATCAATACGGCTTTGATCAATATATGTTTGCTTTAGAATTTTGCACATCCGCTACAACTGTGTTTTCCTTTGATATTTGACTTTTGTTTTCTTTCAGGCAAAAAACTGTGTCGAAGTTTTTTATAGTAGAGCTGCATAATAAATAACGGAAAAGGGAACAAAAAAAAAACACAAGGTAAATTAAATATAAAACAATCTGCTTTGTTTAATACATGATTGATTACAAGGCTTAAACTAAAGGATAAAACAATATACAGAGAGTAATGATTGCGTTTGTTGGTATTGTTGCAGTTCGATTGCCACTTGCGCCAGCACGAAGTCCACCACAATATGCACGCAATTGATGAAGAATCGGTGAAGTAAGTTGATAAACTCAATGCAATGAAACTATGCTTAACGTAAGCCTACATACAGGGGTAAGTACGGTCAACTTTACTGGCTATCGGAGTTAAGTTTTGTTGAAACATTCAACACAGTTGAAGATAAGCACAGACGGTTTGCTAGTTGAAGCTAGCATGCCCTTAAGTCTCCAGAACCAAGAGCATCGGAGTCTCAGTGCCGCAGCAGTAATGGTGTGGGTTTGTGTATAAACAGCTTAAAACATCCCTTCCTTCCCGAAGCTAAGCTAGTTAGTAAGCTAAGCCGAAGTCCGGTTCTTCGATTCGATCGTATTGGTTTCCGGAGCGTGATGGCTTGAGTTTCTCAAGAGTCGGGACACTACTTAGTAACGTCCGGAGCATCATTTTATGTGTCTATATGCAAATTGTAAATATAGTATAGCTTACAGAAGCTGTCGAATTGAATCAGATCTAGTTATATTAACTTTTTTTCCACTCTATCTCTCTCTCTCTCTCTCTCTCTCTCTAGCTCTCGCTTTTTCTCGCTTTCATGCTTAAAATCGATTCACGGTTTCAATAGGATTCGAGCAAAGAGACCGAAATATGGGAAGAAGATAAAATTGCTATTCGATCGCTAACTTCCTACCGAACGTGTTTGGCTAGCTTATGTGCGAGGAGAGGGAAGGGGAAGAGTAGAGGGATGTTCGTTAAGTCGTGCGTTTTGATACACCTTGACACGCACACACACACACACACACATACATAAACATGGAACACTTTCGTTCACCTCTATTGTCACAATGCGCGGTACATCTGTAGCTAAGCTGTTTCGTTTTATATTTATAATTACTTATACATGTTGATCCTCCTATAATAGGGCTGCATAAACCTCTTCCCGTTCTGAACACTCGGTATGATTTGTTTCTTATTGTCATGATGTCGCCACCGTGTTTCGATCGATCGATGTACGTACGTTGTTTTCGTTAGAAAAACAATGCTACAAATAGGTACGCGCAGCTCGTACGCGCACTAACGCGAGATGATAAAGTGCTAGAACAAGCTAGAACAAGAACCAACGGGGCTAGTGTCGCTTAAACCGGGCAACAGGGTGAGGAAGGAGGTTTCGTGTTTGTACGATATGGTTGGTACGTGAGTGAGTGCGAGTGAGACTAGTGTGTGAGATTTTGGTCGATTTGTTTGATCCTAGTGTGAGCGGATAGATTCAGGAACGACGCCTCAAACGAATTCGAGCGGACAGACGTGCTATACGATCTGATATAACAACTTTTGTACTAATCGAAAATTGATATAGTTCCAGGTCGGGTACCAGGGAAATGATACGTGATAGGATGCGACTGTGTGTATATATTACATCAGGTAAATAGTTATACGGACTTTGATTTTCTAATTCACTTGAGATAGTTATACGTTACAGAGATAGTAGTAGATTGATTTAGGTAAGAGAAAACAAGACGACTAAGACGAGGATGTAAATAAATTAAGCGACTCCTGTTCGATGCGCTCTCGTTACGTAGCAGGACAGCAGAGTACGATGTTCGCCTGTTCAAACTGCTTGGAAGATATGTTGATTTATAAAATCTTTTCCGGCTTTGCCGGTACCTCTGCCCTTGTCAATCTCACAAACGTTGCGCCGGTAATGTCTAGAGAGGCAAATGGATGTTACAAAGGAAACGTTATTGATCGGGTATTGCTAACACGCACACTTAACATCCATGCGTCCGGCACGCGCCACGTCAGGCCATTTTTCTCTACGTCACATTGCAATTGTATCGAAGCGATCGATTATAAGTTAGCTACTACCACCACCGCACACCTGCTGCTACTGCTGTATAATTTATTGTTCCTTGTTCCATGTTCCGCCGGTCGATTCTAGTCGAGTTTTCATTTTCGTTTTAAAATACTTCTTCCGCCACAGTGCCGACAAGTGTCGGGGAGTTCGGGGTTTTGTGAATCTGTATGTGTGTGAAGGTTTTGTATATATAAGTATGTATAATAGATCTGTATATATATATTTATAAGTTCTGGGGACATTGCTGTATACAAACGGGAACAGCTATTGCCCGACAGAACCGTCATCCGGCTGTTCGATCATTCGCTAGCTGCTCTACTGTGTCCACTCGGTTTTAACTTGTTTGATTTCTAATATTTATAACTGTTATCTTGCTGCTTCTATCTCTCTCGCTCTGTGTTGCACTACTTATTATAAATTATTGTCTCTCGGTCTCTGTCTGAACGTGACTCGGAAGCGGACACGCATGAGCCCCTTTTGTTTCCTGCTCTTCTCTATATCGACTGGACGAGTTTCACTATGTTTGATCGTTGATAGGTTTCCATAGCTTGCTTCACGTTCCTGCGGTCGCATCGCGTCGGAACCTGCTTACACTAACTACTAAAAGCATCATACCACAGGCGTGGCTCCCACAGAACAATGCAAACGCAAACAAACCAACACGAAAACCTATTAGGAACACGCTGCATTTCGGTCTAGTTAATAGTACGAGCAGTTAAGTTTTGGCTCAAAGGGGGGCGGCACAAGAGTCTCTATCGTTCTGCTGCGCTAATAAATGCTCTGCCGGCACTAGAACCTTGCGGGAACTTCGGTTCCATCCTCACCTGCTGCTAATACTTGTGCATCGAACGGATTGCCTATGTACAGTGCACCAGTCCCGCCGTCCATCTCCCGTCGGAGACTTTTCACAATCAAGCACGCGACAAGCATTAAAACATGAAGCCCTAACGCCAGGGAAGCTAGTGTGGCCCACGCGGCCCTGGGTTTGGGTCGCAGCCGGGCAAGGAAACGGTCCCTTAAATACTATACTAAATACTCTACGTGGGTACCCATGTCTCATCGATTGATCGTGAGCGTTCGCACGTAGCGCGGGTCCATCTCCTCCAGGTCGCGGCCCTTCGTTTCCGGCACGACCATGATGACGAAGAACAGCCCGACGCAGGATATGCACGCGTACAGCCAGAACGTGCCGTGCAGACCCAGAAAGCTCTAGAACAGGTGTGTAAGAAAGGATCGTTAGTACGCGCTGGCGCTGAAGTTAGTTGCGTTGGGTCACTACCTGGAAGTCGACGAACGTCTTGACGCTCAGGAAGGCGCAGAAGTAGCTGAAGCTCGTGGCGATGGAGCTCCCGACGGCACGATACTCCAGCGGGAACAGCTCTCCAACGAGCAGCCAGGAGATCGGCGATATCCCCAGCGCGAAGGCCACCGTGAACACGAGCACACACAGCAGCGGGATCCAGTCGTTCTGACCCGCCGCCATACTGACGTCCGACACTATCCCACCCTCGGCGAGCAGGACCTTGCTCGTCTCCCCGTAGTACACACACGAACCGAACCCGGCCAGTGCGAGCGACATGAAGATACTGCTCACGATCAGCAGCGGAATGCGCCCGACCGTGTCGATCAGCAGCCCGGAAAGCATCGAGGCGAGCAGCTGCACGAACCCAACCGCAATGGCCGCACCGTGCGGATTCATACCAGCGAACGTCTTGCGGAAGATCGTCACGGCGTAGAAGTTGAACGAACTGGCACCTGGAGATAAATGAGAGAGAGAGAGAGAACAGATTGTAGCAATATGTTCAGAAGTGCTCCAAAAGCTGCACAACCTACCGGTAAAACGCTGGAAGATCATCAGTCCACACGTGATGAGGATCGGTTTGACTAGGCGTGCGTTCCGCAGCACCGACTTCACGTTCGAAACGATCGCTTCGAACGAGATCATCTCCAGATAGTAGCGCAGGCCTCGGCGATGATCACCGATCGGTATCGATTGGCCGGTTGCTCCGTCTATCGTGATACCAGCGCCGGCCAACCCACCGTTCGCCGTCGTGCCGGAGCTGATGCGATTCAGCAGATTCATTCGCGTCGTGCGAACGTTCGAGCGGATCGTGTCCAGCTCAAGTTCTACGTTTTTGTGCGGTCCCCGAAGCCATTGCAGTGAGCTGTAAAGGGTAAGCGTGTGATAAGTCTCCGGGACACTCGCGAAGAAGGAACTCCGCCAGACACTTACCGGTGCGCTTCGTCGTCGCAGCCTCTTAACACTAGGAAGCTCGGTGTTTCCGGTATATAGATCACAGATATGAAGAGCATGATCGGTGCCATCGCGATCAGCATCGCCAGCTGGCGCCAGTCGAGGTACGCCCCGAGCAGGTACGAGATCAGCATGCCGAAATGGCCCGCGATCTTCTGGATCGCGCTCAGGAACCCGCGTATGTCGGGCGAGGCGATCTCGCTGACGTACACCTGCGCCACGGTCGACACGATCGCGCAGCAGAAACCACCGACGAACGCGGTGAAGAACATCGTCTCGACCGATTTCGCGAACATCGTCAGTATCCAGGAGATGGAGAACGGCAGGGACATGAGCGTGAGGACGCGCTTCCGGCCGTACTGCATCGCCAGACCGCCGAACATCCCGCCGAACAGTGCACCGAGCAGGGACAGGCTCGCGATCCAGCTCACCTGCTGGTCGTTGACGGAGAAGTGCGTGTAGTTGCCGCGCTTCACGTTCTGCAGCTCCTGGAGGTTGTCGATGGCGGGACTGGAGTAGCCTTTCCCGAGCCCGGCGGCCAGTGGGCCAAGCGAGACGGCCAGTGCAGCTATGATCTGAAAAGAAGCGAAGGGGACCAACAAGGACACTGTATTGTTTACTGTTTATTGTGGAAAAAGGTGGAACTCTCGCAGGGAAAAAAGGCTTTCCGAGCTGTCATTATGCAAATGTACATGATCAATCAGCGAGAAGCGAGGAATTTTTCACATTATTCCGTGGAATTGTAGCGGAATTGGAGTCGGGTGGTGATGACGCCGGTGGACAGGATAGAGCAATGAGCGGCGGACGCACATCATAACGCGAGCAAAAGGGATTTATGGGCCAGCAATTCTTTTGTTGCATTTGACGTTCCGACAAAGCGCATTAGCGTTGGTGGGCCGCTGTGCAATTATGAGTGATTGAACGCCGGCACGGTGTAGGATGGCGCGCGTAATGGAGCTTGCATTCGCATTGTGTGACAATGCTTTCCTCTCGGGTGAATTGTTTTCGATTCCCTTTCGCCGGGCGACAGAAGTACGGTGCAATCAGAATGCTGATTTCAGCTATACAGCTAGCAGAACGTACCTCCACAACAGGGAACGTGCCGTGTGCTGTGGGGGAGAGCGGGAACGCAGTCATTAACATATCTGAGCTCATTTGTGCTCCATTCGTGAACCCAACGGGCGCCATCGTCAATTTATTACCCACGACTTGTGAAGTTATGCTGAATATGTGCAAGAAGTTCTCGCTAACGCAGTGCCTTGACTTCGTAGCTTTATGCAATGTGCAATACACCCCACATTCGTACCCAACATTATAAATGATTCATCCAGCGTGACAATTAGACGTTCCTCGAAAACTATAAACCAGATAATTTTGAGGATTAATGATGTTTCAAATCTCTTGACATGCTTAGGATCTCTATCCCGAACTTCTCGGCATGATCAGTATAAAGGGGCTTTATCTCAACTCTCTACCATTGCACCTTTGTCTATAGAAGATACGAGGAAAAAAAACTCGCACGGCCTGTTCCTGACCAAGTGCATCGATCACTGCCGACTCTGTCCGCGCGTGGGTCGTGGACGAAAGTGAACGAATGAATGTAAATTATGGTCAATTATGAAAAGTACACAATTTAATTTTAATTGGAAAAACAGATTTCCCAGCGCAGTGGGTGTAAAAAGTGGGTGCCCCGTTTTCAACAGTCAACAGCTCCGGAACCGGTCGTAACGGAGAGTTGTGCCAGCAACCACTGGGATCAAGCGCGACCGCCGATAAGGAGCGACGTGCGACATTGATCCTATGCCTCGGGGCTGGTTGGATGGTGGCAAAAAAGCGATGACATGTTTTGCTTAATTTTATCGCAGAATAGATAATAACGCAGTGACATAGCGTAGGCAGCAGAACTGGGAACTGGTTTCGTATGCTGTGGTGAGCGCGCCGTGCAGCAGGAAGAAATCAAATTGGTATATTTCTGCATGGATGTGCTGTGAGGTAGAGATATTCGTAAGGGTACTTTATGAGCATTGGTGGATTGGAAACTACTTCCAGATCATTACTTTGAGGGTTATAATAAGCCTAATTGTAGGCTTCCGGCACAGTTCTGATCTCCATCGAAACACATTCGGTATGGAATAAATGTCATTTCGTAAACGGCTGCTATCTCTAGGCACCTTGTTTCACGTCTACGGAGGTGTCAGACAGACAGGCTTTTGGGGGCAAAGCTTAAAGCAAAGTACAAGATTACGGATAACCAGTTCTCCGTTGCAGCATTATAGCGATCTTACTGCACAAAATAGATTCCTTTTTATGACTCCATAAAACTGTGCTGTGGGGTTTGGAAGCTCCCTCCGATAATCGCTTTATATAAGAAGAAATCTCGTAAAAACTCTACGTCAGCGAAGTAATGCACCGCCGGTGCATTTCCGCGTGCTCATCGCGTTACGGCGCGACTCTAATTGCAGATTTTCTTCGTACCATTCCACGGAAGGTCGTCTACCGGCACCGGAACCTTGCAGCCGCGCAGGAATGTCTCGGAATGAGCAGAAACACTCGGTAATGGTGGGAATTAAATGCAACCGGCGCACTGTTCGCCGTGGTAGAACGTGAGCGGGAGACATTCCGCGGGAGCTTGGGCCGTTGGTCAAGCAAGTTGTCAAACGTCAAACTCCGATATCGGAGCCCGCGTGACAAAGTCGTCGGGCGTTCCGTACCCGAGCGACCACGTGTGGTACGCGTTCGATAGGAACCTCCATTAAATATTAATTAGCTTTTCATATGACCCGTACGCTTGGATCGCACGTACTGCATTCTCCCAGAACGCGTGTCTTGTAGCGTCCTACGTCTGTCCAGCCGTTGGGGCCAATGGCATCGGCATTAATTAAGCTCCACATCTCAATTCAACCGGTGGCGTTGAAATCCCAACGTCACACACTCCAGCTGGGATTAGGGCAGGCAGGATGGAGCAACTCTAGGGGGCAACACCTGCCTCTTGTAGGCCAGCACGCGAGACCAACGTGGCGAGATTGCATAAATTATACGCTCGGAATTTTATGGACCACGGTCAGCAGCAGCAGCAGCAGCAGCAGCGTTCTTTGGGTCACAGGGCGAAATGGAGCTCCGGCTCTGGGGTGATTGCAAAGCGCAAGCATTTGGCAAGCGGATTTTTACGACCCAACGGTGCTCCCGATCTGAAGGAGGTGAGCTCAGAAACTTGATTAGCTTGGGGTCAATTGGAATGATACAATTTTACAAGCAGCAGCAGCCTTTCAACCTTCGGGAAGCTTGGGTGAGCTCGAGGTGCTATAAATTTCGATTCGCCCCATTGCCATGCAGGAATCCGGGAGCGTCCGGGTGATTAAGAAAAGGGTCCTAAAATGAGTAACGACTGTTTCACCGTTCCTCCTGCGAAGAGCTAGTTTATACCCCTCCCCGGGATTAGATTATCTCCAGTGAGGAAGCTCCCAAAATGGTTGCGAAGAAGGCGCTTATAAATCACTGGCTTATCCGCAGGTGGTATAACCAAAGAATGTGTGGCGTTAACGGAACGGACCGGGAGTATCTCTTGACTGGTTTTCTATGTTAAACACTCCTCCACTGCAACCAGTCCGGGAGTCTGGTGCAAAACTCGCCACGACCGAAACCTAATCGCGCACAATCTTTTCGGTGTCCCATTTCCATCGGCGATCTTTCCTAGGAACGCTGCCGATCGCCGATCGACTTCCATTTGTGGTCCAATTTATGAGCAAGTCTTGCCCAAGCGCTTTGATTTGTGAACTACCGCGCGTGTTTCGCAGCGCAGGGTAAATTTGCGTGATTTGAAATCAATTACGCTGAACTCTCGGCGCTGCATCGGGTCCAGTTCGTTGCATCGAAGGAAATGACACCTTTATGATGATTGGTAATCGAAGAACACGTTTCCGTAAGGGTTCCTGTGGCAGGCTCGCTCTACCGTCTACGACGGTGAGTGGAATCGATCGAGCTTCTAAGATATGTGATGCCAGCGGGGAGATTATTGCGGATTGCCTTATCGCATGATATCCTCCACTATGTCAGGCACCAGCACAGGGACACTGGACCGCTGTACCTTTCGTCGTGCCCGGGTTGTACACTCTTTGACGCGAGGCTTACTAAGTAGAGTTAAATTATCGCGCATGATCGTATGTCTGTCATTGGGTCAGTTAGCGCTGCGCGTGTAGAAGTGACCGTAGCTGTATTTCCTGGTGTAAATACGTTTGAATGACATTTAATGAGCGTACCCTATGTCAGTAGCCTTCTGGCCACTCGCGTTTGTATGCAAATATGGTTAATACAGTTATAATGAGACTTTTATTATGACTTGTGTGGCTCTTAAAGTGTATAGAATATACTCAATTAGTAGAAGCTTTTATTTGCGTGCAATCCAAGTGTGTCAAACGTCGTCGGGCTGTGAGTCAAGCGTAAGTTTCATCATATTGCGGTGAATTCATGTAGAGGATCGTATAGATCTTAACCAAACATACATTACAACATCTTAGCCGGGATAGTGTTTAAGAGATCGATCGATTATTTTCACTCTCCAATTGCCGATGTTGAGATATAGTAATTATGTTGCTACATCTTACAAAGTATTGCGAAAGTATCTTGAAATTATGGCAAACAACTAAGCCAAAGTATCTCAAAAGAAACCACTCTTCTCAAGAAACCCAATAGGATGACTTCCTTGCTATTGTCGCTTTCCAAACCAACTCACCTGCGTGAAGTGATGACCCTGCGTCAGCACACCGAACGCTCCCAAACCTTTCGACCCGACACCGGATCCACCACCCCGACGGTCGTACGGCAGCTGCCCCGGATGGGCCGCGCCCGGTGCTCCTGCCGCCGGATGTATGATGGCACCGGGCCCGCCGGTCCCATCACCGCCCATCAGCTGGCTGTGCTCGATGATGATCTCCTCTCGCTGCATCTTGCCGGCGAGTTCCTCCTGCTGGGCCAGCAGCTGCTTCTCCGACAGTATCACGCCCGGTTCACCGCCAGGGGGCGCCTGTGAGTGATGCTTCCCCTTGCCCGGCTGCTTCGTGTAGTTGACCCCGTTCGGCTGATGCGAGTGATTCGATTTGTACGGATGCTCGCGGTGATTGTAGTACTTGGATCGGGCGGTGTCAACGTTGGTGGACCGGTTGGTGGGTGCGGGCGGTGGTTCCTGGTCGTACGGCGGCACGGCAACCCGCGGGCCGAGATCCGGATGAAGCGGAGGCGAGATGAGTATGTTGTACTGGTTCTTCGTGAAGTTCAGGCTGTAGTTCACGTTGTAGCCCTGCTCGACGCTGCTGTTGGTGTTCTTGACGCCGAGCGGTGTCCGGTAGGAGTCGCGTGCGTTGTTGTACTGCTCATACTGTTTCGGATCGTAGATCAGCGGATGGGCGCGGTGCGTGGAGGATGCAGGCGGCGGTGCCAGTTGGTGGTAGCTTGTCCCGCTTCGCCCGGAGCTGATGTTATTTTTAAGGATACCACCAACGGGGCCACGCGGTCGGTCTACGGGCTCCGTGAACCCGGCTCCTGCACCGTACAGGGCGACCCGGTTTCGATCGCTGCGGTAGTCGTAGTTGTTGAGCCGTTCGCTCAGGTGCCCCTGTGAGGGTCGGGAGTGCTGGGTCGGGTTGAGTCGGTACGGTCGCACCGGCTGGTAGGGGTTGTAGCAGTCGGCGTAGTAACCCGTTTGCGACGAAGGGTTCGATCCCGGGTCGAAGCGGAGCAGATTGTGCCCGTATCGGGTGCCGTACGTGCTATCGACGAGTGTGCTGCCGCTGAGCTCGTTGAAGAGGCTGTGCTGCTGCGGATAGTGATCGACCGGCTTCGGGAGTAGGTGCGGCAGTTGATCGTTTGGCTGCAGGTGCGATATCTGTGAAATTCGCGTGCGAAACAAAACGAGAAAATTGCGTTAGATGGGGAGATTTTCGGTTTGGTAAAGCGGGAGTTACACAACGCCGACGAGACACCGCAATGCACTCAGCATTGTGACATGGGGAGCAAACTTTCCACTGGAGTCCATTAATTTGTAGTCAAACGCTCCAGTTTACCATGCTGGTGCGGTTGAAACCTAACAGATTGCTAGTGCCAGCGTACATAAATCTCGAGAAAGCTTTTAAAACACACAAACTTTCATAGGGAAAAGTGAAGGTCAACGACGTTGGAAAGTATTCCCGCCGATTTCCCGTGGCGCACTGAAGAGGCAGAGCAGATAAACTGAATGCATTAACCTATCAAACCTCTGGAACATTCGCGAACTAAGTGGCTTCAAGCGGGTTTAAAATACGACCACAATTTCTCATCCCATTCCGTCACCGTCGCACCGAACTGAAGGATTAGAACCGAAGTTCTGCGTGTTCTGTTGCTCGAGTTCATGGCCTGGGACGACCCATGTCCTCCCCGCCCCCGTGTGAGACATGATAAACAGTAGCGCTGACCACCGGTATGCAATAAAATATGTGATAAATTTCGATTGCAACTCTAGCAGCTCGGCAGCTTGGGTCTCGTTTCAGGTCTGATCTCTGACCATTTCTCATGTCCACATCCCCGCGGGAAGAGAGTGCTGTCTATTGTCCCACCTTGTCCACCTTGTTTTCCCCTTGCACCGGCATTTGAATTGTTATGTCCGCAATGTAACACCGCCACGCCGCCACCGGGATTTCTGCTCCTCGGGCTATTTTGTCAAACTGCACCCGACACATGAACATGTCCTTCATGGATGTGATTTATGCTCGAATGGTACGTCGGATGCGAGCGCGTCAAGTGTGCGCTGTGTATGTGTGCATCTGTTTCAGCACGAAACCAGTAAGATCGGTTCGGACAGACAGAATCGCAAACAAATCTCGATGTCTCGAGGAGGATAGGGTGCTACGGAGTGGATGGTGCACTTTAATCAATTGTCCTGTCCGTGGACACAGACACACACAGTGCCTGTGCCTGTGTGAAATTGGATACGAATGGACGAGCGACGGTTTTATTGGACACTACCGGAAAATATGGCCCATCTCGTCTGCGTCTTGGAGCACAGCAATTGCTTCATTTCGAAGGATTTTATGATGATGCTGATGTTGATGACCACGACGACAAACCATGATGAAAATAATGTCATTCTTCGCGGTGGCTTGTATCGACGGTCTTGCAATTGTGGCGAATCTTCACGTTCTGGGGAAAATCTTAAGGAGTTTTTCTTTGGAAAGTATTTGGACAACCAACGTTCTAAAATATCATATCGAGAATGCTTTAAAAATTGCAATGAACCTATCCATTAGTATTGTCCGTTAAAATAACAAACCGAGTAGAAAATGGCTGCATACTCTGTATAGTTTGGACGCTTCCCACGGTGTCAATTTCCACACGGTCAGACTGCGACAGACAGACTCGTCTGGCATGCTTTGATTGCATTAATGTAGCTGTACTGTTTTTCTTGCGTGTGTGTAAGAGCTTCATGGTTGTGTATGTTTGGCTATGCCAATGTAAGAATTTCCTTCCGTTGCTTCCCAGGGATAGGTGGATCGGCATTCCACTCGAACCTCAAGCCGCGAGTTGAATGAAATCGGTAAATGCGCGAATTAGTGAGATTACTTCGCCAAGTCAGCAAACCAATTGAGACGAGTTAAATCGTTTTGTCGGCGTCACCGTGTAGGTGGTGAAGTGAGAGAATAGACCGAGCGAGTTGATGTGTTGGTGAAAGAGTGGGAGTCCGATTTTGAAGACGACGTAGTAGCTTCTATCTAAGAAGCGATTCAGTGCTTCTTCTAGACATAAAGGTTATTTAACACAGTGGACCCTCAAAGATCTGGAGTTCTGTTCAATGTTTCTAAGTTCTTCTTTCGAAATAATTCAAATTGTCTAACTGGAATTGGTCGTAACTGGGAAGAGTGATGAGTTTGTCTGCAATATGTTTTGTAACTTTCAATAGTGATGTATTGCAAATCCAGATGATACGTCATTTGTGATATCTGGAAGATTCTGGCAATGTCTAAACTTGTCCAACTGACTTGATCTCAAAACAAAATCGTATTTCTAGGCTCTGGATAGGTCAACTTATCACTTAAACGCGTTGGAAAACAATTTGATGTATCAAGCAAGCACTTGAGGCTCTTCTTTCAGACGAGAGCGCAAAGTTGCTCCCTGCTCGCAATCATCATCCCGACGAGTCAGCTTTCAACGCGATTATTAATATCTACGCGTCGTACGAGTGGAAGTTGAACGAACTTGCTTGTGGTGGAGTTTGCTGACGCGCAGCACTTTACCCCCAACAACCAAACTCGCTTAACACAATCGTGCTGACAAACGTGTCTCGATCATGTAACACCAGCTTGAGTCACACGACGGTGCTGAGTATCGTCTTTTTTCCCCCATTCAAGCAAGGGTCAACAAATCACCGCACGGCCCAGCATAATAGACGCCTTAAATACTCGTTCACATCCATGGGCGAACAATTAATGCGCACGAACCGAAAATGAATGCTAACATCGTACCCGATTCGAAGAAACGCAGGAATTCGATCGGAAATGAAAATGATATGCACCACCCGAAAAACTGCACCCAACCCAACCCGACACGGTGGAGGAGACTTTTATTGTGCCGGGCTGTGTCGGGCCGCAAAACGGCACACCTTTTCCAGCGACTTTTAATTCGAGGGCTATAATTTTGACATCCGCGTGTGCCGACGGTGAGCCGACTGCGGGAGGTTGTCTTTTTCCTCTGTTTGGGCCCCTGTTTGGGGTGAGTTATGAATTTTGTGCTGTGAAACGAATCGAAACCACTCCAGAGGGTGTGTGTGTTTTCGGGTTTTTTTTCCTCCCATCAATTCTTCCAACGCCGGGAGAGAAGGTTGTTGAAATTAGAATTCGGGATACACTCGGGACACTAAAAGGGTATCTCTTATGGATGGGAGGAAAAGGGGGGTTGGTGGGTGGGGAGTGTGGAGTTGTTGTCACACACGAGCATCCGGACGCCGCCCGGCCCAATCTTTATGTCGATCTAGGCAAGAATTTCTGTTTAACCAGTGTGACTTATTTATGGTGGCTCTGAGCTTCGTGCACGGTGTGACCTTCGGTGAGTTTCAAAAAGGACCGATAGTGTCTTCCGACGACCGTCTGCCTGCCAGCGGAATCGGAATAACTAATTTATTAGTTCCGAATTAATTCCGTTGTCTGTGCATAGATTAAGTGAGGAACAAACCGAAAAAATGAAAATAAAATAAACCACGCACACAGGTGTGCGCACATGCGTACGAAATCGAACGGAACGAAACATAAATCGAACACGGTTCGACGATATCGGCGCTATCCGTTTAAAGGTGGGGGAGCCCATCTGGCACGTACGCACGGTGAGAATCCGTTTCTTTTGCGCTCTCGATTGCACCATCCGCGCGGTTGCATATGCGTGAGCCATAATTTAGACATTATGAAATTTCATGCACCCTAATTTATGCACAAAAAGCTGATTGTTTTTGGGATCGTGGCGACACACAGAAGGGCTCAGTTGTAAGAGCTTTTGCAATCGGTGCGCGTGATTGAAACGTTCGCTCGAGGGACGTGATCGTAAGCAAAAGGTAATTGTTTTGTCGTGTTTTGAAGGACACGGCGCGTTTGAAACTGTGTTAAGGTAAAGGGTGAAAGGTTTACAGGTTTCGGCTGATTTGAGTGATTTGAGTGCAAATTGTGTCTAGAAAGTGCGTACAATTGACTCATTCCTATTACTTTTTATTGGCTTGGTAACCGAGACGAAGATTGTATTGTTTGTCCTCAATATATTCAGTTTTTATGCCTGATGTATTAAAACGAATATCTCATGCTTTTATTTGAAATGGTTTTAAACTTTTTTGAAAAATTATGCACGTTTTACAACTTATTAAAGTCAGTTATCAAGTCAGTTATAGCCTGCAAGAACCTGTGATTTCTTGGTAATTATAAGCACTACTACAGATGTTAAGAGGCAGTTGAACAGATTTCAGCAGTTTGGACAGATTTTTTGCAAAAAATTTATAATTTTCTTTGAAAATATGAATGGTATTTTGCATAATTAAAATTGTTATTATTGCTACATTGTTTATGATAAGTAGTACGCACAGATCGAGTAACTCATTTAAAATACTCATATTTTTTAAATAGAACGGACCCAGGATTTCCATGATGAAAATAGAAAAAAGATATAGAAAATTAAAATTAAAATAGAACTAACCATGATTTTCATGATACGTTCCTCTTGATTTCTGGAAAAGATGTTTCTTTTCAGAGATTCGGGAAGTTTAAGACCGACAATAATGCAATCATGGGTATTGGGAAATTTCAAGTATTTTGTTGGCACGATTGACTTACTTTAGGAGATATAATTATATATATTTTTTATGTTTTGTTTTGGTCCATTCCTTATTCAATTCACTTCTTTCGGCATTCTGTTTCACTATCAAGTCAAAAGTGGATAAATCTTAACTTAATGGTTCAAGCTAATACTAGAACTGACCTTACCGAAGGTTCAGCTGTCATTTTTTAACATACTGGATCGAATTCTGAACTTGCTTTTAGCCAATCAGTTGCCTTTTACGGTTCTCGGTTGACCTTACCCTTCAACGAGAACTCACGGACGTGAAAAAACCCTGAAAAAGCGCCATAAAACCATCTCCTTCCCACCCGACGGTAATTGTATCGCGTTCGGGTTCGGTTTGAGAAGCAAAGAATGCCAAAAAAATGAACCACAAAGCACTCTAGTATTTACTTTCCAGAAAAAAATAATAAACCGGAAAACCCCACCGGCAGAAGAAGCCGCGATCCGCACGGTGTGGGAAGGACCAGCGTGCGTCCTTTCTCCGTACGGAGCAAGCAGCGCTAGGAGCACAGAAGTAACGTTCCCCGCGAGGCGTCAGGGCGAAGTGAAAACTAAACGACTTCTAAGCGTCATAAATCTCGCCCTGATTTATGACCTCTCGGAAGCGGTCGGTGCAGTTGCAGTTTGCAGCGTTGCAGTTGCGTTGCGTCGAGTCGCGCGATGCAGCGGAGAGATAAAATGCAGCCCGCATGCAGCCCGGCCGAAAGGGAGTCTTAATCAGGATGGGGCTGCGTTGGGCTGATGCTGCTGCTGCTGACTGAAATTAGAGCAAACACACGCACATCACCATAACCGTCCGCAGCAGCCGTAAAAACGGCCGAAAACATAATCGTTCCAGTCACGGTACCAAAACCGGGCGAATGCTTCCGTTTTGTCCGTGCGAAGCGGAGGGTTCCATAATTTATGCGCCAGCGAACAGGCGGCAGTTTGGCGAACCGAATGCTCCCCGAGGGCACGGAGACGATGGAGCAATGAAATGACCGAAAGTAAGCCGGGCTCCAGTTTACGCATATTTGATCACATGCATTTTTGCCCAATGGAGGGCTCGATATGTAATAAGCGATTGCTTATGAAAATAAATCACCATCATCGGCGTACGCGGCGGATGGGTGTTTACTTTTTTTTAAGGGTTTTAATATCGATGGAGATTTTGGAGCGGTTGTTTTATTTAAAACAATGCACAATTTATTTCCAAGTTATTGATTTTTTTCCTTTGATCGACTACTTCATCATCATGTTGAGGATGTGAGCGTATGAAATGTCTGACATTTGTGCCGAAAGCACAATTATTATCATCGGTATTCAATATTATGCTTGTAGATCGCAGTGAGGATCTGCGTGATAGAATTGTTCTCAACCCTGGTGCCCTGAAGGAAGTTTGTACACAAAGTAAAGCAGCAGTACAGGGTTTCAGATCTCTTTTTGGTTGTATCATAATTGGCGTTGTGTACGTTGTGTTTCAAGTGTGTTGAAGAATATTAAAAAATCAATGCCAGTTCTGCAGGATTAGAATTCTAATTAGACTGCGTTTCTACATATCCATACTAGATATCAACTGAATTTTACGTTCTTAGAACAAGTGTTTTCTTGAACAACAATTCCGATACCACAGGCCAAAGAATCTTTTGCTTTTCTTCATCAAAAAGGTTTTAAACATCTGTATTGAAGTTTAAATGGTTTTTATGGAGATAGCTGTGGAATGCTTTACAAATTTCATATTGATGTGCCAAACCCTGTATTGTATTACATCTAAAAAATCATCGTTCCAGTTGTTCGATTTTAAATGTTTTTTTCTACATTGCACCCATTTTTTAACTCATTCCATAACGCCATAAAATCAACTTGGCGGCCAAGATCTTTCAAATCCACTAACGAGCTAATCAACATCACAAAAAGATGGGATTTGCTTCGTTAAAAGCAAAAAGCTAAAAAGAATAATCATAACCCAAGACGTTGGTAGACGTTGGGATTCTTGCGAAAGAGAGAGAGAAAAAAAAATGCCGCGGTTGTAATTACAAACCCAACCCAGCCCTAGCCAAATAAAGCCATTTGCGAACTTCCATCCGGCCATCCGAAGCGAACTAGACGGCCCCGAGAGAAGACCTCCTACATTGTGCTTCCTTTTCGGTGTATGTGTGTGTGTGTGTGTGTGTGTGTGTGTGTGAGACGCCGGTCATTATCCGAAATGGACGAGGAAATTATGATCATTTTTTTCGCCTCTCCGTTTGTGTTCAGGAGAGATGAAAGATGCTGTGCGGGAATTAGCCCCTTTGCTTAAATGGTCGACATTCGGACTTTGGAGATGTTTGTTTTCGGAACTGTTTGATGGGAAAATCGTTCAAATATCATTATTATTTACGAGAGTGGTATATGAATTCCAATCGTTTCTGAAATTCTCATCACGAATCGAACACAAAATCTTCAGTTCTTCAAAATTGTGTCTATTGAAAACTTCGAAGTCAGAAGCTAAAAGCCAGCCTGCTGAAAGCGGCATCCGGCAGGGATCCTTCGGGCGGAAATGCACCTCCCATCCGAACGGCCACTCCTCGCGGAAAGCGTATCATTATCCTGCCACCTTCAAAAATGGAGAAATCGAGAAAAAAAAACTCCGAAAAATCCCAAAAATAATCTTTGCCTTCCGGCACAAGCAAGACAGTGTGTTAACGTGCTTCCTTTTTTCCTGTATCCGTGTCGCTGCGCTGCTTGTTATTATTTTTAATTCGTATTTGCATTAATTCCGACCGTTTCCTCCTTTCCAAGCGATCGCTCGCGGCTCAAGAGGAAACCAATCTCTCAAGAGGACCGAGAGTAAAGGGAGAGCAAAGAAGCAGCCATGTAGAAATAAATGCATGTCCCGATTGCGCAACATCATCAATGACCCATCGATCGGTTGGTACGAATGACTTCATCCGATCGACCTGAGGGCTTCAACTTGGAGCATGCAAAAAAAACCGCTAAACTCGTTTCCTTATCGATCGAAGTATCGGGAAAAACGGAAGACCAAACCAAACTGCACAGCAGGGAAAAAGGACACCCTCTTTGTAACGTATAATTTACAAAATCGACACACAGTTTGTTTGAATTAAAGCACGCCGGTAACATGTTTGCTTTGGTGGGCGAAAACACGAAAAAGGCGTTGCTGTAGTGTTGAAATATGATTTCAATATTTCATGCTCCAAAGCACCTGCCGGAATGACTTAATTAATGGCCAGAGCCTCCAAACAAGGTTCCGCGAAGAATGCGCGATCGTAATGAAAACGTCATCACTGCCGTTAACTTCTGAATCGGAGGAGAAGGCAAAAAATCGCCCGTTGTTCTCATTGACACACGGAATTTCTAATCACGGCGCAAGCTACCGTCTGCTGATAACGATAATGTTTCTTTGGTGGGGCGAAGCAAAAACCGAAAAAGAAGTTTTTCTTTCTTCACGCTGCGACCTTTTCCGTCGCCGTGCGCGAAAAACTCGGTGGAAAGTCGCACGCTAACCCATCGAGCGGCCCATCATCTCATCAAGCGAGCGAGCTACCGGTCTGGCCTCTCGATGGTTTGATTCAGTTGTCAACTTTTCCACCGGTTCCGTTCGCTCGTTTTCCGATCGGCAAACTTTTCCGATCGATCAGTGCGTTCGGGCGCTGGGTCCCTTTCCACGCGGGTCCTCTTACATCCTTGAACTTGACATGTCAGCGGACATCCGGTCGGGCGTTCCTATCGCTGCCTATCGCTGGTCCAACGGGAGCCGGTGATGTTTATCGGACATTTATTAGGTTATCGTGCTTGTCGTGGACGGAGTTGGCAGGTCGGAACTTTCTCGGAGCGGAAACGGAATGCAGTCGAAGTTTTTTTTTTTTACTTTCTGTGCGCACTTTGGCCGGATAAAAGACGTCTTCAATCACAACTCTTTGACGGTGACCTTCGAGCGTGGTGGTGGTGGTCAAAGTTTCTACGCTGTGACCAACCTTTCACCAACGGCATTAACATTGGGCTTCGTTTGGAAAATTTCGACATTTGAGGGTATTCGTGGAAAAGCAGCAAATGCCGCTCGTGGTGCGGGAAGAATGCAGTTGATTCGAGTTTGGGCGGGTTTCTTTGACAATCCTTGAATGTCGTTTGTGGCGATGGTGTTAACGTAACGAAGGTTGTTGGGAGGCGGCTTTTTTGAAGACGACAGGTCGTGCTACCAGTCTGAGAGTTTAAAGTCTTGGAATTTGATACGTTGCGATAGAGCATCCTATAAGAAATCGCATTGTGTTTCCCGCATAACAAGCAAACCACAGAGGCAAAACCGCAAATTAGCAGTAATTAATAAGAGAACTGTGAGAATTGATGAAAATGTGACTCAGGGAAGTTACACTGTGTTTATACTCCAATGTACAACATAGCGTTGTTGAATCTTATTTTTTACAATTTTTCAAACATTATGTTAGGCTTATTGTTAGTATTTCCCGTAAATGCTTATTTTGCGCCATTCTCATTCTTAATAACGCCATTCTCACGATAATATGAACGATATCCAATCGAAGTACGAACCTCTCATAAATAAGCCGTTCTTATCTATCCCGGCGCCACCGTGCTACCAGCTGTACCAGCTTCGATTTTATTGTAATGTTTTCGTTTTTCACACAATCCCATTTGGAAGATAACCTGAACACCATTTCCCGAAAATACTCTTTATGATCAACGATAGCGGTCTTTTCTTGTGAAAACGAAACTCGATCTCTCGAGTGCCGCTCGAGCCCGCCGTCGGTGTCTTTTCTTCGGCGGGAAGCGAGACCTTTTATGACTTCGCCGGCCGCGTGCGCGATAAAGATTAGAACAGTTCCGAACGGTTGGGAGGTGATACTTTCGGGCTCGACAAAAGAATGGAGGAAACCTTTCGAGTGTTGTGAGCTTGGATTTCTGGCATGTGAGAACTTGTGGATAAGATTTTTGAAAAGCCGGACTCTAAACGCTCATCTCCCGGTATCGGAGGATGAAAAGAAGTGCCATTTGTCACAGGGATAATGAATTAATTAATTACGAAACAGAAGGACACACGATGAAATCGATGCCGAGCCGGATGTCTGTCATCCGATCGAGCCGGCAAACATTGTACTCTCCCTCTCCAAGATGAAGACCGCAACGAAGGGACCACGGTGATTGGCATTCGGTAGGTTGTGGTGGCAGAAATAAAGAACACGCTGGGGCACGCTTCCCACCGCAAGACGTACACGGGGCGACTGGTGTCCTCTGCCCGCTACATGTGTTTTGTTCGCGCTTCTGCAAGCACCTCGTACGTGACGTGCGTATTTTTTGTTTATCTGCTCGCTCGGCTGCTGCCTGCGCCCGCGCGAATCAGCTGTGATTGATTGGAAGGAAAATTCTATTCTCCCGGCGGACAAAGAACCGCGTCCCGGGCCGGGTGTGTGTGTGCGTACGCGGGCTTCTTTGTTACGCGACACGAACAGAATAGGCAAAATGGGCCCGCGTACCATTCGACAATTCGCTTCGTTACGCCAGCGCCAGCGGGTTCCATTTTCGTGGGTGGAAATTTCATCAACCCATTTGCCAACGAAGCGCTTGACCTTCCACGCGACCTTCCCTTTGCTGTGTGTGTGTGCGTGTGTGGGAACAGACCCCAAAAAAAAGTCGCAAAACAAAGCACAATCGTGTGAAAAAGGAAAATTTGTCAAACGCACAGAAATTGAATTTTCATGCCGACGATGATTAGCCTCTTCCGGGGGAGCCGTTTTTTTTTGCTCCCCCCCATTTCTTCAGAACTCATTTAACCGGATCAAAGTGTTGCCAAACTCTCGCCCGTACACATGCCCGGTACGGCATTCCTACTTCCACAGTTTGATTGATGGCATCGATTACGGCCGGCAATCCTTGAAGTTGTCCATTGTCCAGCTGGCCACCGGCCGGACGGCGTCGGGACACCGAAACAAAACGAGAGAAATAGAGAGTAAAAAAAACAATGGGAAAAAGGACCTAAATTGCATCATTATCTTCATTACCGCTCATAATTCACCGCCATATCGCGATGGTGGAAGATGGGCTCCTATGGACGGGACGCTCCCGGCGAACTCCATACGCGCTCCGTAGTAGCAATTCGGTCCCATCATCTTCATCCGGCCCTAAAGCAAGATCTTATTCCATTGTGCGCTGATGCGGTGGCTGTATGTGGTGAGATAGTTGGATCTTTGGCACGGACGTTTGCTTCTAGCCCCATCGTTGGCGGTTGGTTCGATGAGAGTGGCTCTGGGATGGGATAGATATGTCCATCAAGGAGGGAAAATTGGCATCCAATGACCGCTTGGAGGGGCCGAAGTTCTGGACATTTTTTTTGGAAAGAGTTGCTTCAAAGATTAGTTGGTGAGGATTCAATTCCACGAAGGTTTTCGAGGTTCTGAGTCATAGGTGTCTAACGTTAAGATATACTTAATCTTGGAAGATTTCAAAATTGCGCTCTATTTATGTTTGACTTTTTCGACACAAGTCACACTAATGTCTCTGTTAGAAAAAGTTTATTACAAACATATTGGTTTAATAATGTTTAGTATTAGGTAAGTTCATCAAACGTAAACTGACGAAATGTCATGTTTTGAAATAAATATTTTTTTATAAGCACTTCAACAAGATTTGACGCACATCAAATAACTTCAAATCCGTTGGCAAATTTTCCGCTTATATCCTGTTAGCGCTGAAAGCGTACTACCACAAAGAGAGCAGTTTAATCGCTCGCGTTTAATTGTTTCCCTTCGGCGACCGAACTGCTGACGAGCGAGCAACTAACTATGTGCGCTGGTGTGCGAAATAAGAGTCCACGTTTCGCGTGTGCGATCCATTCGCTGCCGCTGGCACTTCAGCAGCAACTAGCATTTCACCGACAGCCCCGAAGGACCTGTCAAGCTGGGCTTAGTCGCGTTACAATGGTGGTTGGTGCAAAAATGTTACCACCTGAACCACGGACAATCAGAACAATCCCGACCGGCGGGCACCGAAGTGGATGATGAAGATGATGATGATTCTGATTATTTCCTTATTGTCTAAGTTCCTCTTCAGGAGTGCGCCAGTGAAGAACTTCTTACGGTCCACGTTGACGAGCCATCAAGCGTTGGAATAGTGGAAAACTGGGCGGGGAAAACAGGTAACATCCTGCAGAAAGGAAAGGCACTCTAGATGAGAGGAAAGTTTTTTTTCCCCCCGTTGCACGGGACGTACACTCCCACAGACAAACATGACTTGCAATAGGTAATCCCTTCGCGAGCTATTGAGGACGTGAAAGCGAATGAAGAACTTCGGCGGTGTAGGGCGCAAAAAATGGCAAAGGCAAAGATAAATGGCTCAACAATATGAGACATTATTTGTCACGCTGTAGGTCTCTGGAGAGGCGCTAAAGAGATTACGATATAGTGGGGTGAGGTGGAGTTACGCTGAACACGGTGTGGAGCGAGAATGATAGGAAACAGGCAATAAACAACTAGTGTCCAGTTATGTTCCTAACGGTCCAAACTCTTGCAAGGCGTTAGAAGTCGTAGCGAACGTAGAGGTAGTGCCCCCCTGAGATGTTGAAAAAGAACTCTAATCTTATTTCCAACGGGGGCTCCGACGCTACTGACCAACTTCCTACGAGGTTTCTTTCTTCCTTACAGATACCATGACGGAACACCCGCTGAATGTCTCCGAGGGAGGTCTCCGGAGCTCGGGTCCACAGCAAACTAATAGTTTCACGCGCACGGCGGTAATTGAATTGTAGCCGCAGGGCCGACTGGCAAATCGGTCCCTTACGGTGGTCGGTTCGGTTTGGAAATGGAGCACCAGCACCGGCAGGTTCCAGCTTCTCGTTCGGAAATTTGTCCGACATGCGAGTCTGGAGGGTCCGTTTTTCCACCTGGGATTCGGTTCCCGCGTGTGGGTCGTGATTCAATTACTCACGTGTTCCGCCACCCAGCGCCGTCCAGCCGGGGCGAACTACAACGCTTTACAAATGGACCAGCGTATGTGCGTTCGCCCCGGACCGATAAGATTCGGCCCGACACACCGTCCAACATCACGCCACGCGCGAGTGGGCGCGATGGATTAGTGAAAACATGCTCCGAAACTCGTACTGTGTGTATGGCGTGCGCCACGGGAAGTCATCGACTGAACCCGTTATATCTTGACCCGCTTTTCTTCCCCTCCGTCCCGCTGGGACATCGTGGCGATGCTGCCGGTGGGACCCTGGGAGGATGATCTTCATTAGAGCGTGTGTGTTTTGCCGTCTGGTACATGGATCGCTCACACGGACGCTCACGGTGCGATAAATGGGCATCCAGGGCCCTCCGGAATAGCTGGAGCAACATGTCCGCGAGACCTCCACGAAACGAATCCTGTCCTAGTAGGCTCTCAGTCAGGCAATCAACCGGAGCGGGGTGGAGTGGGCGTTCGATGATTGAAACTCCGGCACACGGTGTCCGCCACACACCGGCCCGGAATGGAAAAATCGCATTTTTCCTCCAGCTGCATGTGCTAATCGTGTCGTGGATAATCGGCTTTATGGAAGTGGTATTTATCTCCGCTCCGCACAGGGCGCAGCATTCGCATTTCGGCGTCGGTTTAAAGTGGAGTACCGCCTCCCCTGACACTGACGGGCGCCGGCCGTGGCAGTGGCAGCAGACTACGATAGACTTATGGTGACGGATAGACACAGGAACGCTTTCCACCTCCGGAGCACCGGAGTGCATTGTCGCTCTGCTGGGCTAAGTAGACGTTTATGATGCGATTGCGTTCGATTCACGTCGACACCCCGGCTGACGCACACGGCGCCTTTGGAAGGCAGTATGCAAAATACTGTCCCGCTGGGCGATGTGACTAGCTGGACAGCATTTCATTTCTGTGCCCGGTTGGGAGACTCGAGCGTGAATAATATTGGCTTGTGAAGTGCGTGAGGCAATTTCATGCTTAGTAGGCTTCGTCCTCTATAGGAAAGTTTTCTATTCTATGGATATTTGACAGCTGTCAATATTCAACTGTCAAACGTTAACGTTTTGCAGTGGATTTCGTTAACCCTTCGGATTTCGTTGTCAATCAAGTAGCAAATAACTTCAAATGTAAATCATTCTTAAATGAAAATTTGTGAATAAAAACAAATGTTGATCTATTATCGGTAGCAAGATAATGTAGCTTAGAATTGCGAGGAATAACAAGAATACCGAAATTAGCAGAAAGCTACATAAAGCAGGTAGAAAATAGAAAAGTATTTTTATTTCGAATCTTCCACTCGAAGTTACCCGAATAGCCCAGTTGCCAGGAATAGACATCAAGATAATTGAAATTAAAAAAAAACGCTGGCTACTTGGGTATCTCCTGTTGCGAATTAGCCCTGGAATAGAAATAGATTTCATGTTCATGATCGCTATTCAAAGAACTTATAATGGGCGGTAAGAAATATTACCGATCCACCTAGCTAAAAATAGTAATCAATTCTCCCAATTAAAACGCAACATATCTTCAATCGAGCCAACTGAACCGATGTTTCGATCATAACGTTTACGCGTTTCCCTGAGTTCGTACCCCGGAAGCATTGGGAAGCGTGCCATTCCAATCACCTCGTACAAATCAGCAAACAAACTGATCGATAAGATTGCATTTCGCCCCGACCCGGAGAAACTTGTTTGGCAACCGGCCGGAAAGTATTTGATTTGTAGTCCATAATTAGCATTACAGACATCTTCAAGTAATGATCTTCCATTAAACTCCACACGCTGGCCACACGGCGCCTAAAGTCATATGGCGCGTGTGTGTATGTTTTTTCCTCTTCTTCGCATGTGCCATCTATTACTCCGCTCCGCTACGACGTAGAGATTGAAATCGATTGGCTATCGATTTTCTACCGATACGGCAAACGGGCGGCCGGCAATGGCTTCATTACGTACGCGTGTTTTCACTCCAGCTCGGTCCGACGGGTCCGCCGCTACTAAGCAAATTTTGCAAACTGTCAAATCGCTTGTCGGTACGACGTCGCGAGGCTCCAGGGGGTTGGAGCGCTCGAGTGGGTACGCTGGGTGTACTTAATGGCACGGCAGATGTCTACGGTGGAGGCGATGCAGCGGTAGTATCATCGTCGTGCCCGTCGCCGGCAAATGGTTTTCCGAGCGTTGGTTGCGAATTTGAAAGGAAAAGCTTCTTTTCGCTGTGCGGACGGAGGCAGCACCGGCGGTTCTGGGGCGACCATCGTTTATTGGTTTTTATGAGCGTCTATTAATGAACATGTCGAACCGGGCAGCATCAGCAGACACAAGGGTACTTGTACTGTACCGTGCATCTGGTTCGAATTGGATCCTGGTATCTTGGAAGCAGTGCGCATTTGAGAGGCAAAAAAGAAGCAACTCTCAGACAGTGTGTTGTTGCGCAATTTGGTGATGTTCTCGAGCGATGGGTGTTATCTTCATGGACACGAAGAATGGATCCAATGGGACGATGCGCTGAAGATTGCTTCTATAATAAGATTCTAAACAAAATTGATAAAAAAGCTGGTGGAATGCTTCCAAGATGGTTCTGTGCGCCAATCTATTCTGCTTACAAGCTATAAGAACTTCTTTCAGTACTTCATAAAGCCACGTCGATGAATGGGACAGTTCCAACATCCAACTTCAGATGTTCAAGTCTTCTGGAGCGACAATGAATCCCAATAAAAATCACAGCTGTTCAACTCATTAGCCATTATGCAAACCGATCTTGAAGATAGGACAATTCGGATAAACACTCAAAGGGGTTAATAGAGGTGCGCTACCAATATCTCCGATTACTTTGGGCTCTCAATCGTGCCTTCCTCGGTCTCGGGTAACCTGAATCTCACTCACACACTTCGTAATTGTCGTAAATCGCACTGCTCTCCAGCGCTCCAGTATATCGCTTCGGAGTGCGGCGGCTGTTTAGGATCTTCTTTCGCTAGGGAGCATCAAAATAAACCTTCCGACGGCGTTGGAGATCTCCCACCGCGACGATCACGGTGCGCTCGAAGGCTATGCCACGGCCATTTCAAAGTGACACTTGAAATCGAGCCGTACCGGATTCGAACGGCGATCATTCTTAAAGTGAAATACGAAAACCGACACCGATAGTTGCTGCCGCCGGATTCAAGTTGGTTGTTTACATGATTTACATTAATAAGTTCGAGAGTAGGAGAGAAGCATCCGACCATCTATTTTCCCCGAAACGCGCACCGGTGGGGAACGCGGGCTAGAGTTTATGTGCAGTGCGTTTCCAGCGAACATCAAAAACTCCCGGTGCGGCTTTTGAGAAATCGGAAACCGGCTTCTTCGAAGGGTGGGTTGCATTCGATTCGGTAGGAAGGGATCCCATTTCCAGCGTACGATCCCCGGGAGGTACCAGACGAGCCCGGAGTGTCTCCAAAACTCGGCTGCGCATTATCATAAGTCTAATAGGTCACACCACCGTTCTTCACCGTAGGTAGGATTTCGTGATGGTTTGTCTATTCGATTTACACCGGTGGGTGTGGATGGCGGATCCCAACAAATGGGTCACATCTCCCGGACAACCTAAGGCTCGACCTTAGGCTCGCATACACATTTGTTGCCCATTTTATGGCACCGCAACTGTGGCGATAAGTGTGCGACATTTGCATCGAAAATGGGGCCTCGATCGATTGTCGTAGCGGAATTGACTGCACCTGCGTTGCAGTGGCGGCCATTGGCCTACATGCATGCGGAAAAAAGGGAAAGTCATCATCGGCGCGCGCGTGTGTGTGTGTGCGTAAGTGGAATTACAGTGATACGACATTCTCGAATCGAATCCGGAACCGCACACGGGACCATAAACAAGATGCTATGCATTATCATTTACAGTGACCAATAAAAAAGGTTCACATGTTCGTTTAGTTTATTTTGTTATTTCATTGTATGAATTTGAGTTAACATTCACGCACAATATATTCAAGACAGTTGAGGCAAGGTGTTTTAGTGCTCTTAGCTTAGTACTGTTATTTTAGACTTTTTGGTTGCAAAAATACCATAAATATGAATATATGTCCAACATTTATTTCATTAGTGATTGTACTATATTATCCGTAATCTATTAATAAGAAAATAATTATTAATAAGAATATATATTAATAATAATAATACCCTTATATTTTAAGTCGATTTTAATCACTTCAGGTAATATAAATTGAATGTATACGACACAGTTTGTAATCAACTAAACAACTAACAAACCTTTGCTAATAATTTATATTATTAGATCATGTAAATGCAATGGAAACAAGAATAAATCAAGCTGATTTCAAAGTTCTGTGCAACATAAACAGTGTATAATCACGTTTTTGGCAAACGATTACAGATAAAGCGTTGAATAACTAAAAAGCTTTATCCTGTCGGTCACTGTGCTTGACGGTAGAAACTTTCACATTCATCCTGCTTCCGCATCCGCGTGCATTATGCGTGGGGGGAAATGTTAATCGAAGAGATTTCTTTAGTTTTAGTATAAATTCCATTCACTAATCCCAACGACGCTGTTAACGAGAGAAACCGACTCGATGAAGCAATTCCAACGTGCGCCAAAGCTTAACTGGAAACGATAGTCAAATTGACTGCTCCAGATTGGCCCCACAAACAAGTATCGAATGGAGAGAAGTGGGAGGTATAGGGGCGTGTGGTACTTCATAAAAATCCAATTAGAGAAGTTGATAAAATCGACCATAACTTAAATTCTTCCGAATGGAAGCGGTTTAAAGTTCTTGATACGAAGCGAGCGCGCCCCAAAGTGGCTTCTCCGTACGCGCACTGACCTATCTCGTTCGTTCGTTCGCTTCGTTCGTCCGTTTGTTTGTGTTTACTTGCATTGTTTTGTTTTCCCTACAAACGTTTGCCCACAGCACCAGGCGAGGCTTGTTTATTTATTTATTCAAATTTTTATTGCATTTAGATGAGCACCTTTTAAGTGAGACGGCCGCGATCGTTTCGATCGGAGCCCTTTCAAGCTGCGCTCCTAGTAAGGGCGCCAAGACGCGCTGCGTTACAGATCGCGCATCATAACTGAACGTATGGAACGGGCTTATCAAACGAGAGCGAAAGAGAGGCGCCCGGTAAGATTTAATTACTCACGCCCATCGCCGTCTCCATCGCGCCATCCGTCCGGCCCGGGTGTCGCTGGGCTTGTCGTTCACGGGAAGCAATTAAGATTAATGATTTATTTATTGAGCCTAGCCCTGCGCTAGTCCGCGGGCGCTGCCAGTTTAGTTCCTGCGCTTGGGCCGTCATCGCTTTCCGCGAGGAATGTGGCGTGCTACGCGCTGGATTAGTTGACACAAGCACACTCGCTCGCAGGCCGTAGCACCTACCGAGAAAGCTTCAAAAGAAAGTCGTCCCAGCAGACGAAAGACGATTCCGTTAGAGGGTTGGAGTTGTTCCATTCCGGTTGCAGTTGGAACGCGTCCCTATTGCTGCCGGTTGTCTCTCTAACTCTAATCCTCTTCCGTGACGGGTAAACATGGTGTCCTTGTTTTGTCACCGTCCCGATGCATCAATCAATGAGGCTGTCGATTGTGTCGATGCGATAAAACGGAAGCCGAAACGACTGGCGTCAGTCGTACATGCTGCCCCCCCAAGTGCTCAGGTAACGATCGGGAGGATAAACGTTCAGGTAGGCAGCACACTGTGAAAAGGATCATCGTGTACAGGATCAATCTGATTTTAATCCTCAATATTTACTTTGAGCTGCGTTCGCTTCAAAAGGATCCAGTTTTAGGAGCCCGTACTTTCGTATCTTCACGAAGGTACGAACGCGCACGCGTGCGACAATGCTGTTAACGACTGCTCCGGTCCAGCCTCGGGTCATATTTCCAGAGGCGGATAATCTCATTTTTAATCTACACATCCCAGGTAGCATCACAGGTACGAAGGGATCGATTCGTGTTGAATGTTATAATCGAGCTGGGAGTCGTCCTTCGTCCAGTGGGAAGTCATTCCGGGACGCGTGTGCGTGCGTCCGACTCATCTTGGGAGGTTTCTCGAAAAAGCCAGTGATAATGAGTAGTTTGGTTGAGCATGCGGAGAGCATTATTTACGAGAACCCACGGTGCCTACTGTGCATTCCCGAAGTTAAAGGTTGTCTTCACAAATAAGGAAAAAAGACTGCGAAATGGAAAGGAGAGTTACACATGTAGGTCACGGTGGCGTTGATTTATCGGGCAATTATTATTACGATTCAATGTGTTATTTCAATGAGGTTTATCCTCCTTTTGAGATCATGGTAAAACATGATGTAAAAGCATGATTTAGTAGGCGGTATCCTGCAGTTCTTCTGTGAGAATATGAGGGTAATATGTCGATGTAGATCTTCTTCGAAAGCTGTAATACTTGTTATTTCCATATAGACATAGCACAAGTTTAAATGTCAGAGAAGTCCTCCTTAAATTTTGATCTTTAAAACCGGGTTGCACAATTCAATTATTAATTTCTTTTAATTTAGTTGCGTTTCGAATGATGCGGTACTTTGTCATTTCATGTTTAAGGCCAGCTTCATGATTGTAAATGCTGGTCGTTTTATCCAAATAGTCCAGTGTAAGAAATATTACATTGAAATTTAAAGTTCAAGCACCGCATGTTCAAATATAGATAAATGATTCTATCTTTTGGTCCCTCGAGCCGGATTTATCCATCAATTCATGATGTCTAATGTTGTTGTATTGCGAAAAAAAACCTCCGTACCAAAAAAGCCTCCGGAGTCTGAATCATTCGACAGCTCTTATTCTACCAGCAGAAGGATAATGCAAATAATTTATGTAAGCATATTAAACATATCATGTATCGCTTAAGCAATTAGGCACCGAACACATGTTTAGTCTCGCCGATTATTAGTTCATCGTATTGACTTTAGCATTGCGATGCACTTTAACGGCCGACTTCCTGTCTGACGAACATGTCCTTTGTCCATCCGGCGCCAGGCGCTGTGTTTATTTTGAAAATAAATATATTTACTCAGCAGGAGCATAGGCAGTAAGAAGGACGGCGCATAGACCATATTAATAACTACGATCGTCAAGGTTGCTAGCGGTCTGAAACGGAATGTTCAAACCCTTTTCTCGCTTTTTCGGTTCTCGTACTCTTTCTGGTGGAACATAAACGTACCATATGGCCGGGAGTCTCTCGGAAGCATCATAAACCAAAACTGCATCCGTCCTATCGGGTTTTTAAAGCTCTCCCCCCAGGGTTTCGTGTTGTTGCATGCACCGAACGGGGGAAAAAAAACCCTTCCCTCAGCAAATCACACCTATCCCAATTAATAGCATCCACGATAATTAGGCGACCCCTCCATGGTGCGTTCGCTACGGCTGCAACATAACTTCCGCCTGTGTCGCCGTTCTAAACAAACAGCTCAGCCCGGCACATGAAACAAGAACCGGCGGGATAAATCCGTGCGGCAAACAGAGCAATTAACCGAAATCAATTGCTGCGTACCTGAGACGGGACACGCGGACCTTCCGGAAGGGTGCCGCTGGAATGAACGGATCTGCATGTCAATGGCGCGATTGCGACACATCCCATGCAGCTGGCGCCTGCTACGGGTGCATCCCGAACGGGGTCGAGTGGCGTTTTTCGTACGTATTGCAGCAGTATCAGTTTCCAATAACAAAAAAAAAACTAGATCCCATTGCCCTAAATGAGACCTCAATGCATCTGCGCCGCAGTATGCGTGCACCGTGCCGGAAATGAGGGCGAAGAAAACGCTCCAAATGAAGCCGTGACCAAAAATTTGAAAAGGTGTGTCACATGCGACCACGCGCTGCTTGTGTGAGAAGCGGGTGAAATTTGATTGAAATTTTGATTGCGTTTTGTTATTTTTTAGGCTTGCTAGTGGTAGAAGCGCTGACGGGACGTTCGCGTGAAGATGTGGACAGATTTGGCTGTTGGGTTAGATTCAATTGAATCACGAATTTGAAGTGGCCTACCCGGAGTAGGGATTGGGAAGTGAAACTATTTTAATCTCGTGATTATGTTTTTTCACTCACAATCGGATCCCATTCGGAGCGGAGTTATGCAGGGTGAGAAGTTCGTAAAACTGTAGCTCGAAACAGATCGGTTTAACTGCAACCGGATGTGGGTGAGATAGAAATAAATAAAGAATCGAGGCGATCACCGCAACGTGAGAATATGCGAAAATCTTGCTCAAAAATATTCTGTCGAAAACTTCTCGACAACGGAATCAAACACATTCTTAAAATTTCAAAAAACGAGCCGACAAAATAAAACATTCCAGGAATGGGTCCATCCATTCCGTCCGTCAAGTTACGTGAAGTATTTACGACGCTTTCGGCAGCCTGTTCCAATCGAAGTCCGCGACCGTGCGCGCGTGCCCCCTTCATGTGGTTCCCTGCCGCCCAGGGGCCTGGGACGGGTGTCAAACCACGGCTCAACCTAGTTCTGCGTACTGTTAAGCTGTCGTGCCACCCATAAATATCTTCGGCGCTGTATCCTCCACGTCACTGGACGCCCCGGCGAGATAATTCCCGCCATGCGTGCAGACATCTGAACTATTTTGTCTACTTTGTCGGGTGTTTACCGGTTGGCCGGTCCGTTCTACACGCCACCACACCCCGGACCGGGTCGGTGGAATGCAAGTGCATAAATTGACGTCAGTCGTCGACGGAGAGCGAACGGTGGGGCCGGTTTGATCGACACGATGGATCCGGGTGGATCCACCAACCATCCCACGATCGTGTTTCGGTGCTGTTCAAAGCAATCGATGGACGAGAATGTGTTTTGAAGTGAGGTATAAACGGAACCAAACTTTAGCTGAAAGATCCCTGTCATTCGATGGGATCCAGTTCAGTCAAGATGGAATATAGATAATCTTCCGGCACGAGGAATGTTTCCGTTAAAATAAACACGTTTTTGCTAATACTATGCCAACGTGCGGAGTGAATCAGGGCTTTATCTGAAGCTTAGCACGCGCCCATACTAGAAAGAGAGAGAGAGAACTACTAGAAAGGCGCAGATACAGCTTGCTAAGTATTCAAATACCTGTTAGTTGTTTGCTCAAGTATGATATTCAACCAACTTGTAAAAGATGCAAGTTTTGCCAGCTAATATCAAGCCAAACATACTCCATAATATTGTCAATATTTCTTGTGAAGTGCTGGATATTCTAAATAGCAAGTTTGGAGTCGCGAGTTCCCCTGCTAGATCTCAACGAACAGAGATCCAACTTCAATTTCAACAGCACTTTGAACAGCCAAGAAAGCTCATTGCCGGCAGATGAATCACCTCAACCCAGTTCAGTTCGTAAACTCACGCAAAAACAACTCCTCTTCATCGCAAAAACAACCGAACTCTTCCAACCGGAACGTTTGCTTCGTGACCCGTTCTCTGTTCGCAGGCGCAACGCACCTGCAACGATCACTCATTTGCGGCGTCGCGACTAGAACTCCAACAACGCGTAACGAGCGCGAGTGCGATCAACACGCTCGGTACTTCCCCAGAATCCCATACCGGTGCGACCAGCTGGAGTTTCCCCACATAGGATGCAAAACGCGACACAACAAAAATCACCTTTTGCGTTGCCTTTAAAAAGAGAAGTGAATCGCAGTACAAAAGCTGAAGACGGCAGTTGCTGCCGTGTCAAACGTTCAGGAGCTTCGCATTAGGAAACACACGGGGTACGATCGCGTACTCGGCAGATTACAACCGGCAAAGACGTAGTGCAGAACGGGACGAGAGTGACACAATGTCGCTCGTGAGTGTTGTGTTGCACTTATCAGTGGCGGTGGCGTTCGTTCGGGGACAGAACCAGTTCTCTGATACCGTTCCAGAGGACTACTACTTGCGCAAGGATCTCAGTGATTGTAGTGAGCGGTTCCACAAGCACAAGTATTACACTCCGGAGTGTTTGGTTTTCGGTGGCGCCGAGGCGAAGGTCACCGAGTTTCCCCACATGGCCGTACTCGGTTGGACGGATGCGGCCGGTGGTGCGAGCAATGGAAGTGTCCAATGGCAGTGCGGTGGAACGCTGATAACGGAGCGATTCGTGCTGACTGCCGCTCACTGTGCCGCTAATGGAGACGACATTCCCCCGCGGTTGGTGCGCCTTGGGGACGTTAACTTGGCCTCGTCGGAGGACGATGAGTTTGCGCAGCAGTTTGGGATACGGCGCATCGAGCGTCATCCACAGCATCGGTTCGCGAAACGATACTTTGATCTGGCGCTGATAGAACTGGATGGAGCTGTGAGGTAGTGAAACTCTCCAAGAACTTCCTAGACAAATATTGACTCTATCAATTCTACTCTTTCCTATCCCTCGACGACAGACTAACTCACGGCGTTTGTCCGGCGTGCTTGTGGAGCAACGAGCGCCGCCTACCTTCCGCCTTCTTCGAAGCGGTCGGCTTCGGTGAGATAGCTTTAGGTGCTGGACCCGTTCCGAACCTCCTGAAAACGGTGCTCCGAGCGACGAGCCATGAACAGTGCGCCGCAACGTACAAAAACACACGCGGTCTGCCGGACGGCATAGCGAGCGATCAGGTGTGCGCGGCGATGCAAGATGCCGACACGTGCCAGGGTGACTCCGGTGGCCCGCTGCAGGTGACGCTGCGTAACTTCAAGAACCACCACCCGTTCGTGGTGGCCCTCACATCGTTCGGCCGAGGCTGCGGTCTGGGATCGTCCGGCGTTTATCAGCAGATAGCGGCCCACATCTCCTGGATTGAGTCGGTGGTGAACGAAACAATGGACCACGCACGCTGCACGGAGAAGTACGCCGCGTTTCGATTGTGGACGTCGCTCGTGCCGGAATGTCGGTACAGCGATGTTCACACGAGCCGCGTGAATTTGCTGTGGCCGGAGGGAGCCAAACGGTCGAAGATACCGTGCAGCGGGACGTTCATTGACTACAACACGGTCGTGACGTCGGCAAGCTGCACCAGAAACGAAGACGGGCTCCAGCCGATCGAAATAGATCTGGGGTGGTCATGGCGCTACAATGACAGTAAAGCGAAAATCGTTGAGATCCAAGTACATCCGGACTACAGGGAGACGTCGCACGAGAACGATCTGGCCCTGCTGCGGTTGGACAAGTATCTCAACGCTGGTGGCGATACAGCACCGAGCTGTATTCCCCTTCCAAGGTCCACTGAAATATGCAGCGATCGACACACACACGATCGCTCCGTCTGCTGGGATAAGTTCACCGAGAGAATTAAGACCAAGCTGCTGGACCCGAAGTGCAATCGACGGGGCACGGAGTTCGAGGCGAGTACGGTGAACCTGCTCTGGGCCGATCAAGACACCAGCAAGCCGGCGTGCCGCGGAATGATCATCAAACCGGACACGGTCATCACCTCGCTCCGCTGCATGGCACTGCACGGTGCGAATCCTCCGGTGGAGGTTGAGCTAAACGAGCTCGGAACGCGCGTCAAAATCGTCCAAATATTCCGACACGCGGGATACAGAGCGGGCAATCGGAATCATGACACGGCGCTACTAATACTGGCGGAGGAACAACACAAAAGTGTACCGAAATGCGTCTACGATTACGGCAACGAACTGACGAAACATACCCAGGTACCCGTATACGGTCGCTATGACAATGGGCCTACGGATGGTCATCTTTATCTACGCGTGCGAGGCTTGTGCAATGAGTCTATGCAGGCCACCTTCAAAGAACTGCATGGCGAGAAGGTTGCCAGCGGCGCCCGGTACACGTGCTGGGACTCGGACCGGCATCTGGTGCCGGGTGAAGTTCCACTAAGCCCAGGCGCCGCCTTCCTGGACGTCTCACGACGCTTCATCCGTGGTTTGGTCAACGGCGCTACGAGCTTCGGGTCAGTCGATCCGATCGTGAGCATCAACCTAACAACGTACGCCGATTGGATCACGCGGTTCGTGCTTTACCGGCCACCGAAGCTGGGGCTGGTCTTTCGGGGTGGCCCGGATGAGTTCGAACAGGGCAGTACGTGCACGCTGAAGAACGGCACGGCTGGGAACTGCATGCCGGATTATGGCTGCGAGCGTGAGATACGACAGCACAAGAGCAGCGACGAGATCGTGATATGTGGGTTTGAAGGTTCGATCAGCTACATCTGCTGCCCGGTTGGCCATCAAGATATCCCAGTGATAGGGGAGATTGAGGTGCCCTCGGCGGTGCGCTTGCTGCCACCGTTGCCGTACGAAAATGTTGAAGTATAGAGTTGGGAATGGGTGATGCGTTAGATGCGTTAGATCCGCAACTTGCGATTCATAGGATTATGACTTGAGCACATGAGACTTACTACGTAACGACTGACTGGTGTAAGAATGTCGAAGGGTTGTTTGCTTACGATTTCGGGAGTAGACTCATTTTTTTTAGTGTACGAACATACCTAAAACGAAAAAGAAAAGCGATATTAGTATTTAGTACAAAATAAACACTAGAACCTGAACAACTCTCAGGGGCATTCCAACTAGAAAAGTATCGAAAATCGTGTCGTGTTTGGCTTATTTTGGATGATTCAGAGTCGAGAATGTCTGCACTGAAATGTATGACTGCAATTGAATGTTTGATGTTAATGTTTACTTTGAAATTGTTCATTTAAGATCTCTCGTAAAATCGAGGTCTGGTTCAAATTAACTCTACTCGAGACACCTACATTTTTAAGCAATGTTATTCTTTCGTTCACTTCACTATTCGATGTCAACGCGGGAACTTTTGTTCGCTTTTTCGAAACGAACATCCTCCGAGCACTGGTCGACATTCGTCGACATTCGCGCAGGTCTGCCGTTCGTGCGTACCACGTGCGTGCGCTCATAGCCCGCTTTTAGCGCTCGGCACGACCACACATTCCACGCATAGTGGTGGGTCCGATGCGTGCCGGGGAGGAAGAGGACACAGCCAAGCGAAGAACCTTGGCACCATCATCATCCGATACTGGCTGTTTGCAGCCGTTGTGAGACCTAGACAGGGTACGCTAAAAACCCGCACGCCAAACCGTCTGGCAAGGCAAAGGACCGAACGAACCGCACGCGGCCTAGTTGACCTACTGATCGGCCGCTGTTCAGCTTGCCTGCGGTGAGTTCGGTGACGACACACGGTGCGATATCTGTCGCGTCGCTGAGATTGTTTCAAAATCGTCCATCACGTCCCACTGTGGGAGATGTTCCATCTGGCCAGTGTTTGTTTGGGCGTTTAAACGTTATTTTTCTCGAATTCGTTCTCGACTCTCACGCGGTGCGGACGGTTTTATTGGCGAACGCGCTGCAAATTACGTGCGAGAATTTCGGTCCGGTAGCGGTGATGAAATTCGGTAGATTTGGAGCGGAGACCATATCATCCAAATCGCAAACGAAGCGCATCTTCGGAGTGTTGTTTTTTGCGTGTGTGGGAAGAAATTCCGGAACATCTAAACGCCAGAAGAGTAGACCACATGGAGCATGTGCGTCTCGAGGCGGGGACAAAACAGGCGAATGTTTAAAATATCGCCCCAGGTTCACTCTCAAACTTCGGCAGGAACATATGTTGACATCCAAGGCAAGTCAAATGGGGCGTTCCCCCTTTAAAAGGGGCGCTCTCTGGCAGGGGGTAGATTAATATTTGCATTTAATGAAGTTGTTGCGCAGAAGGGCTGCTGCTGCTGCACATGCACGTACGTAATCGTCCGGTGCGATCTGGGCGTCAGTGAATCACCCGGCTCGGAACATGATACCGCCGGTGTGGGTAAATGATAAAGTTGCTGACGCGTGTATGTTGGAGACGTTTTTTTTTTCTTCTCTCCTCTCACGTACTTGCCCGTTCTCTGTGTCCCAGAGGCAGATGGGAGAGATTTTGCGGAGTTTTTTTTTGTCTGTGTCGATGTTCCTATCAACCCTGCAGGCAAGTTCATGTTCGTGCGATGATGTGACGTGTATGGGACGCGCGTATCCCTTTAATGGGCATGCGACATGCAGATAAGGCAGTGAAGAAGTTCCGTCCGCAACGCCCGACTGGATGATGATGATGATGGTCTGCTGCTGGGCCGAAAGGTCATCGCAAGAAGCAAGCACCGACTGTGACACCCAAGGCGCTGCAGACACGATGTAATGCATGTTAATTGAATCTCGCGTTTTTACCCCTCTCTGATGTCATCTTCTTGTTAGGCTGAATATTTCGGGTAGGGTTTTTTTGTTGTTGTCCCCCAAACAATTTGTCACACGTGTCTATTAAAGCCACGATCGTGTACGTGCTCGCCGAAGCCCCGCAGCCGGGCCATAAATCAACCAAATCAACCGCACTAAACGATGGGCCAAGCACTCGAACAGAGCGCTGTCGTGTATCTAATTCGCGAGCCGTTTGTTTACACGATAAATTAAATTCGCTTGTTAAAAATAGCCAATTTGCGTGATGTTTTGCCACCCGGCTGGTGGTCAGGCGTGACGCGTACCACGAACCCTGCGCGAAGTAAACCGCCGACGGACAGCTTTTCCTAAACAAACCGCGCCCGCGAAATGTAAACCGGATCGCCGGTTTGGGCATTATTCGCACGACCGCGACGGGTTCTAGTCGGTAGCGGGTGTGGGCGGAGTGGGCGGAAATAGCACTTTAACGGACCGTTTCCGGTCCGCGGTGAAGACTGACGCATCGGCTCGTTTTTCCGACACCCGCGTTGCGTTTGGAAGGGTTTTGAGAAAACAAGCTTGGACCTGAAGATAAATAAACCACTCAATTGCGCGCTATCGCCGGAAAGGTTAAATGCGACGAGTTTGCGATTCTGGCCGGAACGTGTTTGCCGAACGATCTTGAAGGTCGCGTGTGAATGGAGGTTGCTTTAGAGTACCCACTCGCGGACGTTCACGGCGGATCGTTATGCGATCTTTGCGTTCGGGCCGCTCTGAAACGGCAGTGGTCGGCAATTGTCGCTTTTTGAGACAATGAAGTTGAAGGAAGTACTTGGCTTGTTGATGTTACTCTTGTTCTAATCTGCACTTAGCTTGTCTTATTATTTTTCATGGCATTCTACACGGTCATGCCTGATTTGTTAGGTTTTACTGGATATAAAATGAGGATATTTTGTATAATAAGTGGTTGGATGAGATCATTCAATTAGAATTTGTTGAAGATAAAAGGTCCATAGATTGACCGGGACTTCTAAAAACGTTCTATTGCTCCTCTTCGTAATAGAATTTGCCGACCACTGCACTCTGAAGTCGAATTGGTTAAAGATAACTTCTTGATCAAGCTTCGTCCTGTTGTGATGGGACTTCTTTTCTTTTTTTCCGAGGCACATAACCATCATCATCATCATACTATGTGTCTCGTAAACCACCTGTCCTAGGCGCTAAACCATAAGCTCTCGCGGGCTGCGTCCACGTCCGCACTTAATTAGTCGCACGCGCGCTAGCGAAGACGGAGCGATGCGCACAATTTCCTTAACACCCCTCTACGCGACGGAGGAGACACCGGCGAACGAAGCTTAATTAGCAAGGAATGCTTTTTATTTTAATGTTTAATTTGTACACGGCGCGTTCGACGCGGGACGAAAATAGTCGCAGTTTGATTCGTTGACGCACTCATAACCCATACCACAGGGCAGCGGCGCGAAACACGGCCCAAACTATCACACCGAAAAACGTTAATCGGTGGCAAAAATGAGTTTTCATCACATTCCTGCGTTCGTTTTGAAAACAATCGACAATGCGTGCGCCCCTTCGACGTGTTTAGTGGACGCGTCGAAGAAAAAAAAGGAAATTATGATCATAAAATGGCCATAAACGTAGGCTTATAGGTTGAAAGAGGATGAATGATTCATTTAGATGAATTCTCAATACTAATCGCAACCAGTTTTACAAGCTGAAACAAAACGAGGAAACAATCCGATTGGTTAAGAGATGAGCAAACACCGGCTGCGCTGTCTGTAATTGACACTTTCACGTGGCGGCGAAACTCCAACACCGGAAGGCACGCCGGGCAAGTGGACGAAATGGGGCTCTACCGTGTAACAATGGTGCGCATTAAATTGGTCAATATTGTACCAGTTGAAAGCGTGTGTGTTCCGTTCCGTCGGTAGGGATGCTGTTTGACGCACGGTTAGCACCTGTACACCAGGGGAAGCTCAAATGTTTGCTCAGTTTTTCCGCGTTTCCGTGGCTGTTTTTGTGTTATTTTCATGAGAGAAGAACAATCGTAACTGCATCAAGTTTACTTATACGTGAAGTGAGTTTTGTTTCTCTCCTTATTGATATTACATTTGTGATCGATTCCGTGCACTTCCGGAGTAGGAGTACTATTTGCTCTTTAGTTCTGGTAGTGCTATTTCATCATCGAACGAAAATGCTGGACCGGATTGTACGTTTCTTCTATAATTGTTTTACTCTATTTATTCCTTTTCATGTTTTTCTATTTACTTCAACAAGTTTGCTCATTATAATGTGTCTTGCATTATTTGGTTTTTTAGTATTGCTTGGAGTGTTTAAGTAAGTTTCAAATGTTTTACATCTTTCTAGATTTTATCATCATTTAGTTACATTTTTTAAATATGATAACGATTATAACGATATGTATCGATTGATACAATATCGAAACTTTAAATTTTAAATCGAAGGATAGTTTCATTTTAACATATCACTTTAAATTCCAACGAGTTCGAATCACTCCATTTTTGACGTTCACATACGTCCATAGGTCATTCCTGCTCCAATTTCGCTAGAAGCTCCACATTACCTTCGATATCCAATACAGGTTCGCTGGATCGAAGGACACCATACCGGTGTCGATCGTGTAGATCGCACTCGTCATCAAAGGCCGCAGCCTCGGACGCCTCTCTCTTCGATACATTTCAAGGGACAGAAGTAAACAAAAGAAGAAACCACAAACACCCAACACACTTGACTTATATTGCGCAATAAGTCGATAGTTGGATATGCGATTTCCGATTCGACCGTATACAACTCCAGATGAATTCGTACTGCTGTAATTGTTTCGAAGCAAACAATTACGCAATATGACTCTATTAATCACTCCACCAGATGATAAGAAGGTTCGCTATCGTCCCCGTGGGGCAAAAAATTAATGCACTGCGTTCACACGGCACAAAACACAGGAAACGGCAAGAAACACACACCGGTCGGTCGAACGATCCGACGCCAACTGGACGCAGGATGTATCTCCCGGGCACCGTCTCCAAACTTACGGGCACGTACGGGCCCCCAAAAAGCCCACCAACCAGGGCGAAGGAAAGCCTGCCCATCGGCTGCCCCTGAAAATCCAAACTGTAACCGACGGCCGAAGAAGTTCGTCGTATCGAATTTTCTGGACGCAGCACACATTCACTTTTGTGATCCTTTTTCGTGGGGGCTTCCACGTGGAAGGTCCACTCCCAAGATTTATGCCGAACTTGAGCAGGTTTTTGGGAGCGCACGAGTTTACCATTTCGCCGCGTACTGTTTGGATGAAAGATTTGTTGAGGTTTTTTGCTTCTCTTGGCTGTGCGTGTTGTTGTGTTTGCCATTCGTTACGTTTGGTGGAGACAAACTTTGCCGTGGCTTCGCTCGGATGGAGATGGAAGTTTTATTTGCCTGATTTGAATGGCGGAGGTAGATAAACTTTTCTTTTTCTCTATCTGTGTGTGCGCGCGCGTAAAGGTGTGTGAGGTTATGGTTATGGGGGCTTTTATTGCACGTTGCCTATCCTATGGTTTCGATAAACTTTCGGCTTGAAACGGACAAACAATTTCATGACGATTCATTCACGAAACCAGCCATTTCGAGGGAGAAGAAAGATCAAATGGGGCGCATTTCTTGTAGAGGTGAAAAAGTGCACACGAATAACTTATCGTTCCAGCTAACCCGCCACAGCTTAACGCGTCGTTAACTCGTTAATCCGTGCGAACCGAACGCTTCGCCGTGGGGACACACTTGCTCAAATTCGACGCGCTACCGGATGCATCTCGTGATGCCATCGGAACCGGCCAAGAAGAACGATTTGCTTCGCTGTTTGCTTCGGAGACAGGTTTTCAGGTGATCCTGTTTTTTGTACGCCGTACGACGGGGGTGTTTTGTTTCCTTTTCCAAACGGCTAGCCGGCGTGCGCTCTGGAAACAGGTTTGTTCAATTTTCGGCGCGACGTCTCGACGAATCTCCAACTCGCGAACAGCCAGTCAACGGGTGATGCAACTTGATAATGCGGACGTGCACCGGTTGGATCCGCATTTGATTCTTGAGGTGGCCGATAGCCTAAAATTGGAGGTAACTTTCTCGAAACCCGGTGAAGGAACGAGCTCGGCGAGGCTCAGCGTGAACAAATTTTTGTCCAATTTGTGGTTAGCGTAGTTTTTTTTTGGTGACACAATTTATGGCCAATCTACCACTGGGAGACCAGTTTTTTTTAACTGCGTGATTGCATTAAACATTCCGAAACGAATGTGCCATTTGCGATGAGTTGTAAATCACGGAAAAACGAGAAAAGCAACATAATATTGCCTTAAAAAGCCGACTCGAAAGGACAGCGCTGATCGTTTGCAAAGGGGTAGTAAGCTTTCGGGATTGATGTAAAAAAAAAACATAAATTGCATTTGATTTCGAACATAAATTATTCTGACGGAACTGGTTGTGGGCAAGATCAATCAGAGTGCTGCTAAAACATTTTAAAATTAGCTTTTTAAAGGTTTTCTTCCTTTTGTACGACGATAATATAAATTTACGATGCAGTTAATCAAACTACAGAAGAGAGTAATGACTATTGTTAGAGAGTTAACTCAATCTCATTCACTCATCATTGGGATCCAATTCTTTTCAAACGAGTCACCCAATGCGTGTGGCTGACTAGCGCGAGGACTATAATCAGATTAGAGTATGTCAGAGGTTTAGAAGACTTCGTAAAAGAGGTAGAATACAGTTAGAGCTCTGTCAGAAAGTCTATCAGAAGAAGAAGTAGTTAGAGCGTCAGAATAAAGAAGGAGTCATTTTCTAACTCACTCTTTCACAAAGGGTAAGTCAGTGAGTAAGAAACTTAGTAAAAGCGTCAGAATAGATGAGAGAATCATTTCACTCATTTTCATTTAGATTACAGACCCCTCGGAGGCTAATAATTTACGCAGAGTGAATTGAATAAAAATACATCAAAGGCATAAAAACTCTCTCCATAAGGAGTCGGTTCAATCCATTTATTAATCAGATTCAACGTGTTCAGACTCTGTTATCCTGTATACACTAGCTCAAACAGTGAGTTTAGCTTAGTCTAAACTAATGGGGAGTATCGAACCGATATTTAAATTTGAAAAAAGGCCATGCAAATTAAGATGCTCCGCAAAACTCGTGAATATGCCTTAAAGCATAGAACCCTCAAGTAAATAGCATACCCGGTCACTGTTATCTCCTTGAATTTGAATTTGCCATCCACGGCATTCCCAACCGAAGAAGTAAAATTTGCCTAAGCTTCCCTTAGTCGCCGCTCAACGAATAAACCCCCGAAAATGGCTGGTTCCAAATCGCTTCACCATCTTTCCGAAAAAACGCGTACGTGGAATAAAGTGGACATTGATGCGAGGCACGCATTGAGAGCTCCACAGAAATGGACATTCCACGCGCACACGGTGCGTTGGGTAAGGTTAGGATTGGTTGGTGCGATGGAGCAGCAAAACAACGAAATAGCATCCGATCAAAACCGGTCGCAAACATACCAGATAGTCAAAACTTCAGTGGATTCGGCAATGGTCCGGAGGTCACACAGAAATGGTAGCTCACGGCCCGTCCGGCAGATTCCACCTGGTCTGAAAGCGCCCGTAAACCTGTTTGTTTTCGCTACTTTGTAGGGTTCATTTGGAGGTTTTTTGTTTGTCGCCAAGCTTGTATTTCATTAAAGCGTTTCGGCTTGTTCGGAGAGCGTGAATCAAGAAGCTGAGCCTAACTTGTCAACGGGATCGTTAGAGCTGGGCATATGAGCAGGTGTTAACATGTCAATGATTCACATAGAACTGCCTCAGTTTGATGTTTTCGAACAAACTTCACGCCCAAAAATCGCTGCACAGGCTGGGCATTTGCATTTTGATGATTTCTAGAATGTTTTATGAAGCCATAATTCAATTTGATTTCGTCTGCAGAGGGAGTATTCGACGTAAAATTTGAATCAAAAAAGGTTTAGTGCACATTTGGGTGATAATTTCACCTGAAAGCAACAAAAAGCAGTCATAAATAAATTACTACAAATACCACCGTACAAAACAATCGTCATAAATTCACTGCCGCGAAGCATAACGTCCATTTCCTGCGACTTGTAAATGACTAGCAATTGATTAACGGCCATAAATAAAATAACACCTTCCTCGCCTTGCGGGCTACTGTCATCGGCATTCTAACCCACGAAAACGAAACCCACACACCAAAACGCACACTAGAAATAGGCCACGCAGACGGCGAGACCCCGACGACCTCGACGATTGTGCCGCGACCTTATGGGAGCGCTGAATGAATCGTCCGTACAAACACCGGCGTTCGCGTTGGAATGCTTTTGAAAATCAGAATCCCGATTGGCCCTTAGCCGAATCGAACAACAGCAACGAAAAAAAACGACCGGAAAATGCGTCAATTAGTAGCATGGTCACGTCCCGGACCGGCCAGAACACATGTCCGCTGCCGTCTGTCACCTCATCGCCCGATGGCCTGACCGGACGCTCAGGTGAAACGTCGAAACTAGTGTCAAAGGTGCTGGTCCTACCTTTACCGATCGGCCGGCCGGGTGATATAAGGAGTAAGGAAATGTTCCTAACCTTTTCCGCTGGGTCCGGACACCGGGCAACGCGAAAGGTATTGGTATTGGTCGCGGTGCGCTTTCGTCGTCCACGCAAGACCACAACCTCGCCGGGGTTGAAATCAAAGGTCGCCGTGAGCCTTGGGACGGCCGATGTTGCGCTTGTCGAGCGCCGTTAAACATCCGGAATTGATTCGTGAACGTGATAAGTTTCGATAAGCAGGTCACGGCGATGGGCCAGTGACAGGCCGGCGCGCACTGTTGTGTCAGCACGGTGCCGATAGTGTCTATCGAACACGGCTGGCCAACTGGCGGCCTGGTGCCGGCTTGAACGGGGAGATAATGTGGGATGGAGCGCCAGTGATTCGGAATGACAACAACCGATGCATCATGTCCAATAGATTAGCCACGGGAAGGAGTCACACGGGGCCGCACATTTCGTAGTGTTTTAGATTGTAAATTAAATGTGGACTGCAGGCGATTATAAAGGACACAATGTTGGTCGATTTGTATTCCAATTGTGTAGCAAAGAACAGAAGCTTCTACAATATTTCTTTAGTTCACATAGTATGTCACATCTCTTATTCGATATTCGAGTATCTGAATAAATTTATAGACATCGAAGTTGACAACTATCCCTAGATACGAGTATTTCTAGATCATCTGCGTAAAGAAGACTCCCAAAAATAGGTACAGAGTTGAGAACTTCGCTGACGATATCGCTATACCAAATTGCAGTATCTTCATCTTAAGATTCACACCTAAAATCAAGACCTCTAATCAAAATCGGGTTTAAAATTGCCATCCTGAAATAAAAGCATCCTTAAGTTTAGCTCCGGTCAACAGCTAATTGCATTCCTTGCTTCTAATTTTGGACATTCCAAAGATCCCTTGAACAAAAACATCGGGATGTTCCAAAAATTTCGGTCTAAATCTAAATTCTCCTCCCGATAAGTGTGTGGGTGGGAAAATGGAAAAAAAATCTTTCCAAAAATCACTCCCATCCGCGTCCGATTCGCGACATCAGAGCGTGAGATCAGCGCGCGGCACGTGCCTTTCTCCGGACGCATAAAATAATATTGCACAGCACGTGGAGGAACACCGCCATGGAGCCGAACCGGGTGGAACCTCTTTCAGACGGGTCGTGTTTTACTCCCTCGCCGCTTGGCGCGGTATTGGGAATTGGATTTTTAATAAAAACCGATGAGAATTCGTTCAGAAATTGAAATCACGTTCCGGGCGAGCATATTTGTCGGTATGATGATGATGTTGATGCTGCTGCTGCGGCTGCTGGTGATGGCTTGTGTTTGCGTGCCTCGATCGACCTCGCACGATGTCAAGGGTGTTTCTTGTTTTGTGCTGGAGCTGGTGCAGAAAATTGGGGGAAAAAACCCCGAGTCAGTGAGTCACGAAAAAGGCCGCGCTGCTGGCCGGCAGAGAACGAAGCCCGCTAAAGCGCGCGGCGTTGCTGAAGCGTCAGCATAAATATGTTTATGCTGATCGGTAGGGCGCGCGTGCATGTTACTCCGGTTGGCTCGTGTGTCACATCGCGTGTTGTCGTGTATGTGGTTCATGTACTGTTTGTTTTTCTACCGTTTCTTCTTCCTCTTCATTCTCCCGCTCGAGGGTTTGGGAGACAGCGGAATGAAAATCGAACCGGCGCATACACAAATCAGTGACATACGAGTTTACATGTCACAACGATCGACAAGTGCCGGCGAGGTTTCTTCGCTTCGTTTACTAGCGTCGATTTCTTCAATGAACGACGCACGGCATCTTGGGCAGCAACACATGCTGCTTGGCACTGGGCTGGGCATACAATGCAGCTGGAAGCACCGTGTGTTTGGGACGCGTATCGTTTTGACAAATAAATCAACCGATTTGATCAAGTAGATCAAAATGCTAATCGAAGCAGAACAAGCAGAGGTCCGTGTACACGCCTCCACTGGAATGCTCGAAAGCACTCGCCAACAAATTTTTAAATTGACTCCGTTTGGTGCTGGTTGCTTTTTCGTTTTCAATACTGTTTTCAATACAGCACGATCTTGATCTTGGTTGTCATGTCAGCAGAATGACACCGGATGCCCGTGAAGTCTTTTCAGACCAAGACTGAGACGGATAGCGTTGACGAGCGATTCCGAAGTTTGCTACAACGGCTCAAAACCGCAAAGCGGTTGTGGCGCCTGATAAGTAATTAAGTCAGATTCAGGAGATAAATCCTCTTGTTTGTTTGTTTCCTTTTAAAAGACTTCTGTTGAAGTAATGTTTCAATTCTTGACAGGATAAGGAACATTTGGGTGGAGTACGTCTAAGAACCTCAAGTTCTCGTTAGAACCTTACATGCCAATTCAACAGAATTAATGGCTTGTTATAAGTGCCAACTTAAGTTACCCCATACAACCGGCACAAGTCAAATCAGACGAAAATGAGAAAGAAAATATTAAAATTTCATATCGTAATAGCTGCGGTTGTAGAACAAAACGTTCCTAAATGCTGTGAACGCGATCCTGATTGCTACCGGGCATACGCATGCAAATGCAGTCATTTCCATAATCATGTTTATGGCATTTCGTGCTCGGTTCGTTTACAATCTCCCACGGGCAGTTGGATGGCGAGCTTGCAGTGCATACCGTGTGCTTGCCCTTGACTGCCGTCCGGGACACCTGGATGTGTGAGGTTGCAGCGATCACCTATGCAAGCAAAGTGCTTCCGGCTTCGCGACTGTCAACACCATTAAATGTGAGATAAAGTGACAACGGTTGTGGAACACACATGGTCCCTCTGTCCGCTGGGTGGTACCGCTGGTTGTAATAAATCTTTGCAATCGCGCAAGGAAAGGCGCGAACATGGACATGGGTGGGGATGTCACTAAATAAAGCAATTCGCAACAGGGTGTGTGGGTTAAAAATATGCTCCTAGAGTGTCGCAACGTAGGAGATAGGAGATGCATGTATGCGCCTTCGGGTCGAGATGTTTTAGTTACGCTTAAGTACAACGCCCAAAAAAGTCGTTTAACAGAACAAGATGATAACATTTACGATCCCACGCCTTCTGCAGTAAAACCCTGATCTGTAGCTCAAGCAGCGCACGCGCAATCCACAAAACCCCTTGAGCGGCTAGCTCAACTAGCGGCGCAAGATTTACGACGATGCGCTGTAAACAAACCAATTTGTGGCAATAAACCACCCGGCGAGCTGCAGAGACAGCAGTGACCACCATCTCCAGCGCCTGGCGCACTCTTTATGCACTCGCGCTCACGCGCGCGCGCTCTATCGATCGGTGCTCCCTATCAAAATGGGTCACTAAACGCCGGAATGGCAGCTCCATGTGGCTTTTTCTGTCTGTTGCACGTCCGACGCACGCACTGATGGCTGGTTTGGGTCGCTTTGGCGCTAGGATAGCGGACCGATTATAAGGTCATAAATGTTTGAACTTGAACGCGGGAGTGTGGCAACAATGGAGTGTGCACGACCATAAAACACACGCACCAGCTAGGGAAAGGCTGCTGGGGCTGCCCTTTTTTCCGCAGAACTGCTCCCAATCGGTGGGAACGAACTCGGAACTCTGGGTTTGTAAAGTGACGGTCGATGTTTACATGTTGTTTGTTTCACGCCTCTGTACCCGGTGGGGTGTGCGAGAATATTTTCAAAACAGCTGGGTTTTTGGTTTGGGAGGAAGAAGATATTTATGTGCATGTGTGTGTGTGTTTTTGAAATTAGTTGTAAGCACCGAGAAATTAAACGTCCCTGCACTGCCTCACGTTCCTGATGCGATCTCGCGGCTCGTGATCCAGTTTCGTGATTAGCAGCAGCACGCTAATGCATCATGCAAAACTCGGCACGCCATTGTTAAACCCGTTGCTTCACCAGCGCCCAGGACGCCATAGCCCGCCGCCGGGTAATGTACAAATAATGGAATTCTAATTATGACCAACGCATGAACTGGATGTGTGTTGGAGAAGAAGAAAAAACCTTCTCCTCCAGCGGGACGGTTTGATTATTTTTCATGCGTTCGAGCGCTTATCGCGCGCTAAAAACTGACCCCACGGTGGAGACGTCCTCCACGAGACGCTTTCTTCCTGTGCGCATGGGTGTAACGTTTCACTGGTTTGTATCGTGGCTGTTTTTCTCTTCCCTCCGTCGTTTACCATCACAAGAGGGCAAATATTTATCGCGAAACCGCCACACGGCTTGGAAGCTCCTGGCTCCGGCTTGGTTGGGGCAAGTGAACGCTTCGCCAAAGTGAACAATGAGCGCGTGGAATGTAGGAATAGGGACTATATTTAGCTGCGTTGCGATCTTCAAGTTCCGGCACTGGAACAGAAAAAAAAACCAAGTGAGCGTGCTGCAGATGCGCTTCAAACATATCGACACAGCTGGGTGGCCATTAATCCGGTTTTTACTGGAAGGAATCGGGACGACGGACTAATTTTAGAAGTTTTTTTTTGTTGAAAAATGTATTTTCTTTATGTGGTGTTCATTTCTTAACAGCTTCCAAACAACTGAGATTGTGTTGAATGAGATGGATGAGAACAAGAGATAAGTAAATTAGACCATTACTCTCTTTAGATTATGTTTTCGCTCTCCAAGTACAAAATACCTTTCATGGTAAGTAATGTGCAGATATTACTGACAGGCCTTGCTTCTAAGTTTCCGCTATCTTTAGTCGAAAATTCGCCACGATTTTTGATAATCAACATCATCTTGTTAAATAAAACAATATACACTGTGTTTTTTCGTAAAGTCTGTTTCGGGGTTTCGGTCGCATACCCGTCGCGTCGGAAGCCTTGCACTTATGTACTACGCCATGGAATCCCATTGCATTTGTACAGTAAAATCCCATATAAAAGCAACGAATCAGCTTCATATTATCAATAGAAATTGATAGAGAGCTAGCTGATCAATCAAACAAACCTATTTCCGGGTTCGTATCGAAAAGAACTCAATTCACCATGATTAGAAAACAGGCGCAAATAAATTTGCCCTCGCAAATCTTAGATAAACGAGCCGGCATTCTGCTCAAGCGGTCCGATAAGAACGCAACACGATCCGCAGTGGAGAAGGGAAAGCCATCTCCATCATCCGATCCCGTCATCCATTCGTAGAAATGATGCGTGATTAAATCAAGACTCCGCATCCTCCAATTCCGCATCACGCACATGAATTATGTGGTCCGTGAAATCGTGTCAAATTAACCCACTTCGTCCCGGGCGCAATTGGCAGATGGCGCAAGATCGAGATCTTTCACTCTCTCGCTTTCCGCTTTCGGTGTCTCTTCTATCGCTGCGCGGATGCATCATACTCGAAATATGTTAATCAGCAACAGCACAACACGGTGCATCCCGCGCGGCGACGGGGCAGAGCGTTCTAGCGTTGGCCGTGCGTGGGGATGCAGCGCAATCGAGTGGGCTGGACATCGGTGTCGTCATGTTGTTTGCGGTGGACCAGAGAAAGAGAGGATGGAAGCGGTGTACGTACAGGGCCCATGTTAGCCGATGATGATGTTCTAATGTCGAATAGATACGCTACGACGCCCCTAGCCCGTGTGCCCGGCCTGAACGGGAGAGGTTGTAAATTTTATTCACATTCATATTTTATTCAATCACGAATGACGAATGGCGTGTGCGGTGGGCTTGTTGCCGCTGGTCGTAAAATACATGGCTCGTTTTTTTTTCTTCTTCACCCCACTGGCAGCGCTTGTTCTCGTGCGATAGGCGACAGTAATAGATTATCAAGATTAGACACCGACAGTACGTGGGATTGCCCGATCGGATGTAGCGAGAAGGATGACTTCATTTGCGGCCGATTCGGATGATTTAAATATGTTTAATAAATATTCCAAATTTGAAGCAAATTTTCTCCTTTTTGAGGCTCTTTTTTAAAAAAGAACTCATTATACACTCAATCTATCCAACAAGGCCCGAACTAATGTCCGTTCGAAGAAACATAATTACCTTTCCCGTTTTCATTTTTCGCTGATGACCATCATTTGCATCACGAAGTGCATGGGAAGGAAGAGAAGAAGAAAAAACGACATGCCCGACATGTGCCCGAGGTGTCCAGTGTGCGTGATGTGGCTAAATTAGTTTTCAAACGATGTGGTCTCCGCACTCGCGCGAATGATAAGCTACATCACCCCCTGGTGACTTAATTTGAAGGCACTTTGCCAAAATCGCGACGGCGTTCGTGTGGTAAGCTGCCGTGCGTGCGTGGCATACGGAGCATAAATCGCACTTCATCACACAAAACGTTGCTGAGTGATGTGTGTGTGTGCGTGTGAGAGAAGTGGTTAAGGTTGTTTTTTTCCTTTAAGATACAATGGGGGAGAGTGAAAACCCCATTCAGTAATCGCACCGGGATTTTGTTCAGACCGGGACGTGTAAACAGACACCCGAACACGGGCGTGATTGGATAGTGTTGGGCTGTGGCAATGTCTTTGGAATATCAAAGCAGAAGCCGTGGAGGAATTCGACGGTCGTACCATAGGACCTAAGAGTTAGCTGATAATGAGAAAATTCAAATCAGAGATTTGGAATTCAAATGTTGAAGACGGGAAACACAAAAATGGCCAGGTTTATTGTACTTTAGCTTGTTCTTCTCCTGACGTGATCCTGACGCATTTGTGATGGACTAAAAACTTAAAAATAAAAATAAAAATAAAACTCACAATCAATATTACCTAGTTCCTTTTTGAGGGATTTTTCTGACAGCAACTCTCAGCGCCGTTGAAATATTGCGGCACACGGCGATTTCACAACGTTGATTAATGAAGCCCGTCGATCCGATTCGACACCATTTCCACTTTGGGCCACCATAAAACCATCGGCATTTGAATAAAATACAACCACCAAAATATTGATACTCATTTATAACTTCACCGGCACCGGGCAAAATTCACATTGTGCCGTCAATAAAAACAAAACAAGAAAGAAAACCGCCACATATACGCACGAAACACCACACGGCTACCACAAAATGCAAATTAAAAACCGAACCACACAAGCGATACAACACACCAGACTTTGCCAGCTATGCTAATTTCTCTTCTCGCTCGTATCCTTCCACGCCAGCGGAGGAGGCTGACGCTTCCGATCACTTCACTGCAGGTGTTGGAAATGCTGGATGGTGTCCGTTCAACACGAAACCACCGCGCATCCGGGATTCACAATTTCTAGCACTGGTTGCGAAATTCCACCCGACTTCGGAATGTTTTGCCTATTCACCACGGCAAAAGCGGGCAAGAATCGCACCCCTTACCGTGCGGACGGTCTAATGCGTACTGAGCGCGGTGCGCGAGTACGCGGTGCAGCTTATTTAAACGCGGCCCTACCGATCGGTCCCTTCGTTCGAGGGTGCTGCCGATCGGATGCTGTGGGTGCTGGGTGTGCTGCGCCAAAGACCCGCGCGAGGGTTGCTGCCGTTGTTGTGTAGGCCACCACGGATGACGCTCGAAGATCAAACGCTTCGGCCTCTAATCCAAAGCGCACCACCCCGATCCGGTGGCACTCACGAGCAAAGTGAGCTTCGGGTAGGCGCGCGCGTGCGTCGTCGGGTTAACGGCCCGTTGCCCGAAGCGAGCCGAAGTTCCGACGCAGAGCGCGTGAGTGAGACGGAACGTTCTCGATGGGAAATGTTGTTATTCTGTGTTTTTTTAGTGAAAATATTTGAATAACATTAGATTCAAATAAACTTAACGTAAATAAGAACTGATTTCAATTTTGCATTTATTTCGTATTCTGTAGCGTCCTTTTTTAATTCACGAAGAGGGGGAAAATCATTCAAAGTTTTATATTTTGTGTGCCTTAAGACAAGTGAAAATTTTGTTTCTCGTTTTTGAATAATTTTTTTCCAGGATTAACAGGATATCTTCAGAGTTTAGAACTGAGAGTTTTCATTCTCTTTCTCTTTCTCTTTCTCTTTCTCTTTCTCTCTCTCTCTCTCTTACTCACTCTCTTTCTCTTTTAAATCCGACTTTTTTTGCTTAAGTGTATAATCTATTTAACAATATTGCTTTTATCTTGCTTATGGCTAGAAAGATATCGAAAATAGTAATAAAATTAGTATTTATTTCCAAAACATGTTTTAAAAACATTTTATAGGTTAAATTGTGGAAAAAACCTTCTTAGAGACCATCAGCATACAATACTGTTAAGGGTATAAAAACACAACAAATAATTTCAGCAATCATAAATAAATTATGATTTTAAAATGAAAAACAACATGATAAATAATTATAATTGGCAATTTTTTAAATGATTTAATGTAAAAGTTTCTCAAGAATCAATTCATTAGTTTATAAAGATATACTTGTAAAAACTTGTTAGAATATATGAGTACAACATAATAAAATCATGAGTTAAAGTTTCCACGCTCCAGTGTGCAGTCGTCCACATCAATCGAACGATCACCCTTTCTCCCGAAGTCAGCATTAACGAAAGACACTCATCGCGCCTGAGTTCCGTTCGAACCACCCCTAACCCACACACCCCTAACTTTGCGCATCCCTTCGCGTTCGGTTTCCATTCAGATTTACCGGCTTTTTTATTCTACCAAACCGCCGGGTTTCCCCGAGGGTTGCACCAGTGACAGTGAGCGAAGAAGAGCTTCGCATCGCGCTGGGCACTGGGAGGGAAAAAGTGCATCAATCGACCGAACGGCCGAATGTTTACAACGGAATGCTGCCGGGCGTGTGTTTATTTTGGAAACGCACGTCTGTCTCGTTTCGCTTCGCGCCGCGGCGTGCGGTCCGGTGCATTGAACATTCTCCAAACCTCCCGACGGTGGAACTCACGTCGTGCCTGCGACCGACGTCAACCACTTGATCTTGCGTTAGTTACGCTGCGCATGCCGCGTTTTGTTTTCTTTCCGTTAGTCGGTTTTGAAGATGTTTTAGAATATGTTTTCTTTACTGTCCTTATTTTGGGCACGAATATTTGGAAGCTTGTCTTGCAAAACTGGACGTTTTGCAAAGATGTGTTGAGCTTGGGTCAAATTTGATTAAACAGTATCATTCTACGTGCCGAATTTTACAAAAATTTTCTTGAAAGATAAAAAAAGACTTTCGTGTTTTTTTAGCTAACTAATCACTGCTTACAATAACTAAAAGCACGTTCAAACACACGTCACATACGCTTGCTGGGAAGCTGAAACTAGCAAGGAAGAATACCATGTTCAACATTATTACAATCCACCGCACCTCTTCCCTTTACTATACACCCCCTCTTCACCAAAGAATCGTGTCGCTAGTGCCTCGACTCGAATGGCCTTGACAGAGAAACCAACGCGACTGTGTTTTTTCGCGATTTTCCCCGGTCCCCTGCACGGTAACTCCTAAATCAAACCGTCATTCGACACCGGCGCGTGCTAACGGACTTTCCGTGTTTTGCGCCCTCGCGGAAAATGGCGCAGACAGCGTTGTCCACTTGCCGCGGTGCATCACGAGCGAAAGGGGGAAAGGAACAACTAAAACAGGATTTAAATGGACAGATGTGTGCAGCGATCAAGATAGACGCGAGGCAGATGGAAAACGGGTTACATTTTAACCTCAATGCCGTTGAAAGAAAAGAGAGGTTGAGCGAGAGAGCAAGAGAGATTCACGATTTTCAGTTACATCCTAGTCCAACTGCTACTAACCCTGTACAGGGATGTACGTTGGAGAGGTTGCTTTTGCAAAATGAACCCAGGAAAATGTGCAAAGAAAAAAAAACAAACCCACCATTCCGTCGGCGGGTGGAAAATATTTAAATCGAAATCGTGTCGACCATTTAATTCCACCGTAAATCATTCATCGAAGCAGGCAACCGGGGCAGGAGCGAAAAAAAGGAAAGCCACACACACACATGCGCACGCCCACAATGTAATAATCGCTCACGTCCCGACCGATCATCTTTCGGTGGCCCGAGGGCTGCGACAAGTCGTGGTGGGACTGTCAGCATCCTCTCGGCATCTGTCAAATTTCGATTTCCCTCCGTCGCTCAAAGTGGTAACAAATTTTCTCCCGCTTTGTGGCCCGCCACCGCGAAGGAAGCCCGCCTCCGCAACGCGCTTCGTTCGGCTTCCGGGGGCTTTACCGTGCCGCACGCGTGACACTGTCACCGTAGTTAATTACAATTGTGTCACTCTCCGCGAGCAGCGTGGCAGCTGCATGCCGGTTGTTGTCGCGATCGCGTACCGCCGGTGCAACAAGGTCCACTGGTAACAGCCAATAAGCATGGGGTGGACCGCAAATGGAGCCGATGACAAGGTGGAACGGGGAAATCGGAACCTACTCTTAAATGAGCGTCAGTGACGCTCCGGGCACCGGGATGGGAAATGGAAACAAATATGCATATTAGGTTTTTTTTTGCCTGCTCTCGTTTCGGCGTTATTTATTTATTACTTCCGCAATGCGTTCCACTGAGGGTTTGCCGAAAGGAGCAAAGGATCGATTTTTGTCGAAATAAGGAAACGGTTCGTTGCGGTTTGTCAAATATGATTATGTTTACGGCAGGGATGTGCTCAGCAAGAGAACACACCGAAGACGATATGTGTTGTTCTACTTAATCAATTTTCAAACAATTTTTCAACGACCCTGTTTGCAAAGAGTTTGAAACTTCACAACAAAATTTGAAAGTAAATATCTAGTTCAGGTAGTTTATGAAAGTTATTCTAAATTATTTATTTATTTTTTAAAATTTTGGTGTCTGAAAGATCCTTAGAGAATTATTCCATTTTCAAAATATGAATTATATAAAAATAATCCCAAAAATACTCAAATACTAGTTAGCTTTTAGAATCTATCAATCAATATTCCCATTTAACAAGTTTTATTTTTTTAATTTATATATATCCTTCAGGAAAAGCAGCAAGGGTTTGGAAAGTACAAAAAATAGTACAAAAAAATGAAAAAAAAACAAAAAAAAATGGAAAAATGATGAAATACTTAAATCAAATATTGTTGTTTTAAATTATAAACAAATAAGTCTACAAGATTCTCTTTACTCAAATAACTTAGAAGGAGAGCAAATCCTATAAATAAGAACATGATACATTTATATGGGTTGCCACAATAAAAAAGTAAATATAAATTCAAAAATCGAAACAAAGTTTTTCTGTTAGAAAACACGAGAAATGGATTTTTAAGAAGATATTTAAATTTAATTGAATATTCCAAATCGGAAATCTGTTTCGCACTTTGCACCCACGCTGAAAAATATGAATAAATGTTAAAAAATATATTTTCCAATATTTACTGATTAATTTTATACCATTTTCAGTTCCAGCTAAATTTAGCTAACCTGGCTAATTATAACAACCTCGAGTCACATTTCTCTGTCTAATCACAGCTCAGCTGCGCATCACGATGGGTGGTATTGAAACGGGAAGTGCACCGAGAGAAAAACACCAAAGCGGAATTGAAAATTCATATTTCCATTTGTATCACGCGTCGGTCATAATTTTCCCTCCCACCACCCCATCTGCTACTCTCGTTTATCGCGTGCTGTGCGTAACTGGCGGCGAGCAGCCTGGCGTAGCGCATAAATTCCGCCCCACCCCACTCCCATTTTAAGACGGGTGGCTCCCCATCGGCCGGATGATTCGAATGCTCATTTAGCGATCTTACTAGGGGGGATGGATGCTGCAAAGGCGGCAGCTCGTACGCTCCGGCACTGACTGACTGACAGCTCGACACATGCTGGTGACAAATTTTATTGTTATGCGTTAGCATTAATTTTCCCTGCGGTTGGTTCCATTTTCCCGATAAGAGGCTTTTGATTTTTGCCGAGCCGCGGGGTGGCACGGGACGGACGCTGACTCGAAGTCAGTCAGGCGCGCAAATCAGCAAAAATTAACGCTTGACAAATGATGGACGGTAGTTTTGGGGACGGTTTCGTGGGAGTGTGTGTGTGTGTGTGAGCCCTGCGAAATGGGAAAGCACTCGGATGGATTACGCCCGAAGGACTTGCGGTTGTTTCGGGAACAATTGAACGATTGAGCTCGGGTTTTATGGCAATTTGATTGTGGTGAGTTGATGGGAGGTGGGATTGTCTTTAAGGATGCGGTTGGGACACCGGTTGTTGACCATCTGTTACTCATCATATTTTCGGGGCGAATACACCACGAACATAGTCCTCAAAGGTTCAATGAAGGTTTGATAAGTTTTATATTGAGTATTTTCTACATTATATTTTAAAATGTTTATTCATTACTTAGCAAGTAAATTTGAATTTAGACATCCATAGCAAATCCTGTTACAAATCCTTTTACTCAAGGATGTTTGTAAATTAAACACTTTATAATTTTTAATAAAAATCTATTTTATTTAATTTACTACGCTCTTCTTAAACGATAAGACTTCCTATGTGATAAGTATAGCTTATTTATTAATTTAAAAAAAATGGAAACAAACTGCATACTTCCAGGCATTTATTTGTGTAATCATCCTTGAAATATGCGATACGCATAACAACATTCATTACAACCGCCCATTGAGTTTTCGAGTTAAAGAAAACATGATATTTTAGCTTAGTTTTAGCGGTTTAGTTTTAGTACATTTTAGTTTTTAGCATTTTAAAAATAATCATCCAAACGAAGTGTATTATGTACTAAGAGATAGGGTTTCTACTTATCTAACCCTTATTGAGCAGAAAAAGCTAAAAAATGTGGTAGTTTTCATTGTTTTCATTAACTTTTGCATGCAAACATTTGAGAAATTGAATGTTTCATAATTTGGTGATGAATAATGGATATTTTGAAGCATTTTTTTTCTTTTTCTTTTTCTTTTTCTTTTTTTCAATTTCATATTAATCAAGCTTTTCCGGCGATTATTGCTGGCTGTTGCAATAGCGAGAGATTTTATTAAATGAAAATCCAACATGATAACGCAACAAACACACACACACACACACACACACACCATCCATTATCGGGACAGAACAGAAAATTCCTATATTTATTCCCAATAATCCTTCCATCAGCCGGGCATCAGCACCCATGAGCAGGGTTTATTGTAAGCGCGCCGTTACATTATCTAAACATTTCGGGCTTAGTTTGATTGCTTTATCTAATTTATTACTCCTCCGGTGCCTCTGTAACTCTTGTTTCTTAAAGAGAAGAGTGAAAAAAAACGAAAAAACCATCTCGTTACGAATCGTCGTCTGGCTGCGTTTTTTTTCTGTTTCGTTCCCAACCCCGAGTTCGAACTCATCCACGGAATGAGGTGAAAAATCGTTTCGCCTGTTTCGTGCCACAGTGAACCATCCACCACACACGTGAACGACGCTTTGACAGAAATGTAACAAAGCGAAAACCGCCGAAAAGAAAAGCGGGGATTTTCACATCCCGAAAAAAAAAACAAAGTAAACCCCCGTTTCATTCATCATTCCGCGCGATCGTGAAAAGGAAACGCGACACAAATTGTCAACGCGACGCTGCCAAAAGGGGTGGAAACGTGTCGATGCGGGGTAAAGGAAAGCGGCACCGGCACCTTGCGCGAGAGAGGAGCGTGTGGGGGGGGGGATCCATTACAGATTTGTTTTATTTTTAGAAGAGAAAAGTGATCTGGGATTAGAGCCGAACCGAACCTGACGCGTCAATGACGCGTGGAATAAAATTTGAATCCGTCTAGCGAGCGCGCGCCCACGAGTGTGTGTGTGAGTGTGGGATTGAATGCGCTTAAAATAACTCACATTAAAAGCCATCAGCCTCCACTCTGACAGTGGCTTCCCGGCGTTCACTTCACGTTCGGCCGTCGCCACCATCGACGATGACAAACGTTTCGAAAACCGCGTCATACTTGGGGTACGTTTTTCGCCCGAAAATGCTGCGGTTTTGTAAACAGCATCAATCGAAGGATCCCGCCGACGCACGCTTGATTAGCTTTTTCTTGATGTTGTTCTTTTTTTGCTGAAAAATAGATGCAAAGTCCCAAGCGGGCGTAATTGAAAGCGGCCTGCTAAGCGGCGTGGAGTAACCAGGGAAAACAGTACGCAACCAGGATAGGCCCGTATTTTGCGCAAAAAAAAACAACATCCTCGGGAAGGAAAAAGTAAACATATCGTTGGGGCTGCGCGCTCACGACGCATCACCAATTTCCCGACGTTCGGCGCAAAAAAAAAAAACGTTGGGCCGCTCTTGACCAAACATCATCAATCACTCGGAGTACGCGCGCGCGGTTCGCGGTATCCTTCCGGACGGGCTGAGAAATGACTTGGCCCAGGGGTCCGCGGCTAACGAGAGTGACAGCCGAGTGAAGGAAAAAGTGAACAGTCCTCCCGCTGCCGTCGCGGCCGCGGGCGCGAAGCAGGGCTAAATGGTGGGTTTCAGTTACAGCATTAATCCATTTATTATTTCCAGTTTTAAAGTACACGACGGCTGCTCGCTTCAACCCGGGGCGAATCTGCGCCGTTCCAAGCGAGGCAGAAGTCAGGTCAGGAATCGGGATGGGTCGGTTTCCAAGCGCCGGCAGGCGTCTTGAAGGTAAGACGGTGGGTGCGAGATCAGTGCGTGCAAACGATCGATGACGTCGCGGTTTTATGCGCATGAATGAATGGCACGTGAGGGTTTGGGCTGTGGCACGCGGAGGAATGGATGCTGCTGACATCATGGTATCACTTATCGCAAACCCGTCCCATCTCGTGTCGGGGTTAGTTATTGTGGCTCTTGGAAAAACCCTAATGGGAATAATATTAGCACGACGATAGTTGGAGGCAGTTTTTGCCAAGTGTTGATTGAACACGACAAACACGAATTTTGAAATCAATCATATAAAGGTCTCATGTCGATAACTTAAAATATAAAACGACAGAAAATGTGACAATGGACACTTTACAGACAGGCTATAGAACAACGTACTTTCTGCAAGTTTAGTATTTATCATACATCCATCACGTGAGGAAACCACAGGACAAGTTGTCTAGCTAATCACACCCTATTTGAAAGATCTTCGTTATTTATGGCTAAGTCGAATTGTTTGTCCTCGAGTTTGCATTGCTTTCGGGTTCAGGTCCAAAATTCCTCTCAAATATATGCAATCCTTAGATAAAGCTGTACATTTGCATTGATTTTTAAGACAGCTCGAAGTGTTGGTTATCGTGTTTGTCGCTTTAATGAGGTCTTGAATTGAAAACTTACTTGTAGATCCAACAGATTTGGGATTCTTGGGATGCCTTGTACAAAAACCTGGTTCAAACTTTTTTATTTGAAGTATTGAAAATAACAATACTTTCTATCATCTTCCTCATTTTGAAATTCTGGATCACCTTTAGTTTCTCACGACTAAATTCCTACTGTTTATGTCGGTAAAAATGATACAGAAATAAACGCTAAAAATGCATTCTTTAAGAAACAAGTTTGAGCGTCAATATACCACCCAAAGATTAAAGTTTTCAGATGCACAAAACCCTCACAACACCGCATTCTGATTTCAATTTCCGCATTCATTCGATTGATCGATGCTGCAGAGCGCAAAACAACTCATTATTCTTCTACACAACAATGCCGGTCCATTAATATTGTAAACAATTTGCAAAATTCAACCGATTGCAGACATGCGATACCGTGGTCAACTCCACCCGGAGCCACGCCACGTCGTGTGAGGTCCTGTGCGCGGCGCTCCTGACGCACGCCAGTAAATGACTAAATGATGAGTGGATAACCTGGATGGGGTTTCATTTTCCTTCGCCTCAACCCGATCTGGAGGTTGAATTAATCGCGCACCGTTCCTCACGATCCGTGCTGCTGGCATCAAGTCAATCATTAATCTTTATTAAGTCAAGGTAGGATCGTTTTGCGAAGGTCATCCGGCGGAAGGAAATCTCTTTTCCGCTGTTGCTGCTGTTGCGGCTGCTCTTCCAGCGTGATGGAGCGATAGGACGCACCTGGTTTTGTGGTTTGCGTTTTGCATCGTGTGGTAGAACGAAAGTGAAAAGAAGTGATTAATTTGCGTACTCCGTTACGTTCGCAAGTGTTTTTCGAAATTAATTCAGCCCTTGTTATGTCGCTTTTCTTCCGTCCAAAGCGGATACGAGCTCGAGAAGATTCTGGTTTAAGCAACCAACGAATTCGCTTATATTGAACTTATCAAGTTTAAGGTGCGTTCAAGTTCCGTGTTTGGTTTTGAAAAAGAGAGCGAGATAGAGAACCAGAAATCCCAGAAATGTCCTATTTTACAACCTGCTGGACCATACCGGATACCCGGACGAGACCAAAAAAAACAAAAACAAGGAACACTGCAAATCATAAAACCTCACGTGGGAACGCGCGCACCTCGCGCGCGCTCGGGGTGGGACCATAAAAGCCCAGCACCGTTTGAAAATGGAGGCGTTAGAAGGGCAATAATTCATGCTTTTACGGTTGCGAACGCGGTTCCGAACGCGATGGTGGTCCTTATGCGGGTTTTGTTGCCGTTGTTGTTGCTGTGTTTTACCGGAGACTGCTCAGACCGGAGACTGCTCTTCTGGTGCCGCCGATATTTACGATACAGGCCGACATTTTTTCTACACTGGTGTGCCACCGGAGGTGAGTTCGTTCTAGGCGAAGATGAAGCGTTAAACAAGTGTTAAATATGAATGAGATCAGTGGTTGTGGGAAGAAAACAGTAAAAGTAATGTTATTCAGACATTATGGAAAGCATTTATAGATTTAACTGCATCTCTTAATGGTCAGAATGATTGCAAACTATATGAATTCTTTGCCGCTGTTTTATAACCTGAGTTAATAGTTCAGAACCAGCAGGAAGTAAAACGTTATAGGTAAGGGAGTATCACGAACTTCAGCTAATTATTCCCTCGTATAGCATCGTGTTATTCCATTAAAAATTACTTAAGGCCATCTAGTTCATCTGGTGCATAATAAAAGGAGATCATTTGATACATTAATATAACTTTTTAATATTCGTATTAAAACAACTGAAGAGACATTGAAGGAATTTGAATTATTCGCTGTGCTCTTGGGTGTATTTGATCAGAGGCGGATTTATACATCCCGGGGCCCTAAGCGGTAAAATAAATGGGGCCCCTGTGAAATTACAAATTTGTTAGTAAAGTTTTATATTCAATTCATACTGTTTTCTTTATCGATACAAATTATTAATAGAAGCAATACGGCCAGTTAATGCCGCATTAAAAAATCCAAGTTTATTTTTTATTTATAATAATACACTCAGGCCGTTCTTCATTGATTAATAAGCAATCTGTTTAATAAGGATAGGGGAAAAGAGATGGGGAAGACGAACACAAGGAATTACTGGAAGTTGTTGATTAGTCGGGTTTGGAAAGCGGATGTCGAGATATTAAAGTCGAAGAGTTCGGTAAAGTTGTTAAACGATTTCATCGCACGAAGAAAAGGATCATTTTGGCCGTACGTGGGGCTGTACGTGGTGGAATGTGTTGAGGAGGGCGGGAACGAAGGAGGTTTATGGAGGATAGTAAAGATGAAGCGTCAATGTTATTTATCACTTACATTTTAAGTTTCATAAATGTTTTACAATTTTAATTATTATTTTAATCTAATTGCCACTTATAGTTTTTTTTTAATCGAGCACTGGATTTGCTAACACTGGCCTTCTGGTGTAAAAAATATATACAAAACGTGAAAAAAATGTAACCATTTAACAGGAGAGATACTAGTTAGAAGAAAGAAGAGAGAATATGAATTGCATTGAATGAATTGAAGTCAATAAATACAATTACAAATATGAAGGAAAACGAAAGCGAAGCACGATAACGAAAGCCAAGCACGATGAAAGACAAGAGGATAGAGCGGCAGGCTTTTTTTACTGGTTCAATTGCGATAAAGTTTTTAGTTTTTTACCTATTTTCCTAAAGTGACATTTTTGCGCTAAAGTTTGATGTGTTGCTCATCGCAACAAACACAGAGGTTGAATGTGTTTAAAACATTTTCAATCTGACAAATTAATTAATAAGATAGATACAAACACATAACAACATTCTTATGATATATTTTTCTTAAATTGTATACTAATTACGCAAATAATTCTATAAAACTCATTCTTAGCTAATATTTAAACATCATTATGAAATATAAACACCTAAATTAGTTTTTTCTTTGATTTTTTCCGAGAAAATTCATCGATGAAAGTTTGGTATCTTTTTTATCCAAAAACTATTGCTCTATCGTTTCTAAATTTGGAAAAGTACAAGACATTTCGCGGGATATTTTATACAACCTAGCAATATCTAGGGATTTACGACAGTCATTTTTGTTAGCTCCTCCTTCCTGATCGTAAGAATCTTTCAACAATATTAAAAAATAGTTAATTTCATCTTCAAGCACGCTCCCATCCATAGCCGTTAAATATAATTACTTTAGATTGGCTATGCATTCGTTTTTGTCTAATATTGGCATATTCCAAATATAGAAAATTTTAAAAGGTTTCAGGACCTCTTCTGTTTTTCTGCTCTATGTGTGATTTGCTGTATGATGTTATCAGAAGATACATCAAATACATTGACTTTAAATTCTTCTTTTGGTGTAAATTTAGAGTCGTTTTCAAAAGAATCTCCAAGAAAAACCTTCCTTTTTCCGTATTTGTGCATCACTAGCTTCAGAAGATAATCCTGATATATCGTTTGTCTCTTCCACTATGCAATCAAAATCATTCCTATAGTTTGAACGAATTGCTACATTGATCGCAAAACAGTAGATCCTTTTGTTATTTCGCTTTCGATAGATTGTTAAGACTTATTTGTGGCTTACGTTCATTCTTTGAAGAATATTGTTCCATATTATTCTAAGTAACTTATTATTCTAAGGAACTTAGAAATATTGTTGAGTACAGAGGCTGCTTCCAGTTCTGTTGCTTTTTTCATCTGGAGTTGTCATTATTTAATTTAAAGCCTTTTTTATGTCATTATACCCTAATTTGATCGCATAACCTGCATCGGCCCTAGCAGGCCATCTTGTATCAATCAATCTTTTTAGAGTTTTTGGTCTTTCATTCTCTCATGGAACTTTTAGAGCTCTTTCATGGTCTTTCGATTTCAATTTTTGTATTCCAAAAAATTCCATTGATTGATTTTGATTTTTGTAAAAAAAAAAATCCATTGTAGAGGATGAAAAAAATGTAACTAACTTTTGAAACAAAAAGAAATAATTCAAGGCTGCAGTCTAATTTTCTGCAGCATAATTTCCAACTAAATTTAACGAGCAATTGGTACATAGCACAAAAACTGCACTTGCACAATGCTCTTTATCCAGAATCCAGATTGTGAGCATCTTTTATTGTAATAAAGAGCAAGACTAGCACAAAGAAGGCTTAACTAGGAGCTTGTTTGAAGCTTGGGGCTCCTTACTAACTCGGGGCCCCATGCTAGCTCGGGGCCCCCCGCGGCCGCTCAGTACGCGTACCGTTAAACCCGCTGCTGTATTTGATCAAACATTTCCTCCTTCTTCCAACTTAAGACGAAGATATTAGAACGTATTCATGGAGTATTCGTGTATTTTGCTACTAGCAGCTTTTCAAAGCTTTCAAGCTTACGTTTTGGGCATCTTAAATCCGAAATATGATCAAATACAATCTAGTTTTAATTTCTTTAAAAGGCGAAACGAGTTGATTAAGATGTATCCTATATAGTGATACATGGGGGAACATTAATTTGTTGGGATCATATTCTTTCGGAAAATACACCTCATTAGAAATAATGCAGTTGAAACACAAGCATCCAAACATAAGCTATACGCTGTATACATGTATAAGCTGTAGTCGTTCCAACAAAACACACTCATCCACACACACGACAATAGATCGCCAGCTTCCAAAGCAGGTCAATTATTGACCTCTGACACACGAGTGAACACCATTCCAATCATCGTTCGTAAAACCGCCCGTAACGCTCATCCACTGGAAGAGCCACAGCCGCCATTAACTGGAAGCGCAAGTGCGGCGCACTCCGGACGCAGCACACGCGCTGGCCAAACACACACGCACACAAATCCCATCCATCGCTCGGCGGCACAGATGTGCAAGGTTTCGGGTGCCCCGGTACGGAAACCGAAGGGCTCAACCCAGCTCAAGTCCACTTGAACGATCCCTTCCTGGGTGCATCTCGTGCAGCAAGCATATGAGGCAGGAACAGAGGAAAAAAAATCTAACTCCATAAATTCTTCTTATCTCTGGCTGTTAATTTTTATGTATTTAGGTCAAACCGACCCCGAAGGCGCACGGGCAGCGTGGCTAGGAGGCGCGGTTCGATTTGCCAGACAGGCTGTGTGCATTAGAAGACCATCGCTCTGCTCTGCATCGCGGCACACACGAAGCGAACCGGAGCGACAGAATCCATTTCCGAGAAGTATTGACAGTGCATCCGGCACCGGAGTCCGCGGCATTTATGGTTCTTTCGCTGCACGAAAGCGACGCAAATGGTAGCGAGAAGCGTGATTTCGCCGCACGCCACGCGGTCCACGCGGTGAAGTGTCTTGTCCTTCCCCGGCTCGTTTGGATAGCTTGGAGAGGCTACTTGGACAATGCATCAAAAGCTGCGAGCTGCCCCCCCACGAGCGACTGGTGTATCTGGTTAATAATCCGAATGCATCCGAATGCCCGGGGCTGCCTGGGTGTGCAGCGTGATTGCATCAGAATTCTGATGAACCTGAGCACCCTCCGACCGTCCGTCAGTCAATTAGCTAAATCTGCCTGCACCCAGTGGTCCATCGAGTCGAAACTGACTCACGGACTCATCGAACTGGAACAGGCGGCCTGGAGGAGATTACTGCATCGATTGGTAATGCGCCTGCCATTCGATTGGAGTACGGTGATTGCAACATATTGGCAGGAAGCGATGTCAACCGTAATCAATTTAGCGTCGCGCAGAGCCACGGGGAGGTCCATTTGATTCCAGCGCAGCGAATCAATCAATGCATGCATCGAACGGCAGTGGAACCAATCGGGGAACCCAGATAAAGGAGTTAATCATGCGAGCTACTGGCAGGCAACGTCGCCGGTGGCCAGCTTAGGCTTAGAACCGCCGCCTCGGAACGAACTCTCCCAAAGGTCTTGACGAGCGTGGCAACGGCGACGTGACCAACCGAACGGACTTCAATTGCCACCAGTTTGGCAGAAAGCGGATCGTAAATCTGTGAATCAGCACACCCCTGCCCAGGAATACCGTTAGCGGAGGGGAAATAAATAAGCGTTATGGGTGATTCGTGCCGCTCGCGAATATGATTTGATGTGTCTGCGGAGGGGCTATAAGTAGGCAAAGTGCATGCAGAATCGCCCGGTCCAAGTCGGTTGCATTAGAGTTGCCGTATTAAGTCGCCGCTTCTGAGTAATGATCATAGAGATGTTGTTGGAAACATCTTTAATAGCGGCAGACTAATCGGGTGGAACATTTTAATGCGTCGAGTAATCGATTGCATTATTTGCATTTATGGCATGTTGTGCAATCTTAGTCTCAAGGACGCGCATCGGGTCATAAAACGTGCGAAAGTATAAGGTGGACTATAAATATAAATTGTATAAATAATTGGTATGCAGTCTTGCGTACTTCTATATGCATAGCTCTTGAACTTAGTGAGCGAACTTAGAACCGTTTGATGAAGGTATATCGTCGGATGAATAATGTTAATCTAGTTAATATTATAACAAAATATATCAACATTTTTTAAATGCAAAGTTCAATGGAATTGAACATTTTTAGTCAAATGTTGGTCCTTCGAACCGGATGCAATCTTAAATAAATGAATGAATGGGTTTGTTTCACATCCTCTGTCTGACTTTAGATCTAAACTTATATTCACATGGTACATCTTGAACGTCACTGATGGCGTCAGATTCTTGCTTAAAAGATCTCACAATGGACGATGTGGAACAGTCAATTGCGATCAGCATTGAAAAGCAAACGCATTCCTATCGCCAGAACATTTTGATCACAATCTTCGGTTATGCGATATGCGTTTAACGACACAACTGTAAGGAGAACTGCAGGAATATGGAACAACACGGATCATCCTAAAGATGCACAAGGAAGACGACAAAACATTCGTTTAAATATACTTCGTGCAGCTTCCGGTTGGAAGAACAAATACGATTTCGGCAATGCAATCACACAAAAAAACTACACTCTTTGGCAGGTCACTTCTAGCTCCGGCCCAAAGGCACACGCTACGAGCGGGTGTGGACCGTACAATGGGTATCGAATTGATCTACGGTCTTCGGACTTCCATACCCTGCTCATCCATCGACTCTGACGTTTATTTATGTACCACCCTCAGCAACGCACCGCCCGATGGTGCGAAAAAAATGTATCGTCTTGAGCATGACAACGAAATGCAATAAACTATGCAAATGCCGCGAACTCGACTCCTTCGTGTGCGAGTGTGTGTGTGTGTATGTAGGCGCGCGTGTGAGATAAATAAATTACTTCCCCCTTTCGGACAGCCGTCCACTGACGGATTGCCCACGTCCGACTCCAGCTTCAGATGGACCAAGAAGTCTTGGAAGGTGGTTCCTCGTGGATATACACAATACAACTCCCGGCAGAACTCTACGATTGCAATCGCACCGGATCACGACACATTCAATAAACGCATTCATCTGTGTATTTGCACGCCCCCTGCCACAGGTATCTCACCCGGGTACTCTTTTCTCCTGTCTGCATGCTGCTGCTCAAGAGGATATTACATTGTGTACGATTAGTGTCCGGGCGTGAATTGCGAAACGGCTCAATATGTTGCCTTTTCGAGTGCGACCCGCAGTAATTGCTTACTCAGGAGAGACGGAGATTTTATCCGTCGCTTCCCCCGGCGTACACGACGCACCTCGATATCGATGATCCAAAGTTCTGCCCATCCAGGTCTACCACCGGGAAACCTTTGGCAGCGGAACGAACACGACGAACTAATTGTACGAGCACCCGGCCGGCAGGGGTAATAAATTTGAGCTACATACAGTAATGGACAATATTTCGTGTCGGGATGTCATAAATCACGCAGGTGCAGAAAAGAGCGATAATAGATCGGTAGTATACGCGGACAATGATTGTACAAGTCGTGCCGTACGCACTGTCACGGGGAGCAAGGTATGGATGTCGTTCTTTTTATTCCCAGCATCTCTTTTTTATATAATTCACCTGCGCTGGTTTGATCAAGCGACAGAAGAATGGAAGTAATTGCATTTCTGGACTGCAACCCAAAACTAACCTTGAAAACCTGCTCTGTTGAGTGTCTGCTTGTTGAAGGGCGCAAGTCACGCGCAGTGAGTTGTATCATGTATGACTTATATACGGTATTGTTAAAGTATTTCCTTTTTCAAAATGTATTTCTACATACTCCAAAAGCCATCCACAGATGCTCCAACGCTGCGGATTACACGTACCACGTATTGTGAATGGTCTTTTTCCGCAGCAAAGCCCAAGCATCCCACTAAATAAACAGCACGCCCCACGCGTACCATAACCTCACCCAAGCGCAAGCATATTGCCACGGCCCAGTGCCAGCGGAAGCAGCAGCTGTGGGCAGACTGCACGACGGTCGGGCGACCATCGACCACGGTCCGGTCAGTTCACTCCGGTTCACCTCCACAGCGCTTTATGGATGACAAAATTGATTTGTCGACGCCGTCCTGGGAATGTTTACAGCGCTGCCTGCGCTGCACACCACCAACACCACCCTCACCACCACTACCGATCGCAATGATTTATGGGAACAAACCCCGAAAGCCCCGGCCCCATTGATGCTCCAATTGTCCCATCACGTGTGGCCGGGATGGGCAGGCGCGGAAGGCGCGGAACGCGCGCAACGATAAATATTTATTTCATTTCGCCCGGTGCGATTCCGCTGACGTGCGATGAATTTCTCAAGGACCATCGGGCATCGGGCGAACTAGAATCGAACCCTCGCCGCGCCACAAATGTGCGCACATCCTTGATTGTCATTGTTTTGTTATAATTTATGTTTGCTACTTTCGCGTTCGGCAGGCCTCGCGTTGTGTATGTAGAGGAGCGGGAGAGATTGAATTAATAATTCCGCTGCCGTGGATGCGCAAACATTCCCAGTTCCAGCGCCAGACTAATTGTCGGTTGATTAATCGCTTCCCGGCCCGGTTTGGAGGAGGGAGAACTTCTTGCACGATCATCGCCCATCGGAATCTGCATTTTCGATTGGCTGCGACCGGAGGACTGCTGGCTGCATCAACTCAATCTATATTGACACGCTGCCTGACGGGAGCAATATTAATCCAAGAATCGCTCCTTATCGACACTTGAGCGAAGGGTAAGAACAGAATCAAATGGGACGGGATGGGTTTCTCCTGTAGTGGTTATCCGTCGATCAGAACCTAGTTTTAATCCAGCGGAGTACTCTGCGTCACTTAAGCACTCGCCTCATCCTTCCACAACCTCAAGTTCTTCACACGACTCGTGGTCTTCTTGGTGGCGTTCCCAGACGTGGAGCAGATGTCAAAAAACCCGACAACGACCACGACGGAGACGACAGCATGGCGTCGGTGGCATTTGCCTTCCACACGCAACCGCGAACGCAAAGTGGACACGCGCTCGCAATCAGCGCAACAAACGCAACGGCTCGTCTGGGCAAGTCTGGGCCGTTGGGGTTACTACTTGCGCCATTGCGCACCCGGGTGATGGGCGATCGCTGCCGTACCGACGCACAGACAGTGATCAATTGCAACCGGAGAGCGTCTGACAAATCAGCCCGGAATTCACGTGAAAAGCGGCAGAAGAGAACGGTGAGAAGTGAAATATTCGCACGTGGTGAGTAATGATACAAAGGGGAGCTTTTTTCAAAAATGCTAAATTTGCCGTCACGTGGCATGATTTATGGAAAACGGCGATGCTATTTTGGTGTGAGCTGATATATTCCGGGGGACGCAGTAAGGTACACCGCCGATGAGGTGATCTTGTTTGGTTTTGAAAAGCAAAACGAAATTGCATTACAGCACCTTTCGCGGATTGGTACACTTGTTCCGACCGCAGGGCAACGCTTGCAAGGTTGTTTCCAAGCGTCTCCATTAACGACGATTGTGACTACTCCCGAGCTACGGCACGCGTACGTTGAGTGTCTTAATGGATTTGTTGCGCTTTATTTTCAGCACGCAAATCTTGGCCTGATGTTGTCTGATTCGTAGATTCGCTGGGAGCTGTATGGGCTGACTCATAGACATCCTTATTTCTTGTAGGGATATAGTAATATTGACATGCACTTGTCCAAACATCCCACGGGTAATTTTATAAGATGGTGTCAAATTTACAATGTTCCTCTGGGAATAACAAACACAATCACAAATAACAATATGTTAGTAAATGCCTTCAGAAGTTTGAGAGGCTAATTCTAGCTGACATTTGACTTCAAAATTTAGCAAAACTCATACCAAAATCCATTAGATTGGACACTTCTCAACAGTCCACTAGTCTAGTGTGACTCGCAAAACAAATGCAGTTCGTTTTTCGTTTCCAAAACAGAAAATGATGATTAAATATTTCGTGCGGAAATTCGAAACCCGTTCCTCGCGGGGCGATACTTGAACGTCCACCGAGCCGTCATTCTCCGTCCAAACATCCCCGGCCGTTGTCGTTGTGCCAACTGGCGGCGAACTGTTAAGCGGCTTGCGCGTTCAAACTGCCGTTTAATGGATTCCATTTCACCCGGCATCGGACGCGACGTGTTGATGGACCGGACTCACGATTTATCATCGCCTCGTCAACGGATCGCCCAAAACACTTTAACTCCCAGTGGGCCCTTCGGTGTGCTCCGATTAGTTGGTGGCGCTCGGAAAGACACGGCGACACGGCCTTTGGGGCGACGGGTGGAAGGCAAAAATTTATCATCCTAGGCGGCAGGGACAGTAAATGAATTTTCAACCGTCAACATCGTCATCAGCTCGTCTTCGTCGTCGGCGACGGCGTCGCATTGCACCGAACCGGACGGAGCAATCAGCACCATTCCTGCCAGCTGGCTGCTGCGGAGCGCTCGCTCGAGTGGACTTTCGCGTGAAAATGTTTTCCGCCCCCGTTCGAGCAATTTGTTCCCGGTGCGTCTCGTAGAATCCTTTCACGAGTGTTTACGCTCGGATCAAACGCACTCGGAGCGGGCTGCGGGTTCGACAAATTACCGCCACGCCTCTCGTGTCCGTTCCGAGAAACCATTATGCTGCCGGTGTGCGGACGGTGGCGGAGTGGGAAATTTTAATTTACTTAATTAATTGGATACCCTAGCAGGTTAATCGGATGAAATTAGTAGCTCCTTCGGTCCCGACAGGGATGTCTCGAGAGCCATCGATCAAGTAGCGGGAAGAATTCCTCGCTGGCGCTTGAAATGAATTGAGGTTATAAGAATTTACTGACAGAAGATTTTGAAAGTGATCTATAGATTTTGTATTATAAATGTTTTTTTTTTGTTTTTAAACATTACGTTTTTCATCACCATTTGAAAATCAATCTGCTGAATTGATTGTACAGTGGATGTAGAATAATATGCAAAATTTACAAAATACTATAACGCCTAAATATATACAAAACGATAGCAAGCTCTTTCTACATAATAAATTAGCCATGATTTCAGGATAAACGAGATCGATAGTTTTATATGGGCTACGAGAACGGGAGAATTGAGCAGATTATATAATACATGCAGAATATTTCATGTTCAATAACGGTCATTTATTGAAACGCCTAAATGTATACTTTCAGATAGATATTTGTATTTTCTGCCGTATGCTTCGTGGCATTAGGGTAAAAGAGAATCAAACATATATCGCGAAAATATTCTGCTAATCATTTTTCATAACCCGGATTTCCAAAACTAAGTATTAGTTTATCGGCAATGAAACGCGTATGGTTTGATTTGTTCCCAACCCCCAAATGTATGCTATCAGATTATTGTTATTTTCAATAGATCATAAACTGCTTATTCAATCGTTTACGACAGTCAAATCCTATTTCGTACCATCGTTCTCGAAAACCCAATTTTTTTTTAACATATTCAAACACTTGACGAATCGCTTTCCCGTGACCTAAACCAATAAGCGAAGGAAACATAAATTTTACTCCCTTGGGTCCCCGTAAGTCTGCTCACGGAGACTCTTTTCACGGGACTCCTTTCGCCGGACCATTCCATTCGTGGTTTGGGTTGCTGTTCCACTCGTACGCTGCAATAAATAAACTCCGGTCGCGTCGCGGGGTAAAACGTAGCGAAAGGGAAAATAAATTACTTCACCATTTCCGCAGCGTTGCTTCGGAAAAGCACACCGAGCGGTGTGGGGTTTGATCCTGTCCCGTGGGTTCCGTCGTCCTGGCGCAGGCAAGTCGAGCGAAGCTTCGATGCAGAGCAAGAGTAACGAGAGCTCCGAATGCACTTTTCCCAGACCGCGGTGCATAATTTGTTTACTCCCAGAATGGGCTCTCGGGGGGTTGAAATTTTCTTTGAAATTTCTCATCAGTGGACAAATCAAGCGACCCCTGCCGGTGGCCTGCTCCTTGCCGGCTACGTAGACAGCAAGCATGCACGGCTCTCCACAAAATGAGCATTATTCTACCGTGCCGGGAGGTCATGTGCTTTCGAGGAGGTACTCTGGCAGCGCCGGCTCGAAAGGGAGCAGAACAATTGAATTTAATTTGAGCACCATAGTGCCGGCTCAGCGTTGACTCGACTAAATGTAAATTCATGTTTACCTTGGCATCCGAATGGGAAGAATGCGTTCTCGCGCAAAATCTGCGCCCTCTTTGTTGTTGCTGGAGCGTGCTGCCAGAACCGTCGGCCTGCTGAAGAGGAATGCTGCTCGACAGTGACAGCGTAATGCAATTTACCGGACGAAGTGTTCCCGGCAATCGACTAATTGCATTACCGGGTTGAAATTGACGATTTTAACGAAGTTTAGGTGCAAAATGCAGTAACTAACGAGCACTCGGAAGGAAATAGGTCATATTTGCGGGGAGAATAGGATTTAGATCGGTGGAGATTCTATTTGATGAACTACAAACATTCCGGTGAAAACTGTTCATTGAGCTGGCAAAAAAGCGTTTGCGTAGCGCACATTGCATAACTTTTGGCGCAGTTTTGCTCGGGCAGCCCAACAGTATGCAATCTGCAAAACAAACACAGGATTTTGATCAACTGTAGCGTTCATGGAACAGAAATATGATCAACTTATTTTACTTAATTATTTTCTATTTGAATTCATTCTATTTGTTCAACCAATCAAGGTCATCTAACAGTAACTTGCATGTGGGTATGTTATTGATTTTTCAAAATCTACGAAGCTGAAGAGATATTTAAGGGAAATATTAAGGGTTACAAAATAGATTTGCTTGTTCAAAGCCTTATAAAAAAGGCTGATAATGTGCATATTTGACTCAGCAAAAATAAACACATAATTCATCAAAAATTCATTCATTCATTAATTATATATAGCGTAAAACAATGTCCGAACCCTTGGCAAACCATTAAAAGCTATAAAGCAATTTATTCTAATCGGTGTAATATCCCGACTCATAAACAGCATTTTTCATGAGACGGTCGGGCACCTCTGAAACTGGAACGGACAGGGCAGGACATAAATAAAAAAAAGCCGGCCCGGCCATTAAGCCACACGGTTTCACACCTTTCCTTTCGCGCGCCATGATTACTTCCGGCCGCAGCGAACGATTACCCACGTGAAAGAGAGAAAATTTGTAATTATACCTGAAGCTAAACGCTTTTCTCTTCGGTTGCAGTTTTTGTGTCTTGCTCCGTTCGCAACATTCCTTGGCTGGACGCAAAAAATGAACTCCTGCTCATGAGCGACGAGGGATACCATTTTTTTATTTTTCCTTTCTGTTGAAGTAACACAAACGCCATCGGACTTTGAAGAATGCCCTGTCCCGGTGTGCTGGAGGCATTCCGCGTCTCATATTTTTGACACTTAAATTATTCACGAAACACATTCTCGATACACGGGCCAGGCCTGCTGCAGGCCAGCAGACTCGCTGACAGGCAACAAATTGTCGCGCCGCGTGTTTGCTGTGTGTTCAGGCCTGCCCAAACCCGCCCGGGTGATGCAATTTCTTCAACCCTGCTCAGCACGCCGCATCATAAATCATATTCTCACGTGCAAATCAGTTCGAGTTCGTTGAATCGGGGTTGCTGCTGCTGCTGCTAATCGCTCATTCAATCTTCGCAGGAAACCACGGGAAACGAGGGACTCATCATCAGCACGCACGGCGAAGCGAAGTTAAACGATCCTGTTTAGTATCGTTTTCAATTAAAACGTCCATTAACTTCGTTCTCACCTTCGGCGCGCTGGCGGACCGTTTAGTAAAGCGGAACGGCTCGCGCTTGCGGACTTTAACGCGCTTTGGGACGTGGGCAGATGGCGGTCCGCAAACAAGAACGATCTTGAAAGCCGTTGCTGCCCCTTCGGGAAGACGACCGTGCAAATGGGTGCAGAAAATGCAACAACCAGAAGCCGTGTGGCCTCTGCGAGAAGTGCACTTCACGGTATGCTTTGTGGGAGCTGTTTACTTAACATGTTTTCTTTATGCTGAGCAGTTTTGAAAGCAGGAAGCCGTTTCAGTGCTTCCTGGTTCTCCATAATCGAAGATAATGGAGAACCTTTCTGTGGGAGCTATCAATATGAGGCCGCGGTGCCAACGGTGAACTCATTCCCGAGCGATGTTGACAATTCAATAAGTAACGTTCGATTCATTCTACCTCCAGCTGCTCAAGAGCTCTTCGCATTTTCCCATGCGGTGCGTGGGAGTCGCCGCATTGAATGAATTTATAAAATTGATTTATTTCAATCCACTGCTTCCCTTTCTTCGCGCGCGTAACGCTCGCCGCCAGTGCTCCAGCAATGCGGTATCCTCGCAGCTCAATCATAAAGCCGCCGTCACTCTTAAGTACCTCCATTAATTAGGGTTGATTTATCGTGTCGTATCGCGGCCAGCTATCCGGCGCATTTACTTATCGGGCACGGGCATTCGTACACATCTCGAAAGAGCATCTCGACATTCCTCTTGCCCCTCGGTAATTGCAGAAGAAAAAAGTTCCAGCCCACCGTTCTTGCGCTGGCGCTACGATTAAAGCCGTACCGATTGTGGCTGGTTTCGGTCTTTAGCCGGAAAATGAATGTGCCACTTAGAAAACTATTTGCTCCACGGGGCGAACTATGGGAGTTGGATAAGAATGCTCTCGAAACCATATGTAAATCGATAACGACAATCTGAACCGGAGGGAGCAGGACATACTGGTTCATGTCGAACACAAGCACACACAGCAGGAAGGAGCTCTTGCAGATTGTAAACGAGTAACGACCCAGTGTTTAGAAGACGTTGGAGGATGTTATAGGACGTCCAAAATCGCTATTAAGTTATCGGCATTAAATTTAGAAAGAGTTTTAGCACGCTTAGCAGCGATTATTCAGTAAAATTTTAAATTTATACATCTGCATTATTATGTCAAAGAAATCTATAGAAAAATTTAACGTCTTCAAGTTCTGATATGTATCGCATTATATTGCGTCCTTCACGAGCTACATTCATTGCAAGCCCTAAGTCTCATAGTTTTTTTTTTCAATTTTTAACATAAGACTAATTTTCATTCAAAGTGCAACTTCATAAGCATGTTTCAATTGTTGCATCTTACAATGATATACTAAAAACTGTCAAATAAGGCGAGAATAAAATGCTGGCGTAGTGCATGCAGCATACATTTAGGCGCTTATTTACTTGCTCAACCTGAAAGTATGCAATTTTTACTGCGAACGCTTGTCTAATGAACTGTTTTTTATGTCTCAATAGATTTCTTTTAAAATAATATGAAGTATGTGATTTGTTTTTAAGAAAGCATATTTTTGGAAGAAAAATTTTGACTAAGTTTGTACATAAAGACTGCAAGCTGAATGACATAAGAAATCGTTACCAATGCCTCAATAAATCTCCTTTTGATGATGTTCACTCTCCTCGAAGTGTATAAAACATCTGTTCAAATATCATTACAAACTTGAAGGCATTTTCAAAATGTAAAAAAAAATCATTTTAATTAATCCACCAGTATCGCGTTTCTGCTCCACCCGCAGAACATCCACGATCCATGTGCAATTTTAAGCTCGTCAGCAACAAAGATCCCGCATGCTTTGGAAATAATGCTCAATCCCATCGCCCATTCATTTGTTTATCGCGTTGCCCCCCCCCCCACCCCCCCTCCCCGTCGGCAGAAAAGTTATGTGCCAGTTATTTGCAGTTGATCTATCGAAAAGCTCGTGAACCTTCGCAAAAAAAACAAACAGGGTCGAAACTTTGGTATTTTTCGGAGCGTCAGATACTTGTCAGACACACCGAAATCACATCGCACTGGCTCTCGTCTCATCTCGCGAGTAATTGTTGGCAATCCAATCACCCGCTGGCATCTCCACCATCCGGATTATCGAACCATGCCCAGACGCCACCGGAATCAGCTCAGGGCTCCCAGCGTTCGTATGCCATTGTCTAGCAGGCCGGATCAACCTGCATCCGGGCTCAGATTACTCAGTTCATCTAATCATTCACTCACACGTCACATCAGTTTCAGCTCGGGCCATCAAGCGGTGGCCAGTGGAGCACCGGGCACTTCCACAATGGAGCGAAACAAAAGCCACCGGATACGGATCCAGCTGCAGACGCCGGATCCATTTCGTCCGAGTCGGATAAAATACGATAACAATCCACTTCGGAAATGGATGGAGTGTCAGGTCCGCACGCCAGCTTATGATAATTTCAGCCGAATGTTTGCGAAAAATCTGTTGTACCGTCTGGGGGAGCCATTTCTCCGCTTTATGGACCTAACCTGGCGCAGCACGGAGCACGGACAAGGTGTTTGGGGCAAAGGTTTTGATGGAAAAGCTGTCGGTGTGCAATTTTCGGGCGGGATCAAAATGCTCATGACACGCCGGACCCGAAATGCGTCCCGGCGGTGGTGGCTGACCATTTGTCGGAAACGTTTCCATTCAAAGATCAACAGCCGGACGGCCGGATGGGAGTGGATGTGTTCATGGTTATTAATAGATTATTAAAGGAAAAGCAGCCTACCAGCTGGTGGCCCTGACCGAAGCCCTGGAGCGAAAGGGTCACATCGGAGCCATTTCTCTGCCTCACTCCTGCGCCTGATGTGGATAGGCCTGGCCAAGATGAAAATCTTCGCGTCACCTCACACGTGCTCCGGAGGTAGTTCCCGTGCTTTGGCGAAGGGACACCCAGACCCGACGGTAACCCTTTTCGGGATGCGGTGGTTTGCCTCGTCATTCTGAGTGGCATACTTGGCATAACTTACGGACAAGAGTTTCGGGACACTTAAGGGCACGTGCAAACTGGGATCCAATATGGGTGGGGAGAATTGAATTGGATATTGGAAAGAGTGTTTGAGGCTTTTAAGGCTTTTGCAAAGCTTTGTCGTCAACTAACCCTCGCGTGAAGAATGGTTTTCAGAAGGAACATATATACTTGTGAGTTTTTTTTAAAGGTTAAACTATTGTATGCCTTTACGTCACTTAGAAACTGTTTGAAACATCACAAGAATAATGGTTAATTGGATATACTTTGAAGAAGAAAACAACATTAGAAATTAAATTCTCCTTTTCAATGCCTCAACTACAAAAAAGTATAATGTGTAATTATACACAAAGATCACAGTAAAGACCTATTAGCTGTTTGGGAGAAATTGAACGTGTTAATTAAACCATAACATCGACCATAACATAAAGCATTAGTTTCCAAAAGATGGAGAATCCAATTCTCCAAATGTTTGCATAAAAATGTTATGAAAACAATGACATTTTGCAAAGTCCTTCGACAATCCCTGTCCATAAATCGATTGTTGCTTACATATATCTTGAATACTCTTAACAACTGAATGAAATATACTAAATATGTTATCATAGACGTGCGACCAACGTTGTTCTAATGCATTAATACCAGGCTATTTAGATATTTTTAATCAAAATAATGAAAACTAGATCTTCAGCGAAAGATCTAGGGTTTCTTTATCCACAATCTCAACCTCTCACCAAACCAATCGTGCTCTGAACCAGCGCACACGGTATCAGCAGTTACCAATACCCCGGAAACCAAAACCGTTGAACAACTCTAATCACCAATCTCCAAAGGCATTAGATCCGGCCAAGTACCCAAGAAAACACACGACAAAAGTGTCACAAACCCCTGCTGGCGCTGCACAACACCTTCGCCGGTGTATCGTGTAGTGAAATAATTTATGTGACACCAGATTACAGCCGCGAAGGAAAAAAGGATAATTTATTAATTGGCCGCTCGCACACGTGAGGCCGGGATTTGGTGAAAGTGTGTCCATCGACGTGTGACGAAGTGTTTCAGTAAGTGTGGCCTCCCCCAACGCGCAGCGAAACGCATGTTTGCTCAGGCACCCGGCAACCCAGCAACGGATTATTTATGTGCCGGGCCGGGGGAGTTTGCAAAACATGATCGTGTGCTGGATTGAGCCACGTGGCCCAGTTTGGAAGCAAGTCTCGTATCGTGGCCGAAGAAGTGTCGGATTTCACGTCAGTGTGAACAGTTCCACTAAGGAGCGTCCTAAATGGACGAATTATGAAAAATGCCACAAAAAATACCACTCACCATTAACTTGCCGCTCGTCAAGGCCGCCATCGTGTTCATGTCGAGTGCGGTGCCGAAGTTGCGCAGCTTCTTCAGCCCCAGCGCGTACTCCGTGCGATCCATTTCGCCGCGGGGGGGGGCCGTGGCCGTTTCTTGGTGTCGTACGTTTCGTTGCACTGTGTTCACAACCTGCCGTTGACGCTGTGAGGGATGCTGCCGGAGGCAAATTGGGTGCACGGCTTATCGAAGATCAGCTTGAGGTCGACATCGGTGCGCTGCAGTCGAATCACAGACCGTCGTCGGATGGGTTCGCTTTTACCGAGCCACGGATCATGCTGTAGCTCCTCTCGGGTGGAAAAATCAAACCCACACCGGCAACCGGGGTGCAAGATCCCGCGGTACGAGGTAATCGATAGGGCGAGCGAGTGTTATGCGACTCCGTGCAGTATCACCCGTGCAGAACCGAACCGGTGGAGTTACTGCACACTCGATTGCGACGCATCGATGAGCACGAAATTCACATTTTTCTTGCGCTCGTTTCACTCAGCAAATTTGGGAGCGTGCCGAATTGACCTTTTTTTCTCGTTGGCTGAGATAACACTCCGCTCTGCTCACTTTCGGGATCGATCTTGCGACAGAATATCACATTTTCACAGCTAAAATATTGGACACCACACACCCCGCTTATCTTGAACTTGGTGGCATCTTTTCCAGACACTGAATGGCACACATTTTTTGAAGATTACTACTGCACACACACACGCACATGAACACACACACACATTCACGCTCAGTCACGGAGCTGCTGCTTGAAGAAAATGATGTGCTCTGTAACGATCGAAAATGGTTAGTTGAAGTTTGGAGAAGAGAGTTCTTCTAGAGCATTAAGTTGAAGATTGTTCTTTCGAGTTCGTTTGATTTCGTTCGTTCGAGTCAATGGCTACTGAGATTGGAAACGCATTGACAATTTCGTAGTAGCTCTGGAATGAAGTACAAATTAGACGAGGCTACTCCGATTGTTACTGCGGCTACTGCGACGAAGCAGTAAAATGTCTCTATTTCCAATGCACCGATTAGACGAAAATTAAATATAAAATAACACAAACCTATGAGATGTCTCATAGCACTGCACGATGAATCCATTCCAGAGATCGATGTAAATGATGTCATAGTGTTGCCTTGCTTCCAAACAATAATGATCCGCACGAAGCACTTCTTGGTTCGAATGACCGGACGAACTGTCAAAACTTAAAACTATCAAGCCCAACTAGTCATCTGGAATGTTGGAATGGAGCAAAAAGATGCTCACCGAAGATGTACTGGACGAATTCGCCAGCGAGTCACCCAACACGACAGCGAAACTTTTCCATTTGCACCACGGCGACTACTTTATGGACTGCAGTGGGCCCGGCTTTTCGTCGCTGCGGCAAAGTGTCCAAAGGCCTGTGGTGCTGATGCTGCCTAATTTCACAAGGGTATTGATTTTATCAACTACTCTCTGTCTCTCTCTCTCTCTGTCCTTCTTTATCTCTCTCAACCACTCTCTTTCACGCACACATTCTGCGGCAAATATTGCCCGCACAACACTCGGGCGCGAAGGACGTACCGGAAAATGCGTCGATGCGGTTCGCTGTGGATGTGAGAAACAGTTTGTTTTTCCTTCAGCGAGGTTTTCTTGCGGCAGGTTCGTTCGCCTCTCGAACACGAATACAAAACCCTCACGTACTGTGAGCGGGAAGCCGTACGAGTTTTCTTTAAAAGAACGAAAAGAAAAACGTCCAAAATGTCGGAAACCTCTACCGGCGCTGTATCGGTTTTCATAACTTCATGCACACAGAGTTTTGCTGCCTTCTGGCCTTATCCACTGTCTGCTTCCAGCCTGTCGCGTGAATAGTCGTCATCGGCCACGGCGTGACTTCGCCAGCGTCGGATCGTCCGCAGGTTTAGTTTCACTTTTCACTTTCATAATATTTTGCAATCCCCGGGAGTCTCGGGGGCGTAAGCTACCGTCCCGCCTCCTGTGTCGGTGACCAAACTATCTGATTACTTGCCCCAGCTGATCTTCTTCGCTGCTTCACCGCCGTTTTCTGGCCGGGTGTTCCGGCATTCTTTTTTCCAAGTCTCGCTTCGTCGGTTCGCTTTCGTGATTGTTTTCTTTTCAATTTTCCACCGGTACTCCCGGCTGCTTGACTCTTTAATATGACGCTTTCGTCTGACGGTTCGTCCGTCCGGTCTGTTCAAGGTCTGCCGAAGGTCAAAAATAGGTAAATCTTCATTAGCATCGAAATAGACCTTTAGATCTTATCTTGACCCCCCCTTTAACCGCCGAGTGGATCGCCCGTTCACCTTGACACGCGAAAACCCGCCTGCTCGGGCGATGGTTTCACGCAACTTTGACTCCTTTTCCAAGACGCTGCAGCGTGATGTACTGCGCGAACTGCCTGGGTGACGACGGAGCGTTCTTGGCTTTCGGGCATGAGAATGATGGCAGCCTCCTCAGAAAGGCTGGACGGTTGTGTTTGATCTTTCGTCGGGGAGATTTCATAATTCTGGAGCTTGTCAAAATTGGCTTTTGGCGGTGCGATTGAACCATTCCGAAAATAGCAAAGGTTGTTTTTTTTTTCATTTTTAAGAAGTAAAGAGATGATAATAATAGAGCATGATTAGAATATGAAAAGGTTCTGCTCGTGGCTTAAAAAATGGCTCGTGGGTATAAAATTTGCAATCTTTTATGGAATGAGTTTGTTTTTTTAATTAAAATAATAATATTTTTTTATTTTGTTTCTATCAATTAAGATATTTTGAATATACTTAAAAAGCTTCAATTATTTTTCAAAAATAAAATTGAAGATAGATACAAGACCAAGTTTGTTTATCGACAAACTAAGATTATAAGGTATATTTTGGGTTCATATAGCAAAAGTATGAAAAAAAAACATAACACATTTTTTATTGACATAATTATTTCACTGATAGCAGTACTGCTTATTATACAAAACTCCTTTTTAATACGTTCTCATAAAACCCGTCAAACCGCATGACTTTGGTAAGATCCATCTGCCTTGTTTTCGCACCCAATACAAACGATTTCTCAATTAAAATTGCTCAATCCAAATAACTGCCAACTTCTTTTCTCCTTTCACCATCTTCGATTGCTTTTCGGCTTCAACCCCTTCTCGAGCCGGAAGGACAGTAATCGTCGTCCTACGCAACGTGCGCATGGACTTTCAAGCGCTTTCATCGATATAATTGAAACCATCGATTCCCGCCGGCTCGACGGCCCATCTCGCCCCGGGTAATTATGAAATTCCGGTCCCAGCGCTTGGTAGATACGTTTCGCGATCAAAGGCCGGTTTTTATCCTTCCATTTGTGTGCTCCCCGTCGGGTGCTTAAGGCAAACGCGACGCAGTAATATTTTAATTACGACTGCAGACTGGCCCATCGCGCCTTTAGATGTACGTGCATTACCGCTGCATTTAAGTCGCGCTCATTAGTACAGGCAGCCAGGGGCGTAGGCCAGTCGGGCGGTCATTAATTTGAGTTCTTTTCCTCGTGCTTTATTTCCATTGCCCGGGTGACAACTGTGAGAGAGGCGATTTTAATGAAACCGTCAAGCATTGAAGCTCACCTGCACATTTGGGAAGCGAACAGGGACAGCTTTCTGACGAGCACTTGGAGAACCTTTTTACTGCTAGTTTGAGTGGGAAAAATTAAACCTGGTTGGATCGTAAACGGAAACGATTCCATCGAGTAAACCCTAAACGGTTTAACAATCGTATACTCGTCCTACGCTCATATTTGATTCTTGAAGATTGTTTTGCGCTGTTCTAAATAAGCTTATCTACTCTCGCATATTTCAACCGCTCTGTGGCGCTAATTGAAACAAACATTGTTGCAAATTATTTAATGAAACCAGCTTCCTGCCAGCAACCCGGCACAGTGCGCTGCATATTTGTTTTCCGACGAGTGCCATTAATTAAAAATAGATTTCCCGCCTGCGTTCGCAATCCTAATGATACATCAAGCGATAACTTTAATGTCCGCAGGAAGGTGTAGACAAATACGACCCATAAAACGCCCGATCGATTAGCGATTAACTGTACAGCGCCGCCGTTGGGCGGAGAAATTTGCCACATTCGCACCCTTCGCGCATCGCGCTATGCAAACGGGATTAACACTAACGGCGACGACGAGGGTCGGTTCGACCCAAACTGGGTTTGAATCTTAACTGCAAGAGAACGACATAAATATGTACCAACATTTTCTTGAAAAAAATGTGTCAGATAGAAATTTCAAGTAAACATTGGGGTCTTTTGACCCTTTAATATGATTTGTTTTTTATATTTGCCATATCTCGACTATATGTAAAACGTTACGAATGTTTTTTATGTCCTTAGGTTATTTTTTATAATCGGTTTAAATATTCTATTATTATTTAATTTGAATTAAAGCTTTAGATGCTTTTAATTTCGAGAATCATTATTTCCTCTACTTGCTTCTATGTTATTTCCAGAAGCAATGAAAGAATAACCAGAAATTATGGTTAATGCAGATTAAAGGGCACAATTACCAGACAAAAATACAAACTTAAAATTAAAAAAAATTAAAATACCTTTTAATTGATTTTCTTCAACCGAAAATAGAACAGATCCAAACGACCATGAACGTTCCTTCTAGTGTTGCCGCTTACGCTTGTTTGCATTACGCCTCCGGTCGCGGAAAGGCCATCGCGTCTGGAAGGATGAGATTTTCGCCACCTCCACCAACCTCGACGAAGTGCGACCGTGCCACACGTGCGCGTTATTTCGCTAACGCTGGCAAATGCAAAGCCCACCGATCATATAAGCTGCCGGTCGCGGGAAGAAGCAGCTCGGCAAGGCGCGGAAGTCTAATCCACGCACACACACACCCTAACCTACGCAGACGCGGGCCAGCCAGAACGATCGTGGTGTAACATAAATAATAGCGACAGCACCACCTCCTGCGAGTAACGCCCCACCAATCGCTCCCTACGGCAGTGCAATCAATATCACGGTGGTCCGGGAATGGTCTCACGATCGTGCCCGGCCTACTCAGGAACGCCGTCGTCTGCAGATCGTCTTCAGCCGTCACCAGATGCGGTGCGGCGGCGTAACTTTTAACACCCAAACCACCCCATTCCCGATTGATTTAAAATGCGGCACTGTGGAGTGTTTGGAAAACCGCAACCGCAATAACTGGTGGAGCGAGAGAGAGAGAGAGAAAAGGAAGAAAAAAGAGAGACGGAACGTTTGGTGCGTTAAGCCGCAAATTGTGATCATTTGCCACACAAAGTATCCGATACGAAACGGCACTGACGGCCGGCGGGCGTCGTAGCGGATTAGGGGCTGGATTCACCCGGCGAGCGCAGTCTCCAACGGGTGCTTCCCGGCAGCGGGAAGCTAATTTTCGATAATTCGAAACGGTGATCATTTTTCCCGTTCGGAGCACTGCGACAGCACGACGCGCGGTCTTGCGCCGCGTACATTTATCAGTTGACACCTCACGCCCGCTGCAATTGCCATTTCTTAGTGGCTTATGATGAAGTAGCGCCTCACGGGAGGTCTAGGATAACGGCGCTACCGTGTGGGTGAAGCGTTACGAAGCGTGGCAAATGCCATGTGCGATGCCCTTCTGCGTACGGGTTGGCAAGGCGGTTTGATGGTGGGAAACATGTGCAAAAAGTGACGAGGACAATAAGTCATATAACGCGATTGCGTCTTCTTCGCGAAGGCCAAGTTTCTTGGTGAATTTCATTGAAGATTCTTTTGAGATGAATTAAGCAAGCAAGATCAATTAACAAGCAGTACAAATTACTAAATAGTATTTGAAACTAATATGGGATCATTTATAAACTATTCATTAGATTTCATTCTGGTTGCATTGTTGTACTATTAATATTTTAAGCTATACTATTTTATTTTTATGTTCTATAATACAATTTGTTTCTTCGCTTATTTATAACACCATAATGACCTTTTAAAGAACTATATTATAAAGAAAAAAAACCTTAGTAGACCTCTTAACAGATAAAGGATATTTTCTACAAACCATCGGAACACGTTGAGCAAAAACTCTAAAGTTTAGCACAAATAAAACAAAGGAATGAAAACCTTTATTTGCCCGTAATCAAATACTTTGAAAACCGTAAAAACAGAAGCAATTTTTGCAAACGATAAAACACTTCCGTGCAGATTGCATACTTTCGGGCTGTTCAAACGAATCTGCGCCAAAAGTTATGCATCCCGCATTACACGAATGCTTTGTCGATGCCTTGTTGACGCTTTGCATACCAGTTTAATGTGTATTTCCGGTTTGATAGACCCATGATTATCAATAAAAGGATTCGTGCACAAAATAAATAACTATGCACTGAAAATAAATAACTTGCCGGTGTTGAGCGCTGTACAGGTTCTCAAAATGTGGATTTTATCTGCATTTTTCCTACTGATTATGTGCTACATCTAAACGTTTCCCGCGCATGATTTATTAGAAAACTAAACCCGCCACAATAAGACTGACAATAACAAAGCGACTGGCAGAGCACAAAAATAAACCAAACATAAACATCCTTCTTGCCTGCAGCCCACAGCGCGATGGAGTGGATTATTAAGATTTCTCTTTTCACTTCGACGCGGAGGAAAACAAAAAGCTCCTCGGCGCCAGGCACACGTGGCGTGGAGAAAACGTGGCTTTCTTTCGCCCTTCGTCACACATTTATCAAATGTCTTTATTTGGCAGCTGTTACACCGCTCCGGTAATCCGCTCCGCAACGGCGTAGGCGAACAACAATGTACAATGTACGAATGCTACCTCCGGTGCTGCTGGAAGGTGACCACCTGATGAGGAACCCGGCCGCCTTCCGCGGTTGGAGCGTGAAAGGGGTTACGCTTCGCTCAGATTTGGCTATTTATTTTTATTCTCTCTCCCCCTTGGAGCGCTTTGATTACGGGGCAACTGTTACTTACGATTTGCAGGGACGGTCGCCTGCGCTCCGGTAGTACGGAAGTACCGAAATTTACGACATCCCATCTTCGCTCCACTTGCTGCGCTTGAAAGTTCGGCCGTCGTTCGCCGGAAACCGAAGCGAAAGTTCCTCTGCGTGTACATATACGTGCACGGGGCGGAAGTTTTCTAGCCCCACACGGCTGGTGGGAGGCAAAAACTGCCCGATTTGCCCCTTTTTCCTCCGCCGGAGAGCATGTGGGCTGCCGCGAAACTAAATAAAAGCTCAGCTGTGTTTATGTTTCGTGTTGTCCTTTCCCGACGCGTCGAGCGTCGAGGGTGGCTCCGCGCGGCAACCGCAACCACAACTTCTGTTTAATATTAGCATAAAGATAACGATCGCTCGCTGAGGAAGCCGAAGCCGAGAACGCTCGGCCCGGCCGTCTCGGCGCGGATATAAGCAACGCCAGGCACGAACGAAAGGACGGCTTAGCTGAAGGTGCCATTTTTCTTCAAAAGCGCACAGGCCCCGCTGTCGGGCGTCTTCTATAAAATTCATATCCTTCCGTTTGTGTTCCAGGACATCCGATTCATTGGGGGTGACCTCTCTCTCTCTCATCTGGTTGGCCCGCCTGTGTGGTGGAGTTTATATTTTCCACGCCGAGCCGGCTCGGAGCGTTTTTGCCACGGGAACCCGCCCGGAAATCCTTACAGCGCCACCACGTTCAAAGACTTTCCGATCAAACGATCCAACGACGGCGACGGCAGCGTTATGGCGTCGTGTGGGATCTCCTCGTTTTTAGTTATCTCGCCGTCGCTTCCCCGAAGGTGATTGTTGTTTGCTCATTACTATGCCGTGGCGTCGGATTTGATGACGGGGTCATTGAGCATAATAGGTGTAATAACCGGCGTGGCGAGAAAATTGCTTGCCTCCCGGAACCTTTATGATGGGGGTTCTATTGAAAAATAGTTTTCACACAGGGAAAGAAAACTGGGTTTTGATATGGGTTTTAATGGGTTTTGCTTTGATGTTTGTCCACCGTATCTAGTCGATCTTGAACTTTGTTTTACGAAATTCAAAATAACGCTTCTTTAATCAGCTTAACCATCTCAAAGATACAATAATACGTGTAAAGGTATATTTGAAGAGGTCTCCTCGGTTGTTGTCCAGGGTTATGTCTCGACTAACTTTGCGCCTGAAGGTATACACTGAATTTCGGATGCAAATTCAGTGGTTTTTAGAATGTTTTCTTTTCTATTGTATTGTGAGAATGATTGCAAAATAAAATAGATGATATTTTTCTATGGAAGAACAACCAAAAGATTCATTATCTTTGTATCACCATTTAGCTGTACAGTGTTTTGTTCTTCCTAATTCGTGTATAATTAGGAAGAAGAATCAGAATCAATAATTGATTCTGATATTAGAGGCAATTCTTATCAATTCGTGTTTGATAAGAATTCAATTCACAGTCTGGATGATAAAAAATACTCGTATGAATAGTATTTTCCAGCTGTCGTTCCAACAACGTGCCTGCCCCTGAAAGGTATGTGACGCGCTCATCACGGCAGTCCGTTTTTGTCGTTTTTTGTTTTTGCAAAACAAAACCAAGAGACAAACACACATACAGCCTCCCCGGGTGGGTATGGTTGCGTAACGGCAGCGCTGTATTTATTCTTCTTTATCGTTTGCTATCGGGCTGATACGACCGTGAGAGGGAAAAACAACTTTTTTGCACCAAGCCCCACACCACGGGCAGGGGATTCGTTCGCCGACGGGAATAAAAAAGCAAAATAACGACCGTAACCGGTGCAAAAGGAAAACACGACTCCTCGCTTTTCCACCTTAAAACCAATCGATCCTCGCGAGACATGCCGCCTGCTCCGCATAGCATTGCTCTCGACTATTGCCAACGGCAGTGCAAAAAGGAGAAAAAAAAAACATGTGAAAATAAAACATACAAACTCCCTGTCAGAAACTGATGATCGACACCGACTAACGAGAAGCGGATGGTGAGTGGTGAAGCTAACAAGCGAAACAGTAACAACGAGATCGAGCCCGACCGGGAACGTAAATCGAGGCAAACCGGAGAGAATATAAAAAAAAACCCAGGACGCACATGCCATCAAGTAAGAGCGGAAAACGAGCCTTTTTTGCGCCCCTCCCAACCGGCTCCAATTCCACCGCAGCGATGCGCGAGCGGCATACGAGAGTGAAAAAACAGCTCTCATTACATATGAAGCCGACGGCACGGCTCGATTTCAGGATCCGCACCGTCGCACCTTTGTCCTTGACAGAATGGAAATGCACAGCTTTTTCCCAGCTGCGGGCAGGTGGGCCTGGCTGTTCCACCTACGGGGGTGAGTGTATTTCGAGCGCCATCAAGGACATGGCGGTACGTTTTGCTCTCAAGCACATCATGCCACACCGATGTGGGTGTGTGCGAGGAAAGAACTTTAGTTCGACAAACGAAACAGGCATTCGAGTAGTGCGCAAAACATGGAAGGTGCTGCGCCGGCGGTTCGATTGAGGCGCTTTGCATCGATGAGGACAAATTGAAATGGGTTTCCAGTGCAGCTGAAGCCTCGAGAGCAGTCTTTTTGAGAGAAACTACACTGTTTTTTATGTGCACAGCTGGTTGACCCACAAAGGATGAAAAGCGCTCCTGTTTGAAGCGTCATTCGGAGATGGTTTAATGCTTATTTTAGTTAGAAAAGTTTAGTTAGTTACCTGGGACACCTTTGGTGTCGTTGTTTGGTGCTTTAAATCTACTTTTTGTTTAACCAAAAAATGTATAATTAATGGACAAGTTCGTAGAATGGATTACATACATCCAGGAGTAAATGTTCCAAATTTATCGAACACATCGAAAAAGTTGTTTTGCAGATAGCCTACTTTCAGGCTGATTAAGTATATATACGAAAAAGTATACATTGTGCACTAAAGTTGTATATTACGCTTTATTAAATCTTAATATTTCAAATCTAATGCAAAAGTCTGGGTAGTGCATGATTCAATATTTTGATTATGTAAGATATATTGATAATATCATAATTTAATTGAATATGCATCATCGCATAGTGCTTTAGAAAAACTTTAAATTCAAAATGTCTCCCTTCGACAAAAACATTGTCCCTGCAACAACCAATAATATTGAATTTCTTACGTTCAACATAGTTTGATCGAAAGCTAAAAAATGTCATTATTAAAGTTTTTCCTTTTCATAATTCCTTCAAAAAGCTTGATAAAAGCCACAAAAATGCTACTTTTCGTAATTCAAGTCCAATCTAACGTGTTCCTACCATGCGTACTTGTTTATTACACGAACAGCTGAATTTCTCGTTCAGCAATGTTTCTAGGTAAATTAATTTTTATGCACTCTCATAATTCTCATGAGCCATCCAGGAAAAACCATCTCCATTCCATCTGAAATGGCAGACGCACCATTCCAGGCATGCATAACTTTCCGCTAGAGCAGCTTTAAGGCATCCAGCACAAAACACACGTTACGATACGAAACATTTTCCATACCACGGCTGAAGGCCGGAAGTGAATGTGTAGTGTGCGATGCATGCGGGTTGCAATAAAAATCCTTACATAAACATAGCCACACACACACACACGGGCACGGACATTCCATCTCAAATTACACGATTCGCTACCTCAAGAAACGCGAAACGAAAACCATGAATTTCGCACTGTAGAAATAAAAACAAAAAACAAAACACACATACACCCATCAAAACGAAACCCTTCGAAATACCTTTTCTCTACCACCACTAGCGATGGCGGTGGTTTGCGATTACCCAACGAGGAATGTGTAACAAAACAACAACAGCGAAAAAAAACGCGGAGCAGCACATTAAAAGTGGGCAGCGGGCGAACGGTTTGCTTATTTATGAAGATTAACTTTTTCCTCCCCCTCCGGTGGAACAAATACGCACGCCTCGGCGCTTCCATTGCTGGGTGATATTTAATTTCTCCGGAGATAAACCGCCTCGCTTTCTGCCACACAGGAGGACGCACGCTAGTGGTTTTAAAGCTCGCTCGTCCCGACGCGAAGAGAGAGACGGTGGCCCGGGAAAAGCGTCGGTTACGAAACGTACCGGGTAGAAAGGGAAACATTTCGCCTCGCAAGCACCTCGCAGGCTGAAACCCGGGTGGTCTATTTCCACGGCAGGGTGGGAGTGCGTGAGTGTTGCGAAAAGTGTTTGCATATTGTGTGCTCATGTGGCGAAATGAAACATAAATCCCCCGTTTGCGTCCGGATAAAGGCATCCGGCAGCTTCACCGTTTGGTCGGTGGAAAACACCGAACAAGCCACAACGCGCCTCCATTTTGGGTCCGGGTCGGGGGTGAATCAAGGCGGCGAAGAGGTCACTGATTAATTTTGCCAGCCATAGTGCCAAAGCCTTGGAGTTGGAGTTGTCGCCTCTCATTGAATTCTATTTTCTACGATTTTTGTTTGTTCTACTTCACACCACCGCTGGGGCTGGGGACTCGTGCAAAAACTGGTGAAAACTCACAAAACCACAAGGTCACACACGGGAGGAAACACGAAAAATAGCTCAAGGTGACTTGTGAAGACACAACACGCAGACAAACAAACAATACACACAGAAGACGGCTGCCGTGTCCTGTGCGCAATGGGAATGTGACAATTGAGAAATTTAATAATGAATTTATTCTGTCCTTTGACAGGCTGCTCGGGGCTGCTCGCTGAGATGAACGCGGCTCCGTTCGCCTCGACGATTGTGCCACACATCCCGAGATCAGACGGTGGAGCAGAAAGTTTCGCCCGAGAGAAACCAAACCCATCGGAGCGCGAAACCGTCTGTGAACAGTAGCAGTATTTTGGTTTAATTAAAAAACTCCATTGCCGGTGGCTAGAGTCTGAGCATTAGTGTGGAGTGTGGGTGTCTGTGCGCGAGACAACGAATTGATGCAATGCGGTGCTTCTGCGAGCAGGTGTATTAGCTTGGTGGCGACAAACTTTGCTGTGTGGAGAAGTTTTCAATTTGTTTTAGTTTCGTGTGCACGCTGTGAGTATTAAAGGGAGATTTAGATGGAGATTCTTATAGTAATGCAGTTGATAAGGTGCTGTCATTTTAAATCACTTTTGAAGATAACGATTTCGCTATGACAATAATCGGAAATCTATAAATAACTACAGAAAAGGCAAATTAAACGTTAGCAAAGTGATAATAAAGCACTGGCGTAGTTATTTTGCATGCGTTTTGGAGCAAAGGCAGCTATGTTTACAAAAAATTGCATACTTTTGGGAGCATTTAAAATTGTTTAATAAAAGCTTGCCTACCTTTAGGCGCAAACTTGTTAAAACATTCCTGGCAAAAGTCCTATAGTTCAGTTTAGTCCTTATAAAAATTGTTAATTAATTCTATATCTATCTATTCTCATTCTCAAAGCTTCTTAAAGCATATGTCATATAAAAGTCATAAAAGTGTGTTGACAGAATTATAAAATTCAAAATTGTATTTTTTGAATAGGCCATACTTGTAAAGCATATTAGCTAAATCGAATGAAAAAGAAAGGGTTTGAAACGGAATTTACATTCAAATGCACTCAATCAAATCAATCATCATTATGATAATGTGTCATGCGTGTTGCATACATTGTTGTGAATAGGGCATGTTTGCGCCGGAAGCTATGTAGTTCGCAACACAGTACACTACAATCTCCAGCGAGAGTTTTTAATTCAACTCCCCCAAGGTATGCAATTTGCTAGACAAATTACTTGATTAAAGATTCGGTAACCCCTGTGGTATTTGTAGTGTTGTTTTACTGCGCAATGCCCTCTATTTTCTTCAATGTACGCTTCGAACAGATGTGCATTCAACCGTAAACCCAAACAAAGCTATCCCTTTTGTTAGCTTCTACCCAATCCAATCAACATAAGCCTGACCGCAGCACCGAGCTTACGGCCACTAAGGCACCGATTTGAAGAAAGATGAACCCCGAACGCCGGGACTACAGACATGTTTATCCTCTCCGGCCAGCTGACAGGTTGTCCAGGTTTTCCTGACCTGGGCCACAAAGCGGCCCATTGTTAGCCATTCGGAAAGCCATTACCATTACGGGGATGGACGGAGTTTTTTTTAATCAACTCACCGTGGCTCGTCTTCAGGAAACTGCGGTGATTCGCGGTAGGAAATAGGCTCCTATTATTAAGTCCACTCGCTTGAATCTGGCCAGCTACCCAACGCTACAAACAAATCGATCGATTCCGAGAAGGTTGCGTGGTGCTTCTTAAATTTATTTGCCTCACATTTTTAACCTCTCAAATAAACTCACCGGGTGGACGCAATCCGCCACCGAAATGCCATTAGATGGTGCTGGTGCCAGACGCACCGGATGATCCTTCGCGCAGAAGGAGATAATCTAGTCACGGAAGGGGGGCGGGTTGAAAAAAGGGACACTTTCAACCGAACTTTGAACCCGATGCTTCCACCGATGCAAGCCAAAATCACTGTCCGAGCACCGTCGGTAATCCCTCTCTTCATGGAGCACTTTTTTCCATTCGAACGCGTTTTCAGAATCGCAGGCTAAAAACAAAAGAATCTAGCTCCGTCCCTCCGATGTCTCTGCATTTCTAGCCCTTATCTCCATGACAACAACGAAACGTAAAAAAGACTAATCGAAAGAGGTCAGCGGAAACTTTCGGGAGCAGTAAAACTCGCTTCAGGAATTCAATTATTATTCCATTTGAAGATTTTCATTCCATTCTGTCGTGCCTTGTTTTTGTGAGTGTGCACATAAATCCTTTTCTCATGCCCGAGCGTGAGACTATTCAAGCTCATTCCGAAGCGCCTGAAATCCGGAATCCGCTGCAACCTATGGTTGGGTATTGGGAAACGACTATGAAACAACATCACATTCACAACACCATACTACTTCGAAGGACACATTTAAGCACACACACTTACGTATTGAGTTTATGTACAGTTAACGATTTTAAAGAGGATAGAAATGTTGAAATGACGCGGATTTTTGGGACGTTTCAAAGAAAACTAACCTACTAGTTCAATTAATCTTTAAAAGAAACTTTAAAACTTTCATAGTGATTTTTTCCCCTAAGCAGCTTCAAGGGTTAATCCGATTACTATCCCTCCCATCCAAGGCATAGAAACGTCTATGTTGACATCAGGTAAACTAACCCCGCTCGGGGCAAATTGTTACTATTTGCTGGTTTCATCAAATTTTCACAAAAAGACCCCCTACGCGTATAGCTGACCCTACTTCCAGCGATTAAAACCCACTCTCTACGGCGTAGGAATCCTTTCTAATCGTGGGAGGGACTCAATTTCACGCCCGCATGTACGTACACGATCGAGGGAAAGCCGTCCGCGGTCCGACTACGAGCCTTATCCGACTCCGAAAGCCAAGCCACCAACCCCGTCGGCCATCGATTAAGCTTAGCGATTACTTTTTTATGGCGAGCAATTTGGCTCGCCAGACCGCTCCCAGGACCGCTCGAGGTCCTTCCGATCGTTACGAGTTTACTGCGCACCGTTGTCGTGGACAATGGCACCGCGTTACATGCCTCCCCGCCCGGAACGTGGCAATTGTGTCATTCTATTTATTGGTCCCAATTTGCCTACCGGGCCCCTGTAAGGCCCAACGGTCCATCATACGAGCGGGCGAGCAAAATTAATGACACTCGGGGCGTGCGCGCGCCTGAATGGTAGGCAGCGCGCGCTACACCATCGTGGGAAAGCATCAAAAAGGCACCGGCATTTGCTCTATTTTTAGACCGACCGAAGATGTGTCATCGACGCCATCATTTCAACCTTCCGCGAGAGTAAAAGTGGGCTGAAGATAAAAAAAAAGAAAAATGATATAAATTTTTTTCCCTCGAGCCCGCGAGGGCACGCGGGCAAAATGTTTTCGCGGGCACCGTTCGGTGCGGAATTTGACGGTCAAGCCCACCCACCCACCGACGCCCGAGAACGCAACGCAAGTATGGAGGAATAATTTTACGCTAATCTTTATTTCCGGACCATCCCATTTTTAACTTTTCGTCCCACCAACTTTCCTTTCTCGGTTTAGAATTTTTCTTTATTGTTTCACGCAGCGTGGTGTGTGATGTTTGGGATGCTTTTTTTTCCAGCGAGACAAACAACAAAAAGTGGGGAAGAGAAAACTTTGCCATTGCCGTGATTCGTACGGCCGGAGGCTCAGGGAAAGTGGGCGCACAGTTGGTCACAATCGGTCCAAAAAACGGCGCTTGGAAGCGAGCCGTTGGAAAATATCATCCACACTTCAACACCAACGCAACCACTGGTTGGTGAGAGTGTTGTTCCACGGGCCACGAGCGGAACGTTCGATGGCCGAGACGGCTTGAAAGTGCATACAGCCGCGTTCGGCAATCAATATCATATTTAAATTAGAAAACTTTCGCAAACTTCATCCTATTCTCCCATCGCGAAACCCACCCCTTTTTCCCTGCACGGAGCGCTTTATTTTTCGGGGCAAAGTTTTCACGAGACGGGGAGGCTGCGTGTTGAAATTTTATGTCCCCGTGCACACAGACACACACACAGAGGCGCCCGTAAACGCGCGATTGAACTTGAAACCGTTCATCCTTGCTGGCGAAATGTGCACGAACGAAAAAAAAAACACAGCGAAAACCGGAACGAAAAAGCAAACGCCTCCGTGTGAGTAATGGAGTGGAAGCGGCGGCAGCAGCATAAAAATGCGTCCCGGCCGTTCGTTTCGTTTTGCTTAGCATTTTTCACCCATTTAGAGGCGCCGGGCGTGCTGGTGGAGGTGGCGCTACGTGCTGGAGCATATTTTGTGCGTTCCAGTGTCGTTCCCGTGGCCGTTAGCGTCTTGTTCCGGCTTTTCTGAAACATTAAATTTACACGCGACGAACTTTTCGAGCACCGTCGGGCTCGGCCGGGGATCAGCGCTGCAGGAGTCAATGTCGCTTGGTGGAGTAATTTTATGATTGGCGGGCTGAACCGGGAAGGGCTGTTGTTTATGGGTGTTTCCAAATATTGGGAGGTGGGTTTTTCGATTAGGGATTTAGTTGGTTGCGCTAGATAGCCACAGAGTTGATTGATTTTGTCCCCAACAGAAAGTAATATTCAAATTACATTTATTTTTAATTGTGGGCAATTTTTAAAGGTAAAGTCATTTGGATAAATAAAGCAATAGTTTATATGTATTGAACACATTATGGCCATGAATGTTTTTGAGCGCCTAAAAGTATGCAAATGATTCCAATTATTTTTATTTTAATATTTTCCTTTGATACTCCTCAGTGAAAAATATTCATTAACCTGACTATTAAAGCGTTAATGAAACATTAATACAGCTTAAATTTCGAACTACTTTGGAGATTAAAAGGATGCTGTAACGTTAATCTGTTGTAAAGAAATTTTTTAGAATCATGACTAGCTTCTTATTATTACCTATTTACGTACGTAACTATGACCTTCTCTTATATCTTTACCCTGAGATTGCATTAAAATTGTTACTTGCAATTAACATAGGATAATACTACTAAAGCAACCCTCTAAGAGCATTGATATACAGCGCATTGCATACTTTTAGGCGTAAATTTGCTCTACCAGCTCTAAAGGTTTGCTACATCAGCCTGTATGTCAATAGCTTTGTTAACACTTTATGAACTATGTATTTGTTTTGGGTAATTCACAAAAAACGTAAAACACATCTTTCAGAAAGCAAAACATGACGAATGTGTCCGAAAACAAACGCACGAACAAATCCCTTAAAACGTCTCTTATCATTGCGCTCACTGGCAGAAGTGTTCCACAAAAGCAAATTCATAAATCGTTGTTTTCTTAGCGTAAATCCATGTCCTACCGTCACACCGTCCAACGAAGCCTACGACAGAACACGACCCGCCGTTCCCAACCGCCAGCACCGGCCACCGACCCAACCGCAATCGAAGGACGAATGCACTCAGCCGTCCCATTTCCATTTCCATCGTCAATCGACCGACGAATCTGGCTCCAGCTCGGTTTTTTCCTGTATTTCCCTCTCCCATACACTCCTTCAGCACGATTATCCTTTCGCAACAGATCCCCCCGGATCCTGGCTTGCGATGTAGTCGTGTTCGTGTTCGTATAAGCTTTGTTCTTGTGGTGTTGCGATCTAGCAGGGTGGGAAAAGCAAAGAAAAAAAAAACAAACAAACGCTACACCCAACGACCAGGCTTAATCGGCAGAGGGAAGAGAGCGATAAAAAAGAAAACCTCCGTAATCGCTGGACCCGTGTGGACCTGGAGCGTCCCGGAGAGAGTCCAAACCGAGAACGATTGCTTCCTCGCGTGGAAGGAAACGTGAAAACAACGGTCGTGTCGTTATTTCTTGCTGGACGCTTGAAGATGGCTGCTGGTAGGTGAATAACATCGCAGATTTAGTCGATAAGGTAATAGCGTAATTTTTATTCCTCTTTTAGGCACTGTGCAGTTAATTTGCCATTTGTTTTGGGTTTTTTCATGATTTTTTTCTTATTCTGCATTTAAAGCTATTTAATGTAATAAGAATTTCAATGTCGCAATCATCAAACTGCGTTAGAATTGATCATATAAAACAATCAAAATGAATTACTTGTTGTATTTCCCAATAATAATGTTGTGTAATGTGCGTTGCATACTTTTCGGGGGTTAAGCTGCATAATCTGCTTATAATCTGCTGTTAACTTAATTAATTACTTTTTAACACTTTTTATCGAGCAGGCCGGTTGGGTCAATTGTGAATCGAATTAGCATGCTTTGGAACAATTTACGCCTAAAAGTATGCAAAACATTTACTAATTCTATTTTTCAAGCTTTTAATCTTGCTTTAATCGATTTAAAACCGATTATAAATGAAAATATTATTGTTTCATTTTACTTACTAGATATATTATTACTTACTACAAACAAACTCAAACAATTCTAAAAATAACACATAAATACGTGTTAATAACCACTTTGCAAAAAGTCATTCAGTTTCCATTAGCCAAACTAATGAATGCACAGGATGAAACTTTCCTACTGCCCAAAGTCTTCCTCTGTCTCGCTCTCTGTTGGACTAAACTCCATGCCAAAATTTGATCCCCAAGCCACCCACAGCCTCCCCCTCGCAGTGCACCGTCCAGCGTGGCGTGGGAAAGCTGTGCAAATACGAGCACTCGACCGCGCTCGGCCGACAGGCACGGCAAAGGCACAAAGCCTCCAAATCTAGGTTATTGGTGATGCTCCAAGTTTGGTTATCCCGACACCCGGGCGACGAGCAACGGAAGCGGGAAATGAGCGCCCCAACCGAACGAACCCCCCAGCTCGGGGTTCCTGTCCTCATTCAACAAAAGCGCGCCGTGTGTGTTGTGTCGGAAAATATTTGATTTTCCCATTCCACCCGCGGGTGGCTGCGAGAAAATTTTGAATGGCCCTCCCCGTCCTTCCACGGCAGCTTGACCCCAGGGGGCAGGGACTCTCGGCACGACGATGCATAAAAATTGCAAAACATTAAAAATCAGCATACGAACGAACGGACGATCTGTCCGGGGTTCGTTCCCGGCTTGGGTTAGAGGGAGTATCGATTTTCGTGGTGGCCGGTCTCGAAATCTCGGCTCCACCTCCTCGGTTCGGTCTGTTGTTTTTGGCAAATGCTGTACACGATTTCCTGTGCAAACTGCAGCTCGACCCGCACGTACACGGGGACATGCGGGGCTGAGTTGGGCGGAATTCGGCACGGAGCAGACCCAAATTTGCAGGTCATTCGGAAGCCGGGGACGTGCAGATACGATCTGTGCCTATCCGACCGATCCGAGCTTGTGGTGGAGATTTAAATGGAGCTTTAATCTCTCACCCGCTCTCGAATTTGGTGAGGAGAACTTTAAATTGAAGGATTTTGAAGAGTATAAGGAAGACTTAAAGTATGGAGATCGAAAAGCAGCGCGGATCCATTAGCTACACCTCCACCAACATTAACCTACATACGCGGATGCCCGGTGCTCGTACACCTGCCCATTAATGCGTGCCTTCCCAACGTGAGCATCGCTTTTCCGCCCGCCGTCAGCACATTTTCCAACAGCGCGCCCGAGTCGCGCTTACTGCGGACCACCGTCACTGTCACGTTTTGCTGCTGTTGTTCTCTTCTCGGACACTTTTTTTCCTTTCCTGCCCGACGACGCATTCATTCATTCTCGCTCATTGATCGATCCGTGTGTGTGTGTGTATCAACATTGCCCGTGGGAAAACTGTGTTTCTTCTTTTCTGGGAAACGGACCAGGAGGGCTTAGATGGAAAACGGCAGCGTCTTGGCACAGCTGAGGCCACCGCACGGAGGCTCACCCACACGCACACGCACATGCTACTGCATCGTATTTTTTCTGGCGCTGGGTTCCTTTTCCCCATACACACATACACACACAGCCATTCGCACACGCTGCTCGTGTGATGCATCACACAGTAGGCACCGCACAAACGAAGAAGGAAGAAGATGCTGTTGCTGGCCTGGTGATGGCCGTGAAAATCTCGCGTGTGTGTTCGCGCGCGCACACAGACACACACACACTGGGAAGGAGCATTTGCGAACGGGATCCAAACTTCGATCCACGGTTGCAGCAGGGAGGCCTGGTTAGGATTTATCTGCACCGTGTATTTTCACCTGCTCTCATTGGCCACCAGTAAACACGCACAAACGCACGCACACCCTCACACATAGAAACACGATCTCACTAGGGGTAAATGAACGGGAGAAAAAGGAGACCAGCCTCCACGAACCTTTCAACCCGGACGCGCACATGGAACGAGAACACGGAACGCCGCCTGCAGCCTATGCAACCCGCATCACAACTGGCCGCGCTGTGGTGGCGCCTGCTACACCGAGGCTCTGCACTTTGCCCCGAGCACAGTCGTCGTCGTCGTCGTCGTTCGACTTTTTCGCCGTGCGCGTGCGCGGCGTGCGTCGTCCGGTACGACGGAGAAGTGAGGGCAGCTGTTTTGAAATGCGTCCCAGCGTTCATCTCTGCTGGCCTGCTGTCATTTATGTTCTTTGAGAAACCGTTTTCGAACGGGAGGTTTGAATTTTTCAAGTCGTTTATTAGGATTCAGATCGAAAGATTGACATTTCAGCGTGAAGTTGGGATGCATTAATAACAAGATTGGCCGTACAGATTGCATACTTGCTTCTTCATCCCAATGCTGTACAATCATCATGACGAACTACATTTGCAAGCGGAAAATGTTTGTCAAGCTGGAAAATAATCCTCTGGTGTAGTGCACGTTGCATACATTTTGGCGTAAATCTTTTCTATGTGCAGTGAAGCATGCGATTTGGGAAACGAACGCTTTTGTTTTTTAATGTAATGAAATGTCTTTTTAAACTGATTTTTTCTAGTTTGAGAGATTTTCTCTATTCCCAATCAAATTATTAGTTTTATATTAAATTATATTAAACAATCAAACATGTAAATCATTAAGTATTCAGTATCGATTATTAAATACATCAGAATCATACAAATGATTCTTATAACGAAAGCTGCCATTTAATTTATGAAATTCTACCAAATTGCAGTCAAATATTTTAACTTGAGATATGTTTTGATAAGTGTTTGTAGGAAACTTGTTACTATGTTCTGTTGTTTGTTCTTCCTGATATTTATAACTGTAAACTCATAAAACTATTTCAAATCGCCTCAAGCCAACAATGGTCAACTAGTCGACTAATCAACTAGAAAGCCATTAATGCAACATGAATGTTATTCCGAATAGAAATTTTTATTCCATTTACCACAGCAGTACCATAGAATTATTATGATTCGCGAACCACGCACCCACACGCCCCACGCCTTAAGCCTGTACGGAAACACTCGGTGCCGTGGAACGACGCGGCACGTTCTCGTAGTCGCGCGGCGCAAAGAACACCTCCCGTTCGACGCCATCCTTCGTGATGACCCCGATACGGCACACGCCGCCCGAGCTTCCGTCATGGTACATCGCGTGGAAAACCGATTTCTTCACAAACTCCACGCACTCGGCCCGGGCCATACCCTCGCGGTAGTTTTCCTTCACGAAGCCGTAGATGTACGAGCTGCCCGAACCGCCGATGGTCACACTCTGGCGGATCTGCATACCACCGACCGGCACCGAGTACACCTGGCCACCGTGCTTCGGATCCCAGCCGGCGACGATGATGCCGGCCACGAGCGTATCACGGTAGTTGTAGCAATACTGACGGAACTCGTTGGCAGCATCCTCCACCAGCGGTTCCTCGCCGGTCTGATTCCTGCGAACGTGATGCAAACGTTAGTTTCTGCTTCGCGGAATCTTATGGGATCCTCTTACTCGTGATAGTTAAGCGAATAGGCAACGATATCGGCAATCGCCTGCGTGTCGGCAGCGGAACCGGAGCGGCAGCAGTAGATTTTGTCCGTCAGCTTCGTGAGCTTGTCCGTGACACGGTTCGCGACGTACGTGCCGGTGCTGGTGCGCGAATCGGCACCGATTACCACGCCACCGTCGAACTCCACCGCCATAATCGTTGTCTAGAGAAGAGAAATGTTTGGTTTTAGCAAATTCTGCATCATCATCCTCCGCCACTGCGCAGAGGTTATGTTCCGTCGCGCCGGGAATACCCGCGAAAGCAACGAACATAAAGAGAGCTGTTTACTTACTCCAGTGCTGTGGTGAGCATTTCTCCAATCGTTAGAGTAATCCATATCCATTTTGAACGTAAAGGAGTTTTATTAGGTTAATTAGCACAGAAACAGAAACAAATCGGACGATGATTGCAACTTTCGCGTTGTTGTTGTTTTCTTCTTCTTTTTCTTTCTTGTCCAATAATGACAATCAGTTTTTTTTTTAATTGTTTTGACAGCAGCCGTCAAATCTGTCAAATTATTCAAGCAGTGCGGTTCAGCCGGCCTCCACTGTGCCCAGGTGAGACAGTTGTCAAAGTTCTCACTTGGCCGTTCTCGCTTCGATCGTGCATTGCAGGAAACCTCGAGGCGAGAACGCTGTCGCACCGAATTGTATTTTGATCAAAATTGTTTGGAGTTTTAAGAATATCGTTTTTTTTTTTCAAACAAAAACCCTTGTTTTCATACTGCAAAATATTTAACAATATTTAAATTCATTTTAAATAGTGGAATTTTTGAATGTTGTGAGGTATCGCGCATGGTACCGCGCTTCTGTTCTGTGCGTAGTGAGCAACAGACGAGAAACCTCGTCGTTTGACGTCTCGATCGGTCTTCTCGCATCATCGTTCTCAGGTTGATATTCGGACGTGTAAAAGCCGCTTGACACCCGGCCACCTATCTGTCAAACGATGTTTTGTTTGCTGTTCGAATTTCGTAATTTCGCTGTTCAAACGATCGGTTAAGAATAAATGATATGCGAGAGTCTATTTTACTTTTTACATGAAGAAACACATGTGAAGTGTAGTGTGAAAGAAACAATTTCATATTAAATTAATCATTGGCTAATTAATCATTGGCCGCATCTCTTCGAGTCCTTACAAAACCCACTACGTCGGCTTTCCTGAACCAAATCACGCCTCGCGCCGACTCACTCAGATCATGAAAACGGTGGCATCTTGATACGCTGTCTCCTGCTTGACATCTCCTTCAGAACAGGACGACTGTATGGCTCTTCCTGCAGTTTCTGCTTTGTCGCGTAGCCACACTGAAAGAGTTCTTAAGTCTGCTGTCCAGTCCCATCTCAGCAACTGTGGCAACTTCTTTGTGCATCGCGTTTGCTACTAAACTTTCGGTGCAGAGCAGACATGATTTCATCCGTTCACGTTTTGCGAGCATCACGTTTTGCTGCAGGTAAATCGTAGGCGGGTTTGGTGATCGTTGATGTCGAGACGAGCGTTCTCCTCATGACATTTTAAGAATATGTTTGCGCGTGTTCGCCCGTTACAGAAAAAATACATCAATTTCGGATCCAGCAGCCAGAAGGAAAAAAATCCCTTTGGTGGTCTACAGGCCTTCTCATAAAAACATGAGTAATAAAATATCAAGCTCCTCAACACTATTATGAGCATACCTACACTACAAGCATACCGAGCAAATTTAATTCTAACAATATTTCATTAGCTGCACCTCGTGTTTGGGGTGTGAACTAAAATTAATGCCATTCAGAGATAATGCGGATAATTTTGCAACTAGTTTAGTTTACCATAATGAAGCAACATAATGAACCATAATTAACCATACTACAATGGCAGCGTACGTGAATTCGATCAGCAGGGATAAAAAGGATATTTTATAGCATAATCCAGCTTACCATCATATAATAAATTTATGGCACGCGATGTTAGTTCAAGTATCCCCCGTGAGCTAGTCCAACAGCGCTTTGGTTACGAGCACAAACACCAGATGGGGATATACAAGTTCGTTAAAATACACATAACTTTAACGAACCGATTATCCTTTTTCTTGTTAAGACATTCCTCATCGTTACATTGTAAACATAACGCCAGTTGTATGATCACGCACACGCTAATCATAATTTAAAGTAGCAAATTGTGTCAAATGCTAATGTATATCCTTATAAAACGAAGCTACAAAGCTAGGAATGTTTGTAAATTTCCAATACGGAGCGAACACTATCCAACCACGTGTAGTTTTCAAAATCAAACAACCACTCGAAACCAATTACCGACAAAAGCTTATATCCTTTCCACACTTTTATCGGTGTCTTTGAACAATTTTTCGCATTAAAACAGTCTCAAAGGGTTCGCTCGCTCTACCCCCTCGACGCTAGAACGTGCCCGGATTATTGTCTTAAATTTTCGAGACGCCAGCAAACCACGGCCAGCAGCTAGCCACCGAACCGAACCAAAACTTCCCGCCCGGAAGATGACAGAAATTAATGTTTTCTTCGCTGAGGAACATCCCGAACGAAAGTTCGATAAGGCAACATCATAATTTACGAGGCCATATGCGAGCAATGTTTTTTTCGGTGGACCTCGCTGGTGTGTGTGTGCGTGCGTCCGTTCCGCCAACCAGCCTCGATGCCGCCTCCGTGCGATAAGATGTGATTGCCGCCCCCTCCCTAAGTGTGTGTGTGTCCCGCCACTCACCCACAACAACAATCGAAATATCGAAAAGCATCCTTTTGGGAGGGCGGGCTACGAAAGCGGTTCGCCTCTGCTATCGTAAAGACAAAGCTATCGAATGCACGTCGCAGACCGATGCTGCCAGCAGCAGCAGCAGCAGCAGCAACGGTAGAACAAACAAACGCCAAATAGCAACCAGTAAAAGTAACGAAAATCGAAAATCCGCAAAACTTTCCACCGAAGAGGAAAAAAGCGAGAGAGATATAGAGCGCGAGAGAGGACGAAAGAGAAAAAAAAGGCCACTCGTACCAATCGACAACATGAACACGTTTATTTGGCAAACAGCTCAGCTGGGTTCGGTCCCGGAGGGAGCCCGAGGTGGGGGCCCAGCGAGCAGGAAAATTATGAACGCTTGCTGGTACTTGCGAATGGAACTCGTGCCACAACTACAAGCGATAATAGTGAATGCTTGAGCCTGAGACTTCCGTTGAGAAAAAAAGCATCCACAGAGCTGGACTGTTTCACTTTCACGATAGTTTTTCCTCCCATTCGGTAACGCCGGTCGAGAAAGTTTTCCACGCTGTCACCATTGCCCCTCCCCAGGTCGAAGTTGTTCTAGCGACGACCTCCGGCGTCAGAAGCGCGAGTCTGGGCCTTTGTTTTCCTGTCCTGCAGAAGTAATTCGCCGCTGGTTACTTCGATGGCTGTTGATTCGTTTGGTTGTCCCCCGACAACGCTGGAAGAATGTTGCATCAGCGGTTATTTGTTGATGATTTACGTCGGAACCCACCTATTCCCATATTTGATCACATCCATTCTTCAAACGGTATGACAATGATGACGCCTGATTTTTAGAGATCTATTCGTTGTTATTCACGTTATGATCCGTACTTGAAACGTTTTTTTTTAATGATTTCTTCAAAACTATTGCTTTCCTTTAGTTCCAGAAATCTCTAGGGCAACTACAGCGACAGCAATTTGAGCGCTACGCAGTTGAAGAACATTGAAATGTGTGAGTAATAGCTCCAATTGTACACATTTTAAGTGTAAGGACGAATTACTTTCGCCATTATTCTTACTAAAAAGTGAAGATATGTATCTCCCATCATACAAATTGTGAACAAATTGAGTGAAATCGTGAGAACAATCGCAACTGCCCGGTGGCCACCTATCGCGGACCTATATGGCCCTCCGGCGGCACACTGCACTGTCAGTCACAATGAAGGTTCGGGTCGCTGCACTGTCTGTGCTGCTGTTAGCTGCAATCACGCTCGCCCTCTCCACGCCAATGTTGAGCCCCGTTGAAACGAACGCACCGTGGGTACGGATCATCACATTCTTCGACGAGATACAGCAGCACCATCTGCGGGGGTCCGTTGGTGGTGCCTGCTTTTTTGGCCCACCCAACACATCCTGGTGGCAAACGGTACAGAGTCAGGCCGCGACGCCCCACGATGGGTTCCGCGTGTTCCGGGCGTGCAGTGGCGTGGGATGTTTGGCGATCGAGACTACGGCCAGGGACACCAAGTGTGCGTTGGTCGTTGCGAGCGTTGTGAAGGTATGTTGAAGTTTGGAAGACAGCGGTGGAAGATCTTCTAGAGCAGAGGATTTATATATGAGTGACGGTTGCTCTCTTGCACATGTATTCTGTTTGAGGCACTTTTTCCATTTTCTAAGACAGGTATTCTCCCTCTTCTCTTGGAAAAGGTTATCCCTATTAGACTTTTTTTCAGGAGGGTAACCGTTTTTTACATAAGGCTACAGCGTTCTATGTACGTCAAGTATTTTTTGTCAGACAGGTTCTCTCTCTCTCATAAAGGTATGCTTTCTTAGACGGGTATTCTCTATTAGACTGTTTATCTCTTAGAGCATATTTTCTCTTAGGTTATCTTAGGTTATCTTAGGTTATCCCTGATAGATAGGTATTCTTGAGATGTCTCCAAGGGTTAGGGAACTTCCGAGACTTTAGCTAGTTTGAAGATTTGAAGTTGTGCGTTGTTTACTTTAACGATAATTCCCTCTCCCTCATTACACTCGCATCCTACAGCGCAAGTTACACGACCAAATGGACTTTCTATCTCGCACCGCCTACTGGACCCATTCGGCCGTCCATGTGCTTGTGTGGGAAGACTTCCGGCCGGTGGAAAGTGAGCGTCAGATCACCGGTACCATCGTTTCGTTCGGAGTGACGCGTGTGCTGTTGCTGTGGCTCGATACAAGAACACACCGGTTTAACGTGCTCCTTCCGCTGCTGTTTCAACGAAAACTGGCTTCGATCTCCCAACGCCAGGCCCACCATTCCCTGGCCGCCTACAACCAGGTGGCCAATCTTCACGGGTTTCTGTATAAAACGCTCTACAACACGCTCGTCCCGTACATCTACCGATACAATAGGGTTTTCGGTGGTTCGGACTACCGTTTCTTGGAGACGGTGCTGGCGCATCAGAATGCAACGCACCAGTGGATCTACCACCATTCCACCGACTTGACGATGAACTCAACCGATCTGAACTACGTCGACCGGAAGCTGCTGAAGGCGAAGCGGGTCGCGTTCTCCTTCAATCGACTGCTCCTTTCCGATGCGAACGAAACGGAAAAGCTCTACCTGAACACGTTCGACGGGACGTGCGTGCTGGTGCCGAGGAAACCGCTCCAGACGTTCATCCTGAGACTGTGGCAGCCGTTCTCGCAGTACCTCTGGTACACGGTGCTGGCGATCGTCATGGCGTCCATCCTCGGCAATCTCGTCGCCCCGAGGCTGTTCGCGGTCAACTACATCCTCGCCGTGCTTTTCGGTGGTGTGATGGTCGACTACCACCTCCGGGCGTTCGATCGCGCTATACTCTCCGTGTTCGATGTGCTGGTGTTTCTGCTGAAGGAAGCCTACACGGCCAAGATCATCACGTACATGATCCAGACGAGGTACGAGCCGGAACTGGAAACGCTGCAGCAGCTGGCCCGGAGCGGACCACCGCTGAAACTTGCGCCCGGTGACTATCAAAGCCTCCGAGAGCGTCTCCACTCGCTGGCGAGCCTGCAGCTCGTGATTCGCGACGATTTCAGCCGGTTCAACACAACCTGGCGCGACTACTTTCGACCCGAGTTTGCCCACGTCGTGCCCTGCAGCTACGGGCGGGCGTTGGTTAGTTCGCACGAAATGCAGGAACCGGATGCGCCACAGTTTTACCTGTTGCGCGAGAAGCTTCGCATCCAACCGGAAGCGTTCACGTTCACCAAGCGCAACCCGTTTATGGGCCGGTTGCGTTTCTTTTTCCAGTCCCTGTCGGAGACCGGCATCTACGGGTCGTGGTTCAGGCAGGATCATTACGCGCAGGATCGGACGCTGGCGCTCGACGAGATACTGCGGTTCGAGAATCTGGCGTCGCTGTTCTACGTGCTGCTGGTTGGGTATGCGGCCGCCATTGCTGTGTTTGCGATCGAGTTCGGTGTGTCGTACGGCCGGAAGCGCATGAAGCAGACGCGGGCTAGGAAGGTACTGAAGCAACGGGTTGTGGCGAGGATGCGATGGATGAAAGTGAAGCAAAGTTTAAAGTAAAGTGGCTTTGCCGCATTTCATGATGAACGCGTTTCGCCTCAACGCGTTTAAGAGGCGTCCTGGATCAATCAGCCCGAATGTATGCAATGGGTATTGTATTGGCATAGTTTTCATAAAGCGCATCCTCTGCAAAGCTGCACGTTTTCATGGCTAATAAAACGTTGTCTATAAATTACATACATTTAGGCGCACATTTTTCAGGTTGTTGATTTTTCAAGACAGCAGCAGGGACAACAATTTCTTAGAGTTCGGACCTTCCGCATATTGCACTTTATGAGGTTAGTAAAGGTTTTGCCATAGAAGGCTCTATCTTCTTTCCGAATCTGTTAATATATTCGACTTAGAGGAAAGAACTACTCTAAAGATATGAAGACGACGTTTGATCATTTGATTTTTTTCTTTATAATATTGTTGTTTGGACTTCTTATAAATAAAAAATCTGTACTAAATTCTAGTAAAATAATTAAATTGAGATTTTGTCCCGAAAACGTTTAACTTGCTGGAAAACAGATCGCATTTTATCGCGTGTCATACAGATTGCGTACATTCAGGCGCTAATCGACTAAACGAACCACCAATGAAATGGATAGCTGCTGGTGCGATAGCAATACAGTGGCCCGGTGACAAACGATTCGCACTGTCACATCCCGATAACAGACGCCCCGTCAAGGCACACTTCCGTCCACAGCCAATCGAACCACAGCTCAAACAAAGCTCATAAAAATTGTGAAATCAACCACGCAATTTCCTCTCCGCTCCCGCCAGCCACGCCTCGCCCACCGATCGGACGATCGTGGGCAAACAAAAGACTGGCTGCCACGTTGCCCTCAGCAGCGTAATAGATGCCATTCCTTCCAACCGTTCACGGGTATCAGCACGGGCGGGTCACGTCACGGAACTTCCGTAACTGGATCGGAGCACAATAATAGATTAAATTTTCCCGATCATTTCTTCACAATTGTACCAATCTTCGAATCATCGAAGCAGCATCGCCGTGCTCCGGTGGTAGCGGAGCGTCGTGATAGCGACAACCCGAGGTAGCGAGCTAAAAACGGCTCTTTGTTGGCTGATGGTGAGTGGGGTAAGGCTAGCGTTCGAGCACAAATACAGCTTGCCCGAGCAAACAACAACTGCAAAAACTGTTACACACACACACATGGTTGATACCGCACCAAAGCTGCCCTAGTTTTTCCATCCGTTCCGCGCTCGAAATGGTTTTATTTTATTTAAGTTTTTGACTCTTTCTCCCTGTGTGTGTGTCTTTTTGTTTCTTGCACTTTCATTCTAGTGCCACGTGCTTCCGTTCCTGCCACTGCTACCCTGCCCGGATCGGGGACGTTTTCATTTTGACGAGCAGGACGCTTTCGGTTCGGCTGCAGCGATTGCAAAGCTCATCATATTGTGACAGTTGCAGCGTCGGGGAAGCTAGCTAGCATCCGGCTAACCGGGCTTGCTCATTCATGGAAAAGTAATCATATCAGACCAATCGGCAAAGCGGTGGCCAGCTTCGGGCGATAAAAAGGGTAGCGGTGGAGCACGAAGAAAAAGAAGCATGAACCAAAAACATTGAAAAAACGAGCAAAAAGACCCGTCTAGCTCGATGACAGCGGCCGATGTGAATGTAAACGAGGGAGCGAACCAGCGGGTGGACAAAAACAAACGATGCAATTTAAGATGATTGGAAACTACTTTATTATCGAGCTGTTGGTGGTGGTGGTGGTGGAACTTTTTGGGACAGGGAAGAACGAATGCACACGGGCAACGACGAAAAAAACGCTGCACCGAGGTTGTATTGTCAACGGAATAGAAATTAAAAAACAATTCCGTTCTTTCGTTCGTCCCTTCCTGCGTGCGCTTTTGCCCTTCGCTCATCGTTTCGGTTCATAATTGGATGGCTGCTGCTGGTGGCACATTAAAGCGTGGCGCGAGTGTTGTTTGTTCGTTCGGAAAATTACAGCGTGTGTGGATGTGTGAGTGGGAGAAATAAAACTCCACTCCAAACCACATGAAAGGAGATGAAAGCGCTGCAACAAGCGCGAACGTGGTCAAACCGGGAACCGGGTTCTCCTGCCAGGAACGGGTTGTTTCATAATGAACCGAGCTTGTCACGTGAACATTGAGAGTCTGGCGTTAAAAGCTGCGTTTGTAACACAATATAGTTAAAAAAAGTCCATACTGAAATGGTGTTATTGAGGTATTTTTGTAAAAGGTATTCAGTTTGACCATTCGATAGTGTGTCTGGTACAGTAGCTGGATAATTCGTATCGATTCTGGTGTGCCGTGTTGTATTGGTAATACACTAACAAGATAAAAGCTTATTTTGGTAAAGTAACAATTTTCCATTATTAATGAAAACATTAGAACAATGAAAACATTTGTTGAAGCCATGCATTTTAAAACTGAGCAAAATGCTGAAACACATAGTTTTGTGTTGAAAATGGTGTACCTTGGAGCTCATAATCAAAATTTGCGCCTAAATGTATGTAACCTGGCAAATATTACATTTCATTCATGAATTTACTGATTTTACAGTACTCGAAAGAACCTTCATAAATGGTTGCAATCTAAAAATATGGGTTCGAACGAGATTGTGGTCGAAATGGTAAACCTGATTTGTGAAGAAAAAAGTATTAAATGAAAAAAATCGAAACGATTTCATTTAGAGTCGATGAAGACTTGCATACATTTAGGCGCTGCAATGTAATGCAAAGCCTGCAGACATTTCGAAAACAGCGCAGATAATGAGCTAATAGTACGTCGCAAAAGCGTTTGTTAAGCGTGAATTGTATACTTTTGGGATGATTTATCATAAATTGTACCAAAAAGTATGCAAATTGTATTGGGATGCAACTGTTGGGATATGTTAAACCACGAATTGCTTGATTAATTACGGCTTGAACAAGCAATTCTTAAGTAACCTTCCTGGACTGAAATCTTCCAAACATAAAACAAAATTCGCATATATTCCTCTGAACATACTTTAACATTCTTCATTCCGTTTATGTCCATTTCTCCCCCAGAAAACACGCAACCCCAAGAGCAACACATTGCATTAATGCTGCAAGGGTAAATAAGACGCCTTGGACAAAAAAAAAACGAACGTCCCACCGCACGGCTTGGAAGTTGCGACGGCGACATATTGAACTGGTTGAATATTTAACGTGCGTTAGCGTCTCACGGTACATTAAGGCAGCCGGCTGCCAACTTTCGCGCTGCTTGTTTTCGTTGCGCCCATATCCTTAAACGGTTTGGGGATTTTATGTTTTCAACGCGCCGGGCACCATCGGGAGCGGCTTAGTCTGCAAAGTTTTTCTTAAGCATCCGGGGCGCGCCGCAGAAGTTGCGATGTGCTGTTTAACATGACACACGTGTTGGCAGTGAGTTTGAAACCGCTGCGAGCCCGATGGGGGAGGTTAATGAGTTTCAATGTTCGGCTTGGAGCGTTCCTGTGAGCTAGGTGGGTAAGCGTATCAGCCCGTGTTTTGTAAAGAATCGAATTTAGGTTGTATAGAAGAGAGTGATAGGGAAAGAGTACTGATTGGATAGAAAGAACGTGCACACTGTGAAACCAAATTATAATCGTCTGAATGCGTTTGCGAAGAGCAGAAGGGTATGGATGGCATGTTGATTGTTGCAACAATCCTTTTCATAACGGATATAAGATTAGTTGCACTTCTCTTCTCGGTTGGTTGCCTTCCCGGTCAGTCGCTCTTCAGGGCAGTCCTGATTGTCCTTGAGCTTGTATTCACCTAAACCACATCCCGGCCAGAAGCTTAACCTCCCGCTGCCGGAGCTAAATGATGAGTCAGGTGGAGTGAATGCCCGATCGCAATCAAAAGTCGGTTCAACCGGCAGCATAAGCCGCTCGTTGTCTCGTTGACTGCTTTCGGGACCTGCTCGAGAAGGCTGAAGCTGGGACAATGAGCCATCACCGAGCTGCTCGTAACCCACGACGCAATACGCATCCGAGCGCATGCAGAACCGGTGCAGCAGGAGCCGCCACCATTACGGAGGATTATAATCAAATTTAATTAAGGGATTAGGGACACACCACTCGCGGTTGTTTCCGCTTCCACACGCCTGCTTCCGGATCCTGGGAAAATGGCTCACCTCAACGTTTGCATGCTGGACCGGGTGGTAAGAAAAGCCACGTTTGCTACGTTGTCCTTTAAAAAATGTGACAAAATTGCTTGAGCTTCAGTAACACCTGGAAGCGCTTCCCGGAAGACGAGATGCATCGTTATGTCGGTGCCACTCGAACCGAGGCTCTCTTGGCCTGGTTTTAATGAGTGCGAGTGCATCTTACACGCTTCGTCTTCGATTTCCCATTTGTTTCCGCCCCAGGAAGCGAGCGGTCGTTGGAAAGTGACTCGTTCGGATGCAGTTTAGCCGATTCTTCCATCCACTTCGGCACGCTCGTCAATATAGGGGGCAGTTAGGCTGAAGAGGATTTGTGTGTTTTTTTTCTCTCTCTCTCTCTCTCACGCTCTTTTAAAATCTTGATATAAGTCGTAGTGAATGTGTTTCTTTTTCTTTCGTTTTCTCACACGCTCACGGCTACTAATAGCGGGACCGAGTAAGTCACGTAACGTAAACTTTCGTGCCTGAGAGCGTTAAGGAAGTGGCACTTGAGGGTGTGCGAAGGGAGCGGAAACGGATGAGGAAACCAAGACGCGGTGATGGATGCACGAGGATTAAATTGCATTTATGGAATCACTGTTAAGTCGGCCTTTACAGTGATGGAAATGGAATTAGAGATGGGTTAAACCAAGGATAGAACAGCAGTAAGCAAACGCAAAGCATGATCATTGGAATAATTATACTGTAACGGAGATTTGCATACATTCAGGGGTAAATTGATTGAAATTAAAGAATAAATTCAGCTATTTAAACTAAAATTTCTGATGGATTAATCAAGTTTCCTATTAAGTAATGTCTTAAACCTGTTAGATAAAAGACTACATGTTTAATAGTTTACATTTATGCCACTTCCGAGGAAATATGAACATAACAAGACAAAATGCTTTATAAATTTGGCAGGTATTCATGTTGAAATTAATAAAAAGAATTAAAAAATCAATATGATGCGAATTAAATTGCCCATTACGATACAAATGACGGTTCTACGTGCCGTTGAAAGAAATTGTTAATTTTGATTGTGATAAAAGTCAATAGTGAGTCTCTTCAAACGCAAAAACTACCTCATCACTGTACCGACCTTTTTCACTTCCTGTGCTCCAGCGTATCAGTTTTCGAACGTATCTAAATTGCGGAGGAAAAAAACGGACCCTCTCGAGTGCAGCTGAGCGCGTGCCCAAGTGTCGACGATTGGTAAAACACCTACACGAACGCATGCAGCCCGCCCGCTCATGATACGAGCGGGTGCTCTTCTCGAGGGTGTCTGAGATGGCACCGAGGGGGCGCCCGCCACGCTTAAGCAATCACGTACCTCCCCAACGGAGAGTTACATCCCGACCAGGGACGGGATGCACACGGGCGGGCAGTTGCGATTTCTAATCGATTACCACCGATGCCGCTCACTGAACCGTATAGGAGTAGCACACCCATTCGCATAACGCACGGAAAGGGTAGTAATCAAATTGTGACCCCGGTTGTGTAAATATTTGATTTATCGACACCCGCGAACCAGACGACGTGCGTCGGCCGTGAGCTTTTGCACCGCACCGCAGCCGTTTGTTTGATTAACGGCAGCTAAGTGGCAGCGACAATGATCGCGCGGATGGTGCGTCTCCCTGGGAGACGGGTGACCATTATTGCGGTGGACGACATTAATGAGTTAGAATTTCATTTGCGGCCATCAATCGCGTCGCTCTGGGGCTCTGGGGTTAGCATCGGCGATCGATCGAAGGCTGGCCAGCTCGGTGGGGCAGTTCCCTATCCGTGCCGCGTATCGGTGATTATTTGTTCACTGACCCAGCAATAAGCAAACAAGCATCCAGCTCTGACCTCAAGTCCTTCCCTACCCGGGGTAACTTATGGTAGCCTGTGGGAAGAAAGCGTATATATATATATATAAAGTGCGCTTGACGTAAAGCGAAGCGAAATAAAAGTCCAAGTAAATTATAAATACACAATACATTCCTCGACGGTAGGGATAAATGGGAAACTACCGAGGCTTATCAATGGAGCGCCAGGCCAACCGAAAGGGACGATTTTCCAGTGCATATGTTTATCTTGGCGGTGCCATCGCCGGTCGAGGATAGTGAAACCCCCAAGTGAAGATTGGGATAGAGACGGCGTACTGATGGACAGTGGGAGCCTTTGCGATCATAAATATGCTGCAATAATCTAGTTTTCCGTGGTTTTAGTAAATATTGAAGCATACTTCCAACAGTTACCTCATTCTCACACCTGGCGCCGGTTTGTGTCTCGGATGGATTTCACGCCTGAAAGTATGCAATGAATTCAGGGAATTTTGTGCATGGTAACTTTGATAATTGGTTCGACTTCCTCAGCACTCATACTTGTTATTACTTTTTAATGATTAAGTAGCAAAAGAAAAATAGCCTAAAATAATATCGCAGCAAGATGTAAAATTAAAATGCATACCTTTAGGCGTATGCAGGCCCTGATTCAAATCAAGAGCTAATGAAGAGGTGTTCGATATATTTTAAACTAAACTCAATTTCACTTTATACTTGCAGAATAGTCTGTATGTGATTTTGGAGATATTTTTAAAGTTAATTTTGAAAATTTTACGAAACTAATTCAATTTGTATTGTTTTGTCTAAAACAGCTTTTTTATTTATGATTTTCTTCAATCTGTTGAGAAATTGTTACGAAATTATCTGTGTGATGCATATATGACATTTTCATTTATCATGACTTTCAATTTTAAAATAATTGAATTGAGGATTAAGGAATGTCTTTTCCTCCATTTTGTCACTTTTGCAATGAATTCCTGTATAACATATTTAAGAAATTTACCTCTAATTTATATCGGAATTTTATATTACAGTTGGTAATGTTTACGCATTCAAAATAAAAATGCAGTTTATGACCGCATGATGCCCACTGTGTCGAGAGAAACACAAATCCTCCCATTCCTCTGCAACAACCGTCCATCCGTAAAATGGAATGAAAAATCGTTCGACGGCAAACATCTTTCATCCCACACCACCTTCCCTCCCACCTCCCCACCCCACCGGGTCGATCGGGAAAGCTTGTGAGGAGCTCGCCGACATAAGCAAGCGAAAGCTCCCGAAAATACCCACGCTGCCATGTGGCGGGGGTCGAAACCGTCCGAGGACGATACATTTGTCATAAGAAGATTAAGCCGCGCCCGTGCGCAGCTACGAGTTGTGAGATCTCGTTTTTATTTCGCCCCTTGTTTGGGGAGTAGGATTTACCACTCATATGGATGTGGGTGGAAGCGAGTGTGTGTGTGCACGCCCGCTTGTTGATGTGTGGTCAGGTTTTACCGATGACCGATCTTAAGGATGTTTTTTCGAGGCCCGTGGGTCAGTCGCAGTGTATTTGCGAGTTGGGTATTTGAAGAGGCTTTATTTGTTGTGTTTGTGTATTTATTCAACTCACTTCACATAAACAGTTTTTCAGTTTGATCCTACGGCGCTGACCGGTCGGCCACGTGCCGGACTCCGGTTGATGTGGGTCCTTGGGGGGAGTGAGCTGTGGGTGGGTTTGTGGAGATTCGGATGAAGGATGCGGAATTGTTATTCATGCCCGTTTCTACAAATATTGGTTCGGTGCGCCCAATCGCTCGAAGTAATTTCCTTGTGCCGGTGGGCTTATTCGATTGATGAGCAGAGATTTTTCTTTATATTTGAAAAATATGCTAATGCTTTGGGGCGAACGCGGCCAGTGGGAAGCGAGCTGTTGGTTTGCAGCGCAGATAAAAATTGACCTAATGAACGAAGCTGTGTGATCAATTATTGCACTCTATTTGTGTCTAAAATGTAACACTATATTGCTTCAAATGTCAAAAAGCCTTGCAATCAGGCTATTACGGGCAAACTCAACAAAAGCACACAAACAGTTAGCGCAGCATGTGTGCGTCGAAAGCGAATTGAGCGAACCGGTCACGTAGGAGATTTGTTTCAGTTACTGCTAAAGCCGGCGGGAAGGATCAGTCGGGCGGCGATGCGCCTACGTAGAAGTGGCACATTTGTCAGTGCGAGCGCGAGAAAATTCATATGAGCTCAGCTGCCGCGACCACCGCGGCCATGGCGGGTAGGGTATCGAGTAATGCGGTTCAATTTATTATATTTCACACAAGATTAAAGCGCGGTACGTTGTACGTAAACAGCACGTTTGGGGTCATGAACAGTCTTGCAGACGTTTGTGTGAATGGTTTCGTGCTAGGAGCGCGAGAATTGTAGTCTGCTCTGGCCGAGAATGTGTTGAACTTGTTAATCAAAAGATGTTAGCTACGCTTAAAGAGAGTATTCAAGATATGGTAACAAGTATCTTATTTTGCTCATGGCATATTTTCCGTTTGATCACGGTTTCATAGCTAAAGCAATCTCTGGTTTACATTAAATTGAATAGTTTTTGGCGCTATTCGAACATATTAGCCTAAAAGTATGCAATCTAAGGGACTTCCAAAACAAAACGAATTACAGTTATGATTGTTGTTTTACTCTTTTAATGTTGATAAAGCATTCAGCTAAGGATAATTATGAACATACGCCTAAAAGTATGCAATCGTTACATTTTCTCTTTACTTGGCTTTTACTCTTTACTTTACTTTTTCTTATTTATATTATCTTGGTTAAAAAGAAACTAACTTATCTATGTAACAGTTACTGCTTCTGACTATCACTGGCCATAAGAGTTCCAATACATTGATAGCTATGACTTGTTAAAGCGCCATTATGTATATTCGTTTCAATCGTCTCCCGGTGGGATGTGGCCATAACAATAGCGCGACTTAAATTGATCCCGTTCCTTGAAAGTGCTGTTTACGTGTCCCCTAATGATAGTGCTAACGATTCGGTCCATCACACCACCGGCAATTAGCCTTCCCGATGCCAACTGATCGTCCGCATCATTACCGCACTCTACAATCACCCCGATATAAAGCAGATAATTGCAGCTGCAACGTGTCAACTGCAGTCGGCACATAATTTTGCGCCGAAAAACACTATCGCGTGATTTCGGGTGCCCGGGTTCGAGTAGCGGATTTCATCCACTGTCTTCGGTTGGGTCGGGCTCGGCACGGAGCACGGTGCATGGGGGTTTTTAATGTTCGATGCAGTGCGCACACACACGTATGAAGACTTGCTCGGTTCAGTTCAGCTGAACGCGAGTGTTATCGTTAATGAAAATCTATCAACTATTGGATGCTGCAGAGAACACGGCGTGAAACGAATTAGAGATAACACTTAGAGTGGGGTAGTGGATTGTTCGTATGAGGCAGAAGCTAGTTGTTTGCAGAATGTAATTGTCTTCTGCAGGGTTTAATGGAGTATAGAGAGGAGCATTTCCGAAGATGTGGAATTTCTTGGCAGATTGCACGCTGTTAGTAACATGTTTGTATCTGCTAATGTATATCTGCTAATGAAATGTCGAGCTTACTCTGGTTGTCGGATCAATTAACAAGCTTAACAACAAGCTTATCTTATATTAATAGTTTTGATGTATTAATGCTCCTTTTAATGACTAGGAGAATAGGAGTTGATTCTTATACTTTATTCTTTACAAAAATCCAACTAGGTGGAAAATGTTTAACAATTGCATACTTTTAGGCGAAATGTCACTAAATTAAGTGCTCATCAAAACACCTAATTTCGCAGAAAATTGTATAATGCTTATTAATTCAACGGTTTTAGATAAATGAAGTATGTTGTGCATTTTTATTTTCAATGTCTCAAGTTGTTTCTCTTGATTGGCTTGATTTCTTAAGAGGTACATTGAAATTGTTATAACCGATTAAATAATTTAATTTAACAAGGTGTGGAATAGAAACGTATTATTGAACGCAATCATTTACTTAAACAGCTTTCATTGCATCCGAACTACTTCCAGCACGGAGTAGATAAATTGAGATATAATAATTAGCCGCGCTAAGACCGAACACCCACTTAAGCACAACCGATATGTTTCTTGTGTGTCGTTTCGTCGGCATGGCTAAGCAGCTTCCATCGCCACCTGCTCAATAATGCCGGCTGAGAGGGCTTAAGCATGCTCGTATTTATCGCCCTACAATCCGATAAAACCGAGCTCACGTATCGCCTGCACCCACTCGAGGCATTACTCACAGCGTGGCTGTTTTGCAAACCGAGCCCCGAGAATCGGCCGGGCCAGCCGCCGGCCTCCGTGCAACAGGTTCGGCAGCCGGCCGAGAGCTTCCTAATGGCATCGGAAGGGCCTAAATCGACGGACCGTAGCGTAAGCCATTATCGTCAAGGCGTCGGAGGAAAGTTTAAACAAATTTATGGCATTTTAGATAAAGGTGAAACAATCTCTCGGAGCGGCTTTTCGGGTTGCTTTGTTCCGACCGGTCGACCGGCGATAAGAGCTTTGGGCTGGATGGGGCTGCTTATGTTCGGCAGGGATTAAACCGGGTGTTTCTGTTGGTGAGATGGCTTGTGTATGCATATGGACTTAGGATCGACGAAAGGATGCAGCCGGGAGACTTGTTGCAGAGTGTAATCAATTTAAAAATTAGTAGTAATTATTGAAACGTAGAATCTGCTTGATATAGTTTAAGTATCCAACGGACCCTGCTGGCGCAGCCCGGGACGACCTCACCGGATCGGCTGTATTAAGCTAATGAATTTGCTCACTCGTTAAAAACGCCCGTTTGCACGGCGTAACGATTATTCGTGTAATAAAGTCTAAATTTGTTGATGTAATGGCAATGGGCCGATTAATTCGCTTTGAGTTTTCGCACGAGAAAATAGCACAAGATTGCATTGCGCAACAGAAGAAAAAAAAACGCTGCCAGGCTGCGAATCGCCACCGTCGCACCGGCACCGGCAGGCAAAAACACTGTTAAGAGATTAAGCATAAAAACTTTCCTTCGAAGCGGAGCGGTCCGAGCGCACGCGCGCCTTTCTCGAGAGGTTTACGAGGCGAATTAGCTGCGCCATCGCGACGTTAAAAGCAACAGTAAACGGCGATAATACTAACGCCCTGCACCCGTAACTCTTTTAACGGGGTAGGTTGACAAAACTTTATTTCACGCCGTACTGAAGGCGCTACCGCTACTACGGTTGCGTCTCATTATCATCAACAAATTAAGGGATACCGTTGTTTTAATTCATCAACATTAACTCCCGGCGCCAACTGGCAAGTTGGGTGACCCGCGCCACCCCTCCGGGACGGGTGCTTAAAAGCTGCTCCAGCCACTCGGTTGAATCCTTCACGGGTATCGCTAGGTACGCGAAGAAAATGTCTTGAGGAAACCCGTTTTTTTGCGTTATAAGTTTTCTGAAACTAAAGGTACTGCTGTAATGGATGGGATACAGCGCAGACACATTAATTATAGGTTAGGGTACAATTAGGATTTTTTTTATTTGCGTTCCCAGTCCTTTGGAATCCTGGAGAATGTTTGAAAGGATTCCGCGGAAATAATTAAACAGCGATTGTGATATATATTCATAATAGTACCGTCCAGCCAACATGAAAAACGCTTTATATCCATGGAACAATGGCCAACCGACCAGTTTGATTGAAATTTATCCAATAAAATAAGTTAATAAAGCGGGAATGTAGCGTTTGCCGAGCATGTTGCATGCGTTTTAAATGATACATACGAATTACGCCAAAATGTATGCAATAGGCACTACGGAAACGATTTATTGTCGTTCTATTGACGCTTTATTTCGTGTTTGGTTCAGTATGGAACGATGACTGGTATTTCGTTCTGATTGCATTCATCAGAGATGAAAAGACCGCTTCACCGAAATCTATACAATTCACATAACACAAATCGTTGAACGATAATTCCAGCATTGCAAGAGCCCGGCCCAGCGGGGAATATTTTTGTAACTGACAATCAAAGTATTAACAACGCAAAAGTAACGCTTTGGTGTAAAGCAAGCTGCATAACTTTAGGCGCTTATTTTGAGTCTCATAAGCATGCGCATCCGTTTAACAGTTTTAATGTCATTAATATTACATTTAGTCTAATTATCAATCAACTATTCCTTTACAGCCTGTAATTATGAATTGATGAATGTTCACAAATTTATGTTAAGTTTTAGGGTATGGCAAGGTCATTGTTTGTTTCAGTGTTTGTGCATTTATTGGATTCAATACTCCTGAAAGTATGCAATCTATTCGAAAAAAAAGTATTTGGTAATAATATGAATTTATCAATATCTGTTATAGCCATTGCTTTTGTAGTATACATCGTCGGTGGTCTCTGTTGGGATCGTCAAAACTTTTTTCATAGGAATTTATCATCCAGATGCACTCGCTTTTCAAAACCGTAAACCATAAATCCATCCGTAGAGTGTAGTAGAAAATGTAATTCCAATAACACCACCCCGTGGTAACGGGTGCCCGGTCGCGGGAGTAATTTCCAATAAACAGCACATGCTCCAACGTGCAAAACCCACCTCCCGCGTGAGGCAGCTTCCTCGGCAACGTGTGATATCCTTCCGCCGGACGGAGGCACCGTCGGCATTACACGGTTACACGGCAATTACACCAACAACCGTGGACGTGGACGTGGTAATGGTGTGTCCGCGAAATCCTGCCACGCCAGTATTAATTACGGAATCGTTGATGACAATTTTACGAGGACACCCTGTGTTCGGTACGGTGTCGTCGATGGCCACAACCCGGTTGCTAATATCCCGGAACCCGTGGCTACGAAGATTCGCATCTCGAGAAGAGGGCGCTCGAGCGAAAAAACGCAACGACAACAGAGTGACCCCATCGGGCGCGTATCAGGCGAACCCATCGGATCGGACAATAAACCATTAACATTTTGTCGCTGCTGTCGCGCGGCACTGGGGCGAAAGGGGACCGACCGCTACCCTTTCCGTTTCCGAACCGAGCCCCGGTGGCCCGGTGGGTGGGGATAAAATAAATTTTCCGCAAAATTTTATGCAAGCAATAAAGCAACGCTTTTCAGGCGAACCTATTTTGCAGCGCGGGTGGACTTGCGCTTCCGGCTGCGCGGCGTCGTTGCCCGGGAAACATTTCCGACGGGGTGAGCTTTTGAATCGTTTCCGAACGAACCGTTCGCTGACTGCTTGCTTTGAATGGTACTAATATTTTTTACTTCAGAATAGCCACCGTTCCCTGTCGCTTTATCAACCAGAGTCATTTGGCGATTTTATGCCTTCCTGTTGACAACGGGTGGAATTGCGTGGTGAGACGCCGTCTTGCCTCGGGGCACACCGTTTGCCTGTTTGATGCGACACAAGGGCGATGTTTAATTGCTCGAAAGACAGAATCTCACACCGCGGGATACAAAGTGTACTCGTCGCGGACAATTAATGCTTGATGATAAGGTAATGGGAACAACGAAATGGAAAGAAAAGAAAACACTCACAGTTTAATTGTTTCAGTTTTGTTTTCTGTGGTAATGTAAAGTAAAAATATCGTACATCTTAAGATGAAACTTGAGATGGTTATCAATACTTTTCGTTAAACAACACCATAGTTTTTATGATTTCAAACGATCAATTCCTCTCTGGGAAATAAATAAAGAATTATGTAGAGTATATTGCATACTTTTTGGCGCAAACATTCTAAGCCACTCTGAAAAGTATGCTATACGCAAGTATACAATATTCGTTCTGTTGAAGCTAGTTTTACTGAACTGTGTATTCCGCATTGCATACATTTTGGCGCATATTGCAAAAAATATGTTTCGTTCAATTTAAGATAAGTTTTAAGTAGTAACACGTGCAATTTAATGCTTGTCCATGACAACCATCCGTTCAAGCTTTACTTTAAACTGTAACCACCAAAACAACAAGCAGCTCGCTTGGTACAGTTTCGCCTGTAAAATAATAAAGTATGAGGTTTCACGTTTCCGACCGCGCACGTCCAGCAGCGTCAAGTGAAAATTATCTCAAAGCGCTTCAAACCCATCATCAAAACGAGCCTACGCGTGCGCTTTATCACAATAGATACGGACCCGAGATAGAGGCGGTGGAGAATAAAAACGAAGCACACGAGTGGGCCGCCCGTACCTCACGGGAGGCCACCCTTGTGGCGGAGACTGCAGGAAAATAGGGCCTGATTACGTATACAGTGAAATTAAATTTCATAAGCCCGTTAATGCAGTGCACGTTTTAACTGCTGCCGGTGGGAAGAGACCAATTTTCCCGCCGGCCGCCAGCGCCCAACGCCATCGCCCGCCGCGACGACATTTCCCGACGGACTATTTATGAAGTTTTCGAAGCGCGGAAGGGAAAGCGTGTGCCGTGAGGTACGAACCACCACCTGGTTCCATCCCGCGGCCCAGACAGTCGGCCGGGTTTTAGGGGAAAAAATGAAAAGTAATTAAAGCTCGCCACGGTGATAATATAATAAAATTGGCCTCCTTCTCGTCCTCGTTATCTCTCGCTCTTTTTCTCTCTCTCTCTCTTTCGTTCGTTTTCCACTTTGTTTGCCGTATGCTTTGTTTGCTTTGGTCACCATTATCGCCGAGGCCGAGGTTTCCTCGCTCACTTTCGACTTTGAGTTCGGCCGGAGGCGTTTGTATTCGTTCGCTGCATCGCAGGCCCGTACACATTGTGGCTTTTGTGGGTCGGACGCGCGAGGCGCGCAACACACGGATGAAGTGTGCAAACAAAACCCGAGCGAAAACGTGCACAAAATGCGATCACAGGCTCTTACCGCTGACAGCTAGGAAGTGAGAGAAAACCGCCCGGTGCCCCTGTGTCGCTGTGTGCGGGTCGAAAGGAAAAGGCGTGCATGCTGGGAACCACCGGAAGTGACGCGTGTAGCGGAGAAAGTAATTGATTCGCGCAAAATGCGACAGCACGGGAGCCATTTATCGAACAACGGGAACATTAAAGGTGTGCGCCGAAGGGTTTTACATAATTCGACGGAATAATGAATTCTATTGTAGTGCATGTGTATGGGTAATTTATAAGCCTGGAATAGTGATCAAAACAATAGTGATTAACGGTTTAAACAATAATCATAAATCATTGTTCTGTAGCTTTCATAAGGCTTTTTGAGAAACAACTGCCAATAGTGGACTTTATGGAGAAATCGATATCTTTCAAATTTCACAGCACAATTTGTAATATTTAAAATAGTTTAAAAATCAATTTTCTCAACTATGACACTACTACGACCATCATTTATCTTATTTACCGTAACAATCCCTTCGCCCAACACTGAAAAATAAAAATTTAACGTTTATAAGCTATTGTCACGCAAATTGCATACTTTAGGGCGGTAGATTAATTTACGACCTATTTACGTTTTACTCGCTAATCTTATCAGTATGCTTGTCTCGTTGGCGCACACTATTAAAGTACAGTATGGAAGTTTGTATGGACTAGAATTATATTCCTTTTTTCACGATTTAGATGAGTTTTGCCTTTTCTATATTTGCATCAAAGTATTATGTTTAATAAAATTTGTTATTTTATTTACTATTTTTAGCACCTGAACTATTTTAAGACATACGTTAAAGCGTTCCGCTCACACAGTAAAATTTCGGGAAGCTTAATATCGATGCATACCGAGAAGAATGCACAAATAGAAGCATTCTAGCAAGAACAAAGTCTCCACGCCGGTAGCAAAACAACTGAAACAGTGAACCACCGAACATGCCCAACCGAACCAACCAACGAAACGTAAATAGCAATGGAACTCTTTCCAGCGATACCACTACACCTTTCAGTGTAGCGGCTTTTCACCATTCAAAGGGCACACCATTTGCGCACGCCGTGCAACACACTGACGCACTCACACCGAATCACGTAACCACGGTGGCCACGGTGACCACCTATTATTAGGTGGTTTTCTGCACTGGAAATTAGCTTCCTACGATGCGCCCGCTCCCGACACGGACAAACAAACCATTAGGCGCAGTTTGTGCTAACCGAAACCGCCCGGTTTTGTGTGTGTGTGTGTGTGCCGGTCCGGTGGTGACCTGTTCGGGACGTACCATTCGGGGAAATAAACAAATCCGATTGCCCAGATCACCTGAGAGTGCAAAAGAGCATCTCGTTGCACAATCGGCAGCTTTGCGCCCCGGGAAGTGGGAGTGAATTTTAACTGACGATCGATGCTGGCTGGTCGCTAGCGTGCAGTTTAATGCACATTGCATACATTTAGGCGTCTAATTGTTTTCGGGACCCCGAACGGGCCCCGGACACTAATATGCTGAGGTTTTTGTCCAATTAATTCTCTGGTGCTTTCTGGTTTCGGTGTGTTGGTGCTGCTGCTAGGAAGCGGTATGCGACCGACGCGACTTGGAAACGAGGCAAACCGGGCAATGCACTATTTTTGAATACCTGTCGATGATAATTCCACATGCGACGTGCTGTATTTTCTGAAACGAGGCGTACACATTTTAACATAAAGAAACATTTGAATGTATTTCACAAGTATGAATAAACTTCATCCATTTCAGTATTTCACATCATTGGCGCATTTTATCTTACTAAGCCTTGCCAACTGGCATTTTTATTAAGCTTTTCTTTTCTCATTTTATGCCAAATAAATACTAATACCTATTGCATACCTTTAGGCGTAAACTTTTTCATTCATTGTTAACGTTGTAAACAGTAGCTTTGTTAACGAATATATTTCCAATTATTTTCGTTCATTCATAAAAAGGCAGAGAAAAGCATTTCCTTTGAATTCGGTGGAACGATTTTCTGATGGTATAGTAGCGGCCTTATTCGTTTAGCTTTTCTCCGCGGCTGTTCAAATATAATCAGGCACGAGGCGTTGCTGGAGGAACACAAAACCTCCACATGGCCACACATACTTTGTAGTGAGGCATAATTTAAATTGGATTTTTTCGCTCCCATTTTTCGGACGCACAAAGGGGTTCGCTCTTTGCAAATCTTTGTGCGGATCGTGAGGCTTACCAACTATGTCAGCTGGGCGTCGTAAACATGGCTCGTGACACACACTCACTCACCTTTCACCTCGAGCGACAACAGCTTCCACCACTTCATCATGCGCACAAAGCGCTTCACCTGCACGTACTTCATTCCAATCGAGATCATGAATAAACACGTCAAATGCTTCGCCACTGTGCCGCTGACGAAGCTATGTAAAGGGATACGCCGCCGCGGTGCGACGCGGTGAGGCGCATTCATGTCGAATGCGCGCCCCGAGAGCAGCGCACAGGTACAAGAAGAAACAATCCTTCCACCGAAAAAGGATGCGGAAAAATCCTAACCACATGTCAGCGTCACCGTGCGGCGTGCGGAGCCGGTGTCGCGTGAGTCAGACAGGTTCAATTCACGTCGCGAATGGCTCTTTTTGGAGCGATCTCTGGTGGGCCCACCAGCTCGCAGGTGGGTGTGCGTATTCAAATTTTCACCACCTCTCGCCGCAAGCGGTAAAACCATCCAGCCGCCCGGCGACAAGTGGTTGAGACGTTTGACTTGCCGTGGCAAACACGTCATTGTGTGCACCTGAAACGTAATTTAATTATGGCTTCGTGAGTGTATGTGTGTGTGAAAGGGGGTGAAAGAGATCGTTGAAAAGTTGAGCCACAGGCTTTCGTACACTCCATACACGGTACATTTATGATAGAATAAGAAAACTTCGGACCAAAATCGGAACAGCAGCAGCGAGACGGTCGGTGTTGATTAATCAATTCGGTAGCGTCTAATTTTTACAACCGTCTTCGAATCGCACAGATTCGCACATTCATCGGGTGGTGCTGTCATCGGCTTGAGCTGCAGCTTCACTTATCGTTTCAGTTGTGTAAAAATGCCACATAAAATCTTGTTCTTGCCGATATTAAATTTATGTACAGTGACACTTTGGCCCGAGGCGAGAGGTCGATTGGAAACACATTAAACCGGTCCTTCATCGCCGTTCCGTGCCGGCAGCGACGGCTGCTGACAGCTCCCGGAACGTTTTGTGCCGGGAAAAAACAGGGTCGCATTTTCATTTACTTACCCAGTGCGCTTTTTTTTCCTGCTCTTCACCCTGCTCTGATCCACCTTCCGCGCGGGGCAGCTTTATGCACTTCGGAATGTAATGCTCGTTTGTAATGTGCGCCGGGAATCGTAAAAGGATTCCGTGTGTTGCCGGGCCGGTGTATGTGTATCGGTGCCAGAGGACAGCTCGTAAAAGCACGGAGTGGCTGACGGAGCAAGCCTTGTCACGGCGAGGTGTCGGCCGGGGGCACGGAGGATTGTGCGATTTGGATTTTACTGCCGTTCGTCGACGCGACTATGAAACGCGTCGAAGGAATATTTGTTTTATGTGCTCGAAGAAGGGGTTTCGGTTTTTGTTCTCGTTTTTTGTTAGATTTTTCCACTGTTTTAAAAGAAAGACAGGAACAGCTACTGGTACGGGACGTGGGAAAAATAATTAAGACCAGTTCTGGGTTGGAGCTCATTCGAAACGTGACTTATTTGTTTTATAACGTTAAGGACGTGTTTTGTAAAAAAAAAATAAAATAAACAGACGATATAGACAAAAGAAGAGATGCCTGTGATATTTTTTGTCCATTTTTCTCTCTCGTATCAGCATCATATTCTTGAATTTTAAGCAAATGATATTAAAACTATAGTCATCTCCAACGCAAACCATTGTGCGTCATGACCAGTAAGCTACTCTTCAGTAATCTTCGACATTATGAACGTTTATTTTGATTGTTTTTCCATTCCCAGCAAGACGTATGAAATGATCTGACTAATATGACTGTTGAATCATAAAAAAACAATAATAAATCGCTGGTGTAGTGCACGTTGCATACTTTTTGGCGTGAAATCGACATATCAGCCCAAAAGTATGCAATTTGCATGACAGCCGCTTTGTGAGCGCATTGACAGCTTTATTTGACTGTTTATTAATTTTACATGGAAGATAATTACGGAAACATAATCCTCGTACCTAATTTGATGCCATGGAAGAGTTTTTTTTACTTGTACCTGACTACAGTCGATCTAGGTACAAGTAAAAAAATGCAATCCTCTTAGCAGTCATAAAATCGTCATGGGTCTTAATGTAATAGCAACCTGTTGTGTGTTACACTTTCATGACACACACTGTACAATGTGTTTAGACAAAAAAGGTGTGATAAAAAATTAAAAACCCTTCCGTAGCGATTGTAAAACGCACTTGCTTTTCTTCTGAAATCGTTGATAAGGTTCAACGCCGTCGGGAATACGGTGCCACGAAAGCCAGCCTGCGATGCCGTACGATGGCGCACGTAAAAGTTCGTTGAATATTTAACGTCCGCGTGCATCATGAAAGACCCATGAACTCATTATCATAACCGTTTTCTTTTCGGTGACCCACGACACCTTTTCGGGTTGAAAGTTTAATAACGAAACACACAAACGGAGTGGAATAAAATGGTTTGCATGCGCCAGGAGGCTGCTCAGGCACACGCAAGAAAACGCCGCAGCGTATTAATGGTCACCCGTTCGGTGAACTGGCGGGCCCTATAGAAGCCCTGCGCCACCGTATGTCGCTATGGCGGGGCGAAAATCAATACGATCATATAAAGATGCGACAAGACTCGTATTCCTGCCTATAATTGTACCGGAGACCTCCCAGCGCAATTTCGACCTTACTCCCCGAGATGAAAGTTTTCCCTGCCGCATTTCGCAACTCGCTATTAATGCCGGCCGGTCGATATTAAGTATGATTATTATTAAATATTTTCCTTCGCTTCGGCTCGTGTTTGTTTCTTCGCGTTCGCTTCAACCCGCACACGGTGGCTTCCGGTGCCGTATCGAACGACATCAAAGCACAACTTTTGCCCGAGTACGATGTTACGAGGGGTTGCTTTAGCGTCAGCATCGTGGCCCAAGCGCTTCGATCGGATTCGATGACCACTCGGTTGGAGAAATATGAAATTAATTGCCTGCCAATATGCCTGTCGTGGAATGTGCTTCCTGCTGACACTCGTGTTTGGTTGAAGTTGTGTTGTTTGGAATGCGTACACGTTCTATAAGGAAATGGCTTGGACCGTTTATATCGTGTAGTTTATGTATTTTCCATGATAAAATGATAGACATTCATGTTAGAAAAGAGACTGAAGTAATTAATTATAAAAATACATAAATTGCATACATTCAGGAGTTGATGTCATCCTAGCAAAAAAACACATGAGCATTACATGGTAGTCATGTTATCAATGGTAGTTCATATCTTTCTATATTTACGACAAAGGTAAAAAGTTTTTAGAAAACTAGAAAACTGCATAAGAATAAGGAATATTCTAATAATGTACATATGTGAGATTTATGAATCAATCGTCTGCTGCTTGAGAGCAAGTCACTCAACTATTATTTGCATACATTTAGGGGTTAATGCATGTTCATGCGATAATGACAAAATTCGAGATAAGAATGTAGCATTATGATTGCACATTTGATTGCATTTTTCTGGTTTAATATTATCATAAGTTTATTTCATTTCATGCTCCTAGTTATGAGCTGCTTTTAATAACCCCACGTGAGCGTTTCTGTGAAGCCTTCCATTCTGCCATCCTCTCAAACCCGGTTAGAAAAGTTACGCATTAAATGCAACTGTTTCTACCATAAACGAGTGTGTGGCTGACAGTTCATTGAATTTGATCACGTAAAATTTAATTTTCAACAACTTTCCCGCTGCGCAGCTTTGGCTCGTTGATGGCAATCTTGGCAATCTTCATGCCAACAACACAGCAAACAAACAACAACAAACAAAAAAGCAACAGACCCGCTTTTAACGGGCTTTCTACGCACGTTCGTTTTATGATGCTCCATCTCTCCGAGAAATCTTCCAGCCTCAGCAGCAGCAGAAGCTAAAACTTAATTCCGTTTAGAGTTGCGTTTCTTTGCCGCGCCGGTTCGGAAGAAAAGCTTGTCGAAGCTTACGTGCCGCGAACGTGCAAAGTATAGTTGCGGCCGTATAGTTGCGAAGCGTTCCGCAGCGAGAACACACTTTGCCACTTATACGCCCTGCCCTGATGCCTTGTCTTCATTACTGCCAGCTGCCTGCCCGTGGTACGGCGTGTATCGCTCCGTGCCCAGACGTGCAGACGACTTCCGGTCCATAATCAACGACAGCAGCAGCAGCAGCCTGATGCCTTCATCTTCATCGTCGGGCCGCCGCGCACGCGAAACTTTTCAACCTATCATGATCATCTTCAACTTTGCCACCGTAAGCTGAAAAGAACACGGGCGCACACTCTCTCTTGCCGTGTGCCATTTATGCAAAAACGGGCAACAAACACGCGCGCGAGCTGCACAAAACACAACACCCGGCGCCCCGGCACTATCGCAACAAGGTTTATCCCGGCTTTGTGTTGCTCGTGCGGCACACCCTTCATCCTTCATCCGCCCATCGGTTATTGATACTGACGCGTTTGGTGGCCGCTTGCAGCGCGAGTTAGGAAAATGATATAGTTTTCAACGCAAACTTCGTGGTAAGCGTGGCAAACCGAACCGGCTCCGGGCTCTCCGGGGCCGGTAATTTGGAGTGAAACGGATCGCACGCCGAGTGCGAAAAGTGCCTGCGCACCGCACGCTGCACTTTTGCACGCCCTGATCGAAGATGAGTGATGGAGATTGATTGAATTATGCTGTGCGCCACCGGGCGCCGCACACGATTATTCACCGCGTGAAAGTTCTGCCGGCCTTTCTTAATGCGTCCGCCCGGAGACGGTTTAAGCGCGCCAGTCAGTTGAAGTGTGAAATTGTTAAGTATCGCCACTAGGGGCTGACGAAACTTTGGCGTGTTCTGCCGAGCAGCAACAAAAGGGCACCGTTTCTGCGATGGATCAGTGAATTGGTTTCTAATAAATAGGTTCATACCATAAACGCTGCTGTTTGACGTACGAGAAAGGAATAAGAATGAGGAATATGTTTGGAAGTTTCCGGGTTCGCTTATCTTGAAGTCAATGAAGCCTCAATATCTCTTTAATTTAAATTAAATTTAAATTCATATTAATGATACTGCATACTTCTCGCATACAATTGTTGTGCAAATAGCTACGAACAAAACAATCCACATGCCAGTGTTAAAATAAGTGACATTACTGTGGTTCAATCATCTTCATTATTATTATTAACAGTAAAAAAGGTATTGATTTACAACAAGGGGCGTTCCGAGTCATACGTTGGAATGTGCAAATCGTGAAATTCCCTGGAGATTTAAATAGCTTTTATTTGGAAGCGTTCGTTGTGCTATTTGCATACCTTTAGGCTGATTTATTTATTTATTTATTTTATTTCCGCCCACATTTGGCCTGCCTAAGGCTTAGCCAAATTCATACAATAACTTAAAATCTAGCTTACAAACTAACAGAAAACAATCAAGACTTAAATGCTAAAAAACTGAATAAACCGAAAAAAACAAAGCTTGATGAGGGGAAAGGGAAAATATGAGAATAGAAAGAGTGAAAAAGAAGGACAGAAAGAAATTAGGAGGGGGGATCAAGGATAGCCGAAGCCAATCTCGAGCGGAAAGAGGAAAGAGAAAGATTAAAATCGAAGAGGGGAGAGAAGCGATTGAAATGACGACAGACAAGAATCGGATCGTGGTGACAGACAAGAATCGGATCGTGGTGGCTAAACGCTCTACGGCTGATGTAGCTCATTGGTGCCTAAAAGTAGGCAAACAGCACTACATTTAACGCATAATGAAGGTGTTTTTTTGCGATATATTTGGTAATTTAATGAATAAAGCGTTCGGAACGTTCGGAAAATATTAATTTTTCATCACAAAACGCTCCAGTTAAGATTTGATTCGGTGTTTGTTAGCATTTTTTACCAAACTTATAAATAAAGCTCAAATAAAGTGTTAGTGTGATACTGTATGTATACTTTTAAGCATTTATTTGCGTAAGCAGTCTCTAAGTATGTAATCCGCATTAGAAGCGCTTTATGAATACAATATAAGTGAATTTTAAGGAATATTTGTCAAATTGTTATGAAAGTGGCTTGAAGAGAATAATGAACGTGAGTCTATCACAATTTTTAAATAGATTTTCAATGATTAATGGAACATGTACTGCATCATGTATTGCTTGAGATGCCATCTACGGTTCGATAATATCGCAATGCCAAAGTATGCAATATGTGAGACAAGTTGCCTGTTAAAAGCATCATCAATAATAGGTAAGCACTCGTAATTCCCCAAACTCTCGCTGTGTTCCAATGAACAAAGAATGTAGAACAGTTTTGAAACGCGGAAACAAACATTCTTTGCATGAATTTTAGAGCCAAACCAAACACGGTTCGTGCCTGAATCATATTGCACTCGCTTGAAAACAATCCAATAAAGGACTTGGCAACCGATTTCGTTTTAGCATAATATTCGCAATCCGGCGAGTAATTTTCGTAGCCCCGGGTGGGCACGCTAGTTGCCAGCAATCATTACTCTAATCCATATTCATCATACACAGCCCCCAGATCGCAAACCAGATCAAAAAGCAATCTTTAATTCAATTACCCGATGCGGAACGGGCTCGCTACCAGCTGGCATGCTGGCGGGCCGGTTGCCTGGCTGCGTGGCCGGGTCGGGAGACAAAAACAACCGTCCATTAAATAACGATTATTGCATTTGGCGCTCGCACGCTCCGCGTCGCTCCGTGTAACGGAGGCTCGTCCCGCAGCCGGACAAAAGGGTACATTGTTTCCATCCTCGACACATTATCCGAGTCTCCGGTTCGATTTCCCGTCGCTTGCATGCCGCCGGGCTGGAAGCGTTCGGACAAATTAAATCCAATTTACATTGAGCAGCTGCTGGCCGGAATCGGTTCGGTGTGCAGGCCACGCCGAGTGGGGGAAAACTCAATTTACGACGGATCAAACTGGACAGTTTATCGACGCGTGTGTGGAGAAGGGTTTCCGCATTGGGCACACTGCCTACTGCCGTTAGGCGTAGGTAAAAATTCAGAAGGTAACGCTTCGAGCGGATGAAGGAACAGTTGGAACAGCATCTTACTGATTGCAACACACAGCGCACTGATCGTATCGCAAGAAGCGGGTCCTTGCCTTGAGGAGAAAGTTCATTAAACATATTGCCACTAATTAAAGTACGGCTGCATTCGGCCCTGTTCCAATTACCATTTAATTTCAGCTCCAACCAATCCTGGAGGCCGGATTGGTGCGGGGAAACGATTTCCCACCGGAATCAGCCCGTAACCAATTGGGTGTAAAGCAATCTGACACGTTCGCTTGCGGTTGTCAATAATGATCGCCATTAGTGCGATGTTGCGTGGTGCGCGTACGTTGCCGCGCGTCCGGCAAATCTCACGCCCGAAGATGGAAGATGGAAATGCAAATTTTGCCACCTTTCGGGGCGCCGGTTGTGCGCAGGTTATTGCTTTTTGTGGCGACGTGCAGCGTGACACGCGGTTTTGTGCTTGCGGTCGTGCGGGAAGTCTAGATTCAGGCGCTCGCGCCCGTCGGAGAGTGTGGGGCTGGAGTTTAGCAGCTGATTACAAATTGATGTACAGTGCCGTGCGATGACTTCGGGAAGGGGGTGATAAGGACATTTCCACCCCCCCGGAACCGGTCGGATCGATTCGAAGAAACTAATTCTGCCCCAAATGAGCCGACGGGTTCGGTGTGATACACTCAAAATGTGGGATACGAGCGGTCACCGCAACGGCATAAATCATATTGTTCCTACGTCCGACGGGCGCGCTGTGTGTACGCTTGTGGGTGTTTGTTAAATATTTGCTCAGACGCATTCATCCGTTTCCGGTTCGGATTTCGAGACGCCCGGGGTTCGGGTGAACCGAAGATTCTTCGAATTCTGGCGCTCCTGGAGGGACGCGCTGGGTTTCGAGTAAACGTTGGCAATAATCCCCTCGGAGGATGTGAAGCCAAACAAAGGTGGTGTGCGCGTGGCGGGCGTGCGAACGCAGACGAACCGGTCTGGTGGAAAGCGTTTCCGTTTTTCTCGTTCTCTCTCTCCGAATAGAGCATGATTAAAGGATTTTCTAAGGAAACTAGTTAAACGGTTCCTCGGTGAGCCTCCATCCGTCGTTCGACAAGCGCGTGGTGGCTGGAGCTTTACTGATAGCCGCTCCTGGCCCATCCTCCCCACTCTCGAACACGTGGGCGAGCTCATACTTCGTGGAATCGACATAATCAAGGATATTTGCAATTTCCTTCGATCCCGGTTCCAGGAATGATGTGTGGCGCGTGCCTACCTATCCGAAGGTGTGTATGTGTGCGGCGGATACCGCGGATTCAAACGGCGGTGTGAAGGAATTCTGCCCCAAGTGCGTCGTTTCGTGGCTGCGCGTGTGTGATGAATTGTGAATTGATGTAGAATGTTGGTTGATATGGTATCTTTAAGAAGTTCACGTTTTGAGCTTTAAAATAGGACGCAGAATCTCGCATGATCTCGTACAACATAACAGGCATAACAGGTAATGAAAATAATGGAAAAATTTGCCTAGTTTGAATTATTTTAATGAAAATTAAATCTAAACGCCTAGATGTATGCAATGATATGAAATTGATCATACACTATCGTAGTCGGTAAGGTTTATCAAAAGTATTTATATAATATACGTTAATGATTCCAAAAATGTTTTACTGTTGGCCCTGAAGGTTGGTGTTGAGTGCATTGCATACATTTTGGCGTTATTTTGCTTTATAAACCAGAAAATCTGCAATCTGCTTGACAAAACATGCCTGCAGCTGCGTAGTCGCAGTTTTAAACATGCAGTAACGCAGCAACAGATGGAATTTGTCACAAATGGAAGAAAAATATGTACATAATGTTTAAAATGACAAATAAAGCGCTGATTCAAACGTTTTGGTAGAGCGTTGACATAATTCACATTGCTTAAAATGTTCAGGTATGCTATACATGCAATAGAAAATTTTTGGTTGATGATTTTTAAAACACTTTTACGTTAAGGTAACATATAGTTTTGGTTTAACGACACCTGCCATGGACGTTGGGAATATTAAGGATGGTAAACAATTTATAAAAGTACAATAAATAATCAGTATACTTCCGTAATCCTGTATAAAGAAAACCAATAAACCTGTGGTAGCCAGAAGTCACCAGACGAGCTGTGTATGAGAAGATGCTCTTGAAGGTAGTGGAAGCTTATTATAACAGAGTCACCATAAGGAACCTTTTGCCAGTAAATACCTGTACTATAGGTGAACGAAGATCCTGATCAAAGTAATGGAAAAGAACAAAAGCCAAACAGCAAACTGCTGTTCTCACTAACAAAAGCCCTTTCCGTGCGGTGCTGCTTCCTGTTCCCAGCAACACCTGTCTGTTTGAACCGATATAAGAGTTTGACGTTGCATAACCCATCGATGCAGTGAAACCCCATAAAGCGTGCTCACGGTGAGTTAAAACCTCGGTTAATTGGATGGGGCAATCACCACAAGCAAACTCCAAAGTGGTGACGGAGCAATGTACAATAGCGTACATAAAAAACTAGTTGCAAACAATGGTGGCGATTATTGGCGAGTTGGAAAATGGTCGAAACAAACGAGCGTGTTAATGGACATCAATTTATAGCGCTCCGGGAAAATGGCGACCACAACCGCGTGTGTGTGTGTGTGTGTGTCGCGAAACAATCGACAACGATTAGTTCGTTGGAAATTGGCCCTGCAAACGTCACCGGGTGACATGCTGAAAAACATGGCCGCGCGTTGTGGACAAAGTTGTGAACGATGCACGGCCAAATCAATGTGCTTGAGTTTAGTTTTTCTCCCTGTGCTCACGATAGTGTCCCCGGAAACAAAATACATCACCCGTAAAAGGTTCCAAAATTGAAATTATTGATCGAGCGCGAGCGGCGTGGAACACAACACCGGCAGCACTCCATGACGCTCGATTGGCGGCCCGACGAGTGGGACAAATTTAATCTATAACGAGTGACATTTTTTAATTAAAACATCCCCTTTTTGCGTCCCCAAAGCCGGGATGGATTTGGAGAGACTCACATATTTGAGTTATCGTGCCCCGGGAAGAAAAAAAAGCGGTTCAAAACGGATACAATTGAATGGAGCTCGGGTGTCGAGAGAGGCGCAGAAAAACAAAATTTGCTTCGCGCCACGTACCACGTTCGTTATTAATCTATCGATAGGCTCGTACGGTTGATAATTCGGTCGGTGGATATTTATTTTCTCCCCCCGAGCCGGATTCACCCGGAAAGCCGGGGTCGTGCGTGAAGAGCTTAAATTTTACTGCCACTTAACCGAGCGTTTACTTTAGAAGTGCTCGCTCAAAGCGATGCAGCCCGTGATACGGGGCGCGGGTGGAAACGGAACAACAGCGAAATAAGCCGACAAAAAAAAAACAACATAATTTCAAAAGCCACCCGCAGCCACATCGCACGGTAGACATTTTTAATATTAACCCTCATGTTGCTTCCGTTTTTGGTTTGTTTTTCCTCTCTTCTCTGGGTGGTGCTGCTGCTACCAAGCGACCTTTGCTCTTTTCATGTGGAATTTTCACAAAACGCGCACATGCTTGCCACTTCTTCTCCACACACACACACACACATACAGGTGCAGGTGATGACATCCTGGCGCTGTCCACCGGGCGAGAGAGAACGGGAGAGAGAGAGAGTGAGAGTGAAACAGAGTACGTAGCTCAATTAGGTTCCTGCTCGCTGCAAGCACGAACAGAAGACACCTCATCGCCCTCGAGGGATGCTCGAGCCGGCCCGGGAGAGGTTTTTTGTTTCCTGTTTTTCATGAAAATGCAATTAAAAAGCTGGCCGTCGCACCAGCAACGAGGGAGGTGTGATGCAGACAAAAAAAAAGCACACAAAAAAAATCCTTCCCACCTACCACACTCCCGGCCTCCGGGGACCCAGGTCAAAGTGATGAAAATAATTTATTCAACCATGGTGGTAATAAATAAAATAAAGGATGAAATAAAGATGTTGGCTCGTTTCGCGCGCTGATGTGAAAGGAGATGAAATGGTTCGTCGCGTTTGGTGCAGATTTTGGAAGAACCGCCCGAATGCCCGATTCACAACAGGGCGTGGGCTGGTTGGAGATACACTGGGGGAGGTTTTACTTCCGAAATTCATAAAAGAGCTTGGAATTACATGCTACTAAGCAATCGACTGGGGAGGTTTTGCCAATCAAAGCCACTTGTAGCGTTACTGTTAGCAATGCTGAAAATGAACATCAGGTTGCATACATTTGGGCGCAAATAGCCGAATATTCATTCTAAAAGCATCAGCGTAAAAATGTATTGAACTGAACAATAAAGCTTCCATAGAGTATTCTTGTTATGCTCGATTTTTAGATTATTTGTTTAAACGTAATCTATTGATCACTTGTTGATTCTGCCCAAAGACAAAACGAGTTTCAGTGTCATTTTTTAAAGCTAAGACGATGATTTTGAGATTTTGTATATCGTGTACAACATTTGGAAAGAGTATCTTTTAGAGATCGAAACTATAGTCTTCATATTGATATTAATTCTATAGAAGGACAGCTCTGTTATTGCTCACTTTATAATTATTTAGTTTCCATTTTGTATGACTTGCATGAATTGTATAACGCGAGTCGATTTCTTTCCATTTAAAACTTGCTTATGAAGCTATTTTAACAAACTCTTTGATCTGTTGAAGACAGCAAATCATAAAACTAATAAATTTCTACATAAAATATCACCCATGGGTTGCCTTTGATGTTTCCGCAACAACTTTTAACCGCCATCAACCCTTTCTAACTAATACTTCTATTTGTTGTCGTTAGTAAAACAAGTTTCTAATTTCGTAGAAAACGAAAACCCAAAGGTAGGTTCGAATAAGGAACATATCAATTAATACCATGTGCGAGTTACGATATGATATACGTGCCTAATAGCAAGCTACTCACTGGCGAGGTTGTGTTCTGTTGGACCGTTTGCCCTCACGGCTTTTCCTCGGAATGTCAATTGCCGATGTCATGAACTTGGCATCCCCCCGGGCGGTAAAACTCGGGATATGCTCACTGATGAAAGTTTTTATTTGCTCTCCACTGTACCGTCCGCGCAATTACTCCGGGGGTCGTTACAATTTGCCCCGGAGGCTAACCGATACGTGGAATGCGCGCTGGGTGGGGCGAAAGTTTCGGGGAAAAGTAATGAGTCGGTTGGCGCTAGCTGGTACTAGCCACGCACATGCAGAGTCACGGCAGTCGGTATCAAATGTCACCACTTCACTCATCCATCGTACCCGAAGCGTGTGGGCTAATCAGTAGTAACAAAAACACATCCCGGAATCAATTGAAACTGCGGGTGGAAAAACAAATTCCGTCGCTTCCGAAGCGTGATGGTGGCGAAATTTAATCAGAGACGCGCTCCGAGCGCGACCTAATTGATGGGTGGGCGGTAATGGGAAAGCGAAGAAAGCGAACGTCGGCGGTTGGACGTGGACAGTCGCGCGAACGAGCGCGCGAGGCTGGCCGGAGTGGTGATGAATTATGTATCCGCGTCACGTAGCCCGGGCGGGATTCGGGGGTAGTGGGATTGGGATTGATGTCTGATTTACGAGCTTCCGGAAATTAGCGAAACCCACCAGCACATTCGTGAGGCGGCGCGAAGACGCAGCGAAGGGCGAATGATTAATTCGCCACATTTTGTCGCCACAGTCACGAACCGAAAGAAGCTGCTGGCACTCCGGTAGGCTTCCAAATCGCTCTAATGTGTGTGTGTGAGTGCATGTATCTTCGAGGGAATCGATTAAAATTCAATCGCCATGATTTGATTGTTTGAATTACAATTTATTTCCGGCCAGCCACCGGCTTCCCGGGTCCGGATGAATTTTCGATAGTCGAAATCTAATATTGGCAAATGGATGCTGGGATTGCGCAAAAGATGGTCGATCCGAGAACCGCACGGAAATGGTGGGGCAGAGAGAGATAGCGAGTCGGGCGCAAAAACCGGCCCTCTTCGCTCCGATACAAATGAATGGCACGATAAATTTCCGATAATGTCATTCGATCCTCCCGTACCATAATCTCGACACACTGTAGTGAAATTAGTTTTCGATTCATGGTGCTGGTGATGGGTTGGAAAAAGTTCCCAGCCCCCCCCCCCCACCGCCCCACCCAAAACGAATGCGTTTTGCGTCTTGTGTGCGCATGTGTCTGTCGATGCGAACGGTATGACGTTCAAAGTGCATGAAATTTATTTTGTTTTGATTGTCAATTGAATTGCCAATTGCAATCGATCTCTGGCTGGTGGGGCAGAAGGGAACGTGCACGGTGGGGTCGGTGGCTTAATCTCTGCTCGAAATGAATCTAAATTAAATCATGTCACTGGGAAAACGCAACGCTGCGTGCCGTGTCGATAGGGGAGTTTGGCTCTGGCCGTGGTGTGGAGTTTTTTATCATTCTATGCAGTCCACCAGGCATCAGGAAGCTCTAATTCGATCGTTTTGCTAACGTTTTAGTAGAAAGCGATGCATGCGTGCGCTTCAGTTGATTGTGTGAGACCAGAGCCAAAATGCTACCTTTTATGAACCATAGGAGAGTTATTCACAGAAGATTTAATACCCAGACACAGTTGATTCTTTCTACAGATAATGGTTGAACCAGGAAAATTGTCTGAATATGTAAATAAATTTACATACGATTTGAAATATCCTTCGATTACATTATACAAACTATAAAGTTCACTATTAAAACATTCTTCACACAGCCCAGCGGAGAATGTATTTAAACCGAGTAAGCAATTCGTTAAGACAAGCTTGAACAAAACGTTTGTGTTTTGCAGATTGCATACTTCTTGGCGCAAAGTTTTCCCATCATATGTAAATAAACTTGAGGTTGCTTTCCAATAGCATAACATGGAAATTAGTACGATATATTACATATTTTAAGGCTTTTTTAATAATTTACGTCGAAAAGTATATCTTATAAAGATCTGCAAAGTCTTTCAAAAGTTTTTTTTATATAATAAAACAGGATTAATCTCGTTTGTGACGTGCAGATAGGTAATATCGACATCATCTATAACGTCTTTATCTTCTTTATCATAGCATCTATAACTATAACAGTCATAGCTATTACATATTATTGAAGACTCATTCATCATCTTACTTCGAACAACCATGACATGAATCTGGAGGTTTAAAAAATAATTTCAAGGGAATATTCTAACAGGAAATGCTTGAGAAAATGGAGATTGACAGGTTTGAAGACAATATCAAAAAGGCTTTGAAGACAATATCCAGTAGGGTCCATCTAGTAGATTTGGTCAATCAGCAAAAAAAAAGGAAAGCAACGTTAATAACAGCCATTTATTATAGCTTAATTCTTTTAGTGTTAATATAACTTGACGAATGTGATTTAAAAAAAAGATTAAAATTGTACAAAAAAGTATGCAATATTTTGTAGACTGCTGAAGCAATTCATTGATATTTGACTTGTTCTTACTTTTATTTGTGACTTTTCTCATAATGTTTGCCTTTCTTCGAAAAGGTCCACCGTGACCCTGAAAGTGTGTGAAGGCCCCGGTAATAATCCAAATCGTATGCTCGCAAATAACGCCCCATAAAGTTTCAACTGCTCTCCGCCAGATATTAGACACACAGTAAAGCTCCAAGTTCTCCACAGCGTCTCCCGTGCCACGCCTCTTGGAAAACAAAACAGCACGCTGCGCGGTCCCAGCGAAAAAGGCAATTAAAATGGAAAACGGTACAATCAAGGCTACTCTCGAGGCCGAGAGTGAAGTTAGCGTAAGAGTCATCTCAAACCTCCTCCCCCACCCGATGCTCACGGGACGCCGGGTAGGAAAATATGAAGCATTTCTGCATTCACAGAGATTCTGACGAGTTGTTGCAGGTTGGAGACGGGTTGGCGAGAGTCCTGTTTGTTGTGCAAGAATCTCGAAACGAGAAGAACAAGACCTTAGTTTTACAGGCAATTCCGGTGGGTTGGTCGGAAAGTGTTGGGGTGCAGATTGCGAAGGCGATAACAATAGGAAGCAGCGGGAGCTTTAGGAGGAAACACAATTTGTTTTGGTTATAAAAGTATCGACAAAACTTTTCAAATGGTTCTATTTTCACCCTTAACCCATGCAACATACAGTCAACCCTTGTGGAGCATCCTCCAAAGCTCAGCCTTGCGGTAGAACCACTGAACTGGCCAATAATAACCATTGCGCACAGGACTCTCTCGCTGAAGGACAGCTGCCCTCATCGCCAGCGAACGACATGGCTGGCCTTGGTGCTGTCGGGCATGACTTTATCTCCCAGCACAGACACACATACACACACCACTCCAGCATCCGGCACCCAGCAACCATGGTCAGCTGGTCAACAGGATGGCCTCTCAAACTGGCTGTAGCTGCAGTGGCCGGCTTTATTTACATTAAAACGTTAGCATACCCAGCCGGCTTCGCTTCGCCCCATTTTCTGTAATTTCTATTTTGAACAAATACTCATTACGATGAGGTTTCCCGTGTGGTCGAATTTCGCGTCCGGGCTCCCCGTTTGCGGCGTGGATCGGCGTCTCGATAGCATAGGGGCGAAGTTTATCGTGGAGTAGTCGCTATCGCTCGCTGGCAGCATGGCGTCTCTCGTCGCATTCGTGGCACGCAGCAAACAACAACCGAGAAGCCATGGATGGAAATAAAACTCTGAATAGGAAAACAAGCGATTCCGGGCGATAAATATTGCCCCGGGCGTTGCTGTGATGCTGCGGTGGATCCAATGAGCCACCTAGGACGCCTCCTCGCGAAGAACTCGCATTATTTGCTCTATGATCGAGGTGACGTGTTCCGTTGCTAGTTTGATTGAGCTACTAGAAGGATGAAGCGATGCCTTCGAGTATCATCAAGCATCCAAGTCCAGAGGGATATTGAAATCTTGCATGGGTAGCTCCCCGTTCGATCGTTGCTTTATTTTTCATGAAAACCCATCATAAATCCACGCTGAAAAGGGAACGGGGAGCCTTAAGCCTTCCCGCAAAACCTTTCCCAGCGGCCGTAAAAGTGGAGTCGTGCGTTCTAGTGTTAGTGATAGTAAAATTCTCAGAATAAACCCCATCCCGGCCGGGCGAACGACCGGCATGTGTCACTCATCCGATCTCCCGTGACCATAAATCGAAAGCACTGCCAGTTTTACGAACTGTTCAGGTGAGGGTGTCGGGTGGTTGTTTTTTTATTTTGTTCGCTTGCTCCCGTACGCAACCCGGATCCGGTTTGACCTTACTTTCGGTGCCAAATTGTCCATAAAACCGAACCTTCAGAGAAGGCACGGAAAGGCGGCACACAAATATCGAAAAACGTCGCGAAAGTTGAAAAGGCTTCTAGGAAGCGGTTCGGTTCGTTGCTCGATGAGCCTTATCTCGGGCAGGGGGTGCGGATACACAAGCGCTGTGGGGAATTATGAACTAAATGGTAATAAATTGCGAACATGATTTTTGTTTCGATAATTTTGTTTGCTTTTCGGGCGTTCTTTTTGGAGCTTTGCGTTTGCTTTGAAGCTTCAAACTTCAAAGATTGTGTTTTCTTGTGTACTCAATGTTAGATTTTGAATGTCTTGATTTCTGTTTTCTGTCCTGACATTTTCGGATTTCGTGTTGGTTTATCGATATTGAAGTTGTTTGAGTTATTTTTTGCCCATCTAGCCTGATTTCTCGGTACTGAAAACAATTGAATATTGAACTTAAAAAATCAGAATAGATATGGCATTTGAAATATTCTCAAAAATTCAATTCCTTACTGAGAGTAAAGGAGAATTTTATAATTTGCCTTGCTTGTTGACTTCCGCTCTACTACTCTACTCTACCTGTATAGTTTTTGGTACTTATTTTTCAAAGCATAAACCACACTGAGTTTGTATTGAAATGTTAATGTATTGAAGTTCTCAGACTGAAGAAGTGTTGTTCCACATACAACTAGGTGTAAATTTGTTCGTCAGCATAACGTTAAATGGTTAAAATCGCAATTATCATAACGAAAACGATTACAACAGGCGAATAGACGCCATCAAAACATGGTCAAGCCAGCGCGAACGCAAACGTTTCTCCGGAATTTTCCTCCCACCACCCACCACCGACTAATCGGCACATTGAATTATTCGCCGTTGACTGATTGACCCGGGCCGTAAAATATTGATTTCAGGCCGTAAGATTGATTTATCAATTCGCCGAGGCCGCACACATTCATGGAGCCGCCGCCGAACGATTTGCCATGAACACGGCGCAATTGTGTTTTAATTGGGCGTGATTGTTGTGGGCATTACGTACGACTCGACAGAGAGAGAAAAAAACACTGGCACCAACCATTTTTCCAGGCTCGTTTATTCCAGTTGCCATCACGCTGATGAACGGTTGATGGCCTCGAACCCCCGGGTCCGTCTGATTGATCGTATCGAAATGCAAAATAAATGACGCCGCCAGTGACGGGCGTGGCCAGGGGAACCACATGGAGGGCTGTAAAAAAAGCTCGCTGGAACTAAAACTGCCTTCCGAGTGCGAATAAATATCGCAATCGAATATTAATATGAAAAGCAAAGAGGGCATGTATGTGGGAGGGAAATTCAAACAGAATCCCGGCGAATTTTTACTGTGCCTCGGTGCATTGCCCGGAATAGCAAAAAGAGTCGCCCATGAATCCGTATCAATCAGGTGCCGGGTGCTGATCGTTCCGGTGAAATTGGACGCATGTTTTCGTGGAATGTTGAAGAGCCCACCGCCACCCCACCGGGCGCTGCGAATGTGCGTGACTACTCTGTGCTTTGCGTTAGTTGCAGTTCCCGGGTGTTCTGATGCGTTGTTATTCTTCTTTTAGTTCCGCGGACAACAACTCCATTTCTGACTGACTGTTTCGTGTTAGTTGATCTGTTTTTGTTTTCTTTCCATCATTTCGGGTTTTTCTTTTCCATTATTTTTTTGCAATGATGCAAGCGGACGCACGGAAAGCAAATGGATATGGGAAGGAAATTATGTTACAAAAACGTATAGGCTTTCAATCGCACCTGTGCAACGTTTGAAGTGGGACGGCTTTTGTATTGAATTAATGACGGGTGGCGCCCGCGAGGCGATTGAGCAGCGAAAATGTAATCTGAATCGCGGAAATATTGTGAAAAGAAATCCAAGAAAAAATTACTATAACGCCATAAAAATTGAAAAAAAAAAATACTATATATTATTAAGATTTAATCAATACACATCCATCGCTATGTGTTCACACTGCGTTCTGAATATGTTTATGCTTGTTGTTCTAATTTCTGTAGGGCTTTGTAAATGTGACTCGCGTAAAATCGATATTATGATCGTTAGTGCCTGCTTAGAAACTCATTTTTGTCTAATGTTTGTTGAAAGCGTTAGTTTGACACAGTTCAAATATGACAGATGATCAAGAGAACGAGCTTAGGACTATTAAATATTTTTATATTAATGATATGGATCGTCTTTAAATTTATCACTGGTCATTTACCAAACCAATAACATGCATTTTAGAGACTAGTTCCATCAGTTTTTCATCAGAAGAATATGATTAGACAAGTTAGAAGAGAAAAAACAACTGGAAAAGCGATCGGGTTGGCAAATAACTATACGATGATTGATTTATGATGATCTATAAAAAAATCAGTATCCCTTCTTGATACTGAGTATGTCAAAACTATCTCAATTCGGTTTATTATGGGACATACTGTGCAATCAGATATCAGAGGTAATATTTGAAGAATTAATTTGTAATTGAACACGCCAAATGTTAAAATTATTTTCATGAAACCAATCAAAATCTATTTGAAATCAGGTTGGTTTTAAGAGATTTATTAAAAATGATAAAACTACCATCACATTGGTACACATTGAACACTTTCGAATATGCTTTCCAAACCGTAACCCATAGATAAACCATCTTTTTTATGTTTTTTTTGTTTCTTTGTTCACGTTCGATTCCCAAATCAAAAGAGCTAGTATTATTAATGTTCGCCCGAAATTAACCATCATAAAAAATGGGGGAAAAAGGCGAGCCCCGATAAATAATCCCTAAATGAATCATTGGAAGATGGACAGACAGACAGACAAACAAAAACCGAACCCAAAATCGCGCCCCATTAATACACACTATCAATAAATAACACATCATAAAAGCATTCCGCAGCAGCAGCAGCCGGGCGCAACAGAAATTGCTTTCGCGCGAAACGATTTGTGCGCGAAATGCGAGAGAACAAATCTTACCGCGGTCCTCACCCGTGCCCTAGTCGGAAAAATTGCACCATCCCCATCCCATCACAGGGCTGAACCGCGTGTTTAACATTGGCATTAATTTTTTATGCATTCATCCACCCTCCGCGAGAAACTAGTCAAAATAATTGTACAACCAAACGACAGACACAGAAAAAAAAGAAAAAGGGAAAAGGGACAAATTCCTCCACCCGGACGTCCACCCGCTGACCTCGATCTGCGGCCGAAACCGGACGAGCCGAAGCGTGAACGCATTAAACGCATTGCATTACGAGCCCCCGACCGAGGTCCTCGGAGGAGACATGAGGAATGAACGTGGCGCACGAACAGGACCAACCAAAAAAAAAAAGAGAAACGCACACACCAAACAAGACACACCGCCACAATGAATGGGTGGGAATTTTCTTTGGCCGCGCGTTGGACGGCCGCGCGGGAGAAAAATCCTTTCCCGAGCCAGCTCGGCCGTGAAAAGCCGTGAAAGATTAAACATGGTTTTAAAATTTTATCACTCCCATAAAATCGCTTCAGTGAAATAAACCTTTTCATTTGAATTTATATTCGTGTTCGAGGTGGAGTTTATGCGTTTCTGTGTGCCGCTCCGCTTTTGAGTTTTTTTTCTTCTCACCCATACTTTTGCCAACTCGTAATCGTTTCCGTGAGATCGACCTCCCCCCCCCCCGCCTGCTGGGAGGGAGGACTTTTGCGCAATTTCACCGACCAAACGATGGACCAAATCAGCGCGCGAAGATAGAGGCATTCCACAGGGGCAAGATCAAACGTGTCGGGCGGTAAAAAATGTATTAAAAACCCACACACACAAAAAACACAACCGTTCGACTAGATGTAATCAAATAATTTTTGCTTTTTTATCGTCATTTGATTTTTCCAGGCGCCATTTTCCGGCCCGTCCTGCCCCGTCCCGAGTGTCCGGCGTGGCGCACGACGCACGAGCACAAGAACATCCATTTGGACATTCGGAATTACACACACACAAACTCCAGCCCCGTCGTCGACATCGTCGTCATCACCTCGCAGAATGGAAATCAATACCCGGGACAAATTGCGGGCCGTGTTTCGGGACGAACTTTCGTTTCCGATGGTGCTTTTTCGTCCTTTTTGCTGTGTCCTCTTCGGTGCACGCAAGCTACAACTTACAGCAGCAGCAGCAGCAGCCGTGAGATGGCTTTTCCACGAAAGGCGAACTTACAGCTCGCCGCATTCGAACCGCCAGCGGAGTGTGGAAAGTGTAAGTTTTCTTCGAACGTGAAGAATCATAAGTCGAATATTTGAAGCAGAAGCAAGGACCAAAAACACAACCACGAGAAAACAACATTTTTCCCACTCAACTCCTACGCAGAACTTCTGTCGAAAAGAGAGCCGCGCTGGGGGAAGTATTTCTTTCCGATTCGGCAGGTTTACGTTTTTCCGCGAGGAAATTCTGTTTGGTTCGGCTAGTGCACGGCGTTATGGTTAGTTTTATGTTCTTTTACTGTCTGTTGCGAATGTTTTGCAAGCAGGCTTTTGTCTCCTTTGGAGGAGGTGAGCTTTCCACCAGGCAGTAAAACTTGTGTTTTGGGTTGGAAACGATTGTTTGGACATGATCTGTTTGACACTTGTCGGTTTTGCGAGCATTGATATTATGGTTTGCGTTTATTAGGTTTAATTACCTGCATAATACATAACAGTGCTGCTAAACGGTTATTGTACTGTAAGTACCTTTTGCTCACAAACTAGCCGCTTTCCAAGCTATCTAGTTTTGGAACAAATTAAAAAAAGGTAAATACCTTCCTGGTACAAATGATTAAGTTTTAAGCAATAAATTAACTCTATTTATCAAGAATTTAGAAATTCTCTTGAAAAAAAGGGGATCAATGAATTTTCTATCAATCTGTTAACGCAACAAATTTGTTTTCCTGCCGGTTTGAAACCCGCATGAAAAGTGTCACTGTGTACATTGTGTTAAAGATGATATACTTGCAGCCGGTATTAGCGAATGTTCGCCTGCAGCTATGCAATTTGCACAACACCAGGGGTTTTCTTGTTTTAGTACTAAGGCACGGCTCCATGAAGCATCAGACAAACACGACAAACACGACACTGTCGAGTGAATTATCCAAATTAACGAATATAAACACACGAACACACAAACAGCCGCCAGTATCCGCCTCCTGACAATTAACAGGATGATATTGCAAAGTGTAAACAGCTTCAAGGTGTGCAACGGACATGCCAGAAAATAAAACAAACCGTTTCGTTCGATGTCTTGTTTGTCTGGCATGTCTGGTTTGTCTGTCGGAGCACCTCCATATGATTACTTGGATTTGACACGTGTTTGTCTTGTTCCATGTCTTGTTCGACGGCTCATAGAGCACTGCCTAATCCATTTATTAGTTTCTTAGTTATTAGTGTAACACGCACAATGGCACGCACTGAAACATGGATTAAGCGCTATCTATGTGTAATAATTAGTATCTTATGCAAAATCTTTGAGAATTGATCCATCACATGCTCAAGAAACATGTTTTTACAACTTGCCTTCAAAATATGAGTGAGTTTTGCTAAAGAAGTGCTCTGTTTGCTGCTTTGGTTTTTATATACACTACATACTCTCTGATTAAGAAAAAAAAACACAAGCCTGTATCCATTGAACAGAGCAAAAAAGCAATCGGTAACCCTTGGCACTGGTGTGTGCTAGCCTGGTAAGTCGCTCCCACAAATCCGGCGCAAAAATGCACATAAAATCTTTGTGATGTTACCCACGATTTACTATGCGGTGCGGTCGCCGCCGAAAGAGGTCGAAAAATGAAAAGAATCTCACAAGACGCATGAAAGTAGTATCAGTAGTAGCAGTGGCAGCACCAATCTCAAGCACGGCTCAAGTGATTTCTTTCTTCGCCCTGGAGTGGTAGATCATTTTCCAGCCCCGTATCGGCGCGTGTGAAAGTTCACTTCCTTTCGCCCGCCTGATGACATCCCATCCCGATCCGGCACCGACCGGGGGCTGTCCGGAAGTGGCACGAAAAGACTTTCGAACTTTGTCGTGCCGGTGGGTGGACGGGCGGACGATGTCGATAAAAAGGATTTTTCGGATGGTGGCAGCGGAAAAGGCACGAAAAGGTTCCACGCCACGGAGCGAGGAAAGTGTGGTCATGCGGGTTTGTGAGTTCGTGTGCGCGCGCGCCTGTGTGTGTGTGTGTGTGTGTGTGTGTAACTGCGAGTCACGACGAGCCCACCGAAGGACGAGACTCAAAGTGACATTTGGTGTTTTGACCAATTGTGAGCGGTCGTTTTGAATGCGGAGACCCGGAGACCGGAGATGACACTTCTCGTTCGGAGCATCTCCCCGGGCTAGGCTGACTAAACGGCCTGCACCAGGGTTAGACCGGAGCGACCGGAGCGAAAGCCCGGCCCGACGAAATATGGCCGGACTTTAGGACGAGAGATAAGGATGTATGTTAGTTTTGACAAAGAATTGTGCCAAAGTGTTGTTTGGTGGGTCACATTGGCCGGGCCGAGATTGTAGGCCGGCCTGCCCAGCCTGGCGCTGGGGGTGGTGGTGGCGCTGGTGGTTTGGTGGTTTTTGTGGTGGTTCACGTCCCGGGAGCTATCATTTTGTTGGCTTGGTCACTTCACTTGATGTGTGCGTGTTTAAGCGTGTTTGAGTTTATTTATTTTTTGTGTGTGCTTGCGTGAATGCCGCTGTTGTCGCTGTTGCCATGCTCTTCTATTTGCTTTCCTTCCTCCCCAAAAACACACACACACACCAACAGGAACACTCTCCCACAACACTTCACCCAGTTTATGAGGTTGACAGAGCAAAGTGCTTAATGTGATTGTTGATCCTTTTGCAGGGTTGCCGCATTCGATTCAATTAGTGTGAGGTCACTTTAATGCTGGCAACGTTTTGCAGACACAAAATGGCTGTTGCTGCAGCAACAGCAGCACTGGGTGTGATTCGTTTGGGTGATTGCAGTGCTTAGCACGGTCCGGGGAGATCCTTCAGACGCATGTTGTTAAACACGGCACGGAACAAGACCGCTTGGGAAGATGACTTATCGCCGGGTAGAATTGGAAGAAGTACCATTGCGACACACGAGACTTGCTTTTGCTGGGTTAATATTGATGTGTATCGGTAGAAACTATGAGGAACCTAATCTCGTCAGTCGGAAACTCGTCGATTGACCTATAAAACATTTATCACAAATAAAACAGAATCCGGTTCGAAGGACCAACAGGGTTCATCACGTTTTTTCACACGTTCTTTCTTCTTATACTTGTGTCGTTATCGTTGTGCATTTCGTCCCTAAACCGTATGCAAGATGTATCCAACAAGATCAAATACATTAGAAGGGTTAATAAAACGTAGTTGTAATACATATTGCATAGCTTTTAGTGTATTTTTTATTCATCAGCCCAAACCTATCCAATCTGCACGACAAACGGCTCATCAATGATTCAATAGTGCTTTATTAGCCTAGTCCAAATAAAGCATATCGGTTGGGTTTTCTCGTCGTGTAGTCAACGCTGCAAAAATTGCATAACTTGCAAGCGTTATACATACCATTGAGAACACTTAACACTTATAAAAATCTTCGATATACTTAACAAAAAAACGAAAACAGTGTCTGCATTCCAAAGACAAAAACAAAATAAAATGAAACATTGTTGTGCAATTCCAGGTTCCAATTTAGTATTGAAACATGCCGCGGAAAGAGAAGCGACAAAAAATCCGGATAGACATGTCGCTGCAGATAGACGCAAGAAAGATCTTGTAATTGGAATGAAATGAAATTTCGCTGACGGTTGTTTCTTTTTCGCCACTCGAGAAGCATCTCTTCGTTTTTGTTTTCGCACACCACACAAGTCAGCATTTATCTGACAATCGTCAGTGACGGCCACGCTGTGGGACTTTGGCTTTGGCATTCGAAATTGGACGAATAATGTCGCGCATTGTGAAGCAGCTCCGTCGCGGTTTGCGAGAAAAAAAGACGATGAAAATGGACTTATAAAGAAACAAAACCCGTACAAATTCATAAACTGCAGTCACACCAGTACGTGGAAATGCCGAGAGAAAATGCTGCCGTGTTCATAAATTCTATTTCATCATTCATCATGGCAGAGCTGTGGGTTGTATTTTTACTGACAAGAATGTCTTCAGGACGTGTCCAAAATTTTTCCAAATCAAAAGCATGTGCAGAGAGTTCAGTTAAGCAGCACAAATATAGAAACTAGAATAAATTTTCGCCTCGCTTCACCCACGTTACAAACGAAGCTTTATCGGGAAAACTTTCGGCCGCGTCGCACCCAAAGCCCGGCGCTTAACTTTGCATTACTCAATTTAAATGAACACAATTGACATGTTTGCAGCAGCTTAGCGGCAGTTGGTGCATCCGTTTTCTATCCGTTTTTCCAAACAACTTCCGCGGCCAAAAAAGCTCTTATAAAGTTTGAAACCCGAAAGTGTGTTTTTCCTGCGATGCCATGCATCGAGGCATCGGGCGAGGCGCTCGGGGTGAGTGAAATGAAAGTTTTACCCATTGCCCTTCACCGTTCCCAGGGCCAAAAGATATTCGGGAGCAGGCCGAACAAAGGGGGCTGCGAGTGGAGCGGGTTCGCAAGGGTCAGTTATTGTTTTTTCTTCTTCGGGGAACAAGAAAACTGACAAAACAAAACAAATGGATGGTAGAGTTATGTGTTTTCGGTAAGTAGCGCTTTATTGTTTGCGGGCGACGATGCGTAACGGGACGGGATAGGAATGGTTTGGAAAGTATTCTTTCCCTGTGTCTGTTGCAGAAAGTTACGAGCCAGTAATTTCAGTTATTTAAAATCCTATTTAATTGAATGAAAATATAGTGCTGATGGGTGTTAAATCTGAGGTTTGAATAATTTTGAAGAAGAACAGACTTCAAAAACAGAATGATATGTAATTCATTTTTATTTAAAACGATACAATCATTATAAGTAATAGATAAATAATAATTTAACTCAATAAAATTTTAACAGATAACTTATTTTCTTCAAAATATTGCTAAACAAAATTGCAAAATATGATTACTAAAAAATACATACAAAAATTACATAAAATCTGTGATAATAGACTCTAAATATATAGAATATATAAATATATAAATATATAGAATGAACATATAAAAATAGCAAACATCAAAATCTAAACCTTCTAGGCGAAAAGTCGTCAGCTTTAACGTGGTGGGCTATTATTATTATTATTATTATTATTATTATTATTATTATTATCAAATTTATTAATGTGGTCTGCCAACAGGCTTAACACACAGAAAACTTAAAACTCAAACTTAAAACAAACAAACTGTTTCTTAAGAACTAACATAATTGAAAAAACGCCAGGAAAGAAAAATAAGAAAGATAAAAATAAACATAAAAAATTACCTACATACTAAAAACCGAAAAGATAGGCTCAATGAGATGTGAAGTAGGAGAAAGGGGAGAAAGGAAAGAAAATAATTGCAGGACCGGAGAGTAGAAACCGGGCTATTATACACTCTTGTAATACTGGTAAGATGTTCTTAAGTATGCTGGATTAAATCCAGTATGACAAAAGAGAGCAAAAAGAATAGTAAGAACACTCAAATGGTACTCTTCTAATACGATATTCCCGAATATAGTTTTCCTATTACAACCTAACCTTTTTCCACCGTCCTGATTAATTCGCAAGATTCATCCCACGAAAATATTTTGAATCAATATAGAATCGCCTTGCGGACTGTCTCAGATGGTAACGTTAAGATGTCACTCAGGGGGAATAGGAACTTAAAAAAACAAACCCTCCAGCATGTGCTTCTGTGATCGGTTCTTCAATGCACTGTTTTGTTATCGGCAGTAGGAACAAAAAAAAAACAAATCCGGAATGATTTCTCACAAATCATACCTTCACACAATGGCATTATGACCGGTGTGATACGCCATTCTGGAGATACGCTTACGTATAGGCATTTTTCGGACCAAAGCCTGCGATGGTTGCCAAGGAAACGGGCGCTGTGTGTCGGACTTTTCGGCATGATTATAATATCGGCGAGGCAATTTTACGACAATTTTCTCCGAAAGGCTCACAGCGCATTACAACCGTGCACCATTTAAAAACGCGCCTGTAAGGGTATTAAGCATAAAAGCTATCCTCTCGACGAAAGCTACGAATGGGTAGCAGTCGTAGGCAGATCAAAAAGCGTGGCTAGTGCGCACTCCATTATGAGCGCAATGAAAAACTGTATTCTTGGAACGGAAATCATCACGGTGGCATATGAGGCTTTCCCGAGAAGTGGAAAAAAGAGAGACCCCTTTGGATGTTATGTATCGAGGGCTGCCACGATTCATGTCGAAAAATTGCCCACTGTCTCTCAGACACGGGCGTAACAGAAAACTGTCAACTTCAGTGCGTGTGTTTGTGGGTGTGTGAGGGTGGGATGGTAATCTGCTTAATTTTTGTTTTGTTCTCCAAATCCTTTTTTCCCCGGAATGCGATTAATGAAACGATGCTGTGTTTTTCGCTGTTGTTGATGTCGTAGGCACATATGGAGGTGGGCAGGGATCAAAAGCTGCCCGAAAAGAATCCGCTCTCGAAGTGCGCGCACTTGGTTAAAACATTTTATCGATTCCATTTTAACGAAGTCTTAATCCGGTACCGCTACATTTTTGCATGCTCGGGCCAGAGAGGCAAGCCATCAGGAGCAAACCCCACTGCCAACCTTGCCGGGCACGACTTCAGCGGGCAAAAGTTACTTAACAAATATTGCAACTTTCTTCGCCCGTACGGGACGGTACGGCGACGAGGGCGACGAGGGCGTGTGGATTAAATTGATCAAAATTCAATCAATTTCAACCCTTATCAAATGCATACCAACGCGGGCTCTCGGTTCTTCGCGCTTCCTCCGCCATCCAGAACGCGCGGGTTTCCAGGTTTCCAGGTTGCTGAAAACTTTTACTTCTACTTTTGCTGATGGGGCCAGTCGGTGCGATCGCGATAAAAAACGGACACTCGGTCGGGTAGGGTGTTAAATATATAGCAAAAAAAAAAAAAATGAAGTGTATCAAAACGCAGACGCGGTCGGTGAGTCGTGACGTCGGACGTGGAAATTTCGTCACCGGAAAGTTTATGCATGACTTATAATCTAATTACGCATGATTTGGGATGCGTTCTTGTGTCTTGGGTGGACGTTTCTCATCGATGGATGCCGTCCTTGTGTCCGGCGTGTCAGTGGATGTTGGAACGTTCATTGCTTTTTGGATCTTGGTTCTTTCATGTGACTGTAAAAGGATGGGGATATGGACATGAAATACCTTTTAGAAATATAAATTAGCATCTTTTCCCTTTTAATAATTTTAAAATCAGAAAATAATTGTTAGTAAAAAACCAGGAACTTTCGTAAGAGCGAACGAAACTTTATCTCAAAGTCGTGTAGTCTTTCTTATTGAAGTATTTTTAAGTGTTTTGTGGATGATATCATTCTGGATCCTTAGAATCTATCTGGATGATATATTTTGTAGAATGATGTTATCAATAAGAATTTGCTGCTTTTGCCTTTCCAACAGAATAAAAGTCCAAAAATCAACCTTCAACCTCCGTAGAACCAAATGTAATTTAAATTCCAGAGAATTCAAAATAGAAATTGACAACATTTTGTGTCTCTGCTTTGTTTGGACTCTATAAAACACAATATAGTACTATCTATCAATTCTATTACGCTGCTTCTTTCTCAACTTCTATTTTACTGCTAAATAACAGTAGAAATAGGAGAATGATTCGTCTCTGAGAAACAAATCTTAATTTTGAGTGTTGCGATTTCGTACAGTTCAATTCTCACATTTGTCACAACTACACAACTACAATATATAAATTTATAATGATCCTATTGGATTTTCAAACATCCATCATGAAATACCAAAATAAAAACACTTATACCATGAAAGAAGTTCAAGCTTTTCATGTATCGTTTCGGAATAACCCTGATGAAATTTACTAGCATCATATGAATAGTGCCTCTATCCCCTTGACGAGCAATAAAACTGATCGCTCAGGCCCTTTTTTCAAGTGTTTCGTTAACATCATTGCACCGGAATAGTTTACGAAAAGCGTTTTTTTCGTGTGCTCCATTCTTTTTCCTTTCAAAAGCGCACATAGTGTGGCTAGGGCCGGGAAGCTCACCGTTTGCGTGAGAACACCAGCACCAAACGATGCCAGAATGCCTCATCACAACACCACCATTCACTAGACCGCCGTGTGTGGCCACTGCCGGCCGTGTGGGGAGCCACGTGCTAAAGTGGCCGGGTTGGCAAAAATCATCGAACCGTACGCGCGAAGCGTCAGAAAATGATGGATTAACAGCTTGTCGGCACCGGCGAAGATGTCGGTTTATTGGAGGTGAAAGCATGCCGGCCGGAGCAGGCTTTATTTTTAGTTCATCCATGGGTTGCCGGCGCCGAGCTTAGTGATGGAAATATTCGGACATTGATCGGTTGGAAGCGGACAAAAACGAAGCCGCCGGGCCGACAAGTCATGCCGGTGGAACATATGCAAACAATTTCGACCGACACAGCGGGCGGTTTGACCCCTGATGGCTTTCGCTTTTGATCGAATTTCGCCCATCGGCTGACATGGTGTACAGTGTGTGCCGATGGAGCTGGTACGAATAATATCAAAACACTCGTATCGTATCGTTTATATCTTTATTTTATTCAAGTATTGTGGTAGTTGTAGTCTAACAGCCAACATAGTATTTTTTATATTTTAATTGATTTTCGTTTGTTCATATTAATGCTTGAAAAATTGCACAAACTTAAGCAAATTTTACAAAAAAAAATAGAGGAATTTTTGTTACTGTTGATTCGTTTTATTTCTTCATTATCTATTATCTTCATTTTATTAAAAAAAAATAAAAAAATTATCTTCATTTTATTTATGTTTTTTGTATTATTCTATTTTAAATTTTTATTTTATTTTGTTACTTAATTACTAATCCACGTTCTCCAATAAATCTGCTGTGGCGAGCCACTGTGCATTTCAGCCGCAAAGTCGAAAGCTTCTAAATGAACCCTTCCCGCATCGAGTGCATCGGCATCAACAGGATGCACCCCGATAACACTATGCATCTGGGCTGCGATAGGCCAACAAAGGGGATCCTGTCCGCCAAACATTGCGTGGTGAGGCGTATAATTTTAACAAATTCTAACTAAACCCCAGACAGGTTGCCCAAAATCAGTCTAAAAGACTAGTCGGGAAAAAAGGAGAACAAAAAATTGACACGAAATAATACACCAAACGCTGCACGTACACGAACGCGAACGCCCAGCGCGCAAAACGCGCACTCCACGGAACTATCCATTCAAACGAGCGCGGACTCCAAACTTACGAAACGGAGGCCACGAGGTGCGTTTTTTTTGCTTCACATTAGCGAATCGTCCCTTTCCTGGTGGGCTCGGCACACACACACGCTGAACAACGAGAGGGAAGAAGAAAAAAACGCGACTGTTGGAGAATGGTGGCGTGAAAAGGTGGAAAATTTAAATAGTCAGTTCCGATTCGACCGGGTAGCTGGTCAAATATCGAGCTAGTTTCGCAGTAAAATCGTTCGCAAAAAGTCTGATCGTTTCGGGTGGGTTCGCTTTTCGTTTTTCGCGTTTTGTCTTTGCTCCTTCCCGGGCCGGTGCATTCCGACGCATTCCGTGTCCCGTGTCTGTGTCTGTGGCCGAATGTGCCGGAAATCAACCCAGTCCCAGAAAGTATAATTAAATTTTCGCCCGGCCAGAAAGTTTGTTTCGCAACCGAATGCATCGGCAATGCGCGCAAAAGGCTAGTGAAAAGCGGAGCGGGGAAAAAACGAAAGATGGAAAACCCCGCAGGACAATCCAGCGAATGCACCGGCAGCGCTTGTCGGGCTCCGGCTTGATTGTGATAATGGTTGGGCGGGGGGGCGTTTGGGTTTGCGTTCACCGGGACAAAGTGGTCCGCCGTTCTTGTGGTCGATGGGTGAGCCGGGTCTTTTTTTTTGTTTGCTTGCCGAGGGACGGCTTTCTCTGGCTCCGATTCCGTTGCTTTCTATCAAACGACGGGCGCAAGCCCTTTCGCCGTTTCGGGTGAATGTGATCCGATTGCGTAACGGGCATGTAGGTGAGCAATTTTTTGATGATGACTGGGAGGGTGTGTGTGATTTTTTTGCCGGGCGATGGGAAATTGTAATCTGTGCTTCCGGTTAGCGGTTTGATGCGGGTGAATGGAAGGGTTGCAAAAGAAGCGCTTTCCACGCTTTTGAGGGCTTTTGCGTCAAATGAATGTTTTGACAGGGATGGAAGGAGCTGTTGGCGAGATTTGTTGCACTCACTATGGGATGTTGAAGTATGATGTTGAAGTAGAATGATATACTAGCTTGGATAAAAAGCTGCCTTTCGCATTCTTATGTTATTTTTTAAGTTATTTCTTTTGTTTAGATTTTTAAAAGTAATTTTATTTATTGATTTTCGTAGCTTTTTAGATATTTTATATATATTTTATATGTCGTTCTCAAATGACGCGTTTGACAACCAAACTGCACACTTTAAGATCTTCAGAACAAAATTACGCCTAAAAGTATGCAATGTGTCAGTATTTTACACTAGTGTCTTGGAGCAGCAATAGTGATTCTACTTCCGATTTTCCATCGAACAGGTTAACCAATGATCATTCAAAACAGGAGTTTACATGTGCAGTTAACAATCAGAGTTATATTTCCGAATTATCTTAATGATTGCGAATGCAGCTATACTGTTTACAATTGAATTACGATTTGAAGAAATATATAGCAATATCAATATGAGCTGAATTTTTTGACACTTCGTTCTGTATTTAAACCATTATACTGTTCTGGTGAATCGTCAAGATGCTATGTCAACATAAAAACACTGTAGCTTCACTTCCATTTTTTTTCAGTTGCTTTATTCAGTTCTAACAAAACACTTTAACCACTGTTATCCGTACAATGAAGTATTCTGCAAATCGAAGAGAAATCACAGCACGCGTGTGTGTGTGTCCAAGTGATGGATGAGCATAATAAAGATGTTCCTTTATATGATGCCTGAAAGAACACCATCTGGGGCAAACTTTAGTTCTTAGAAATGTCTGACTATCAAAATTCCGAGAAATCAAGGTTAGGGAAACAGATTTTCTTGCTTCCCGGAAGTGCTCCCGGTAGTGACGCAAACGACCGAAATGAACGATGCGCATGCTTTGATAGTTATTTGAAAGAATCGCCTGGAAATATGTTAGTACGCATTAGCTTCGATAGAACACATTTCAGACATAAAGTACTCGGCGTACAAAACTTTAAACCATTCGCATTTCCGCAATTTCTTAGCACCCGGTCGCAAAATATGCAAACCGCACATATCACGCGGGCACAATAACAACGGCCCCGGCTGCCGCTTTACTTCCGCCTGAGCGACGTGTGCCACGTTTACACATTCCGGTGGATATTCTTTCGCTGCCGATGCAGTTTTCCACGCAACTGAGCTGCCAGTCGTTTGTCACCGCATCCTCATTAGGGCCGCCTGCCTTCCTCACACTGCCATCCGCACGGTAATGGATGCGCACTCACGCAAGTGTAAAGTGTTGTCGAGAAATTGTGCAAAGTTTGCTCGTTGCACCGGAGGATGAATGTTTCACCTGAGCGCCGGCATCCGGTAATCTGGTGCCGCAAACCGAAGAACAAGGCATTTCGCAGCCTGACTCCACACGCGTCCCAGCGGCCGGTATGGTAGGGTTGAAATATATATAATTTCACTCATTAGGCACGCTGGTGGCGTCATACACGGCAAGCCGAGCAGAAAAATTTATCATATTACGCCCCGTACCGCGACGATGTGGGCGAGCGCAGGGTGGCTTATCGCCGGGCCGATGTATGCTGGTGGTTTGAATAGTTTTATCCCTCGGAGGCTTGGATCAGTGGTGCAGCCGGTGTTGCACTAACGAGATGCAATAGAAGACACCGGAATGGCTTTCGAGGAAAAGTTTAGATGACTTGCGGCAGCGTCGGATGAGATGTTTGTTGCTGTGCCGTTGATATCTTGTTTATTACGTGTCATAGTCGTGAAATGCGATCTTCGTGGCGTGGCATCAGAGTACGACATACTCAGCAAACTAACTCTTTAAAACGATAATCGCATAGAATAATGCAACGAGAGTTGATTTTAAACTCAATTTCCCACGATCACACTGCCCCAACGGAAAACCTGCTTCCCGGCTGTCTATCACACTGCAGTAACAGCCCTCGAGACACCGGGCTGACAATGAGCGGGCCGTCAACATCAAAGCCGCTTCGAAAAGACACTTCAATTATTCAGATTCAGCGCTCGAGCGAACGATGCTCGAAGCCATCCAGGCCGTAGCAATAATGTATGCTGAAACGGTTTCGCAATCAATCAAGGTAAATGATTCAATTTCCCGCACTGTGCTCTACACTCGCTGCACTCCGGCTCGAGCCTGAAGCCGGGTGAGGTTAAATAATTGATTCGAGCGGCAGTAACAGACGCCGCACCGGTGCTCGCCGGCCCGGTTACACCTTGACCTGACAGGTGGCAGCAGCAGTTTTGTGGTGATGTAAGCGGTTGTTGATGCTGAAAAGTAGCTGCTGCTGATGGCAGATGATGCAGGGCAGTGAAGGTGTGAACAGATCATTGTATTGATGGAGAGTATTGCAGCTCTCGGTGTCAGGAACAATGGCGTGGCAAATGTCAAAAGGTACACCCGAGGAGCTTAAAGCGTCCGTCGTGGGTAGGATGCTTGGATTGCGTTTGAAGCCGCGGTCAATGTGTGACATCAAATTTTCGTTTAGTTTCTTAAAGTTTTTGGATATTTTTAATACGTACATTATGCTTGTTACAATGATTTTGTTCATTCATTACTAAAAACAAGACAGTCAAGAGTACTTCCGATGAGTTTGTCTCCAGACGTCTAGTGGAAAAGCTTTTTGAACTGACAAAGCATAAGTGATATTGCATACTGTTTGGCACAAGCTTCAAATATCAGCCCAAAAGCATGCAATTCGCACTACAAATGTTTTTGTTTTTTTTTGCGTAGATCTTTTTACACGACTAGTTTTTTTTTACAAAACTTATACCCCAAAAAGCCTATAGCTCATTGTTTTTGTGAATTAATTATTGGTCATGTTTTGGACATAGTTGAATTGATTTCTTTTCTTCTGGAAACTTGAACTGATATTTTATCAATAATTAGCACTAGCACATGATGTATGTACTGAAACTTGTATTTGACACGTGTCGAGTTCAAATGGTACTTTTTTGTATATAATTGCATACCTTCGGGCTGAAATTGAAGTCGACTTCTTTGAAGCAGCATGATTATTGCTAGCAAAACTTTCTTTTACTTTTATTGCTTAATACAATGACAGGAACACCCTTTTTGTAAATCGAAAAGGAAATAAATATAAAAGGTTTTCGAGACTTATTGTTATATGATATTCCATCACGTTGTTATATTCTATGTTATAAGTGTGATATTCTGTCACAGCCACAGTAAGCGATAATCACGTTCAATTTCTAGATAATTTTAGGTTCATAGACATAATATTAGAAAATTTTCTGTGAATATAGAGTTTTTCTTTGATTTAGTAACAAAAATACACATTTGCAAATGATAATCAGCGTATTGAATGTCAGAATTCCTGCTAGGGGCATTACTCGTACAATAAGCGCCAGAGGCAAGATTTGCGCTCGCCATTTTTGTCAACAAACGTACCGGCGCAGAAGAAAAAGAAAGGCAACAATCGAAAAACGATCGAACTGTAATAGATTGAAATTGACAGCCACCGACGGGCGACACTAAGCCTTCGGGTGCGGCCGGATATCCGGCCCGAGAACGAGTGGGCATCAAGTTAATCCGTGCTGCAGGAGTCCATGTCCATTTCGATTCCATTCCGAACTCCCAGTGCGCGCGGTCTAATTTAGCGTTTCCAATTAACCAAGACGTAACATTACTGACGCAAAACGACTTCGACAAACTGGACCAGAAAAACAAAAAAAAAACAAATAAAGAACCGGCTTCTAATCCTCCGCGCCGTTTGCTTCTTCGCTCCGGTCGCGGCGTCGGCAAGAGATCGCGAAAAACAACGCCCGAACATAATCATTTATTTCAATCACCACTTCGACAACGGCGCTGAACTAACAGCGCAGTTGGTATTTTCGCAACAGTTTGATGGACAAAAAACAGGGCGTGTGAATGTTTCGCGAAGCTCGCTGACAGGGCCTGACAAACGGTAGTGCCCGTGGAATTAGCGTCCTGCGCCAGCGATGTTATTTGCACAAAATTAAATATTATCGAGGCGAAAAGGTAGGAGGCAGTTGGATGGCTTTGAAGTCGTTTGGTAGCACAAAGTCGAACATGGCAGTCAGGCAGGCCGGATTGTTGTTCGATAAGCTTCATCGACTAATAGCTGACCGGCGCTGGATTGGAGCATGATTAAAGGGAGTCTAAGGTAGACATTATGTTTGGAATAGGCTTGACATTGCTGATTTAGAATGCCAGTAGGCATTGAATAAAACAAGTTTCGGACAAACTTCAATTGCACGTCTTGTGGTGAACAGGGCATCGAGAATCTCGCCTGCACACTCTTGACTTCGACCTTAGCCGCTATGTACTTTGACAGGAGACAACATTCCACTCAGTATGTCCCAGTGCTTGCAATCAAACATATCACAGAGAATTGTTCTCTTACCATGGTTCCGCTAAGGGAATAAGCTATCTGAATCTTTACTTACATTTTGTAATATAAAACAAAATGTACCTTCTTCGCCTGGTGATATTCCTTTGACCTACCTTACTGTAGCTTCACTGTGGTTTAAGTGTTGCCAACATTGTACAACAGGAGCTGATTCTAGCACCGAAATATGCTGGTCGGCTACGCCTAACAGCGTGTTACCAGCCAAGTCGCAAAAGGGTAGATGATAGCAAGCTCAATCAGCGCTTGTTACATACCGTGCAGTGCTACGAAACCGAGCCGCTTCACCGGACGGAAAAGAATGAATGCACAGGGTAAACAATTTACCATCAGCAACAACGTGAGGGAGGCAAGTGCCCATGGTCCCCCCCCTCATCCCCCACGGGAGCAACGTTGATTTAGTCATGTAACCTCGGCCTCAGCCGACCTCCCGAATTGCCGACTGCTTTGGCTGAAGGCATGATGTTGACGTTTCGTGCTCCAACCTGGCGCTATCTGAGCGAAAGATTAATCTCCGGAGCGTTGCTGAGGGCAAATTACAGCCATGTTTGTAGTTGGTTCTTTTTTGGCTGCAGTTGCTGCGAAAAACTGCATCACTTTCATCTTTCGGGTTTAAAATCAGCTCCACGAGGTACGTGAAGGTGCGGGAGGGTTTATTGGGCATTTTAAAATTGCAACTGAAATTAAAATTATGAACTTGTTGGTAGTTTCGATAGTGGATCCGTTTGTTATTATTTCATGTCCACCTATTATAGAAACGCTTCATGAACGCTTTAATAATCATTGCATATTGCATACTGTAAGGCGCAAATGGGTTTGTAGGCAAAAGGTGAAATCAAACAATTGCATACTTTCGGGCTGAAGGTGTAATTTGGAACAGTAAAGTATGCAATCTGCATGCAAAGCGGCTTTGTTTTAAAGAGACATTCTTCCTTATATTGCTTAGAACAAACAGTGTGAGAAAGTTTAGTTGTTCTCCTCGGGCACTTCAAATGCACATCACTGGAAGTAATTAGTATTAGCAACTGGATCATATTGAACATCGCTGCTCCTTACGAAACGCTTATCTCGCGTGAATTGGCAGCTCGTTGCCCGGCTACCTGCGAAACCTTGGCCGCACCCGACGCTGATTGCATGTGACATTATCAGACCCGTCGGCCCCGTAAGCCTCACATTCAGCTGAACGAGCAATTGCAACACAGCCGTCGGGTTCGCCCGACCCGACTACAATCACATGACCTCCCGGGCCCCTAGCAGGAGCCTGGCGGCGTCAATGGGCCGCAGTTGTTGACAAGCCCGTAGGCCACTTTGGCTTTTTGGTTGGGCTGATGTTTACGCTCGCCTGTCACGTAAACCGGATTAAGCGTACACATCGTCCGTGCCCGTCAATCGGTCACCGGAAAAGGGGTTTATGAAATGTCAACGGATGAAACGTGTCGGTGACGTGAGATGTCGCAATATACACGGAGGGCGCGCTGCAACCGACCGGCCGGGTCATCTTCTCATATTTTTATTTGTACACACTCACACCAGTTTGGGCCCAGCCGACAAGTTACGTTGGCCGAGCGGGAAAAAGCCTTACTGCAGCCATCCCAGTAGTGGAGCGTGTAGTGTTAGTTGGAGCGCTTACGTCTTGCGGCTCGTCCTCGCTTCGACGGCAGCGGTGGCGTCGGTGGCGTCGCTGTGGTTTTTCTCACAAACGGTGCCACTGCTCATTTTTCCACCCGAGTCACGGATGCTCCTTTGCGGCACGGCTTGCGCGTGGACACCGTGCGCGGCGGGTAAATTAATTAATGTTTGCTGCCCGTCAAACTAATTGCTTTACTTTGTTTTAGTTTCGCCGGTGGCTCTACCGGGTGGCTAGCGACTTTTTGAGGTTTTGTTCGCAGTCGAACGGGCCAGCGTGGCGCATTCATCATTTTTTTTGTTGGTCGCTGCTTTCGTGTAGTTTTCGACTGGATTCGTGCGACCGTAAGGGCCGTAAAGGTTGTGTGAGGATTGTGTATCATGTTTACTGCCACCGTTGATTCCGCTCGAGGGCGACGATGTAATGAGGCTGAGAGTGACTTGAAGAGTGGGAAAAGCAGTGATTATTGTGTGGTACTGAAGACGACGAGAACTATTCATGAAACCGGTCCACTCATACGTGGTTGGTGTGGAAATAATGTTTTGCATGTAATGTTATTAATGTAACGTGTCTCGTAAATACGTTACAAAAGGTTAAACGAAATATTTTTTTTGCTTTTCCAATAAAAAAGTTATTTTTTCTAAGAAATAGACTATTCAGTCTGCATAAATTCAATCATCTGATCGAAGAAGATCCATTGATTGTGTAATGGTATTGAACAACAAAAAGTTGAATAACTTACAACTATACTTACAACTATAACATTGCGTAAATAAAGCGTTCATCGGTAAGATTTCTTACTATTGAGTTGATCAATCAAGCTAGAGACATTTATTAATTGATTTGAAAACGCCTTAGTAATGCTTTTCCATTGATTTAGTAATAAATTTAATGACCTGCTTATTCGACAGATTAATAATTGACTTATTTAATTGATTTTTGCTTTCGTAATTTTTTTTTCCATATTTTTTAAAAATTTATGTATTTACTCAAACTCAATCATTTAAGAATATGTTTGCAAAAGAGCCAACATACTGCAACGCATACAAGTGATTGTAAAAATAATAGCATACTTTTCGTTTTTTTTGTATAATTTACGCCAAAAAGTAGGCTTTAAGCACAACACCAACGTTTTATTAATGCTTTGTACACGATTTTTTTTATGTTTTGTATAAAACTGTTTTACAATAAGTTTGAAAGCATCTATTCTATTCAGCATGCTCCTTGAGCATCTGATTCCTCTCATTTCAGTGAGTAGCAAGTTATCTTTTTTATGAGGAACGATATTGTGAGGAACAAGCGAGATTCCCCTTTATCTCACCTGTTTATACCTCACCTGCTTAATGCTCACTGTTAGTGCTTAAGTGAGTTTTCCAATCTTCCCCTTTAAAGGTTTTATGCGCCTCACTTCTCGCTAGCACGAACATGGATTTTTCCTCACTAACCATCGATTGAATACATCAGTTAGTGAGGAACGAAAACTTCATCACGCCCCTTGCGAGAACGGGCTGTTGAAATCGTCTTCATTATAATGAGAAAGTGATTCAAAATATGAGGCAGTTTCCTCTTTCGCAGGGATTTGGATAGTGAGCGTGAGTCTCCCCACCACAGAAAAATAAGGAACGGTGAAGCGCGCTGTGGTGAATTTCTTTGAATTCTCACTTTTCTTCCCCTCACCATTTTTCTCAATGAGTGAGAATGAGAAGCCTTCTCATCACTCATCAACGAGTCACGCTTGGCATTGGTGAAACAACGTGCTATTCTGCTTTTTCTCACTATCGCGTCAATTTAGGATCATAGTAGAGCTAAAACGATTAGCTGGGAATGTTGTGAACATTTAAACCCATGGGTCCATGTGAATTAAGTGATTATTTAATTTACTCTTTTACTAAATTGCCAGCAACACATGCATTCTATCAAATAAATGACATAAAGAACATGTAAATAACATATCATAGCTGTTTCATCTCACTTGGCAAATTTTCAAGCACCTCCAGGACGTTCACAAACACACCCACACAACCCAGGAGGAAATAATGTTCCTCACTCTCTCTCTCTCTCTTAGTTTCTCTCGCGAGCATCGGGGTAACTCACGAGCATTTCCCGACCAGCCAGCCAGCCAGCGCTGCGGTGAGTTCCCCGTTCGGTCCGAAAGGATAAATCACATCCTCCGTTCGGCATCCGAAGCGTCCGCTTCGTCCGTCGGCTCAGTCAAAGACGGATTTTCATCTCGGTCGGCAGCAAAAGGAGCCAGCTTTTCCGACCCACCCAGCGCTTAACGTGTGTGAAAAGTGACGCGCGGGTTTCGCTGTTTTCTTCCCAGCTCGTGCTCTTCGCGGTGTGTTGCTGAATAAGGGGTTCGTAGCAGAAACATGGTGTTGCGTGTAGCCGGGAAGAAAGTTATCTCGTTTCATGCGTTGCAAAAGGAAAACGTAGAATAAAGGCAAAGGGATGTGCCAACCAGAGCGTGTGTATGTGCGTGAAGGAAGCGTCAAGAAACGGGGAGTAAACGCGTGTCGTAAAGCGCACGGAAAATAAGCAAAATCTCGTCGTAAGCCGTGAAATCGCATTAAGGAATATTTTATCGGTGCGCTGTGCACGTCGAAAAACATCAACAAATCGGTGCCGAAATCGATGTTTTTTTTCTTCATTCGTCCCCCCGCGTGTGCGTGCAGTGAAGAGTGCAGAAAACAAAAATAAAAAGCCATTTCGCTGACCACCTTTCCGGTCATTCGACGCTTATCCCGAAAAGCGCCCGATGGTGCCGTCTTGCAGGCGCTAAAACTTTCCGCTCTGCTCCGTCACCGGTGGCCGGGTGGCAACAGATTCCGCTGATGGAAATGAATAAAACATAAAGACGGGTGTCGGTGACGGCATCGGCAGTGGTTGTGGTGACAAGAAAAGAGAAGGAAAAACCCTCACCCACACCTTTCTCGGTGCGTTCTTTGTTCGAAGGAAACCGATCCCGGGAACGGCGATACCTCGGCTCACCTCCGGTCGATCGAAGTGATTGCGGCCTGGTTCACCGACAGTCAAAAATCCCGGATACGGCGTGTGTATGTATGGGTCCTCGTGTGTAGCAAATGTGGCGCCCACCCGTCAAGGATATCAATTGACCGCCTTAAGTGAGTCTCGTGCTTGTGCGAGTGTGCGTGGTGAGCCTGTGCGACAGTTGGAAATGGCAACGTGGTGATAAAGATTTTACGACATCGGAATTTGTTGCTAGAGTGGTTTATTAATCCCGGCCGCAACGGAGAGCACACGGAGACAGACTCACACTCGCACAAGGCTTCCGGTCGGCTGGTGTGTTACTGTTTTTTGTCCTTCTTCGTCGGCGCGGCCATCTAATCACGTAAGTTGATCCCCGCTTGTCTGCTTTAATGAAATCGAAACCTAACCAGCCTGATGCTGATGCCACCACTGCTGGCCTCGTTTAATCCTCGACCCCTCGGATGATGGAGTCTTGGCTTTCGCTTGGCTCGATTTTATGGTTAAAGTCGTGTCCGTGTTGGAATAATTTATGTTGGGTTTAGTTTTTTTTTGTTTTTATGTGAGCGATCTTTGGCGGACGAGTTAATAGGCGATGGGTTATCTTTCGGTTTTCCGAAACGATGTATGAGGGCGAATGTTGAGGTGGAAAACTGTTGCGTACCGTTGACGCATGCTTGGTCTTAATCGAGTAAGAGGATTTGATAGATTTAAACATTTATGGTACATTAAAATTCGTCAACATTCGACGTCAAAGAGTATGATTATAGGTTTATTAGTCACATCCCGGGCATAATTTCACCATCACGCAAATTAATGAGGAAAACGCACTGTATGACGCAACCTTGCCTTATCAGCCCGAAAGTATGCAACAGTAAAACATGGAATACATGGTTTCGGGTTTTTGGCGATTAATGTGATACTTTTGTTGAACAAAATCGAGTTAGCATGTATAATCGAGTTAGCATGTATGTATAATACATATAATGTTTTATAAGTTCATTGTTTTCCGCCTGATAATAAGAAAAACAATATGCACAAACTATTATCAATTCAATTTTCTTCCTCTGGGTCATGTGCTTTGAAATTTTACACTAGGACATGGAAAGCAGATATGCAAATTTCATGTATCTCTTATGAAACTCATGTTGTTCACGGAAGGGACAAAATATGACGGATAATTTTGATGATCGAGTCGTATATCGAGCATTCGCTCTAGTTTCCCCATATTGATCTTATCGACATGCCTCCCGAAAGATTGCTCCCAGTAAAAGTACCCTTCAGAGCGTACAAACGAAGCGAAATACCCATACCCATATGCCATCCCTTCCTTATCGAAGCCCTAGCGAGCCACTCTACGGTGATCATACGGAAAAAAGGATTCGTAAACGAATTTCAAGTAGAAAAAAAAACACACAGCCGAACGTAAGTTAGCAACTTAATTCCAAGCACAATTTGTGGCTCATTCAGCAAGTCACCCAATTTGATCCTCTTATGGTCGAGCACACGATGAAGTGCCGCCCTGAAGTAGGGTAGGAATCTCGATGTCGGCTGATGGAAAGCTGACATAAGAAGCACAACATGGCCGATACATGCGGGCGGGCGCTTGTGATATTTCACCAAATTTGACGGAAGTTTTCAACAAGCTCCGTTTCCATTTCTTACACGCCAGTACACGCGCCCACACACGCGTACGCAAACCCAGTCGATTTGATTGATAGGAACCGATAGCGCGTACACAGTCGCCCGATGAAAGCGAGGGTGAAAAGAGTACAAATCAGGCATCAACATCATTTGACCCAGTGTCGGAAGGCCAGGCAAAGCGCCTCCAGTGGAGAACGTAATAAATTGCGAAAGGATTGCCTGTCGGCGGGGAGGGCGACTTTCAAAGCTCGAAACTCTTAAAGCCCGCCCAAAGGGCTCGGTGGACCCGTGCGAAGGTGAAGACATTGATGCTGTTTGCGTTTGCGACCGTGGATGTGTTAAGGAAACCTTGCCGGAATTTGTGAGGTTAGGAAACTCTCCGATCACCGGAACCGTGCGGGGGAAGCGAGACCAAAAGTTCGATCGGAGATTATATTAATGGCCGCTGGAAGATTGATTGTATCTTACGGGGATCGGGCGCCAGCTAAAAGACCGTACCGTGCCTTCAGTGCAGGAGAAGTCTCCTCTATCGAATTCCGTGCCATACACGGAAAAAAGGATATTTGATGCGAAGCGAAACTGTCGAAAGTGATCATATCATGCCGGAGATTCGGCTCGGCTCGACCGTCCGCAGTGAATGGTAACGAAAATTTACATCCCACCCGACCTCATGCCACCCGAACCGACCCGAAATGGACAATAAAAGCGAGCGAAAGCTCAAATCGAAATAATCCAGCGAGGAAATGGTTTTTCCGCCCTGCTGCGTGTCGACAGCCGGGACGCGAACAGACGTTTTCACCGGCACAGCTCGCCGCGCTCCCCCAAGACCACTCACTCACTTACCCGGCCTTTGTTTATGCTTCCGCGCACAACCACCGAGGGTGGGGGAGGCCGATTGCAAGTTAACATAAATCATGATTCACATAACGCCGTGGCACATGGGCCACGGCCGCGCGACTGAATGGGACGGTATGGGTTTTCGTGTTCTGTCCGACCTTCCGACCCCGGCCCGTGCCACATACCGACGTACCTACGTGTGCACGGAGCAGGACGCTCCGAACAACAGGGCCAAGAAGAATCAACAGCAATTGGCCGCATAATGCTGGCTTATGGTGGGCTGCTTGTTTCACTTTTTCCTGTGTTTTTCTTGCGTTAGTCGTTTCGTTTGCTATTGTGCGGTCTGCTGGTTTGCTGTGGTTTTGGGTTTGTTGCTTAATTTTCTTCGTGGCGTAATAGAAATGGATGCGGAATAAGATACCGGTCTGCTCGTGGTTTCATGAACGGGGCCATAAATAAAAATGCGTAGAACTGTTTAATCAAAGGCTTAGGGTTTGTAATGGAAGTGCAATCATCCTCAGTGGGAAATAGTTAATGAAATGCTTGGTTCAAACAAATAATCAAATTATCGAACTACATGTGATGGGAATAGAGTTTGCATCATTTTAGGAGCAATAGTTCATAAGGAATAAAGAAAGGTTTGCGTAAGGAAACAATTACGTCCCTTTGTGGCATGGCAACATATGAGAATAAATTCAATAGTACAATTGATTGCATACTTTTAGGCGTAAATGTGTTTTATCTGTATTTTATCTGTTTTGTATTAATTGCTTGTGGATACTATCAATTTGAATAAGAAAAACGTTTGTTTATACAATATTTGTTTGAATTGCCTCGTTTTAAAACGTTTTTTGAAACATTTTTCAGATGAACATGAAGATCCACATCATAAATCATGAAGAGAACATATGAGTCTAATTTTTAAACATTCCTTTGATATGATTTTTACCAAAAACAGTGATAAGCCTCGGCTGATAGTAGCAGAAAATAAATGGAGAAGAAAATGCATAAAATAAGGATCGTCCCAAACACCCAAAAGTGTAGATCCAACCGTATCACTTCTTCACCATGCATCACTGGCGTTATCCGAGTGACGGGATCTCACTGATGATTCTTTGATTCGCCCATCCATTTCGCTTTGATGAAACCCGTCGCAAGGTTTGTCCGCTCGACGGGTGAACAGTGAGAAAATTGTCGCCAAGTAGACTGCAAGATCAGCGGCACACGCAATACGCTCTTCGGAAAGAGCCCGAATTCCTTCGACGATGGAGCTGATGACAGCGAAAACGTGATTTGCCCGGGCGTCGACGGCGAGGATTTATTACCGTTCACTGTAGCCAATTTCCAGAGCTTAGCCGAGGTATTTCGAGCCCGGCAGCATGGGGGGGTGGCGCAAAGGCTGAAATAAACAGCCTCAGACGCACACGTCAATACGCGGCTTCGGGAGGGGGGTTTTAAGGTCTCGGAATAACATCCACGCACGGGCCGCCTAATCCGGTCGCACAGGCCGCTTGCCCGACCAGACATGTGCGTGTGTTGGCGATAAAGTTTTCAATTCCTGTCCTGCCGAACCGAAAAGAAAAAACGCACACATACAGCCGGGCGTACGGAGAACCGGCACGCGGTAAGCCTAATGCGCGCTCGTTTGGTGGATTGGATTTTAAAGTGGATTATCGTGGGAAGATTTGTTTGTCTGGGGCTTAGCTGGCGGAAAACCTCCGCGGGGCCGGTTGGAATCCGGAGATGGGTTTTTGGGGGCGGGATGTGGGTGGCCATGTGCGTGTAGGTTTTAATAGGAAACAGACGTTAGCGTTGGCGCGATCGCAACTGTCAGAACGAGGCCGAGTTCAGCGAAGGCAGGGCAGAGAACAAAGGATACGGTGCCGTTTAGAGAATGGATGCGCGATTCGTCCTCCGTTTGGGATGGCTCGCACCGGAGCACACGCATCACACGGGGACATTACAAATCCGCGCTGAGGTTTGTCTCAATCACGGCGACCGTAAAATGATGTTAATGTTCCGACGGTAGAATTGAACAGATCCAGTCTTTGCGAAAGCCCTGGCGCAATGATGGTTTACAGCCCGATTGATCATTCCCTCCGACATCTTGTACATGGTGTACGGTGGTGATTAAACTTTATATAAAATCCACAGCATCCACCATCCGAATCTCTGCCTCGCCGGGTTCGACCGAAAACTTCATCAACAGCTAATTCGCCCTCCGTAATCGAATCACACCCACAGGTATCGATACCGGCCCGGGCGAGAAAAAGGACTCGACGGCAACGGCAACTCTCCCGCGCCCGTTACAGGTTGCCCTGATCAAATTAGCCCACGGCGACGAGATTGCCTACTAATTATTGACATTAGTTTTTCTTCCGCGGTGTTGTGTTCTTTCGGTTGTCGGTACCGATGGGGGTTTTCCACGAGAGAGAGCGAGAATTAGTTATCGTCACCCCGTTCTGCGGGTGGTAATCAAATTTGCATTACTAAATTTCTTGCAGGAACACTTTTTCCCGCTCGCTTCACCTCTGGCTCCATCCACGAGCGAAACTGTGCGACGTTCGGTGGTGCAAAAAATTCAATCATCATTATACGGCGCCCTCAAACTGTACGGTGGCAGGCGAGGCGCGACGAGTCGTGTTGCAGGGGGCTTCCGGTTTTAAAAGGACCGAACCGAAGATATCCGCGGCCGGTTCACCTGTGGCCGGGTGGGAAGCGGGTTCCAATACTCCTTTTCCATCCCCCAATTTGACTGTGAATGCTACCGTTTGGCTTGAGGCCTCGGTCGGTTCCATTGTCGATATCATCAGCTGATTGGAAGCAACCCGAGCGCAAGCAATGTCGTCAGCGCGCAATCGCTCCCCGGTGTGACGTTGGCGGAGCGGAATTCTTGTTAAAATGTGACCCAAAGGAATAGCGACGACCGTCGACTGGAATGATCAGAAATTACGGAAACGTCGTGATGGGATGGTTGCATTAGCGGCTTATGAAGATTTTATGATATATCAAAAGATACTGAATTTGTACAAAATGCTCCCAAATGGGGATCATTCGATTGTGGAATTTGTATTGATCAATTTGTATCATCAGTTACAAAATAAGATGGTTTTTGTACCAGAAAGAGTTTAATTTTTGTTCGTTTCATTATGATTGGGTAAGTGAATCATTAAAAATGGCTTTAAAAATCACTTGTTATGAGGATTGCATAGTTTCAGGCGAATAAAAATATATACCACAAAGGAATTGGCCGAATAACATTGATTGATTATTTAATTTAGTTTAAGTTTTTTTGCCGACTGACTTGATGTGCAATGTGGGAAGAGACTCTACTCATCCTAATGTGTAGAATAATGATGAAAATAATTCGTCTGGATAGTTTTGTGCTTCTTAAAATCCAAAGTAGATACTACTTGATATTGATATTAATATTTCTCAGAATGAGTATGCAGCATATAACTCCAGTTAAGCTGAAGAACTAGATATGCGAATCGTTAGCTTATCACCCGTGAGCCAATTTCACGATGGATTTTGCGCAATAATTATCTGTTCCGCGAGATAACGCTCTGACGCCAGCAACACACTGTGGCTTCCATTGTTACCCTCCATATGATTGCTATCATATTTTAAATTGAATCATTATTTTAAATCATCTCAATCCACCCCCGCCCTGTCCATTATTTGCGTACACAGGAAAGCGCGGTACGCCCGCTGCAACGCCGCTGCGGAATGGAGTGGAAAATGTATTCTTTATAAACCGTTTTACATTATCCGTTTCCGCTTTGCGATACGGTGCGATGTGCGCCGCATTTCGCTATCTTGACTCGTTGGGGGACCCGTCGTCGATCGCGTAGCCACCGTACGCCCCAAACCCAACGCTGCACATTATTTATTCACCTCTCATCTCGGTCGCAAAAGAACTGGGGACTGGGAGTCTTTTTTAAATATGTATTTCCCATCACCGTCCTTGGCCGCGCCGTGTACTCGCGATGAAATAAAATGTTCTCAATCTAGCTTGCGATGGAGCTTTTTTTTCGCCTTCCTTCCTCTCTTGTGCTTGAACAGCGTCAGCGTGAGATGAATAGCCTGCTAGTTATTCCACTCGCCAGCTACCAGCCGTTCCAGTGAAGCGAAATTCGACCAGTGCTTCTAATTTCCTCTTCGTCCCGTTTCGTATTGGCTTACGCTGCTTCGGTCGCATCTTTTTTTATTCCTGCAGAACCAGGGAGAGTAACCACAGTTTTCTTGCTGCCCGTGTTTGGTTTCGGTGGTCACACGGAGGGAAAATAGGCAATGACGTGCTGTTTCAATAAACCAATTGGCTGTCGAACGGCCTGTGCCGCGTGGAAGCGCAAGCGGACACCGTTAATTTAATTTAATTTAATTTTATTCGAGCTGATTTATGTGTTGGTCTTTGCGGCAATATGGTTAACATTTCAATAAACGAAAGGACGGTTGATAGGGAAGCTGAAAATTCTTGAGCAAAGGAGTTGTTGAGATTTTGTGTTTGAATTTAATAATCTTTTATGCTGCGTAACGTTTAGTTAGAAGGGTCTTTCTCTTTATAAAAAGCAATAAGGAAGCTATTTTGATCTGATTTCTCTGGGTTTTTTCATGATTATAGTATTTTACCTAAATTATAGCAAGTAAAAACTAATTATATCCTCTCACATTGTTCATTTTGTTTCATAAAAGCACATTAAGATATTTAGTTTTCAAAAAACTTATGTGTTCTCAACGATCAAAATTCTTCCTTCAACACAATCAAATAAAATGCATACCTTATTTCTATTCATATTTCCGAAACCTCCACCTAATTGAATCTATTGTGCAAGAAATCAACTCCCCGTTGTACTTTTTCCCACTCAAATTAAGCAAATACTTTCATGTCTTCTCTTTTCTCACTTCCTTTTCAGGCTGCATCAGCGCCCTCTGCAACCGACACAAAGAGCAGGGAGAACTGTGTGGAGCATAGAAAAATTGTTTGAATTTAAAACTAATTTGCAGCAAAGCGACCTGCGGGGGTGTTTGCGATGAAGGTGTTTGCATGCATCATTGATTGAGTGTGTGTGTGTGTGTGTGTGTGTGTGTGTTTGTGGTTGTTTTTCTTGTTTTGCAGAAATCGTCGATTCCACCGAGATGCAAATCGAGAAACACCTTGCATCGTGTGTGTGTTTGTGTGAAGAAGGCCCGCATCTAGTGTGCGCTGGAAAACTAGAAAATTGAAGCGGACGCCCGGTACTTCACGTTCAGCTCTGTTCGCACCTGGGCGAACGGGTGCACCAGCAGCAACAAACAAGCCAGTGCGATTTATTAGCGAGTGTTAGAGTGCTTTGGTTTTTTTCCTCCTATTTTCATAACCAAAACCATGGGCAGGCAGTGAACGCAAGCGTGAACGAACGGAACCCAGTATTCCCAAACGCAACCAGCAACCAACAGAAGTGCCAAACATCAGCACCGCTCCCGTGAGGAATTTTGCGTCCGGTTTCGTGTTTTTCCAACGGGCGTTGCACACCAACGGCCAGTTCTCCAGCAGCAGCAGCAGCAGCAGCAACCAACAAGACAAGTCGTCGACGCAACGAAAAAAAAGGCATCCTCCCCGTACGAAGAAAGAACAACGCCGGCCAGACGGAGGTCCGGACGTGCTAAAACCGCAAGCGGTATCGCGCTTACTTCACGTGAACACGTGGCCATACTCCCCTGCGTGTACGCGTCGCCTCCGTTTGTTGACGCCTTCGCACCCTGCGCGATCCCGTGAAGGAAACCCGGTTGCGGCGAACCCGGGGGCGTTGCCGATGTGTGCGAGAACGTCTCGGTGCGGGAAAATCTACGACACGGCACGCAGCGGGCCCTTCGCAACGCCGGAAAATGTGGCTCCCAGCGGTAATGGATTTACGACTCCCCATACTCTGTTTGCTGATAGTGGCAGGTACGTGCCGGCGGTGGCAATCGATCCACCACGATCCATTTATCGTCGCCGCGTTACACCGCCGCGTGTATTTTTGTTTAGTTTATCTTTTTTCGCATTTTTTCTGCTGTCTCAGTCCATTCGCTTTCTGGTGCGAAGATTCTTCGGCGGTTTTTCTGCAGTCGAAATTTTATTTTGCGATCAATTGCGCGTTGAATGGCTGATCGATGGAGACCGGCCTGAGGTGTTTCAGGCTGCGGATGTGCTAGGGATTGGGTACGAATCGAGATAGGCCTAGCTGTGGGTGTGCCCGTGTGCCCGATGCGCACGGTGGGCGGGACTCGCTCCGTGACTTTTAAGCCGGCACTAAATTTGGCGTGGTTTTATTGAGTTTAGATGCATGTGTTGATGGTGTGCGTGACTAAAATTTGAGCGATTTTTTAGATCAGTAAAGCTGCAGTGCTGATGTTTGGCTCGAGAAGAATATAAGTGCCACAAAATATTCGCATGCGGCCAAGTAAATGTCGCTGTGAATACACATAAAATAATAAATTTCACATATACAGTCTTATCGTAAATTCTAACGTAAAAGATTGAGTTCTTTCAAATACTACTTTGCGCCTAAAAGTAGGCAATTGACTGCTTCCAAAATAGAATTCTCCCTCGGTCGGCAGTTTTTATTGCAAAGTGTTATTGTAAAGATTGAAAAATGTGAATTGACTCAATCACATTTACTCCAAAACATTATCTAATAGAATGCACGCAGATAAAGCAAAAAATAAAATACTCAAAATGATGAAGGTTGTTATCATATTTATTAGACATATAACTTACATCCGCTAGATTGCGCTGTTTTCATAATTTTTGCTGCCTAGCAAAGAAATGTTTAAAATACGAATATCAGCATATCTTCTTCTCATACTAATATCGCGTTTCACCGAGTACGAAAGATACGGAAGCATTATGTGCAGTTCTTTTGTGTTTCTTTGTTCACAAGCTTTCAGCTTCGTCATGCACTTCTTGCGATTACACGCCACGTCCGCAATTACTGCGAGCGGGAGAGACGGAGAATGGCAAATAACACAAAAATTTCAATGCAAACCGCAAAACCCCCTTTTTTGTACCGTCTACACCGTTCATATTGCACACTGTAACAGGTGTGCTACGATTGTGCCTGCAGCGTGCTGGCCATCCGGGCGGATTGCATTTTGGGTGCGCGCTACGCTGGAATTCACGCTGGCGCTCAACCGGTGCGATCGTAATTCGCGCTCGATAAAACTGAAAGATAGCGGGAAGCGGCGAATGGGATACTTTGTGTCGCGTGTTCGCTGTCCTTCGCTGCGAGTGTTTCTCAAGGGCTGCGCGAGAGCGTGGCATTCGCGATGCAAGCGATGAGCGAAAGCTTATTAGTTGCAGATCGTATCGTGCGGGCAAAGTTGATGAGAATTTTGTTCGATTTGGGTGAGAGCCGTTCATGAAGTAACATGCTCTTTCGGTTTATTTATAATGCCATTTGTAATGTTAAACGTGTATAACACACTGCGTTTTTGAACCAGCTCTCAACCAGTTGGTCTTCGCTATGCTTTCAACGAACCTTTTCACATTAAATCTTAAATCTCGTTCTGAATCAGAAGCGAACCCGAATAGACAATTCGATAAACTTTGCATTACGCCATCAAACTGGAATCAATCCCACCGCCCAGATTTCTACCCAACGATGCAAATGTGTGTGTTGCTCTTATCAAAAATTGATCCTGTTGCGAAGCAGCTTCTAGCTTCGAAAGAGCGGCAACACAAAATTACAGTTTGTTGCCAATCGAGATGGGATCAAATCTTATGCTAATCCTTCAGCAAGCCAGCGTTTCGTGGAAGGAATAGAAAACGGGGGTAGCCAATGTTAAGCTCACCCGATTGGAACCAATCCGGCAAGGACAGAGTTCTCTCAACTTGTGATCCACCTTGTGAATTGTGCTTAAATCGATCGGATAGTTGGAATCATCTCGGTGGTGTCTGTATTGTGTTGTTTGACTAGCCGTATCAAGCGATGAAAAATGGAAAAACAAAGTTTTATTTCTGCTCATGAAAGCTTACACTAAAATCCGTACATGCACACAAAATTGAATTCATCATAACACAAGGACTTATCAAATTAAGTGATTCTTTAGATTTCCCACCGCTTGATCGTAAAATGTGAATAGAAGTAGATCACCTACAATAAGTACTTCAAAATAAACCGATTACTTCCGAGTAAGTTGTTCACTCCAAAGCCACTAGAAGTCCTCCTTCGCTCATGACGCCCAACATCGTCCATCGTGCTGCAATAGCTATCGAATGCCGGACGGAAATAAAATTTTCTACCGAATTCTCCGCAATGCAAACGCGCTCCCTTCCAGTGGGAGCGGAGAAATCCAGCATCGAGGAAATTGTGTAACGCCATCATCCCTGAAGGGTTTTCCACCCAGTTCGCCGGTTGTGCTTTTTGCCTTTTGTGCTACAGCCCACACCCAAACGCCGGCGGGGAAAGGTAAGAATACCGGCAATTTAATGATTGATTGATTTTCGACCAATACTACGGACGGACGAGCTCCGGTCGGTCCCATGGTGTGGCTGACGTTGTTTCAAAAAAGCCGTCGGAATCCTGCCTCAACCGGAATAAGAAGCTGCTGTAGCGAACCTCACCGGCGGCGAGGGTGGCGAGATGTGGAAATTCAATTTTCTATCACGTATTTCATCGTTTGACATCGCACCGAGCCGTGTGCGAGTGTGACGGGCAATGCGAGGGAAATAAATCGTAGGCTTTTCCATCCGCAGGTTTGCGCCACTGCCACCGTTTGCGGAGGTAATCGAACGTGAAAATGTCGATTATGAGTTATTTCTTGTTTGCTGCCGATTGATCAGTGCGAGTGCGAGCCGGCAGAAGAAAGCTCTCTTTTCGCGCGGGATGAGCTGCTAGAGTGGGTGGCTCTTCTCTCCGCATCGTGGTGTGTTTCACGGGAGCTTTTAGAAAGGAAGTTCTTTTTTCTTCGTTCTCTGCAACATTTGTGGAAGTTATTCCGTGAAACAAAGGAAGTCTGATGCGGTGTGTCGGTGGATGCGCCAGGCTTGAGGTTGAAACCATTCAGATGCAAAAATGAAAGAAATGTAATTTGATCGCCGTGGGGAATCCGTTTGAAGCCGGTTTTCAATGCAATGTTCCGTATGCATTTGTAAGGGTACATCCATTTGTCTGGTTATAGCGTAATTTGAAAATAAATTTACTCATTATATTTAATTTAATATCTAATACTAACTCAAAGCTATATTAAAACATCAATAAACGTTTGTGTAATGCAAGTTGCGTAGTTTTAGGCGCAAATGTTATATACCAGCCTAAATGTTTGTAATTTGCATGACAAACGGTTTATGGACATTTTATTATCGCAATATTAACGCAGTCTTGATCAAGTTTTGAGTGAGGTATTATAAGAAGATTGCATAAATAATATTTAATAATAATTACTTTCTTTCAAAACCGATGTTTTATTTTTTGGACAGAGTAATCCTATTTTCCAAACAGATTAAAATGATTTCACACAATGAAATGACATTATTTTATGAACTGACTTCTTGGCTATGTTATGTATAAGAAATGCTTGTACTTTGAACAATTTTATCGTAGCCTCTACACTCGGCATTACATCCACGAGTCTCGAGCACTGCTTGAAGTAATAGGTAATCGGTCTGCGAAGTAATTCTCATGCTAAGCACGTTCCGCAAATGGCTCTGAAACGGTTCTTGCACGCTAGAGTGCACTGGACCGAGGCTCTTCCCTTGATCGTACCTTCAAATTATGCACCAAAGTGTTTTGTCAACGACGAGGCACGGCAGAGGTTGCGAGATATTCCTAAAGCTCTTTTTTAAAAAATGGCACCACGTACCGTGCACTACAGCACATCGGAAGTTGACCTGTCGCGCTCGTCATCAGCAATCAAACGGCGTTTATCACTAAAGCGCTCCTTGACGGCCCCCGCTGCCACCGGATTGGTCCCTGTTGTTCCGCGTGCTCCAAGCAAACAACTGAGCAACACGCCCGTAAGCGAATATGACCGCGCAGTATGACAGACTAACTCGCTAGCTGGTGGAAGTCAAAACAGCTTTATTGATGGCAGCTCTCTTCGGACGATCTCGCAAACCGAACGCGCTGTGGTCCTGTTGCTCGTGTCGCGAGAAGGAGAAAATTGATTTTTCTATAAAAATTGAAATTTTAACTGAGCTGCAACGACGCGCAGTTTGCACGCAGGTTGTGTCGTCGTTGCTCGACGTTGGCAGTTGACGGGAACTACCGCGAAATAGACAACCTTATGGAGGCTGCGATGAAAAATTGGATAACTTCATTCAATTCGGGTCGTTTTGAAACGGATCCCAGCAGCAAATTGAGTTGTTTGTGGCGTTCTGTTAGCTCGGAATCATACTCGGAAATATGTTTAAAATATAGTAACAAAAAGGAAGTCGAATTGACTTGCTGCACGTGTGTTCTCACGGAACAGCATTTGATCAGGACACGAATTTAAGCTTCCCATTCGTGTTAATGTTCGATATGGAAGTATGCTTTATGCTGCACTCATGTCACTTGTCACAAACAGTCGAACATTTGCAACGCGTTGCACTGCGAAAAATAGAGAAAAAAAACTACCAACGAGCCATGTTAACTTCCAAACCAGACTCAACAAAATTATACCACTTGCCACGTGAATTACGATGTAAGAAATGACATTAAGTTAATGAACCTAAAAAAAAGTAATGAAATTTAACCTAACGAAACGTCAGCTGGATTATTGACAATAGAAACAACGGGGGAATTAAGGAATATTCATTTTTCTGGAACATGATTAATTACATAGCTTTTTAACATTTCTTACATATATTGTTCATATTTCTTCATATTGTTTGATTGTTGTTTGATTTTTTCTCCTTTTAATAAGAAGGAGCGCATCACATGAATGAGTGAATGAAAACTCGAAACTAATAAACGAATGAAAGATTATAATCATATTAATTATTATTTATGCGGATTCAAAATGTAGCTTGTTTCTTAAGTTTTTTATATAATTTTTATATTGTCGCTTGATTATAGGCAATGCTGCATGATAAATCCTAGTCTGGAACGCATAAAAAATCGTTTAAAATTCGAAAATAAATGTTGTACTAAAGATTGCATACTTCTAGGCTGAATACAGAACTTTACACCAAATCGTGTGCAAAGTACATTTTAGAACATGCCAATATTTTAGTATTGACAGCTTATTTGCTGCTTTTCATAACACTTTCCGCTTGTTGGTATCACGAGGTACGAGGTGTATTCAAGAATTTATTTTAATTGTTTGACTACTGCTTAAAAATAAAACTGGAAAAAAAGAAAGTCAATCTGGTTCTGTTCTTTGTCATAAAGCTCGGCATTATCATATGAAAATGAAACTTACCCAGCCCATGCACCCTGCATCTAATGGGACAAAAACCTGCAACCGGTGCATGAAAATGTGCTGCACTGTGCGGAGCATCGAGAACGGTGCAACATCTAAACCACACCCAGCGCAGGATCTGTAACTGTTTTGCATAATGAGCATCTGCGTTTGATGACGAGTCCCAGTCCCGCGCGCCGCGGCTCAGCCATTTGGGATACGGGCAGCTGCTTTTTTGGTGGCTGGGGCAGAATTTTCCCATTCCGCACTGCTGCTGCCGACAGCGACACTCTGCCCGGAACGTCGTTCACGCACCGGACGACGCGTGCCACATTCCATCGATAGTTCGGATACTCTCGGTTCACCGCCACCGGAACTAGATAGCACGGGCCGCACGGATCACGCACCCGCGAAAACCTCGTAAAACATCGCGTAATTTAGCTGTTCGCATTAGTTTAATTATGTTCGGGGTGTTGTTGTGTGGGGGGGAAGGTAGTTTTTTTGCCATTGAGGGTTCTCCCTTCGCACAGCGGCAGCCTGCGTCTGGTTTATTATGCAGATTCCGGCGGAAAGAGTGATTAGGGCGCAAACAAAACAGATGTGTGAACTAATGACTGGCAGAGCCCGCCACTGGGTGTTGCGATAGTGCACGCGCTCCTAACTAACTCCACGCCGAGAGTGGGAAAGCGTCGAAATTGGGCCCGATCGGGTTCCCCGTTGGGGGGGGGGGTTTCCGCGGAAGAATTTGTTCAATTTTACGCTCCATCCATAATTAAGTAGTTTGTGTCGGCGAAAAGTCAATAGAGTGCAGCCGCGACTGTGCGAGCGACAGAGCACAGCGTGCGTTTTATGGATACTTTTCAGGGCAGACAAGTTGTTGCCGATGGATGATTATTCATATAACTATAAGCGCTTGCTAGATGATAAATGCAATTAAAATCCAGATTTTGCTATTAGCTCTACAAAGCAATCCCAAGGCGGTTGAAGTTTTCATCGAATGTTTGCAAAATGTCATGGGCGCCTGCATGTATGCAATCATAAATAATTTGTTTGTGAGTCAGAGTAACTGGGAAAATAATGAGTTGGAAATACGTTTACAATTCGCGTTTATTGTTTGCAAATTGCATACATTAAAATTTAATGCAATAAATTTAACGCCTGAAAGTATGCTTTTTCTAAAGACCTTCGCTTCATGCCTAATTTGCCAGTAAAATAAATATTTCTCGCTGTCAATTTTATTTGATAAGTAATTTCAGAAGTTTTCGTTCTTTTGTATGTTGCCAAAACTTCATTCTGCCTTAACGCATAATCTCGTATTTGTTCTCAGAATATTTAAACAGCATATGATGCCCTTCGCCAGAATAAAGCACCGAATGCTATCATGCTGAACCACGATTTCGTGCCACTTTTCGAAGGTCATAAACCACCGGCGGCCGCTGCAGTTCGGTTCGCAGTTCGAACTAACCAACCCCGTAAATATGGGCCCGTTCGGGACGGACCTCCGGTGGGTTTTGTGGGGTGCGTTACGTTGCGGATCGATATCGTGTTTTTGTTGCGCTGCCGTGTTAAGACCAACCCAGAAACCAAAAACAATAACAACACGTAGCCAGCGGTACACCAGCTCCATAATCCACCCTCGTCGCCCTTTTCGCTGTGTGTGTGGCTGGACATGATGGAGCTGAGGGTACGGTCAGGTGTGCTACAGTGCCGTTTGGAGATTGGTTTTTTCGGGGATTCGTTTTCAATTTAGCGCGCGTACACCGTGCCGGGGGGAGGACGGCAAAAACCCTTTTTAAGGCCGGCAGTGCAGCCCGGGTCAGGGACCGGCGCCGGAGTCCGAACCCGCAGAACAAATCCGACCCGACACAATGCATACAAACGGCGGTTAAATAAACCCGAAAAAATCCTAAATTTGCTATCATAACGTGACAGCTTTAGGAGAATTTCTATACCGTGAGCAAATCCCTCGAACCGACCGAACTCGGACGTCGGAATCCCGTGCCCAGCGTTGGACTTTTGGTATTGCTTTGCCGTCCGACCGGTCCGGCGAGCGGGTCAGGCCAGTTAAAAGGATGGAGTTCGGTATAAAGAAGGGGAAAATATGTGTTGATATCTGCTTAACTGCTCCTGATGTGAGGAGAACGGATGGAAGCAAACGCACGCAGGCAGAGGAGTTAGCTGATAATGAAAACGACACCATCAGTGCACCGGGCTAGGAATAAAGTCTGAAGAATATTCTGTTGCTTTAAGCTTTCGAACAACTAGAAATGAAAGATGAATTCTGTTATACAAATACGATGATTATAGGAGAATGATGATAAAATAATCTAGTTAAATCGTTGGTCATACGAATTGCATACCTTTAGGGGCAGGTGTTACAAATTTTCAGGTGATTCAATTTCATAAATATTTTCCATTGATAACTTAAAGGAAAATTAAACAATAATCTTTAACTAATGTAGCAATGGACTCTTAAAGATCTCTGAAACAGATACGCAACTTACTTACTTACCTTGAAAGATATATTAAATACCTTTTTTCAAACGAGGTGCCTTGGTGCATCAGTTATACGCTTACAGATTTATCACCCCGCTACGGTAAAATTATGTCTTTTAGCCTAATAGCCATATCCACCGCAAACCTAGCTGCACTCGGATTTATTTCGCTCAAGCGCAAGGTAGCCACAAAAGACCTCACGCATAAGAGAGAGATAAAAAAACCTCGGGTGCCGCGAATAAGTGCACGATTTGTTGCAGCATAATTCATGCCACTCCGGCATAATCCTCGGTGCAATTTAAAACAGAGCTCCAAGCGCGAGCACACACACATCCACACATATGCACGCGACACAATTAAGCATTTCTGTCGCTGAAGGAAGCTCGGGATTAGACCCGGGGAGAACATGCAACGTTTCACACACAATCTACCACGTAGCGTGCCAGATCCATGCGAGCGTACCCACCAAACGGTGCGACGAAATCCACTCATTTTCACTCTGAAACTACGATTACAATTTCCACAACTAATCCGCCTCCCCGTTCGCCCCAGCCGTCCCTGCTCGCACGGGAGCGGAAGCACCTTTCGCGCGCATTTCAGCACCAGCCCTGCTCACTGGCGATGCAAACAAATTACGCAACACGCGAGTTTCCCGGTGGTAGCTTAGCTCTTCACTGCTGGATTTAGGCGGTCCCCGTCTCTCGCCGTGCTAGTTTCGGATGCTGCCGAAACGCCATAAATACGGCTTATGCAACGCCGGAAACGCCACCGGAAAGGCATAAAGCATCGTTTGACATACGCTCCCCAGCTCGCGCGCGCGCTCGGCGCTTTTGTGCAGCGACGAGCAGAAAAGAAAACAAGCGTACTTTCGAGGCCAAACAAACCGACACGCACGCCGAACCGGTGCACGGGCAGGAACTTTTCACGCGGGTGATGACACCCGCTCCGGTTTGCCGTGCCGGTTCTTTCGGGGGCTGCCGGGGCGGAAGGATTAAACTTTTAAATTAGATTTGAATCTTAAGCTTCGGCTCTTCGGAAGCGAAAGGCGTTTCACATGTCACACCGGATCGGGCACGCTATCTATCGTGTGGTGGAGTAAGATGTGCTCGGTTTTTGAGGCGGAAGATCCATTTCCCGCACGCCCGGAAAGTTTTTGGCACACGAGCGCGAGCGCGCGCGAGAGAGAGTGCTTCATTTCGGTCGGTGTGCGCAACGCGCGTGTAGTGTTTGAGGGTTAATCCCCGTCAAAACGGTTATAGGTCTGGGAAGTGGGGCTCGTCTATTGCGAAAGGTGCTTTGCGCCGTGCGCGGATGCGACCGTAAACGAGTCGATGAATTTTACGATGCAACCCGTAAAGCGTGATCGGTGTTGTGTTGGCTTTTTGTTCAAGAAGTTTGAGTTTCGTCCGGCGTCACTTGCTTCGGGGAGGCTGGATTTGAAACGTTCCCTGCTTTATGACTCAATTTGTTATTCATTGTTTGCCGATCGGATGGAGCGAAAACTTTGCATTTTTATTGACACCGCGCAGGGGTTTTCCGTGTTACGAGCTGCGTGCGTGTGTAAACAAATGACGCCGGTCGGGGGCGCGAGTAAATGATAAAAGCTTGCGAATAAGCTTGATGGAACGCGAGTGAATTGAAATGTGATTGGTAGTTTACGGGCTGGGAAGTTTTCGTAGGAGCTGTCACTACTTCTCGAGTAAGAACTTGCTGAAAACATCAAAGTAAGACGCATTGCGGAGGAAGCAATAAACGTTGCCTTTAGTACTGAAATTAGTTTTTTACTACAAATGGCCAATTTCACGGCATTTTCTAGCGAAGCCGCGAGAGGGCGCTACTGAAATGAATAAGTTATCTAATGGCAGAAAAGTGACTGCTATTGGTCGGTTTTATTCTAGATGGTATAATCCCTAAGGCAAAGCGGAATATCAACTCAATAAGCCATGAAAACAGGTTTGTTAGTTGCAATGTGGGCTTAACTATACTGCGACTTAGCTCGATGGGTTGTGTCTCGGATGAACTTGCGCCTAGATGTATGCAATGCGTGAAATCTATCATATAAAATCGGTTTGAGAAAGTAAAGCATTTTTAAGCTAAGCAAATTGCATACTTTAGGGTTCATAAAGCAACCATTTGGTTAACTCGTTTACAACCCGTCTTGCAACCATGAAAGTAAGAAGCTTATGTAATATCTTTATAATCAAAGAACATATTCTTTGACACCAGCCTTTTACATTCTTTCTAAAAGCGCACGAACTTCCAACGGTACAAGCTGCTCTGCCAGAACAGAAAGCTTTACTGTTCTGACATAGTAACGAAAGTGTAAATTAAAGCCTAGCACATTTGAGCTCATAGAAACCTCCTGGCCACTTATCACTGTGTGAGTTGCTGCGCTTAAGTAGCCCCGTTTCGGGCAGGAAATCGTCGCTCCCCATCCGGAAAATGGGTTAACTCTGTCGCGGAAACAATTTACCCAGCTTTCTCTCTTCCGTTAAAGATCCTCGAGGGAGAGTGATTAATTTCGTGCCCCTTACACCATCGGCCACCCGCCAAAGGGAAAGTTTGGTCGCGCTGGAAACAACGGAGCAGGCTTTCACGTGGTCTCATCGAGCAGGGGATGGATAAAAAGCGAGCATGGAAAAAAGTCAAATACTACGGTGCCATCCATGCTGGCCTTGGTCGCACAATCAATTATCTCCTTGTTGATTCTGACCACGGGAGTACGGGATTCTGACCATTGCCCAGAGTAGCTCGTTTTTGTTCTTCCCCGCTGGCAGACTCGCTCGTGGACGCGTGGAGTGCCATTTTTTCCTGGTTCTAAATGGACACTGGACCATCTTTTGTGTTTTGTCTCTGCCGGCGTGCTCGAGAGTGCAAAACGATGGGCAAAAAGCTTCGCTTTTGCCCGCTGATATACGTGCAGACCAGGCTCGTTTGCCGCTGCTGTCGATGACTTCAAGAGTGTCGTCGTTCGGTAGGGATGGGCTTCTCGTCGAATTCTTTCTCTCCACGGTCGTTCTTCCCATCATATGGTGTTCGCCTACAAAAAAAGTGAAGAAAACTGATGCCACTCGTTAAACTATGTCCTGTTGGTCATTTGAGGGCTTGAGTTTCAGTTTTCAAAAGCGAATATGCAATGATGACAGCTTAACAACTCGAGCTTAAAGCGAAGCTGTTGTGAAAAGGAGTAGTGCTTAATATTTCATACGATTACGGAAGGTAATGGGTTGAGCGAAGTGATGTTCAATTGAGTTCTTTAAAAATCATAGTTCGTAGAATCGAAAGCATTGAGATCAGAGTCATAGTATCTGATAATAATAATACCCAGACAGTCTTGTTTAATGAAAATTTGCTTCAACAAAAACTGTAAAATTGCTTCATCCCCAACCCATGTTAAAAGTGGAAATTAAAATAATGCACACTCCCGTCGAACAAACGAGAAAGTTTAGAGCGGAGTGTTTTCCATCCGGGAGCAAGCATGCCGAAAGGATGGAGCTCTTAGTTTCCGGTCTGGGTCATGCTGTTTTTAGCAAACAAACAGCGGAAAAAGCTGAAATTCCTCATACTTTCTGTGCTTCTGCAGAAATTATGCTTGAATAAGCAGTTTATTCGGCATGCGTACTCAGTTTTTGTTTTTCAATTCGATGGAATGTGAAGAGAAAATGTTGATAGTTGAACGTTGGTTAGTACAAAGTTATAATACCGAGAAACTTCTCACAAGGACTCTCGGTATTACAAGCATTGCACTGTAAAATCCGCAATTCATTAATACAATGCAAATGGAACGATGGTGTTGTGTACTTTGCATACTTTCTGGCGTTAACGTACTCAACCAATTCAAAAGAATGATAACGCATCGCAAGCTTTACCAATTCTGATAAAATGGTTAATCTTGCTTTTAGTCTTGCGACTTGCTTTTTATGGATTGATATAAGCCGAATACTTTTCTCAGTTTACAAAAAGTGTGTAATTTGCTATAAACCAAGGGTTATTAATGTTTAAATGCATTTATTTATTTGTAAACTGGAATATATTCTTCACCCTAATATCCAGAGATATTAAGACAGTTTTGAACATTGACATCACTATTCGAACTCGCGATTACCAATTGTAGAGTGTTACACACAAGTCGCCACGATCGATTGTCCTTCAAAAAGGGGCCATTTAAAGGAAATGCGAAGTGCAACGATGTACTTTCGCCGGCCGAATTATGCTGAGCATGACCTCAAAAAGTCACAAGAACACGAACTTCAAAAGCGCTTCTATTTGCAGTCGTTGGCGACTGCCAATACCCCATCGTCAAAATTTCATTCCCTCATTCGCTCACCCCACATGGCTGAAGCATTTTCCACGGGCAAAATTATGGAGTCGAGCTCCCTTTTTTCCCACTCATATTCCGCCCCGATCGCAAGTGATTTTTACAACTTTACAAATTCCATGAATTTAAATTGAATTTATCAACTTTCCCGCCCGCTTCGCTTTTATCGCTCGGGACCTGTTTTTCGCGTAAACGGGAGAATGGTTGGCAAAGGTATGGCTATATTTTTTCGGGGATCGAACGCAAGGGAAGCAGCAGTGCAGCTTTGGTCGCGGTCGGAAATTTGCTTCAACGCGACGCTTGACATGACATTACGGGTCCGACTCGATCGGAATCGATAGTGCACCGGGAAAGTTACGCTCCGAGAGGTGGTGTTTAACAAGTGCATGTAGCTTCCAGGCAGATTATATTCTACGTTTAGTGCTCCGAGCATTCGCGGTACGAACCGGTCGGGAAGTTAAGGAAAAAGGCTGCGGAGTTCTCTAGTCAAGAAGAACGGGCATGCGGGAACGAAATTTAATCCACTCCCATCTGTTACCGATTTCGGGTGCAAAGTTCTTCACACGGGGGAGAAAAAGTTCTCCCGTGACCCTCAGACAACATCGGAGGTGAAGCCTTTATCACGGCCGAGCATCATTCAGATATGGGTCGCTTCATGCGTGAGTGAGTGTAGGGGGTCGAAGCAGTCTCCGTGTCACTGTCACACGTGCCGAACCAAGGGAACGAACTCGGGAAAGTTGCGCCCTTTCGGAAGCCTTCTTATCCGCATGTTTATGGAATTGAAAAACTTATAACTCACACGCACACACACACAACCCACACTGTCAGGTTGATATTGAAACGGCTTATCATGGTGCCACGTGCCTCGGTGGAGCGAGGATGCGGTCTGATCGTTTTCGGTTGTTATCCAGCAACATCCGCCAAAGCAACGACGACGACGACGACGACGAGTTGTTAATGATAATCCATCGTGTCAGAACGGAGGAGCAGCGACTTTTGGTCGGTACCAGGTAGGTTGGTAGTTGGCAACCATGGTGGCCACCCACCCCGCCAGTGGGATGAGTAACGAGTTTGGCGTGTCGAAGTACTTGAAGTCGCGATCTGACGAAACGCTGGCGGTTAGCGTGAGTTTTTCGGCAGAGGCTCGTCTCTAGGTCGGGGCCGGGAGGCTGAGGCTCCCGGCGAGTCTGGAATTGCCAGTCAGCACGCAGAAAAATACGACCCGGGAGGGACCGACATCGCCGCGTGTTCTTTAAAATAAATCAACCCCGGGCTGCCGAAAAGCTCGTCAATTTCTTTTCCTTCTGTTCGCTAGGAAAAATGAGTTCCGGGGAAGACGATGTTGATGTTATGCATATGATAACGCCCGCATATTTGTTGTGTGTGTGGGACGAATGTAAGACGATTGCTGAGACGGAAAAACAAGCAAAAATAGATCTCTTCAACGTTGTGATGAACAAAGCAACTCTTTTGATGGGATTAAACATGTGAGAAATGAACAGGAAGTGTAACATTTTTCTCATATTCCTATTCTTTTGATGTTTGTGATACTATGGAGTTGAATTTCATAATATTGAGCATTGTTTATCACTCAACAGAGCTTTGCAACTATACTTTTGATTAGAACAAAAGTTCCCATCATAAAAGATCCTTTTCTGTCATCCGGGGCTATGAGCTGGCAGACTTTTCGGTACCTTCAACCGATAACAACTGTGATTTTGGCATCCTTTCTGATTATGTGCAATAGAGTTTTTCGAATAAGGTTATAATATGTGTTGTGAAAATGAATTAAGAGTAACTTCACTGAACCAGTGAACCTGTAAAATCGTATCAAAATGAATATAACATGAAGCTAAGAGCAATGATTTTTTTAAAGCTTTCAATAAAACAATTGCATTCCAAACAAAACCACAATTCACCACAATGTCCCGGAAATGCACATTCGCTTAAAAATATCTTCATAAATTGCAGTCACAATCCTCTTTAAGCCAACTGACTTGTTCGCACCACACCAAGACCCCTCAGAATTGCTCGGAAAGCTTTGTGTTTTTTTTTCGGTTCGTAGCTGCCTGGTGGGCGAAAATTGTTTTCCAATTTTCTCCGCACACCATCATCGGGTGGTACGCTTTCCCACCTGGGCGAAGGAAGACGGGCACGATATTTTATTCAACACGGAATCACTCAAACCAATTTCATCTCGATTCATTTCCGCCGGAACGGTGAAATGGTGAAATCTCATTTTTCATACCGCGAAGGGCGCGCGTATTCGGGGATTCACTCTCCTTTCTGCCATTCCGCTGACACGACGGAAAGCCTGATGGATGAGGTGTGGGCAACAGCATGATTGACGGATGGAAACAAAGGCAGTAATAAATTGTTGGGATTTTAAAGATTCTTCGTTGGTGCAAGCTTCATACATTTTCGAGAATGATTGCTCAAGGGTTTAATGCAACAACTTAATTGCAATAATAATACGAAAATAATTGTATTAATCATACAAAAATATTAATCATAACTAATTCCTGTGTAATTTACCTCGCACAGTACTCTTTCTCTCACTACAAAAAAAGCCAACCCGCCAAGGTATTAGCGAAAGCTGTTACTGAAACCTTCCCGAGCAGAAACAGGCACATTCCATTTGTGTCGCTGTGAAGCCACGTTGCACAATCACTGACGTGTGCAAACTTGCCTTCTACAGACATATTAAACCGAGATGGGGCTTGCTCTCCAACGCGTCTGCAACCAATCGGCCGATGGAACCGTGCTTTGTACCAGCGCAGGTTCCACAAGATGGATGAACTAATCAACAATTCTACACAGGCCCATCGAGTTGGCTTTTTAAAGGATCCAGCTGCTTCGTTCGCGCTGTTGCAGCGACTACCAACTACGGATCGTTTTGCGTGCTGAAAAACGTGTGGAACAACGACCGTTGTGCAGCGGATTTTGGACACTGCACGCGCAGCATCTGTCGTCCAGTTTCGCGTCATCGCGACCAACATGGCACCAGGCAGCCATGCGCCTATGTCAACATGCACAATCCGGTGCCGGCGCTTGAAAGATGCTCCGAAAATAGTGCACACGATTGAAAGCTGCCCGTTTCGGGTGTAATGAAACCTATTTGAGAGCAATGGATGGAAGGATGGAGAAGAAAAAAATCACCACGTTGTTACTGTCAGGGGTAATGAATCATAAGCGCGGTGCTGGAAACGCTGAAATGTCCCTCCGTTTTAATATCCGTCCGTCAAGTTAATCTACAGTACGTGGAAAGTTTTGAAATGGTCTTCCGTTGTTGTAAAAATACAGGGTGACAGCTCTTTGTAGATGTTTTATGGAAAAAGCATAAACACATTTGGAAGTAATCGGTATGAAACCCATTGCTTCCTAGAAAACGAACAATTGTCCAATAGAAATCCGATGTCAGTAACGGGAGAAGCAACTCTTCTATAGTAGGCGTGTACTTTTGCACTGATTGCATACTTTTCGGCGTTGAAGCTTTTTCGGCTACGAAAATTCCATATTGTATGGTGCAAAGTAGCGTCCTTAGTGAATTAACCCCTTAAGGTATGCAATATTAATGTAATAGAAGATATCGAGAACATTGTTCTTTTAGATATATTTTATAGCAACTACGTACTGCAATTGCTTAACAAATCAGTTAATAATAATGAATGAATATGCGAAAACACTATAGAGAAACTACACGTAGGATGTATTTAATTGTGGCGTTAACAACGAGAGAGAACTTCGTATTTGTTACACGGTTTTAAACCTTTGATGAAATATATTTTAATGCTTACCCACGCTACTGACGACTCCAACTTAACCTTTCTCGCTTTATCCAATATAAACTACCACGAACGTAACGTTTTCCTCAAGAGATATGAAAACACGCACATTTCGTCCTTCGCCTTTAACTCAATAATGACCTTCGTTCCCAAGTGCATTAGAGTTACAGTACTTTATGGCAGAGCACGCCATAAATGACAATATTATAGAATGGAGTGACACACACACACTAAAAGAACCCGCCCAAGAAGCCCGCTCCGAGTTCATGGAAAGTGAACTGAAACTTTGTAATCAATTTATCTTCTTTAAATGCTGTGTGCCGCTTTTTTCTACCCGCTACGTCCACAACGAACACGTACGAACACCGGACCCACTGGGGCTGCGAGTGGGAAAAGTTTGCTTCCAAGACGTGCGCCCGAGCGTCCCGACCGCTTGTTCCACGGCCGAAGCCATCGGAGGCCGCCTGAGATGCACGGCATGCAATTAATCTTATATTTCATCTTTTTATCCACCGTTCGAGTCGAGCAGCCGTTGGAGCGTTGTTCTACGCGAGGAAGTGCACTTCTGGTGCACACGCTGGGAAACTGCTCCGAGAGAGGGAGAGCGAGAAAGAGAGAGAGAGAGAGAGAGTGAGAGAGTCCATCCATTGCTGGACGTATCACCGCGAGACCTCAAGTGCACCAGGGGCGGAAGTGTTTCGCGTTACTTCCTTTTTCGGCACGTAGCGTTCGCGCTCGCGAATACCGAGCGAGTTCTTTTGTCCGCACGCCGCACACGCCGGAGCTAAATGCATTTTCGCGTCAAATTTCAAAACCGGATCCCGTAAGCCGCGCAACCGCGCTCGCAACCAAACGCAACAGGGAATTGCAGAACGATGATTCGGCCTTTTGGGGAGGTTTGCGCGAGCCTCGAAAAGCACGTGCTTGTGGAGGGAAAATCCGCGTTCGCCTCCCTGTCAGAAGCTGATGACTGGGCACGAAATTTATGGTGATGGGTTTCGAACGCACTCGGCGTGGAAGCCACTTGTCGGTGTTAAATTATGGTAAATGGGATGGGGGTTATGTCAGGGAACGTGTACTTTTCCCGGGTGAAGCGTTGGAAAAGTGATATTTGAATAAAGTATAGATCGTTGCGAAAATTGAATGTCAATATTGTTTGGCGAGCGAATTCAAGGAAGTTATGAGGATTAGACTATTTTCTATTCAAAGATGCAAGTTTTTTTTTCAGAAATTTTACAAATTTTATGTAATACTATGACACATGTTTTGTTTTACCTAATTACAGAAATATCTGTAGGCCTGCGTAATGTACGAGTCACGGTACCTACGGCCGTACGGAAGGGCGACTCAGCACATCTGTTCTGCGACTACGAGCTAGACGACAAAGAACGGCTGTACTCGATCAAATGGTACAAGGGAAAGCGTGAGTTTTATCGCTACACGCCCCAGGAAAAACCATCGATGAAGGTGTTCACCGCCGTCGACGTGGAGGTAGGTACAAGTAAATATACATATGAAGGTTTTGCTTCAAAAACTAAGCATCAATAAATTTGTTATAAAATGGTCTGAAAAGTTGTTTGCGCTTGAATGATCTTGTCTTTATGATATAACAACATGTTAACAAATAATGTGAACATTCATAGAAATGACAACAAGCATTGAATTGCATACATTTTGGCGCAAATTTGGGAAACAAAGCAGAAAGTGTTTTTGTACAAAGAATACGTTTCAAAGCGTAATACGCCCGAAAGTATGCAAAATTGTTTTTGTTTTTTTCCTGTTATTCACATAGCTTTGCAATTTGTTCAATAAATTCTCCAGAAGCACGCTGAAATAGTACAACATGAAACCACAGCAAACACCTTACCGTGTAATCGATTACAAACGAAAAACCAGTTTCTCATCGCCTGCAGCTCAGCAATTTTCCAACCAATCGGTACAGCAAAAACACTAACGAATAGAAAATTGTTTCCAAATAGAAAAAAAAACTAGCAAATTAACACGTGCTGTCTGCACGGAGCAGACCCAGACCGAAACTGCCTGCGAAGTAATTACTTCGTTCGGTTTCTCTGTGCTTCGGAAGGAACGAAGGGCGCCACCGCGAGGCTGTTATTGTTCCCCGAAGTGGACCCTTTTGCAGCGAGGATCTTCTTCCAACAACCAACACCAGACGCTAAGTGATCCGAACTGCAGGCCGGGTTGAGGCAGCACTTTTTTCCCCACTGAAAAACAATATTCCTCTATCTGCCCAGCAGCACTGGTTTGAGCACGTGGCACGAATGTCGGAAAATAAACTCGAAGGTTAAAGCAAATTGTTTTCCAATTGTGCCTGGATAATAACAACGTGATTTAAAAGCCGCTTTCACGACCACCGCCAAACGCCCGGTTCGGTCCGGCAAGGACAAAAGCGGACCGAAACTTGTGTCCCCAAGAAAACACCCAAGAGAGCCCTCATGATTCCCTCATGAATTTCTAATACACTCTCCGGGCGGGGCAGAGCGAACGGAAGACGCCGTTCGTAATTTCATTTCGGCCCTGGCCCCAATCATAATCATCCATCATGCGGGCCGCCGCCGTCCAGGATAACGATCGGACAAACGGAACCAATCTGTTCGGTTTCGATCGATTCATCTTGATTGGGAATAATGGTTCGGGTGGAGCGTTGGCTCGCGTCCACTGCGGCCGCCGTATGAGCGGCCGCTGTCGTAACAAATTTTCTCCCATCTTTGCCCCATAATACATACGCCCGAAAGGGAGTGTTATTTTCTTCTCCCAAAGCCGCGCAAAAACAAGCAAATCTACCTTAAAGAAGTAGCCGGCCTTAAAGCTGTTTAATGAGTGTTCATGGTTCGGTTTTCCTCTTCTACTTGCGCGTTTTTATTACGTGGAAGCTATCGCGCTGCTGGAACTTTTATTCCCGTCCCAGATGGCCCAGCTGTCAAAGCGGGTGGGCTTCCGTGCCGGACCCAAGCAGGCGGGCTTCTTGCGAAACGTGCAGATAAGATGGAAATAATGTCTGTTTTTGTTGCTTTCCAGTCAATAAACAACCGCGATAACGTCCGAGGCAGCATCCGCGATGGAAAATGCGCGATCAGCTCCATTCGGGCTCGGGCTTCGCATCAGTTTTTCGTTGTTTTTTTTCTGTTTTATTTTTTTGTTTATTTTTACCGTCTGGTAGCGTTTGCGACGAACGCTGTGCACGCGGCTGGACGACAAATTATTTGCATACCCGTCCGGTCAGCGTGCGTGTTTATGTAGGGTTTAATGGAAAAAATATATGTTTTCAACAACAACAAAAAAAGCACCGAAGAAGAAACGCTGGGCAATACTAAAAATGGAATATTTCACCTCCCGAAACTTCAAGCGTGGCTTTGGTTCGAGAGAAAGGCGATCCGGAGCCAGGTGCAAAGGAGATGATGATAAAGCTTTTCTCATCTCCCGGCGAGCAGGGAGAAAGACAACGGAACGGATAGGAAAGGTTAAGGACCCAGTTCCGGTCGCGCCGGTAAATTATCTCGTCGATTTATGACGGTTCCGATGAGGAGGCGGAGTGGGCTTTGCTTTTTTATGGGCAAAAAATTCGAACCAAACAAAGCAGATTCTCGAGCGAAGGACGCAACTATAGCCACTTCACGCTAAACAGAGGGGCCTGTGTGGGCCGCGTCCGAAGCAATCCAAGCAGCCCAAGGTAAATAAATGGCCGAAAAGTAAAGTGTTTCCACTCGACGCTGTTCGCCATCGCGAGGGATCGCAGTAGGATGTGGTTGTTGGTTTGGTTTTTTTTCCCTTTCTCATCGCGTCTGTGCTCGGCGCAAGTTTCACTTTTATCGGCGTTTTTTTAAGGCAAACAACTTTGGACGCTTGGGTGAAGAAGCAATATTTGGGCTGAAAAAAATCTTGTCTTATTTTGAAGATTGTTTGATTTTTTTTATACACTATTTACAGAAGCAAAACAAAATTGTTTATTGTTTATTCCTATTCATACAATAAAAAAAAACTTAAAAGAGTTTTGTTTAACGATTGTTTGCAGCGATCACTATCGAACGAGAGTAACGTGGTAATACGGGCGCTGGAGACGAATGTGTCGGGCAAGTATAGCTGCGAGGTGTCGGCCGACGCACCTTCCTTCCACACGATGATAGTATCCGGCGATATGGAAGTTATAGGTAAGAAAATTGATTTAATTTACAGTTCAATTCCGATTGATTACCGACATTCGAAATAAGGTTCAGGTTTTGTTTTAAACTTAACATATTATGAAAATAGAATATTTAATTATAAAAACGAAATAAAAAAACAATAATTATAAACACAAACACAGACAATCAACTTAAGGCATTTTCGAATAATTGTCAAACTTTTTCGTGAAAAGTAATGCAAAATAAGCTTGAAATTGGAAGAATAATCAATATTTCAGATTAATAAATCAAATTAAGCTAAATATCGCCTAAAGGTATGCAATCTAATGCTGTGACCCACTCATTCGCCTGAGAGAATGCAATTCAAATTGAATTTCTGTTTCGAACTGATGTAATATAATTTCAATTGTTCACACAGTATTGCCTAGAATTGATGAGATATATTAGACTATTTCCATTTCTCTCGTTACCATACCTTTAATAGCTTTGCTTAGGTTTAAACAATTAAATGAGTTTGAGTATATTTGTTATTCAAATCGATTTAAAAGATAATTCCGATTGCGTTAGCGGTAAAGCTACTGGAGCTTTCCTGCATTTAAATCTCCCATTGATAAATTACAATTCACACACGTTCGACACAAATACCACATTGTTGGCAGCTAATGAGTCTCATTACAAACTCTGTTCCTCTTTCCTTACAATCGTCATTACAAATCGCGATGCTGCGTGATGCTCCGCTCAACCATGGAACTCCACCAATCAACCTATTCAATGCAATGAAATGGATTGAAAAAACCGAAAACAAAACCACCACCAACCGAAACATCATCCTCAACCGGCAGAGCCGCCGCCGGAAAAACCATCAATAACGGGCCTGCAGAGCCGGTACCGGCCGGGCGACATCCTGCGGGGCAACTGCACCTCGATTAATTCTAAACCGCCCGCAAATCTGACGTGGACGATTAATGACGTACCGGTAAGATTTATTACGCCGCCGCGCGCGATCGACGCATGAGATCGTGAGGGGGATGAATAAAAACAAGGAAAACAAGAGCAATATATGCGTGTGTGAGGTTTTGCCCTCGCCGCATGCGGTCTATTGATTTAGGGCAAAAACGCATTCATCACCATCGGTGGTGGGTGGTTTCCGATTCTGTGTTTACGTGAGTGTCGATAGGGATGCAGGTTTTTTCACGATTCACACACACAAGCACACAGATCGCCCATGGATTCTCGGGTTCACCGGAAAGCTTTCCTTTGGTGAGATTCGGATAAATTCCCTAAAATTGCTGAACGAACGATGTTTTTCATGACTAATTTGTGCCATGCTTTGGGTAATGCTCGATTCCCTTTAATCGAAACGCGCCGTCGCATCAATAATCGATTCGTAAATCGGAAACAAGAAACTCTCGTTTGAAAACGATGCGAAAAACATCCGATAATCTACCACACTTTCAGCGTGAGCTATTTTTTTTTTCATCACCACCCACTGTGAAGTGATGAAAAGCGAACGACTCAATCGACAACCATCAGTACCACCCTCGGGCAAAACGGTAGGCTCCCCATCGGTTCTGGCAGATGGAAATCGAATTTTTTGTAATTCCCTACACTTTCCTGTTAATCACAACGGGAGATGCGACGGTCATAAATTGCAAAGTATGTGGGATTTTGATTCCATAATTATGATTGATTTTGGATTGGAAGTTGTCCAAGAAACATGGAGCCGCTATGTAGTTCCGTGCGTTTCTGCTAGGTGGCGCTAGAGTGCTTCGCTAACTGAAGCATTCAAGGAGGTTTTAAAGGCTCCATATCAGGATTATTTTTGCGATTTACTAGTTTTATTTTTAAAGATCATTCCTAGATACACATAAAATATTCAACTGTTAACAAATGCAACAAAAAAAATCAAAATAATCTGAAAATACTGTTTCATGCCCGTTCATTTGTTGCTCCACAGTGTTCCGCCTCCGGGCGGTTGGTGGTACCGTGCGATCGAAAGCTCGCCTGCCTTGTTGATGATCGCTCGACCGGCTGAATGACGGCGATGATTCTGCTGTGTGGAGAAAGTCAAACAGTGCGGTTGAAACCTCATTCGAAGGCGAAATTGAATTTACACTTTCCACTGTTTAGCTGCGAGTGCGAGTTACTCGTGAAACGCACCCGGCGGTAACCCTACGCGGAACCGTGCGGAATGTGTGCGACGCTGGTGCGTGTGTTTCGTTTCGTGTCGTTGGCAGTCCTTAGAAGGCGCTGTAGAGAGGACGCTCAGATAAATTGAGTTTTATTATGGGTGCGGAACAGTGTGCTCCTAAAGAGAAGCGTCCGAAGTGTATTACCTTGGGAATAGCACACTTATCAGGGATTGCTATTCGATCGTAAATTGAAGAATAGGTTTCGAAAATTGAATTACGCTAAAATAATCCTCCTGGTAGTAAATATTCGTTAGGCCGGTAAATCAGGCACAGCGCGATTAACAAGTTAGCAGTGCGATAATTAAGCCTTGATGGATGGTTCATTGCATACATGTTGGTGTAGTTTTGCTTACCCGGCCCAAAAGTATGCAATCCGAACGACAACACGATTTGGTGACGCTTTATTAATGTGTTGAGCTAGTTTCAGACGATCACGTGATAAAAACTCCGGGTTCATTGCACAAGTTGAGCATGCTTTATTTGTTTCAATGCTCCATGAGTTAGTATCATCTGATTTTTTATAGGGTAGGGGCCGTCAACTTTATCTTTTAGGATGAAAAACGTATTCTTGACTAATCAATTTTAAAATTTCCTTTTCGAAAAAATACTTCACCATCACCAGATCATTCAACAGTACCTCAAACAGTATCGACCCATCAAGGACACACACACCGGCCTTGAAACCGCCATTCTAGGAATTAATATTATAGTCGGACATTTCAACAAGGGCAAACTAACGGTAAGTCTCGTTTAATTTTCGATTATTATTTCGTTTACATTTCCCAAAATGATGAGTATTTATGATATAAAAAAGCAAATAGAAATACCTTCCATCGATGAAGCTAAAATAAGGACAGTTATTTATTTTAGTCTATGGATATATAGATAAAAATGAAAAATTGGATGTCATAGAGTAATTTCACCGTGTTTGATCCCATGACCCGAGATTCTGGTGTTGAAACCTGCAGTAATCACTTCAAATCTCCATCAGAGCAAACTCCAGGAAGATAAGATTGTAATTAATATCCTAGCGCTGCTGTAAATCACCCCTCAAGACGGAAGGTAAATTATAAAAGTACAATAAGCCCTACGCTTCGGGAGACAAATCTCGCCGAGAAGACCACCCGGAAGGCAATGTGCCTCGAACTTTCCTGCTCGAACTCGCCACCAGGCCATTCGTGCAAAATGTTATCATTATTCTCGCAAGACGACAATTCAACCATAACACGAACGGCTGACGAACGGGAAACGGAACTGACCCTCAGGGTGTTACATGGGACGATCCGTTTTTTTTTGTTCTCCCTGAAAGCTTTCCGACACAAGGACAGGATAAGAGAAGAGTATAGAAAATATAGCTAAAGAGAGAGAGAAAGAGAGAAACTCCTTTGTCAAACAAACAAATGGAGCACACGCTGGAGAAAAGGTAAAGATTCGAGTGAACGGCTAAAAAAGGATTCCGTGCCGTGCCGGAACGAATGCTGTTAATTAAAAGTTTAATTGATTCAAACAACGGGCACTTCCGTCCAGGTGAACCGGAAGCGGGCGCAGTGCGCTCGGAGCGCTCCGGTGAAACAAACTTCCTTCCCGGGCTGATGGTCCTTCCTTTCGAGCGTTGTCCGGAGCGTTTGAGATTTTTTTTTTCTCTACCCGATGGGACGTGGAACAGGGGATATCGTTGAAACCGGAAACTGCATCTGCTATGGATGAGCTTCTCGCCGATCAACGCTGCCTCAACGTTCACGCTTCTTTTTTGCTAATGTATTGTCTCCAGCGGAGTGGAAGATAGGAAAACTGCTCTCCCTCTTCCAACACTGCACTGCATTGGATGAGTTAGGGAAATATTGTTTAATTATTTTAATTACCAGCTCCATCTCCAGCCGATAAATGCTTTTGTACTTCGTTGTAACGCTATCATCATTCTCTTCTATGTGCATACTGTTTGCAGCTCAAATGCCAGGCCACGATCCATCAGATCTACGACGAAAGCAGCGAGTGGTATGTGGAGGAGGATCGACCGCGGATACTGGCCACGGGATCATCGAGTGGCCATACCCTCAACCAGCTGTATCAAAACTCTGTCTACGACGGTGAGCTGACCGATCGGAGCGACATGTACATAACAGTAAATGGATATCAAGGTGAGATAATCAACCGAACTGAGACTTGTTCCAACAATGTACTTATAATATGAGAATAGAACGTGTGTCATCCAAATTGCATACTTTTAGGCTGATATATCAAATTTTCGTCAAAAAGCATGCAGGTTGGAAATATATTAATTTCCAAATATATTAATCTATCAGACCTTATGTTTAATATTCTGAGACCAATTTCATATACGCCACAAAGTATGCAATAGTGTTACAAAATTATCACAAAAACTACAAATTAAAAGCAAATCGGGCCAAAAACTAGTTTTAACTTCTAATCCCTTGCAAGATAAGAACAGCAGATCCTCCTGCATTGCAATTTGTCCTTCTTGCAATGTTCTTCTTGACGCAAAAACCACACATGAACGATTCCTACTGTCTCGGCACCACTATCGCACACCGGGTGCCGGTCGATTAGGGCTTGTAAAACACATCCAATCGAAACGGCCGGGAACGCCGGCGGGCATCGCCGGAAGCTCACTGCGCTCGCATATCTGCATTTTATCGCCTCATAAATTCAACCACAGAAGTATGTTAATACAATACCCCGAGGGTGCGCTGCTACCTTCGCACCACGGGCTTCCCGAAAGGGCAGCTAATGTGGTTCGGGACTCGTGGAAGTAATACTGCTCTCACCACGCAAGCGGATGCATCAATGCGAGCGAGTGCTCTTTTCCGTTGCATGCGCCTGCAACGATGCGATGCGATTGTCCGCTGTCTTGGAGTAACCCGGGCTCCATTCATCTTTGCGCTTGCGAGCTCTCAGTGCCCTCCCCCCGGGGGGGGTACCAGCACTGAGAAATTTGGCACCGGTGCCTGACGCCCGACGCGCGTTTTGTGCCCGGGGGGGAAGATATTAAATATAAATCATTGCCGGAAATGGGTGCCGAATGCCTGACTGCTGTCCCCGTAGTCAGCCGTGCGTGGTTTTGCGCACAATGTTTCGGTGGTTTCGGAGCTTAGGCTCCCTGCGCCCTGCTCCGGGTGTGTGTGGTGTGTGTTTGGTGTCTCCCAGGGACGGGTACGATGAGAAAATGTGTGAAAAATGGTCACAATAATTCATGTTTCACTCTACTTGCCGAAAAGGGTGGTTTATTCCGGTCGTTCCGGTGTATCCGTGTGTGATTATTTGTGCCGAAGCGGAACATTTTGATGTAAGCTTCGAGTTGTGTTGGTTTCGATACTAGGGGTCGATAAGGTCTTCGAAGAAATGGCTAGCAAAACATGAGCTCAGATATGAGAGCAGATTGGAATAATCGGTTTATTCTCCTAACGGCAAAGTCAAATGTATACCCACGAAGGCTAGCAACAGTTTTCACTCAACAGTTTTCTGGATTGACGAGACGTTCAAGATAAAGCAAACGCTTTAGAGATTAAAGACAGACTGAAATTTGTGTTCAAATATAGCAACGGCCAATTAAAAAGCCTTAAACCGTTGATAAAGTGTTGGTGTGATGCATATTGCATACTTTTTGGCGTAGAACTGTTTTTAAGCCCAAAAGTATTAAGTTTTAATAAGAAAAAACATTATTAGTGCATTGTTGACGGCCGGCTCGGTTAAAAGAGTAACGTTTAGAAAAAATGTTCGATAAAGTCAATATTTATAAATTTTCTGAAACAAAACCATCAAAACCAAAACATTCTAGCCGGAAAGGTTTATGATGATTTTTAAATCATACAATCGTTCAATTGTTCAAACGGTTTGTTAACACATGCATACTTTTCGACTGATTTAAGATGCAAAATCGAAATTTTCGAAATATTTTGATTATTTATTAAATATTAAAATTTATTAAGTATTTAATAAATTATTTTGATTTATTAAATACTTTAATTTAATTATATTAGTACTACAATGCTTATTGCATACCTTAAAGTGGACAAGGTAAATTTACACCATTGAGTATGCAATCAGCAGTACATAATGCTTAAACATCTTTTTGAATATCATTTAAATGAACATTTCTTAATTGGGATTGGGTATATGAGTCACTTATTCCAGAGCACAAACCAATTACTTACGTACAATCGCTCCCAGATATCTCTTGTGTGGCGCACAGAGCGATAGTTTTGAAAATTCAAACATTGCTTACCAATTCATTTCCCAGCAACTCATAAAAGTTCATTACCTATAGCAAGTAATTTGTGGCGTTTACTATCTGACTGCCCCTGATCGAATATGAACATCGACCATAACTCTCCCACTCTCGTCCGGGTTGTAGAAGTAACAAATCTCTTCTCTCCTCCAACCCAGCAGGTCGCTCGTAATCCTTCGATAGTCAAATCATCTCGTGCGGTCAAATTGTTGACCCACATCCATCCTTTCCTCCCGGGAGTGCCCTGAGGCATTCCTTTCTACTTCCCAGGAAGTAGTTCCCGGGAGGATTCTTCTTACGAGCCGGTTCTCCCTCACATACACACGGCACCCATGAAACTTTGCTCCAAATATTTCGACAGGCAATCGGGTTGGATCGACGTTTGGATATATTTCCAATTTTGAGGGCGTGTGTGTGTGTCTGCGTACGCCTTTACCCTTTCCCTTCCCGTAAGTATCGAGATTGGGTTCGGATCGACAGTCTTAATAGCAAAAATCATCCTTTGCGTTGCAGAGTGTGACTCAGTAAGGGGGTTTGGATGAAAAAGGATAAAGACGAAATAACCTTCTTCCGACCATCCAGCGTCTAGGTGAAGAAACTACGGGCCGGAAAACCGAAACTCGGTGCAGCAAATTTTGGATAGCTCGCTTTCCGGTTCCTCCGAGTGTCTGCTCGGGTGGAGCCCGCTCCGTTCACGGCAAAGAACAAATAAAGCGTGCTTGGTTGGAAGCCATTGCGAAATTCATTCATTCGAGGCTCACCGCGCCCAGCGCCTCGCCGCTTGCCACAATTTTTCATTGACTGCGTCCGGTTCCGGGTTTGGGCGAGTTTTCCTTCGGCATATCGTTTTCGATTGAAAAGCTCGTCGACAAAATTATACCATTTATACACCGGCCAGCGGTCGGCACCGGCACTCGGAAACCATATCCCAACCCCGACCCAGCTGCGCTCCATTAGGGTTCGGAGCCCGGCCCGCCAGGAAATACACAACCCGGTGGGTGGGCGACGACCGAGGTAGAAGTTTTATGGATCATAAGTTTTCCCACAAAAGTTCCGTTTCCTTCTTGCGCACAGCGTCTTCTTGAGCCAATGTCTTTGAAGTTCATTGTAAAGGATACACCGGGCTCGGTGTAATCAAATGACCACCAGCAGTGGCAGCAGTAGCAGCAGGAAAAACATCTTTGGCTGTGTGTATTTATGATTTGAATTTCCGCTTCGAGTTGTGGGATTTCGTGGAACGGGAACTCCGGTCACTATTTCGAAACGGATGTCGAAACATCGTCCATTGCTAAACCCGCCAGCAGAACTGGAATGAGACCAGAATTATGGGCATAGAAAATGGTACGGAAAACTGTTTCTTTATTGCATTCCATTGATTGGAGGGTCGTTCGGATGGGGTTGATCTTTTGTTTGTGGAAATGAAACATTTATAAGGGATATTTTTATACTCTAAGAAAAGTGAAAACGTGGATAGTACCACGAATAGGGTTTTAAGCTGCAGGAAATAACACATCCTTAACCTGGAATTAGATGATAGCAGTCCAAGATACAACGTAACCAATGAAGCGTGTACTTGTTCACGGATTGCATACTTTTCGGCGCTGAAGCGTTTCCATAAGTCTACCGAATACCAGTTGCAAACAGTCGATTTCTTTCAATCTTTCTTACAGTTTATATTTTTTTTCACATGGGTGGGTGATAGAGGTTATCCTTTATCATAAGGTGGAACATAATTCGCTGTTTAAAATACGATATCCATTTAACTACAAAAAAAGAAAATATACCAAAAGTTAAAGTTAAAAATCATTCAATCAACGTATTCTACAACATTGGTTAGGAGTTTTATATAGATTAGTTATTTGTTAATTCAATAATTACACAAATTAAAATTTAGATTATGAATTTATTGCACTCGAACAATCCACAAGTGTCAAAATTATTCAATTTTCTTTAATTTTAAATACAAACCATATTTTCTCCAACTTTGCCGAAAATTGACCGTTATCATAGGTTACGTCGCATTACTGGTTGTTGTCGTCTGATCGTAGCTTTACGGAAATCAATGACTAGTTTCAATCGTTTTGATTGTGATTTGTTACTCAATCTATTTGGTTTTCATGCAATATTGACCATTACCTCAATTACTCATATAGAATTTTATTTCTGTCATTTTAGCGGAAAAATCACCGACGTCGTCATCGTCCGCCACCAAGCAGGTCGGTGCGTACGTGAAGGTCGGCTGGATTGCCTTCTACATCTGCACCATCTGCACCGTGCTGCTCTATTCGCTGCGTGTCGGAATCTCCTGACTGTACAACCTGAAGGAGGTGATCAAAATCTAAAGCTGAGCCGTTGTGAATCGAGCGAAGGGGACTTTCATTTTCAACACCGTAGCGCTTCCTGACGAAAGATGGAGAAAAAATGCTAAACTAAAATACAAAATAAATAGTACGCTTTATTTTACGAAACAAAAAAAAAGTAAACACCGAGTATTTTCGAAACTGTCTCAGTATCGCAATGAAATAAAATCTTTAGACATACGGTTTTTACGCAACCTTTTGAGGAAAGTTTGGAGATGTCAAATCAAAATGCGAGCTAAACAGATACGAGCATTTTATGCAGAACAGTTTTCAGGTTGTTTTGTAGGCATGAGTTATTCGAATTTGTGTTCTGAATGTAGCAAGTTTCATTAGTTCCGTTGAGTTGTTATTACCTGAAGTATTTTTATGTCAACGCTAAAGAAAATCAATACCTGTACATAACCTAGTGATAAGTAGTTCAATTGGTAAATGTATATTAGTGATGCAACGCGGACGATGGCAATTTTTAAAGTAGAGAACGCACACTCTCTCCAACAATAGCAGCTTCAGGCCAGAGCGGCAGTTTCGAAAAAGGCTCTATCGCTGGACAGGTTAGGAGGGTTGACGTTTGACGTTTGAAGCGGCAGCAATCATAAACAAAACGATGTAAATAGCTCTAAACTCAATCAAAACGCGCAAGAGGGGATTTCTGCCGTCAAAAAGAGACGGAATTTAAGAGCAAACAAAACAGCTGCTGCCCGATACTAATTGATCCCTTTTTGTATGGTAAATGTGCATACTTGCTGCGAAGCAGACGGGAGCAGTCAAGTAAGGTTTAAAACAATAAAATTCGTATGTTAAAGAAAAGTGACGAGAATGTGTTTCAGTATGGTGTTATTTGACTATGATTTGGCGTATTCTACTATATAATCAGCCGCAATCGGCAGGCTATTCGGCCGGCCAGGCCTTCGACATTGGTGGCCTTGATCTTTTGTGTACATTTTATTGTTACTCTGAACGTAATTTCAATAACAACAATGACAATGATGCACTTTTCTGAAATAACAGTCATTTCAAAGACAACAATTGAATTACAATTTCATTTTTGTAAACATAATGAACACGTCTATTGCGATGACCGTGGCAACCGATGGATCTCTCCTATTAGACAATTATCTAAACGAAGTTTCACACAAACCAACAAGCAAGTTGCTGTTTGTTGAAACATTTGAAATATGATCCTAAAAGTATGCTATCTTTCTGGTTTGTATGCCTTATTAACGCCATCATGAACTCATTATTTGCATACTTTTCTGTCTGCTCAGTTTGTGTCTGTGTGGTCGGTATGTCTTGCCTGACAGTGATATGCATTCACTCGTGAACATATCATAAAACATTTCGTGATTCATGAAAAACCAAAAGTACAGGTAGTATGATCATAGTTTACTGATATTACTGATAACAACGAAAGAAACACAACATAATCCATAGACCGATCAAATCAAATGACACAATGAGCCATGCACGAGTACGGTTAATTTCATGCAAAAATGTTCAGATATAATTTAGTTTGTCCTTTCTCGTTAAACTACGTTTTATAGTAACGAAATAAGTTTATCAATTAATTCACGACGATTTCAACACTGTTGTCATTATTATTGTACTACGTGGATAAATAGATGTTTTTTTTCCTATATTTGACCGACCATGTTTAACATTACACAGAAATATGTTAATGTTCAGAAATATGTTAAAACAGTGTACAAATAGAATTACCTTACATAATTACTATCTATTGGTTGTAATTGCTTATCCAACTAATACTGATTTTGTTTAGCCGATCGCACTTCTTCGTTCAATTAGTAATACACGAAAGAACGTTTTTAATATGTTTCAATATAGATGAAACAGCAACAGAGGAGCTTATATTTTATTTTATGAAGCTTAAGTTGTATGTTAAAAATAAGAGTAGCTTTAAACTGTTTCATCGCCATATGAATGTTTCAAGATTCTCTGTAAGGGCTATTTTTTTGTTTTGTTTTCATTTTTGCAAATTTTTACAATATAAATAGGATATTTTAAAACATATGCAATCTTTATTTCTAGCACATTATATTTTATTTCGAACATAATCGAATGGTTTTGTCGTCCTTAGTTTGTGAAAATGTGAAGGATTTCATATCTCATAGGAGATATGTACTCGAATCATTATTTTATTCCATTCTTTACATCACATCATACAGCTCCGCCAACAGCTCCACCATTATCAGACAGGTTAATTTTATCCTGTGCATAAAATTTCTACACAAAAAAAATCTCCCCTCACTCTTCAGCTCACACGGCAGCTAAAATGTAACGCCAGCAGTTAATTAAACGTGTTCACTCCCACTCAAACGGCTTAATCAAAGTCCGGGGCACGGGAATGACACTTCAATTAACAAGCTGTCGCCCGGTCTGGGCCGGGATTTTTTCGCTCCTTTGTGTATGCTCACTTTCCGCCGGTGAGGACACTTTTTATTATTGCCCATATAGGTCCCGTTTCTTCTCGGTGGGCTTCGTTATCGACGTGTTAGATGTGTTTTGACGGGACACGGGCACGTTCATTACACCGCCAGGCGATGATGCGTTCCGTGCCTTCTCCGGCCAAGTGGCAATGGCAGCACAAGTGGATTAGATGTGCGATTTTTCATCGGGAGGCAATGTTTCCAGTCGTTTGATATGGCCCGCGGTATGGGGCATGCTTTTTGTAACGTGAGGATGTTCCGCTTGATTGGATGGCACGGGAGCGGCGGCCGTATCGTAACGCAATTGACTGTTCAATATTGAAGTCAATGTAATAGAGTGACGGAGTGTGTTTCGATCGTGTGAATAGAGAACGGCTGAAATAACTCACAACACAATGGAGATTAGTCTAAATATAGTTTTTCATGTAAACATCGATATTGAAATCTACATTGTCACTACAGATTTTGTAGCACTAAGGGACTAATTCTGGAGCATTTTGATTATTTTTTATTATAATTGGGAGGATTCTTTCAAATTGGATTGGATGGATTTTCTCTTTTTAGCATTAAATTTAAGAATTTGATAAAAAAAATATTGCTAAAAACATGAAGAACAAGCTGGAAACAACAACAAGAATAGTTGTAATTGATGATGTTTTTGTTATTTATAGATATCATAACAATAAATAATCTTAAAATCAATCAATCTTGTATATGGGCTACTTGAAAGAAGTAAAAAAAGAAAACTAATACAAACTCACCGAGACTTTTTGTGTAACCCAACGATCGTCTTCTCGCAAAAAAAACGCTATTTTAACTCTTTTGGTGTAGAAGGACATTTATCATCTGATCTAGATCATTAACGAAGCGAGTGAAACCGGACCGGGTGAGAGAAAACTGATACAGACCAATCTCAGACAATCTATTACCAATCCGTTTGTTCTTCGCACCCACACACGGCCACAGCTGCAGCACTATCACTAATCAAGATCACTTTTTTCAGTTCTTCAGTTCTCTCGACACTGCCAGATGAAGCAACAAAAAAATCGCCACTCAGTACAAAACAGATCACCGGTGCGATCGCAATGTCAGAAGAGAAACGATCGATTGCACACTATAGTTAGTTAGAAAAGTTTGCGAACGCAAGTAGTTTTTACACAGCGGCCAGTGGATAGCAAGTGCTTCCTCGTAGAACACTCTACGTAGCAGCATACATAGAGACGACACACAGTGAAGGGACGCACGAAAGGTGCAGTTGTTCTAAGCGACATTTTTGAGCGTGATTTTACTTCCGCGAACAACGAACGCTTGGAGTTAAGAAAGTAAGCGCCTACTACGCTTGTGAAGCACGTGATACGAGCCGGCGAGACACGGAGAGGAGCAAGACAACGTTAGAGACAGTGTGCTGTGATTAGAAGAGAACGTACAAGAAAAAAAATGGTGGTCATCCCAAATTGAGATACGCCGCCGAAGTGATTGAGTGACTGCGTACCTGCCCCGTGTAAGTGTGTGTGTTAAATATCTCGTTCTGCGAAGGATGTCGCTAGCGTGTGTGGGTGTATGCGAGCCTTAGTCGAGATTATCACGGTATGATCACGTAGACCAAAGTACTAGATCTGGCACTGTGAGCATCACACGATTACTAAGCTGTTTTTGGCAGCCTTGTTAGTAGTTGTGTTGGTGTGGAACGCACACTTCCACTCGTGTGTACGATAGTTTGTTTTTCTACTACGCTGGAGATTGGCCTAGGTCAATGCTCTAACGCATAGGTCAACGATCTAGGGTGTTAGTGTGTATTTCGGTAAATTTTGGATGAGTAATTAAGTGTTTTGGAAAGAGGAATTTGACCTGTATGGTGAAACATCAACACATTTTTAGCTGAGAAGAATCATGCTTAGCAATGACCGTATTAGAAATGCTTTATGGAAATAAGTATTATAATTTGATAAAAATGTTTGTTTTTGTAATTTTATTACTGGTTTCCATGAATAAAAGATAATTAAGTTCTTAAGGGAATCTTAAGGGAAAAATGATCTTTTGATGATTTTTTGCTTTAAGACCTAGTATGGAATAATTACTGGTAATTTTTCAAACCATTCTACTTAAGACATTTCATTTAGCTAATTTCAGACAATTTAACATGCTGAAAGCATTAGACATCTTATAAAAATGGTTCCCCTTTCACTGGGAAAAGGATCTTCCTTTAAAGTTCTGGAAAGAACTATATCTAAATATAAAGAACTATACTATATCTAGCGGCTACCATTTTGAGAAAAGAATCGTAATTATCAATTGTATATTTAATTATAAAATGCAATGCCAACACATCAGTCAATGGACTATTATGTGCCCATTTCTTTTTTACATTCTTGTTTTTTTTATTCGTAATGAAACAAATTTTACCCTAAAACATGGCATCAACGATTCACCATTGCACGTTTAACAGCATCACTCCATTTTCTATGCGACAAAGCCAACGGGTAAAAAGGCATCCATTTCCCGCTTCCAATTCAATGCCAAACGTATCCATCATCGTTGCAGACTTCGATCGTTCGAATTCGCGAACCCACTGCGCCTCACAAAATCGTTCATTTGTTACTTTCGCCAAATGAAAACGTATAAATCTCGTGCGCCGCTTCACCCCCGGGAAAACCCGGGGTTACAAATTGCCTCCGTCGGTTATTAGTCACTCGTTAGTGCCTATCGGATTGTTCGCTTCTCGTCCGCAATCGCAGCTAAATGCATTCTGTAAATGCGCCCTGTGCGAAATCACGATCTTGTTGCACCAAAATTCCTCCGCTTCGTGCTGACAGCAGCAGGAACGGAAGGGAAAATGATAGTGAAACGAGAGCCCAAACCGAACAGCAGCAGCAGCAGCAGCAGAACAACGTCAAGTGTGGAAAGGAAAACCCCACCGTAGAACGTGTGCACACGTTGGAAGCGGTTATGATTTATGTGTTATCTGATAATTGCTATCGTGCTCGCTGCACGGTTTTATGACGTGATGATTTTTTGCCCTTTAAAACCATGCTTTTGCGTTTCTTTTGAGCGAAACCGGACGATCTGTCACGTGGTGATACGGCGTTCAACAAGGATGAGGAAAGGTTTGACCGAATTCCAGACAAACAGCTAGACTTTTCGATGTTTCGATGTCAATTGGTTCTAAATTCTGGGAATCTTTATCATTAAACATGAAATATGTAAAATGTAAATTCTAATTGAAAGCCTCACAGACAAAATAGAAACAAATATGATAACAAAAATAGAAAAAACCGTTTAAAATTCGACCAAATCATTACTATAGACCGCGTTGGTTTTGTGATAATAAACCTCTCAGTTTATCCAATTTGTAGCTAGCATCGTTATCTGGTTTCAAAATTCAATAACTGCAAAATAAAGGATATAAATGTACTTCAAACAACCACGTTATTAAGGATTGCATCAATCAGCTATCTTTTACACAAGAGACATTAAGATCATCCTTTTTTAAATAACGCTTTTTTAATTTCCGGTACACCCACTTCCGGTAACTCCTCTCGCCCGCACAGGAACGGTGGACGAACGAAGTGCGCATAGCGCTGCGTTTCTTTTTGATGAATTTGACCACTGGAGTTTGATGGACACCTGAGCGACGAATAGCGACGCGTAACGACAGACAGACCGACAGACATCATCATCACTCTCCCTCGCCAAGACCAGGGACAGCAAAAAAAAATCCAATTTTGATCCCTAATACAGAAGAACGTACCCCGTGAGGCAGTGTTTCGGGCTGGTCCCAGCATTTTTTGTTTTAATTTCAAAGTTTCTCCGCCCGGAGTCAAACCCCAGAGCAAGGGCGGAAATTGTGGTGAGCAAAATGATGGCATCCTGTTCGTCGTTCAACAAGCATATCTTCCTGAACGGTGGTCCGCCGAGCGAGACGACAAGCGAGATCTCGTCGGTGGAGAGCGACTGGGGCGATCTGCGGCTGATTGCGGCCCAGCTGGGCGTCGCCAACCCGGACGATCTGCACGTCGAGCGGTTCAAGGTGGACCGGCAGAAGCTGGAGGAAATGATCAAGGGTAGGGTTTGGCTGGGTTGACGATCGTACAGAAATGAGATGTGTTTTCTTCTCTTATTCATTCCAGTGGAAACATATTCAGAGGGAATGAATAGTGCCGAGGAGTTCTTCACGAATGTAAGTAATTGTTCAAATAAATGGATATTTTTAAGATTTCCAAGAAGAAGAGATATTTGTTTATACAAACTGTTTATACAATAAAATTTACACACTTTTTTATTGATTGAATTTATAAACTATTGGCTATTGAAAATCCTAGATAACGTTATCATCAAAATACAAGCAATAATAAAAATGGTTAGTGCAAACTATTAAAAGAATCAAAAATCAAATTAAAATCGGAAAAAAAAACAACACAATTAATCCAAAAGCAGGCGGTGCTGTTACATTTCTGATACGCACTGTAGTAGCTCCACGGGAAAAATTGACCCACTAAAAAGCATAAAGAAGCGATCGCACTATTTGCGCACTATTTCAATAAAGATCTGTTTTTGACGCATCTCAAATTCAACACCTTCAATCATTGAAATCCGAATATCTAAATCTACCACAAAACATGATTTTCCAAACCGATCATCATGTTAGCCAAGAACGGTTTGTTTACTTTTTGCGCAACTGTCAAAGTCACATCGGCTTTTCGTTTTTGTTGTGATTCTACCGGTGTTTGAAGAACTTCGTCTGCGAATAGTGAAAACTAGTGTTTCTTCAGTCCGTCGCTAACAAAAGAACACGATAAAAATTGTGTTATAAGCCGATGCTAGTGCTAGTGTATGAAAACCGCTTCCAAATAGTTTTGTCTGTACGCCCAGAAGTCGCTCTCGGATCGAAAGTTTAGTGGAAGTTCTGGTAGAGTTGGTGGCAGCTGTCTGTAATGGGTTCCGCAGTAGTCATAGTTTTAAATATGTGTCACGAAGGAAATGTTTCAATTATTCATCTCACCCCAATGCAGATCATGAAGGAAACCACCACCTACGTTAGTTGGCCCTGCCGGTTGAAGATTGGCGCGAAGACGAAGAAGGATCCGCACATACGGATCGTGGGTAAGATGGCGGACGTTCTGCGGGCGAAGGATAAAGTCATGTCGCGGCTCGATTCTAGGGTGAGTCGGATCTATAGAACAAGGTTTGGCCTAGCCCACTCCACTAACATCGTCTCCCTGAACTCTCCGACACCTTCCAGGGCAGCCGCGTGATCATGAAAATGGACGTTTCGTACACGGACCACTCGTTCATCATTGGGCGCGGTGGTAACAACATCAAGAAGATCATGGAGGAGACGGCAACGCATATCCACTTCCCGGACTCGAACCGTTCGAATCCGACCGAGAAGAGCAACCAGGTGTCCATGTGCGGCAGCATCGAGGGTGTGGAGCGGGCCCGTTCGTTGGTGCGGAACTCCACGCCACTGTTGATCTCGTTCGAGCTGCCGATCCTGGCGCCGGGCAAGACACCTCCGGACAACGACACGCCGTACGTGAAGGAGGTGGAGGCGGAGTTCGGAGTGCAGGTAATTTTCTCCACCCGACCGAAGCTCCACTCGTCGCTGGTGTTGGTGAAGGGTTCGGAGAAGGAGGAGCGGATGGTGAAGGAAGCAACCAGGCGTTTGATGGATCTGATGTGCGAGAACATGGCGGTGAGTATAGGACGGAGTATTCTGCCCGACACTTAGGTCAAGAGTTTTCAGTTCTTCGGAAGACAAGTTCGAAACACTCAAATAACGATTTCATATCGCTCAATTGTTTTTTTTTTATTTCTAGAGTCAAATACCGGTTCAGATGCAGCTAGAAATCTCGACCCAACATCATCAGATCGTGCTCGGACGAGCTTCGAGCAATTTGCGGGAAATTATGAATCGAACCGGTACACAGGTTAATGTCCAATCAAGCTGTGTACTCACATCAACTGAGACTGTAATGCATGCTCTTTGTCCATTCGCAGATAATGTTCCCGGATGCGAACGATGTGAACATTAAGCCAATCAAGCGCTCCCAGGTGACCATAACTGGCTCCATCAATGGAGTGTATCTAGCGAGGCAGCAGTTGATTGTAAGTTCCGAGAGAATTCCCCAGACATTTGGGAGCGCAACGATAGGCGCAACTGATGCCAATTTCCGTCCACTCCGCAGGGAAGTCTACCGATCGCGCTCATCTTCGACTACCCCGACAACACGGTCGACTCGGACGAAATCAGCAAGCTGATGCTGGCGCACGACGTGTTCATCTCCGTGCGCCAAAAGTCGCGCCAGAGCACGCTCTGCATCGTGATCAAGGGTATCGAGAAGTTCATCGCCAACATCTACGAGGCGCGTCACCAGCTGCTCAAAGCGACGGGTCCACGCGTGGTGGCCGAGATTCCACGCACCTACTTCGGACCGAACGAGCACGCCCAGCAGACGTCGCAGAATATCTCGGCCCTGCTGGCCGGACCGATCGCACCCCCCTTCTCGCCACTCTCACCCATCAATCCACTGCCCTTCGTGGGATGGCCATCACCGACCTCGGCGGCTGCTGCAGCGGCCGCCGCCGCTGCTGCAGCGGTCTCCATGCCGTCGACGGAGTTCGCATACAGCCATATGCGCGGCCAGTTCCAGAATTTCCACGTGCATGGTCCGGGCAAGCTAACCCCGACGACGACGGCAACCGGCCACCATCAGCTGCTACCGCTGTCGCTTCCACCCGGACTGGAACGTACGTACGCGGCTAAACCGGGCCATCTGTCCGCTTCGCACCTGCTTTCCGTGCCTGGGGCCGGATCGTCCTTCCTGCATCATCAACAGCCACACCATCATCACTCGCATCATTCGCACCATCAACGCACCAACCAGCAGCAGCACCAGCTCCACACCAACGGTAGCGGTTCGAACGCGACTAGTCTGACCACGAGCCTCACGGTTAGCCAGAACAGCAGCCACAATGACATCCACTCGAGCGGTTATCAAAGTTTGAACTGTTCCAGCAACTCGCTAGATCAGCAGTTCCAGGCGAACTCTTCCAGCGGCGGGGGCTCGGTGTCGGCCGGTTCGTCGAATTCGCTGCTTAATAGCTCGCCCGATCACCAGAGTCCGAGCGTGTCCGGGACGAGCGGGCTGAACCGGTGCCGGCTGAGCGTCTGCACACCCGAGAGTCCTCACTACCAGGCGGATTTGGAGCAACGAACGCCACTAGCGTTCGATCAGAAGGTACCGTATACGTTTCGTCGCTATAATAACACCTCAAAATGATAGAAGCCGAAGGGACCGCTGTTATTTATCAAACTCAACCACTAAACTTCTTTCGAGTACATTTTAAGAACGTATGACATTCACTGTAAACTACTAATCGCTGCTTCTCAAATGCAACTATTCCAGAGCTCGCTGAACGATACGTTCCTGTTCAATCTTGACCCGCGCGTCGTGGCCGGCTACAAAGCGATGCACATGTCGCCGCAGCAGGGTGAAGTTCGCACACCGACACTGTCCTGGCAGGGACTGGGGCTAAGCCAGTCGTCTCCGGCCCCGCTCGAGGGCTGCGATCTCAGCTGGGCCAACACCAGCAGCTCGAGCAGTGGTGGCGGGGGCGGTGGTGGTGGAGGAGGAGGCGGTGGTGGCGGCTGTGCAAACACCAGCACGAGCAGCTCCAGCAGCGGGGTGAATGATTCGCGCCACAACATGACGACCACCATGATCGAGGTGACTCCGAGACATCAGCGCGAGCAGATGTCCCAGTACAACGACGTCACGGCCATCCTGACCGGGCTGGGTCTGGAACACTACATCAAGAACTTCATCAACGGCGAGATCGACATGACCGTGTTCCAGACGCTCACCGACCAGGATCTGCTCAATCTGGACATCAAACCGCTCGGCGCGCGGCGCCGCATCCTCATGGCCATCCACGACCTGAGCGCCAGCCGGCCGGGCGGTGGCCTGTTCGGATCGGCGCTGTCCCCGTCGGCACTGTCGTCGTCGCTGTCACGCTTTTCCGGTTCCGCGGCACCCGGCGCGGAACGCCGAAGCTCCAGCGGCCAGTAGATCCCGCGGGTTGTGGCAGGTGGGTGAGCGGTGGTGGAACGCGATTTCCCAACGCACGATGCAAATATGGGAACGCAAACCGAACCAGCAAGAGAAAGAGCGAGCGCGCGAGAAAGATTAATTAAACGAACGGTTTAATTAATGCTTTTCTTACAACGTTTTCCACGTCGCTTGCTTCGGAGTGGAGCAGTAATTGAATATCGATTGTTCTTTGAGCTTTGGCGCTTCTAACCCGTGAAGGATTTACTGCTCCTTGGCTGAAATGTCCCAAGAAGCGGATACTCACGTCCAGCTGTCCAGCTGTCACATCGTCCGGCAATCCGGTGCCAGTGCAAATTGCACTCCGGGAGAAAAAGAGCTGTGTGGCCACTGCGAAAAAAAAAGTAAGAAACGCAGTGAGCATTGAAAAGATAAAAGGCACCAAATCGGATGCGACTTTGTGTGCACTGGTCGGGATAAAAGTTCCGGGTGGGAGAGACACGAACCGCTTGACACAAGACGCCAACCAACACAGACCAAATGAGACAGTCACGCCGAGTACAAAGCGAGCACGGACATTCAAACTGACACCGGATACAAGCTGCACCGCAAAAGCCGTACAAAGACACCGACACACACACACATACACACTCACTCGCACACTCACCAAATGCTGCAGGCGCAGCAGAAGAGCAGAACGTACAATAATTGCAATTAAATGCAACTGCATCCGCCTCCGCCTGTTAATCCTGTTTGCGGAACTTGGTCCCCTGCCCGCCGACCGGATCAGCCTTGCTGTTAGCTTTCTCGGTCCAGCTGGCATACGGACGAGTCACCGGGCAGCAGTATCCGAGTCACTCAAGCCTAAGTTGCTTTAATTCTGTTTTAATTTTCGAAAAAGCATGTCTTAAAACTCCCGTTGCGTTAGTGTTTCCCTCTACGAACACGGCACACCAACTCACGATCCGTGGCGCCCTCTAGCGGCAAAAAGCGCAGTTGCAAACGTTTGCACGAAACGTCAAAAAACGTGGCGCCTGAAGTGTGACGCGCATGTTGCATGATTGTTTTTTTTCTGTGTGTGCTTTTCGCCCACACCCAACCTCCCACAAACCGTTCTAATTGCATGGCTTTTCATACGATTGCATTGATTTTAATTTTGAATAGATAGACAAAACCGCACACGTACCGTGGGGAAGCTCGAAGCTGGCATGCGCCGAAGAAGGGTCCCAAACGTCTCGAAAGGTGTCTTCCAGGCCGTGCTGGCGTTCTCAGGCGGCCGTCGCAAAACGCAGAACAAAAACAGGATAATTTAATTTATGTCACTTCCCTGTCAACCGGTGCGCTTCCGCGAAGGCGTAATGGAGCGTTTGCACTGGCGCAGGGATATTTCACTCATCAACAGTCACTTCTCTTTAGACCTACCTCTGCTCGGGTTGTACGATCTCGATCCCCTGCTGATGAGCGTATAATCTACTGACGTTCGGTTGTGGAATGCGCGAAAACCGAACCGCGCTCCATTTCTCACGTGTGTTTTGCCAAGATCTTCCGGAGCGTGTGTGGTTTTTGTAGCGTTGTGTTTATTGTTCACCCCCTCTTTTCACTTGCATTTTATCCAATTCAACTATACTTTTCTATACTCCATTATTTTTGCTCCCTTTATACATTTTTTTGTTGCTAGTTATTGTTATTGTTTGGATTGCATGCGGCTTTCGTTTCCTCTATTGCATTCTTCCCGATCCAAATGGAAATAGAATGTGTGTTTCCTACAGTAGTATCAGCACTCCCCCTCTCGAATAGCTAGGATACTGAAATTGTAAAGGCAATTGTTATGAAATTATATTAAAATGAAGAAAAAAAATTGCATGTTAACCCGTCTAGAATGTACATTTTCTCTACAAGTTGTACCATCCGAATGCCCTTGCAGTGTGACTTAATTAACCTTATTTTTAAACCTTTTACTGAAAACTAAACCCTTTCGTTCTCTTCTCCACGCCCGGCAAGGCAGACACTCGATGGAATTCTCATAAATCTCGGGCATCGCTTCGCCCGCCGCTCGGAGATGATGGAACTATTTAATTACGTGCCACGCGCCAGCTGCTGTGCGTTCGCGCTCCGTCCATTATGCTCACGGCCGCTGTTTTCCAAAACACCACACTTACGTTGTCAAATCCTGCAATTTCATTTCTTGCTAAATTCTCGCCGTGCGCTAAAGCTTTCTTCGTGGCTGCTGTTTTCCTGTGGCGCCGGTTCGCAACCCAGGAAGCAGCGTAATTAACCCCGGCGCGAGCGACCCGGCGTTGTCAACGGATTAATAAACTGTATCATTTCATTTTAAGCCGCACGGAAACCATCCGCGGTAAATGAGAATTATTTTCTCAAACAACACCGGAACGCAATCAGCAAAGGGGGGAAGCTAATTGAACGCGGAGCAAGGAAGGCAACAGCAGCGAACGCCGTGCGGATGCCGGATGAGGGCGGAATGGCACAGGTACACGGTGTCCGTGTGACTGGGGGCGGCCGGGCGGGGGTCGCGAAACAGTAAACCATCGGTGAAATGATATAATTAGTGGCCGCTCGGGAAATGGATGGGACGGATAGAGTCGGTAATTAAAGGCTACGTACGGCCGGCGGCGCGCAGTGCTCTAGGAGGTGTTTCCATTTCTTGCGAGCTCTGTAGCGACATTTTAATCGGCTGTGGTGTTACTGTAAGAGGATAAAGGGAGACCGTGTATTCGTTTGTTTAACACTGTTCGATACGATACCTGGAACGGCATAATCGATTTGGAACGTGTTCGGGCTTTGATGTGTGCTGAGAACGTGTGGGAAGCAACATACTCATTTTAGAATCGAGTTTGATGTGTGCGGTCCCGTGGTCTGGCTGTTGTTTTTCTTGAAAGTTTGATGTAAAGCTCTATGCTCAAAGGTGATAAAAACTAAGAAAGATTTAATAATGTGGAGAAATGCATTGCTACTGATGATGATGATGTCCCACCACTTACCCCAGCATAGGTTTGAGATGGTCGGATATATATCTGGAAATAAACATCCGACCTTGTGCAACGTACAGATATTGATGCTTTAAACAGTAGCCGCAATTAAATAAAGCTTTTAGTAATTTTATCTACATTTTTCATTTTTATCTGAGTTTTTATAAAACTCTATAAAACGTTTCAATAGTGTTGCAAAGATTTGATTTAGATTTATAAGTCTTAATGAATTTGCATCGAATTTTTAAAGATTTATGACTCTTTGAATTCTTACAGACGATTCTGAATCTTCGAAGAATCATAAACGTTCAATAATCCACTTTTTTTGATATTTTTTATCTTCAAAGATTCATAAATTCTTGATGATTTTAAAAGTATAATAAACATCTTATCTAAAGGTTCATAGCTATATTTCACAAAATGCAATTAACATTAAATCAAAAGTAACTAAGCATGGTAAAACGCCTTTGTGAAGCAGGTCATAAAGTTAGCCAGTTTGCAACAATACCCACTCTCTTTATTCGATAATTTTTTCAGGCATTTTTTTTAATTTTAATGAAACTTCAAGAAAACAGATTTACAGAAAACTATGAATCTTTACATACAAATTCCAAAAATGTATGAATCTCGGAACATTTATAAACCCTCATAGATATAAGAATCATCAAAGATTATCACTCTTTTTTTTAATTGCAAAACAACTATAATTTCATAATGAAATGAATTGAATGATAGAAAGCGATGATGGTTTTATTTATTTATTTATTTATTTATTTATTTAAGAAAAACTTGTCTAGTCTGCCACACATTGGCTTAACTAGAAACAATTAATTAATAAGGTACAGTGAATAAAACTTATTCCTTAAATCGCAGACGATCTCTAAATGCGTCAAGTGTCTCGTTGAAGTCGAAGTTCGCATATACCCGCATATACCTCATTGATTGCAGTTTTGCAAACTGCTTTAACAATACCCGATATAGATAACTATATATTTTCTCTCCTCTTTACAGTATGTTGACAAATTGAAAATTTGTACTAAAAACGCTCTAAAACAATCATAATCGTATACCCATCACCACTCGTTCAAATCGAAAACCGGAACGTACAATTCGTACAACTTCGAAAACGGTTCAAATTGCCATCGCGAACCACCCTCGAAACTCATATCCACAAACCTTTCATAACTATTAGTTCGAGTTCGATTGGATGTTGCATCGTTTCATAACCCGGCGTCCACTGACTGCGATGATCACATGGCACACATCCAATATCTCCAAACGCAAGCACACACACGCACAGGGTCATTTAAAATGGCAAAGCCATCGAGCCGGGTTTGTTGTTTTTTAAACCCACCTAAAGCCCGGATGCCCGGGACCGGGCATTTGTCCATTACTTTTTCGAGTGGACAAATATTTCGACGACGACATCGCTGTTGATGAGGACGATGAGGATGATGATGATAGAAAAAGTCATCCGAAAAACAAGAAATACGTGCTCCCCTCTCTTCTATGCGCTTGGGTCGTCCTGTTCCACTTGTTTTCTTCGCTAGGAAAGCCTACTTCCAGCACACGTTGGAATATCATGCTCGCTCGGGGAGACCGGGTTTGATGCACTCCGGGTTTCGTGTACGAATCGGGGATGAACTACCGCTTCGATTTGCTATCTTCATTTAAATGTAGATGAGCAACCTTTATTCACCGGGCAGGACCGGGCACACCCGACGCATCGGTGCATCGTTGCAGTTTTCCGATCAAACCCGGGCCCTCCTGGTGGCCGGTGAGAAATGTGAGACAGATCTCCGGGGTTGCATACGCAGCAAATTGCCAGCATTGCCTTCGTACACACATACACACGTATTAGCACCTTTCGCCGTGGTCACCTTCCCGGGCACGCGGTGCCCGGTGTGTTTTGGGCGTGCAGCAGAACGTAAAACAGATATCCGACCGGACGGGCGGATCACGCCCGGCCGGTGGGTGGCCGCCGTCAGTGTGTGTCAGCATCACAAAGTCGGTCGGGGTCGGTCGGTAGGAAAACACAGTAGTTTCGGAAAATTGGAAAACTCGTATTGATTATTTGCATAAATGATGAACCGAACTTTCGGGCCCCGCAGCCATCGGGCCATCGGGTGAGTCGCCGTGGTGGATCAGCCTGATCCACTGGTTGTGCCATGTGATTTCGGGCGGTCTTTACGTCGCTGCTCCAAAGTTCTCTCGGTCTGCCGTCGAGGCACGCGGATGTTGTGTTCTCGACTCTTATAATCAGCCCCGTGCAGCGCCATCTGCCGACAATTGACGGAAACTGTAGATTTAGCTCTTGGTGTTTTTGCCTGCCGTTTCGTATTATTTTGCAGGAGAATGTACTTTTGAACTTCTTCTGTTGTTTTTAGAGCTTTTAAGCGGAATGATACTTAGGAGAGATACATGGAGACAGCATGAGAGGCGAGCTTCATGGTCTGAATACAGGAACGTTCAGTGCATTTGACTGCACATGAAGACACGAGCTCCGGAGCACACAGTTGATGATATGCAATTTGGCAAATAGATGAAATAGATGAGTTATTGCTTCTCTGAAGTATGCCCTCCGGTCGAAGGACTTTCATTTCATACAGAGTTGAGTTCAATTTCATACTGAGCAAATTCCAAGCTAATACAAAACAATTCCAATAGGAATTATGAAAACGAACCACCGCCATTTTTTCATGAGACAACTTTGGACTAACCAAATCAAAACATAAAAAACCTAACATAAATTAAGTAATAAAACAAAATTAACTGCATAACGATAGCTATAAAAAATGGCGACTGAGAACTTCATAAGAGCATTTTGCCTGAGAGCTGATCAGTAATTAACGAAGAAATAGAAAAGCTTAAGAGAAAGCTTTATTACAAAGAAACAACGAACAGAGAACGAAAGGAAAACTAAAATAAGAATGAAGAATAAAGGAAAAGGAAAAAAGAAAAGAAGAAATAAGAAGCTAAAAATAACACAAAAAATATTTGAAGCTAGAAACACACCGCTAATATAGAATTCATATCGTTTTGCGCCATTGTGCTCTTGACCAAGCAATGCTATCAATTAAGGAAACTGAATAAATGAAAAATGAATGAATTGAAAATGAATGAAGCTATTATAGTTATGCAGCAAAGCGTATGTTGAATGCATAATGCCATATGTTAAGATAAAAACAGAAAGAATTCACACAGAAATAAAAACAGTCTTAGTCTTAGTAAAGCAGAATTGCTTAAGAAAAGCAACTGATCAATCAACGAACGGTTAACTTATAAGAAACTATTTGGTAGTTTATTGATGATTCTCCACCACCCACTGATAAGCCGAAAGTGAATTCCATTCCATAAAATAAAAGTGTGCCAACAAATTTGCTTCCCCATTCCAACGACGGGGAATTGACGTGTAAGCTACCACGGAATGCATCGCCTGGGGAGTAGTGCAACGAATCTTCATTGCGCCTGTTCGCACGGAACAGTCGCGCAAATCCTTTTACGATCGTCACTCTCTCGCCTCACGTCACCTGCGACAGCAAATTCCAGTCAGACGGCAATCCTGGCTGGCTTAGAAACAGCCACCGAAACAGCGAGAAAAAAGAACATCGGTGAATAAATATTGGAATATGATTTCGCCAACCGGTTCGAAGATGTACGGGGATGGGGTGGTTCTCACTCACGCAAGGGTTGTAGTACTTTTATGACTACTGTCCCAGCGCACTGCACTGCACTGAGTGTCTTTGATTCTCCGACGGTGAAAGACGCGGCGTGCTTTCAGTTTATTTTCTTTTCTTTTTTTGGCAAGGAGTACGTCCATCCATTCGAGCGAATTTATGGCTGCAGATTTATGGAACAAAGTTTTCAATTCCATACTCCCTGGTTTTTTGTTGCTTCTCCGCTTGCAAGCGAACCTTCCTGGGATGCGCCATGCCATGCAGAGCCATTCACGACTGGTGGGAGTCTGTCGATAGTGATTGAAACACACATGGACCGGTGGGGGGAGCAAAAAACCAGCCCGAACATCTACCAATGCCGAACCGCTTCGAACCGGTGGATGAGCTGGCTCTCGGGAATCCCCGGTCGGGCTCGCGAAAAGGTAAGTGATTTCCAGCGCTTGTGAGGTGAGGCGCATTTTTCTAACCCATCGTCAGCGCCATTACGGCAAGCCCGGCACAACGACACACACACACACACATAGGGCATGAGTAAAAAAAAATCTCCAAACCTGCTGGCAAATATGTTGGATGCTCCGTACCGCGAGAGTACACTAAATAAAAATGATGCATTTGATTCGATTTCGATTTGGGCAAGCTCATTTTTGTGACACCGAGCAATTTTATGAGCGAGTGTGTGTGTGTGGCTGTGAGCTTTCTTGCCGTCTTCGCGGGGTATATGCCGGAGAAACCGTATTAAACTGATTATTATATTCCATACAGCATTTATTCATTCTTCAATGGTTTTAATGCTCTCGTCACAAGTTTCTATACGTAATGTAGTTTTCATGTGTAATCTCCAAAATGTTATTTAGTTTCATTTCGTTGCATATTATTTTCTATGTTTTATGAATCTTCCTTTTTTATGCTGCTGAAAAGCATAATCATAATCTTTTTGTAATAACAGTATTGTCCATAACGTCTTACTACTTTAAGATATATTAGATTAACTGTCTTAAAAGAATACTATTCCACCAAGATAATGTTCTATTTCATACATCGATCAAAACAATGATAAAACTAGACGAATTGGTTCTCTACTCGCTACATTCGCTACAAATCAGGGTCTCATAAGCATTTAACTTTGTTCAAATCTATTTCGAATGAAGCAAAGACAAATACTTCTTTACAAAATGATATGTTGGAACAGCGTGCCACTGTTAGAAAGTTATTAAATAAAGTTAATAAGAGTTTAATAAAGGTGGAAATGATGGAATGTATGGAAGTAAATAAAAATCAATATTACAATAAAGCGCAATAAAGCGATATTTGTAAAAATATGTCTCCAAAGTGAAAAGTGAAATAACCATGTAATCATAAAATACATATAATAAAAGTATATATTTTAAACATCCGCTAACGACAATCGGCGCTCGAAAGATACGCACGCCACCTAGCGTGAAACTCGCCGTACTAGGCCATCCCTGAACTGTGTCACGGCTAAACGCGCCCACCCGCTCGGCTATTCTTTATTCCACCCTCGTCCACCTCGTCACGAACGCGGACGCAAACGAAGGCTCGTACCGAGCTGCGCCACGTGCCGATACGCAGCCCCGAACCAAATCAAAACAATGAGGGGAAGCGACCGTGGCACGTGCGCAATGGCGGCCAAGCAAACCGAACCGAACCGAACCGGTCTCGACCGGTCGAACGGGTTCGCGAACCAAGGGCGGCCAAACGAGGATCCCCGCTGACGGAAGCTGAACAGAGGACGCGGTTAGTTGCATTCCGTGGTTCGCACGAATCGGTCGCAGTTACGTGTGTGTGCGCGCGCGCGGTGTGTGCGTGTGTGCATTGGTGCTTCCGGGTTCTGATCGAGCGAGTGGAGTTGCATCGTTCCGTGATCGGTCAGTGGTTTTGTCGGTGGTGCTCTTATCATACTCCTCAGAAAGAAAGCGATCGAATGCGCCAGCGATTGAAGTGTTTCGCACTCCTGCGTGTGGAGAGTTTCGTATAACAGAGTGCAATCAAGTTCGAGCCGCAAGTCAAGTGCACTGGAACAAACCGGGCCCACTCGCCGTGTGATGCGTGAGTTCGGCACGCTTTTCACGCGCCTATCGCGGCTCAAGTGACGCGGGTGAAGCCAGCCAGTGTGAAACCAGGTCGTGTACTATATTTCGCCCGCGCCCGGGGATGTACCGTTTTTATGTTTCGCAGTCGGATTCGTGCTGAATGCTGCAACGAACCACAACAACCCGCCGTGGAAGCGAATCGAGTGAAAAAACACACGCGGAAATGTGAACCTCCCGGCAGGCAGGAAGTCGTCGGGACTGGGATGAGGTTGGGTGGTGGATGTGGACCGCACGAAAGCCTCAAACCCGCTGCTACTGCTGCTGGTACGGAACCCACCGGGTAGCAACGGAACGACCGTCCGGCATACCACAAAATCGTTAGTTGTGCGACAGTGGTCATAATTAATCATTATTATTGCCGTTGAGCTTGCACACTCGTCGGCCTTCGGCGCTCCTATAAAGCACAACCTACATCAACTTGTACACACACACACACCTACAGCAATACGTACAGATACGGAGAGTGTGAATTAAACTCTTGTTTTATGTTTGTCCCTACGGTCACCCCGTTCTGTGACTTATTTCGACCGCGTTGGAACGGTTCGGTCGAGCAGCACGAAGAAAAGCGTGTCCGTTGCGATACGCCCGACCGTTCCGGAAGGAAATGGCCGGCATGTGCACGGCCACGAACATGCCCCCGCTCTCCCTGCTTCCTCCACCCGGTGAGGAAAAGTTTGATGAGCGGAAAGCCGTGAAGGAAAGCGGGAAGAACTGCTCAGCTGCTGTTTTCTGCTTTCCTTCGCGGCTGCCAGACGCTGAGTCGAATGAGACGCTAACGACAGGTTTTCGGAACGGAGAAAAATTGGATAATTGATGAGCCTCGGAATGGGGAAGTTTAGAAGCGAATTAAACTTTTGTCCGGGCTCGGTGGGACTCGCCGGATAGGTATCGGGCACCGTTCGGTGAGATCCTTTTCATTATTGCTTGTTACCTTTGATTTATCTGTCTCCAGTACAACAATATCTGAAGAATCTGAAGAATCGAATTTGTAAGAAAAGAAGTTAAAATACATTTTTTACATCGAGTGCATTCGAACACTAGAGTTGGTTTGCCTGTTAACGCCTAACAGTATGCAATTTGAAGGACAATTATAAGAATAGTGTCCAGATGCTCCATGAGTCAAATTAAGCGTTAGCAAATCACGAAAAAAACACTTGTATTGCATTTTCCATGCTTTTGGGAGGAATAAACTCATTAACGCCGGAAAGTATGCAATGAATGTAAACTAACACGTTTTAAAATTTGAAAATTTCATATTTTAATTCTGCTTTGGGTGGACCTTTAGTAGACTGACCCAAGGATAATTGAATTGAATCGTCGAATATGATAAATTTTCTTAGCTATAACTTTGAAAACATGAAGTAACAATCGAAGTAAACATAAGTAAAACATCACTTAAAAATAAACAAATAAATTACATAAATCGGTAAATGAGATTTGACTTACAGTCAATAAAGTATTAACACTAACGTTTGAATCAAGTTACAAAACTTATTCAAAGTTTCTAAAAGGTCTTACTAACACAATGTTAAATTAACATAAACGTTTCCCTAAATTATGATCTGGCAGATTAGGTCCTTCACAGTATTGTTAATAAGATATTGTCATGCTCGGAAGAAACGATAATAAAGCGTTTCAATTGTGACTTTTTGGATTTCTTCGCTTTATGTTCTCAAAGATATTCAGATTGCTTGACAAAAGCTAGTTCCAGCAATGTCATCGATTAATATGTGTAGTCTTAATCAAACACGCCAACTGCAGGACATTAAGTTTGCCAAATTGATTCTTAGCGGATGAAAAACGCTTGACAATTTTCCTTATTAACGCTGTTCTTCCTATCCAACAAAAAAAACACCAAAATGTACAGGCTCCCTATATCTTCCACAGTAGCCAAGTGTTTTTAACCTTCTATTATCTCCGGGCTTTAATTATCTCCCCAAAACCGCCCCACCCAACCATTCATCTAGCAACATCGCACACAGTCACCGAAGGCGCGGATTTGCAAACATTCATCTTCCACCGTTGGAAGAGACGGTGAAGTGGTGAACAACAACTCGAAAACAACCGCTTCACCCAACGGTGCGGAAAACTCGAACTCCGACTCTTTCCATCGAATTAGCATTCCAAATGCACGGAAGCTACCGAAACAAACCGACAAACAAACAAAAAATCGCTCCGACAATGAACTCAATCCGGAAGCTGACCTCAGTTTGCTTCCCGCACAGGCGAAACGCTTCCCTTTGATGCACTTTCGGCACCGGCGCGGGTGATAAATGAGTTGAAAAGCAGAAGCAATTGAGTGAAGAATTAAACCTGGAGAAAGCGAAGCGATTTTTTTAGAGTTTTTTTTTATCTCAATGCAAAAGAGAGCACACCAAGAAAAGAAACCAACTAAACCAAAGCAATAATGAAAGCGGGAATGAAATATAAAGTAGCGCACAGTTCGTCATTCTGATCGTGCCACTTCGATAACAGAGCGCACCGGCGAGAGCTTCGCGAATGGTCTGACTGATGAGATCGTTTCGTTGCTCGCGGCAGCACACGCCTGTCAGCGTTTGGATTCCCCGGCGATGTTTCTCGACTTCCGCGTGGCTCGATTCGCAAAGGAAAAGGACATTCTTGGGCAAAACTGCCGCACGCACACAAAGCAACCCAACGGAACAGAGAGCGAAGCGAAAGCGAAGAGAAATAGAGAGAGAAAGCGAAAAAAGGGTTTGTTGTGTTAGGGTGTTCTAGGTTTGGAGCTGTTCCGTTGCTTCCTTTCCGTTACCACCTTCATTGTCTCGTCTCGTTACACACTTTACAAGCCACCACGTGCTTAACTTCTCTTCTGGGTTCGGATGGGATGAAACAGTTTTTTTCCGCCACGTTCTGTGCTCTTGATATTTTGTTTCCATTTTTTCGTGATTTCTGCCTTCTCGAAGCGAAGGCCGCCACAAGTTTGCCTTCCGTTCCAGCAGTATATCGTTAGTGGACAGCGGGTGGCCTCATTCTGTCGCCGGCGGCGGCGACCAGCGAAGCTAGACTGACCGGTGCTTGGAATCAGTTTTTTTCTTCGTTCGCATTCTCTCTCTCTATCTCATTACAATCTGCAATCCTTTCGTTCGCCAAAATTTTGCTTATTTTTGCATAAAAGGTTCTACATTTTTCCGTGCCTGGACGATTTTTTCCTACTTCTGTATCTCACTTTAATGTTTGTTGAGGTGTTCTTTGTTGGCTGTTGTTTTTTGAAGCCTATTCTTTACACAAACAGCAGCCGTAGCAGCAGTAGAATGCAGAATGGGAAAACTTTTCTCCACGTGGTGATGGTTTTTGGGCCGTCGGCTTGATTGAATTTCAGTCTTTCTCTTTCCGTTGTGGTGTTGGTTGTTTTAATTAAATTCTTAAAATATGCCAACAATACGCTATGCGTCGTCGGTTCGTAGTCCAACGTCATGCCGACATCCAAACAAAACCCCCGAAAACCGATCAACTGTCATTAATGACTTGCCGGAAAGCTTGTCCACTTCAATGGATGGCATTGGGCGTACGTCAAATTCTTGGAACGGAATCGATTGCACGGGTCTCACTTTCTCCGAAAGCAACGAAGCCCGCAAACGCAACTGTTTTAACGTCGCTGTACATCCTCCCAGAATCCGGTGGAATCGATGTCACATCGTTCGGAAACGCACGCGTTTGGGAGATTTCGAGAAAGCCACAGTTGATCAACCCACACACGAACATACGAGTAGGCGCTAAAACCTTCTCGAACCGAAAATCATGCTTCCATTTTGTGAAGGGGCCGTTGTAATTCCCAGTAAGCGAATAATTACCTACCGTACCTGGGTCACCCGACCTCATCTCTGCTTTCGGAGGTGGGTTGGGGTCGCGCTCGTCGCTTTTTTCCACCTTTCCCGGTTTCGGCGTGAATAATTAACCTTTCGCCACCGGGGTGCTGCACCGGGTGCTCCGATGGGCAACCCAGCTGATCGTTCCCAGGCGAGACCCTTTTTCTACGAGTGAAGTCCCACTGTTGGTGGATTATGGCACGGGAAGCGTTTGCTATAATCGGTACCGATGCGATGTTTGTGGGTGTGCGTGCGTGTGTTTTCCAGGTGGGTGGGGCGGTTAGGGACCGGTTGTCAATTTGATGTTGGGGTCAGCTTATGAAATGATGTTGCCACCTGTCGGGACCAGAACTCTCCCGGCCGTCCCCGGCCCGGCCCGGGCTCTTTCATCTTCGTAAATCACGAAGAAGGGAGCTAATCTAATTTTCCTAGAGCAAATAAAAGAAATGGCTCATGAATTATTTACCGAAAAACACGACCCTGGAGGGTGGTTGTGGCGGGGAAAGGCTGCGGACGGGTCTCGATGATGGGACCCCAATCACCCTGTGCGCTGTCCGCTTCAGTAGCAGCAGCAGTCCAAACTTCTGACCAGTTCGAAAGGACGAAAATGCCGTCGACGTCCGTTTTTACGATGGTACGGTAATTTTCGAGTATTCCTTTCTTCGCTTCTTTTTCTCGTCCTGCGCGTGTGTGTGTGTGTGTGTGTGTGTATGTTTGTGGGTTGCATGTGGGACGGGTTAACCCTCTCGGGGCACTCACAGCCGAACGCTGTTTACCCTATAACCTACACTACACCACCGAATGGCGCGGTTTGCTGCGATTGCCATCTTAATGGTGTCGTGAGCACGTCCGCGCAAGGCGATCCGGGCGACGCTCACATGCGGCCCACCGATATGGGCAGTAATTGTGATAATTGGACCACATTTCGGGTACATTAGCGGTCTGTGTTTGCTCTCGCCGACGACGACGACGACGACGACGGCGGTGGTGGCGGCTTGCGAAACACTCGAACAAGAAGAAAGATGTGGAAGTTAATTCCAGCGTAAGATGCCGAGCGAATGTACGAGTGTGTTCGCCTGGCGATCGACTTACTAAAAAGTAACGATTATCGGTGCATTAGCATCGATTTCGGTAAGGAGTGGTGTGGCCGCCCACATCCAGACAAATGGGCCGGGACTTTGATTGGAGCGGGCTTTGTGCGAGTTTGTTTGGTTGCAATGGTTCGATTGTAAAGGGTTATTAAATCTCAATTTAGCTTACTCGCATTTGGTGGAATGAAGCGTTTGCAATGCGTCATGGCAATTGCACAATTTTGGACTTATGCAAGGGTTACCGTAGCGCGATAACCTTTGCGAATTCTTATCGCAGATTTTTTTAGACTTTATTCCAATCCTGTTGAATGGCTAAATGAGCAATACGGAGCTAAACTACTTCGTCCATCGTCTCCACTGCTTTGAACGTCCCAGTGTCCAAGTTTCTGAGGTCCTTGTATCTCTGCTTGTATTGAGAGATACTTTTCCAAGTTGTTCGACACATCTTATGGCGTTTATTGTGGCGTCTTTCTTCTATGATTTCCGTCAAACGATTCGACCCTGTTATGTCTTGCACGTTTGCCAGCGATAAAAAACTCGCATATTATGAATGAATAGAACTCCAAATTGCTTTATATGCCCTGACCTTCTTATTTCATATTTACCCCTGAAATTATGCAATTCACTGCTAGAGGTTCAAAAATTGAATAATGCGTCTTGTCCTCAGGTAGTTTCTATTGTCTAGGAATGTATTTATTTTGAACTGACAATTGCCTACTTTTAGGCGTACATTTGATATGTGAGCCTAAATGTATGCCATACGTATGACAAATGCTCCATTATAGTCTTTTTAAATGTTTTATCAGACCATTCTGGTTGAATTTTCATAACTGGACAGTTTATTCTATGCTTCTCGCATGAAATGAACACGAGTTTTCACAATGTGGTGCAAACTTGTTTTGAATCCCCACGACTTGTGAACATATTCTTTAGAATCGAAAAAATGGTATCCCCCGAGAAAAAAAAAACTGCCCTAAAACTCCATTTCAACACTACCATTTCTCGGAATCGGCAGCAGCAACAGGGGCCTTGTCCACAAACTTTGGTTCGGCCGGGTTTTTGTCGGCCGCGCTCCTTCAGCCGCTCATTACGCAGCACAAAGCATCCGCCACGGTTGATTATCCTCATGAAATATTAGTCCCACAAACCGGGCAGCAGGCGGCCACACGGGGAGAACCGGCGCCGGGCAGCGTGGAGTGCCGTAAAGAAAACTACTCAATTATGTGCGCTCAGCTCCGGGCTGAGTTAGTTGGTGTGCGATGTTGAGCGATGTTGTTGGCACCGGCCCTCTCGGTACCCCAATGTTCCCGCCGGTAGGTTGCGGTTTCCACCTCCCACTCGGCTCGACTGACCCGTTCGGTAAATAATTCTTTAATTTTCCTATTACTTATTTACGCTCGAAATTACTTTCCCCCGAACGCGAGCGGGTGCCGCGGAGTAATGGGAGAGGCGTTCTGGACAGCTTTCCCGCAGGGAACCGTGTGGCTTTCAGTTGATGTCGTGTTTTTTTTTTCGGTTATCTTTGAGATCCTCTTTATTCCATAGTGTGCTACTGAGCGTTTACTATAACGAGAAAGAGGAGCTGGACGAGTTTGTGGTTGAAGAAACAAGGCACAACAAAGAACATGTGCAAGAAGCTCTTGAGTCTTTCCGAGAGCTTTTCTGGGGAAAAAAAATCTCTTGTGCTGGTTTAGACTAGTACAACGATGCAGAAGTGAGCCATGAAGCTTTAGAGGGATATCAGTTTTAACAACACAACATTTCATGTATTTTGAATGTAGATGAGAATCTTGAATCTATATTTCGATAAGAAAAACAAACTTTTGAAGCCTTGTACCAATACCGATTGTAGACTTGAAGATATTTTTTCAATGTCAAATGATTTAAACGAATAAAATACAAAGTATACCAGATTGAACTGAAACATTATTTGAAATAAATTTAGATAAAAATTGTTCAGGGTTATTGGAAGATTTGATAACCAAATGTAATAGATATCGAAACCAAACAACTGAAACAAAAATAATATTTTATGCAATTTTAAGCAACGAGTGCACGTTTCTATTATAATAGACGTTTAGGCTTTATTAGTATTTCCAATAATAACAAAAATCAAAAATCATTCCATAGATTGAAAAGATTCCATAACGATAACATCCACCTACCTTTTCCACTATGAACAAGCAGAACACAACTGCATCTGGCTTCGACCATTTCACAGTCTACGGAAAGATGACGAGTACCAGTTCTCCCCGTTTTTGCACCCCTCGAACACTTCTTCCTGTCTGACCGCCGGTTCGAACCCGTTCACGTCGATGTCTAATCAAAAGTTTTACCCCCAACGCACCATTAACATCGGCGCTGATTATCCGATCGGAAAACGAACAGATGGCCAAAACTAACAAAATTCAATTAACGCACTTGACCAACTTTGCCCGAGCGAAAGCGCGCGTGAGGGTTTGCGTGCGTGGACGGAAGGACGATCACTTATCCCCGAGCTCTCGGTGGTTAACCATTCCGCAGTTATCTCACGAACACCTACGTTATTTTTTTTCTGTCGGCTCCTTTCTGCGTTTTCTGCTGGTTTCTGCTACTCGGTCTCCAACGTACAGGCTGGCAGCTGGTACGATCGGACGTTGGTTTGAAACTTTCCGTCCGCCCGATTGACGCCGCAGGGTCTGTCTGCTCCGGTAACCTTATTAGCGTAGCTCGAGACGCGGATGAGGCATTAACAACAAAGGCTTAGCGCGTTAAGGCCCGTTTAGTGATCGAGTGAAAGTGAACGTGAAATTTTGGTTTTTCATTGATATTTCACAAATTACCCATCGTAGCATGCTGTTCTATATACCAAAAGACGGGGAATTTCATTCCCCAATCCGTAGCATACAAATTTCTTTAGATTAATGAAATTTAATACATTTCCTCTTTATTCCCCGCTGATAATGGATAATTGATAATGAAAATGTAATGGTCAGCGGGGAATAAAGAGGAAATGCATTAAATTTCATTAATCTAAAGAAATTTGTATGCTACGGATTGGGGAATGAAATTCCCCGTCTTTTGGTATATAGAACAGCATGCTACGATGGGTAATTTGTGGAATATCAATGAAAAACCAAAATTTCACGTTCACTTTCACTCGATCACTAAACGGGCCTTTAGTTTCGACGAGTCGATGGGAGCGTTCAGTGGGCAAAAGTGGAAAAGTGAGCAAAATGAAGCATAGGATTTGGAGAAGAAAAAAAACCTGTCCAACCAATTGATTTAGTTAATACACTCGATTAGGAAGTGTGTTGGTTACTCTTTTCTCTCTTTAAACTTATGATATGCCAGTTTTATAGATATTCTTCTTTACTCACTCTATATCGACCCATTAAAGGCAATTAATGTATGTTTAGTTTGTGTTTGTTTAACGTTATTAGCTGAGTTTTAAAGTCTAGTTTGATCAGCAGTTTAAACTCCTAGTATGTTTTTCTACTTTTCTTCTTGTTATTCACTTAACAAAATACAATACGTTACCAAAACTCTGCGTCACCTTCTTCTTATATGACACTTTCACTTTCTTATATCATAATTATTGTTTATATTGATTAGTAAGTCCTATTTTCATGTAAGTCCTTCTTTATATTTTATGTTTACTACCACTAACCTGTCATAACATCACGCTGATTTTTATAAAGTATAATTTAAGCCACAGTATAATTTAAGACAAAAAACCCTACCTCAACTTCAAGTCAGTTTAGTAAAGACGCTATATTGAGAAAACCAAAAGCCAATTCACATCAAACTGCCTGGATCGTTTGTTTAATCAATTGTCTTAAAATGAGAAGAATTTCGAACGGGTTTGATTCCCATAGGCCCCCATCAGGGTCCACTGTCGAAGCCGGCAACCCATCAGCTGATTCACAATCAGCAATGCCATCATTTATTCACGCTTCATCATATGTAGCGAACCGGAGCCCGAACCTGAGCATCAGCCGCGTCTCCAAGGCTCCGAGTGGCTTCGAGAAACGTGTGTTGTGCAATGTCTGATCAGATCGCAGAAGCTGAACCACCGGATCGATGTGTCTCACCTTGCGGCTTGCGCGGAAGTGAATTTCCGCACTCCGAACAGCAAAGAAAAGAAATCCCGTCCGTCCTTACGTAAATGTGAGCGGCAAAGCAACGTTTCGCCTCTGGGCGAAAGGGCTTTCCATTTTGGAAAACCGAACCGGTTAGCGTGGTGGCTTCTCGATGATACGTACTACGGGCGGCCGTGTTGTGTAAACGAACTTCCTGCTGCCGCGCCGACCCGGCACGAGGTCGCAAACAATCCGCTGTCTTCGGTCACCCGTAGGGATATTATCAAACAAAGTAACGAGCCGGAGAGGGGGAATGGGATGGCACGAAGACGAAGGCCACCGATCCCAGGAGAGGCGTCTTGTTTGCCTGCCGTTCCACTGCGAAATCCACTGCAAAGGACACAACAAGCCGCACGTGCCCGTGCCGCACGTGAGAAAAGGGTAAAAGGGATTATTTACATAGGTTGCGAGGTGACGAACGGGACGAACATCTTGCCGCTCTCTTGAAGCTCTCTTCCGAGAGGTGTGCGCGGTGCAGGGCAACACTGCGGAAGCATTCCATCAGTGGCGCAATGGCCGGCCCACAATGCGTCGCACGGCGAAACCACAACAGCAGGCGGCAGCAACACCCTCACCCAGACCCGAACCGAATGATTCCAAATCTGATTATTCAAATGACACTGACACGAGGCTGGCTTGCGCGTTCACCTTGGCAGGCACCTTCGAATCGACACTTGTGCCGGGCGAAAGAGAGCCCAATCCGGTGGCCCACGGTGGTGGTGAAAGCCACGGAAAAGGCAATCGTAAATTCAGATTTTTCCGAAGTGACAGTGACACTGAGCGAAACTGAGCCGTGTACGAGCAGCTTCTTTCTAAATAAGAATGAACGTGGCACACACACACACACATTTGGGGGGAAAATACCGTGGCTCCCGATTACACCTGTACACACACAAACGCCCCTTGAATGGCGTGTTTGTGCACGGTAAAAGATGATATAAATTACATTTAATCCTACACGCGCGACGCGGCACACGAGACGGCAGCGATACTTAAACCGTATCCTTGGCCCACGATGACGGGCTGACGCTGCCGGCTGCCATTCGAGATGATGTGTTGAACTTTTCCAAGTCTCGCTTCGCCTGTCGAAGCAGGAAGCGCCCGGCTTCGGATGCCGTCCAAATGCATTTGCGGTACGGTTTGCATAATTTTGGTGACGCGAGCTGGGTGGCTGCTTGCGGCGCGATGCTGACGCTGGCAGGTCGTTACGGGCGTTGGAGTGTTCGAATCAATGTCATGTAAGGGATAGGTTGTCAGTTGCAAGCTATTGGGATTTATCGTACGCCAAGAGAGAGAGAGAGGATTCGAGTAATGTTCGGGATGCTTTGTATTAAAAATTGGATTTTTATTTGAACGCCTGCAACTAGGCATCACTAGGAAAAACGCTAGTAATGCTTTTTAAAGCTTACTAAAACGATAATAAAGCGTAGAATGCTATTTAACCAACTTTTCAATTTCATATTCGTTTTGTTGGTGCTAATATGATACAGCAGCCCAAAAGTATGCAATTTTGAAAATTGTTACTTCTTTTGCTTAGGCCAGGCTCTATGAAGCGTCGGGCAAACACGACTAACACGACACGGTTCGAAGGGTGTCTTGTTTGTCTGGCATGTCTGATGCTGTCTGACGGAGCACCTCTATATGATTAATTGGATTTGATACGTGTTTATCTTGTTCAATGTCGTGTTAGACGGCTCAAAGAGCCCTGCCTTAGCCTGTCGGTTTAACATAGTATACATTTTGGCGCATATTTGAAACCAATTTTTGGGTTGTTACTTAATTTTTGAATTGCTTCCCGAACTCTATTTCCTCGCACAATCATTAATGCCCTTAGTGTATGTTTTTATCTTCGAGTACAGAAAAAATGCATTAATATTATTATGCATTGTTTTAGTTTTATTGTCTTAGTCTTAGCATACTTGATATACCCAGTAAACTATCATTGTATATACTATTGCAATGCCTTTTATTGTATCATTAAGTAAACCTTTTTGATGTTTTAGTACAAATAATTCCCAATAAGTTATATTAAGCTAACAGGGGCTGCTTAATAAAGCAAAACCTTTTTAAGGATGCAAATGATGCAGCTTCCGAAACGTTTTTATAGGCCACAGTTCCTGATGCACTAATTGTAGTCTGTCTTAATACAGCAGTCGTATTGAATACGGCTGCAACAGCAGCATCGTTTTCATTCCATAGAGAGGAAAAACTTCCCTTTTTCAGTGAAAACTGATCCATACAAGATCTAAATAGAACATATTTGTTAGTTTCTTTTAAATCTTAGAAAAATACGATTATAAATTTGAAGCATGATACGAACTTACTACAAAATTTAGGTTTATTGCATACTTTTAGGCGCTAATACCCTGTTTCAGCCCTTAGGTATGCTTCCTGCACAGTACAAAGATTAAATAACGCAATAATAACGAATAATTCGATGAAACTAAATGCTTTTTTCATTTTTTTGAGAACCTTTGCTAACCCCAACACACATTTCCTGCCTTGTTGTTTGTGAAAAACACATTGTTTGTGTTGTTGCGCTAGCAACATAGAGTTTTGTAATCATCAACCGCGTTTACACAACTGTTCGACAGGATCGTACCATAAAACGAAGAAATTTTCAGCGAAATTTGCATTCGTTTCACTGCGTTGCATTTTTAACCAACAACACGCATAACAATTGTACAATACAAAACAATGCGAGACGAGGTGAACAATTGAAGCTAACTTGCATTCCGTGGATCCGTGGGAAAATCGGATTAATTACAGCCAGTGCAAGAGTTGGTAGCCTGAACCAAAATAAAACAACGAGCACTAGTGTTTGTGCGTAAATCATTTCACTGGCACTGGTTTATGCGGAAATCGATGAGTTCAGGTTGAGTTTTTGCTCACCAGTTGCAGAGAACGTGCTGGTTATTTTGGTAAAATGATCCTTTATAATGCAAATTACTTTGTAAACATCACATGCAGGTTCTCCCTTTAATTACACATGTTAATTTCCAGTATTAAAATTGCGTTTTTGAAACTGAAACAGTTTTTCTTTGATTTATGAACAGCTAACAGCTCTAGTGAAAAATATGTCTGGTTTAATTCAGTGTAATAGCACCAACACACCGGCCACGTCCGGAGTAACAGGTCAAAAGCGACAATGTTTCATTTACCACCCATAATAGGCCTCCTTGCCAGCGGTGCATTATCCCGATTGTATGACCAGGGCGATAAAAGTTATTGGAGCGCCATTCCCGGGGCGCATCGCATTTTAATTGCGCAGATTATGACAGGGATTAGTATGTAATAGGTGTATTCACTCGCGAAGCACACACGGACGGGCAACGAGAGAGAAAAAAAAGAACCGTGAACAAAATTCGAAATGCACGTAAGCCTTCCGAGCCCGAGCGGGGAGAAGGCGTGCAATTTTGGGTGGTCCATTAATCACTGCTGGCAGCTGCGTGATGCAACCCACCGCCCCCTTTTTCGCCCTTCTGCTTCTACCGCGTGGAGTAGATAACGGACGACAGGATATATTTATTTATCGCGGCACGAGCACACTTTGCACTTTCGCACAAACACACACACACACACACACACACACACACACACACACACACACACACACACACACACACACACACACTCATTTCTCCCGGGGAGTCGATGGGAACGATGCGGCCGTTGTTTATATTCAATTTGAGCGCTGAATTAAAGCAGACTGCAATTAGTGCATGTGTAGGGAGGATGGGCTGGAGAGGGGTGTCGAAGGGGGAGGCGAGCGGGCTGGATCATGTTAAATTGACTCGATGTTTGCCCCGAGTTGCAGTCAACGAGCCAAAGGATGACGCGGCTCCGGACTCTTCTGGCTCTCAGCCCCCAGCCGGCCAAATCCCGAGCGGAATCCACGATAACGAGCTCCGTTGGCGTTGCGCGAGCGTGTAAGCGAGCGTGCCTCTCTCTGTGTGTGTGTGATTGAAGTAGAAGCTGCGGGTTTTCAAAGTGCAGCCCGCTCGTTTTCAGCTTTGATAATTCAGCCGACAAACAAGCTGCTGATGGAGGATATAACATCCAATCATTAACCCTTCGCTCCCGCCGCGTCGATACTGACCGGTGGATGCGCGTATGTGCTCCACAATTTGTGGCGCCCACATCCACCCCCGCACACACGGCTGGCTCGTGCCGCTGCTTCTGAATTCGCGTGCAAGCAGACACTCGATGCTTGTTTCATAGCTCGTTAATTAATTTGCTTTAACGTTTCACGAATTTTCTCTTTTTTTTTCTCCCCCACTATTCATTTCCATCCACTTTTCCCAGGCGGGATCGACATCAAGCACCCAGTGTGCCCAGTGTGTGTGTGTGTGCCGGGTCATGTGTAGTGCGCCGCGCGAAATAACGAAGCGCACGGCGGCACGAAATTCGGTTCGAAATTCAATTGGCAAACCGTGGAAAGTTTTGGCCCTTCGAGTGAAACCAACAGGAGAGAAAAAAACCCAACGTAAAAATGGACAGCAAATGTGAAAAGAGCGGAGCGCGCGAGTGAAGTTGCCGTCCGCGTCCTGCGGATGCTACTTGAACTTTTCGCGGATTAAAAATTCGGAGGAAAACGAAAAATGGCACAAAAACCATACCGGCCAGCCAGGGAAACCCTGATGTAAATAATTAAAAACGATAAATGACAATTTGAAAATAATTACGTGCTGTGTGTACGTGCGCGCGGTGCAGCACGGTGTGCGTGTGTTTTTGTGAGTGTTCGTCGTGCCATGCTGAAGGTAGTTTTAACAGTTTAAACTCTAGTGGCGCCGTCTGAGCCCTGACCACGTGCTTTTGCTCATTAATCGAACGTAAATCTTACCCTAATGGAGATTCGTGTGTGTGTTTCATTCTAGTGAAGAAGTGGAAATTGCGTTTCAAACACAATAAAAAGTGATGTGGCATTAAATGTTGAAAAAATTAGTGAAAATTTTGCGTAAGTCAGAGTAAAAATGTGAAAGTGATTTTCAAGATGATGAAAATGTGAGTGGAAAATAAAACACAAAAAGTACGACAACAATAACTACAAAAAATGACATCATAAAGATTATGAGCGTATGCAAATAGAAATGAAATCATTTCGAACCATGTTAAAATGTATAAAAATGTGTAATAACGAGCAAAAACTGTTCATAAATAACAAAAATGATAAGAAAATAATTTAAAAAGTGGAAAACAAACACTGAATAAATAGTGCAAAGTGCTCAAAATCGAATACTTCGGAGCAACCCGAAAACAAAACATAATTAAATCAGAGAAAAAAGTGAATATAATTCTCCCTAATTGAAAATGTGTTTCCGAGACAAGTGATGTAACGTCAAACACAGTGAAAAGTGTAAGTTCTACACAAAAAAAAAAAACATAAAAGTAAACAGTACACGAACGAACATCCCCCGACGGCAAAGGCTCGAATCACCGGGGCTCAATTTAACATTCCGAATCGGCCCCCACCATCGGAAGGCGCAAGGATGGATTCTCGGAAGGGGCGCTATCTGTTGATCCGTGCCGGATCGATGTTTTTAATAGGAATCATCATTTGCGTACCAGGTAGGTGTAACTCTTCAGTTCCATGACGGCTGGGCTCGCTAGATTTAAACTGAATTTTTCATCTCCACCCACTCACTCTTTCTCTCTCTTAATGGTAGAGAACCGGGCAGGCGCTTGGTGATTAGTTGAAATCATGTCCAAAACGACACGTCACTGCATGTTTAAAGTATGAACAACTTCCCGGAATAGCCGGAAGAGTATCATGTTCTCAATTCATCATGCTCTCCGTACAGGCTTGAATAGAGCGGAGGCCCTTAGAAAATTAAATAAGCTAGCTGCAAAGTAATCAATTCGAACCGTTTCGTGTATAATAAAATCAAAGTCATGCCAGCTTGCCCGGACCGGGGGCTGCTATCCCGATGCTCAATAATTACGGTCAAACAATCAAAGCCTCATAAAATTGTAATCTCCTACACCGACCGGGTCCGGGTTTCGATTTTACGAACATAAATTATTCCACAGCACACTGTCTCGGAAGGCGTCGTCTGTCTCAGGCGAACGGTAGGTCATGTTCGCAGTTCCTTCCGTCCCGTCTGGATCAACTGCGGGAGCGGACGGGCGTAGAATGCTACTCTCGTAGTCGTTTTAACTGATTTGCTCTCGTTTACATTCCGGATGTGGGACTGGCGGTAGGAATTCGGTCGAACCGGGGCGGTGGATGCCGCAAGTCACAACCCGCCCCGGTTGAGCGCTCCACGAACAGGTACGAACTGCGATGGTCGTGCTGCCGAGTACGGCAGAAGCGAAAGAATTCCCTCCGCCCGGTTCGGATAAGAGATAAGATACCGTCCCGAAAGAACCCAAACATTCCACCAGGACCGCAACCGGCTCGGCAGCTGGACAAGCCAAGCGGGTTCGAGACGTTCTGCACGGTCGGTGTAAGATTAGGACGAAGCAAACGGAACGCTCCAGTGGGCTGTTACTATCTCGTTCTTTCCGGGGTTTCTTTCCACTCGAGCCGTATGAAAAGTGGAAAAGTCATGAGTGGCTCGCCAGCAGGCAGGAGCGAGATAGAACCCGGGTGCTCCGTCTGAAGCGGGTCAAGAAATAGCATCGTACCGGTTTTCTAGACGCCAGCAAGACGTCTGCAACCGTTGCAAGGAAAACTCTGGCTCGCTCTCCCCACGGCTCCTCTATCGCTCTTCATCGAACAAATTGCTTCTGTGTGTAAATCAAATGTAAATAAAATTTTCAAAGGGTTTGCTGTTTGTTTCAAGTTTTATTTACTTTGCCAATTTGCACCGGCGGTTGGAGTGGAGGTTAGCTTTTCGCTCGGTCCGTGCGGCCACCAGCCGCCTGCCCAGAGGAAATGTTATTGTACAAATAGGAAAATGTTGTTTTCAGCTGCACAAAGCCGGCCACTCTCCCGGCGAGGATGCCAGGGCGGTCTGATGTGTTCGTCCGGTTCGGAGTTTCTTTCCCTCTGCCGTTATGAATGTCCCGGGCTGCGGAGTGCATCACCCATTCAGGCGTCGTTTCAATGGGTCTAATCAAGGGAAGGTTTATGCACAAATCGTGAGGGGTCTCTTGGGCACGGGAGTGTTTTCCATTCGCAATGCATAACAAACGAACGAACGGGTGGAGACACATCAATAAACACCTCCACTCGTACGGCGGATGTTCGGTTCGATTGTGGAGGAGAAGTTTTGGTTGCGTTTTATGAGTATTGTTGATATTTGTTATATGAGCTAGTGGTACGGCAAGCAGGATGGAGCATACGATGCACTTTTTTCAGTGCTTTTCAATCAGTTGGTCAGTTGATTATCTTCACAGTGAAAGTTGGAATGATTTTTAGACGATTGAATGATTTCAATATTTTGGTTTATTATTAAAATTTCGACCGATTTAACCACTATAAAGCGCTTTAAGATTAAGAAGTTCAGAGAGAAGAGGAAGCTCTCAAGGGAGCTCGGATGAGATGATGAACTACACTCTTTAAATAAGTTTCAGTCTTCAGTCTCGTTCTCTGTCCATATTCTTGCCAAACTTTAAACCAAACTATAAAGACTTAATTATATGAAGTCACCTTCTCTGCCTTTCAAACGTTTGCTCCTCACATCATTTTGTTCTACTTCAACGTTTAATGGTTCATAGCTGTCATTCGCATGTCCACTTATTGACACATACAGCCAGCGCCATCTGTGGGAAAACGAATGCAGTTTAGTTTTACTTATGAGACAATGAATCATTTTTAGCTGAATAAGAAAATGGGGATGTTATCCGTTTATTTATTAACACATTATTGAAAATAAATACACAATTTTCAGAGAAGATGTCCTTGGTTTACTAAGGAAGGTTCTGGTTGTAAAGGCTTCTTAATAATTGACAGAAATATTATACGTATTTTGTAATCGTTATCGTCAAAAGGGTTTAAATATTCTTTTATATCTAATACATTTAGCTGATAGTGAATCAAATTCTTACCGTTTTCGTTACCGATACCAATCAGAGCGCGTTCTTTGTTGTGGTGCCACAATCGCTACGATGATCTGGCTTGTGGAGCGCCCGCAAAAGAAACGACACAGCATAAGACTACAAACGAGCGGCAAAACTCTACCACACGGCGGGCGACGATCCACGCGCCAGCAAGCGTATTATGCCACCTCAGAAAAAGGTCCCCAGCAACCAAACGAGCTGTGACGATTTTCACCCCCGACAGTGGGCGCCGCGCTTGACGCTCCATCACGCAGACGAGCTTGTTTCATTAGAGGCTTAATTTTAATCATAAGACATCGCAGTGGCATCGCTCCGAAAGCGGCTTAACACTCCACCGGTTGCTGGAGCACCCGGGAAAGGACCCGTTTCCCTTAAAGGCATAACGGTTTCCTTTTCCCGTGGAACCAGTCGTGTATCTGTTGCTTAGAAATTGCTTTAAATCTGCTCCAACCCGACCCGGACGGGAGCTTTATTTTTCGTCTCGTCTTCATTGACAACAGCAACAACCACACCGAACGCGACGGATCGGGCGGAAGGAGTGAAGTTTTCCGCACCAAACACAAACGAATCGGAAAATTAAACCCATAGCACTCGGGCACAATGGGGGGGTCAGGGTCGGTCGGTGGGAAAATTGTTGCGCCTACTCTACCGCAGCCACGTGAAGTTTGTGTGTGAAAGTTTTGCTGCAAAAACCACCCGCCCGCAAGCCAATGCTTCCTCCACCCGTTCCAAAAGGACACGCTCGTCGTGTGGGGAAGTTTTTGACACAAACGAAAAAGCCTCCAAATACGGCACACGAAGAGCGCACTGTGGAAAACCAAATTTGAATCGAGTCAAATCACAACCGAAAGGGGTTTTCAGTGGGGGAATAAAGTTACTTCGGTCGGCGGTTTTACTCCGTTCTGGGCGAGAAGTCGTTTTATGTGACTTTCGGCTGATATCTGTTTGATTATTTCGGGTGACGTTAACGCATGGACGATGGTAGTGTAATGGAAAGGCGTTCGGTATGGAAGTCTGCGACGTTTAAGCTGGCATTAAATTGTTCACATCGCCAGCTTGAGTGGTTTGAAACATGTTGAAACTGTATTTTGTTTGGTCAGAAAAGACTTTGAAATGTATATTGCACTAATTTCATCATCCAAGACCATTTAAAAGCAGAAAATGGAGATTCTTTTGCTTGATTCAGATGGACTTTAAAATTGAATTTTGCTGAGCTTATTTGTAGGTATAAAGCTACTTGGCTTATGTGATTTTTTATTTTTTAAATATGTTTTATGATTTATTAAAACAGAATTTCATCACAATTTGTTTAATGAGCTGTGGCTTACGTCCTATTTGGAAATCGTTATCGTTCTCATGCATTAAACATCAAAAGCACGGCTATGGAAAACAGATTGCATACATTCTGGCGCAATTTTGTACTGCTTTTGTAACGCTCGTTCAGCCATGATGGAGCATCTCACTTGGTCAACTTGGCTTCTGATGTAGAAAAAAAGGATATAAAACAATATAGTTGGGCATGCTTTTGCCATTTTAACATGCACACTACTAAATAATATTTCCAATAATAGAACAGTGTAGATTATTTATTAAATTTTTATTCACAAATTGCATACCTTGAGGCGTTAATTCTCATCGTTACAACTTACATTTTATAACCAGCAAACATAATTTCGATAATAATATGTGTTTAATTTATGCGATAAAAACGATCATAGGAATAAAAAAAAATGGAAAATGGAAAAACAAACATTTCAAAAAATCTACATCGCACTCAGTTGATGAACAAACCGCATATGACAAGCGTAAGCCAATTGTTATTATAAATCGTTGTTGCGAACTCCTTATTAACAAAAAGCACGAGCCTTCTCGTTCAGCCTACACGGAGAAAAATCGATCCATATCAGGGAAAACAAAACGGAAACCGATTGCTTTTTACGGCACCACGTAGGTGCCTTTCGGACCTGACCTCGACGGACGGTCGACTCCATCCTGCAGTAATGTGCAATATTTTCTATAAACATCGTTCGACTAATTCACGTCATAAAAACACATGTCTCACGAGGGGCGTGCAACACGAAACGATTGCGCCCTTAACGATTATTTCGTTCGGGTTCGGGTCCGGGTCTGATGATTCGCCGTTCTAGCGCTTGGAAAGGAGTGGAGCTTCAAGCGATGGTTGCCACTCTTCGCAAATCGTCTGTTTTATTGTGAGTTTAGTGGGACGCTAAGTAACGAACGGGAAGAAGTGGTTGAGAAAGACCCAGGAAGAATGGAAAAAGATTTCACAAAAACAAAACAAAAAAACATTAACTAATCAGGGACAAAATTTGCCACGCGTCCCGTTGAAACATTCATTTGCTTGCTCAATTCTGCGCCGTGGCTCAGACAGGAGAAACAAAAGCCCTCGACACTTTGTTCAAGCGCCATCGGTTGCGGTCAAACGCCTTGCCGCACGCCTTCTTACGTGAGCTTTGCCATAAACATAAAACGGTACGTTCCCTCACCCACCGGAACGGGCGACCCAATGCGCCAGAAAGTCAAGTGCAACCGGCCCCGACCGGGGTCGGTGAGTATCATTTCTCAGACCGGAAATTACCAAACCACACCACACCACACCACGTGCCAAAGCACCGAATGACATGGAAACGTCGACGGAGCGACCGTGGAACGGGGCAGGCCGCGCCCGAATCCAAATCTCGGCGGACAAATCACCTTCAGCACCATTTGGCGAGCCCGATAGCGATCGTGTGATCGTGTGCGGTCGGCCGTTCCACCTACCCACCTGTCCGTCCTGAGGGCGGCAAAGGAAAATGGACGAAAATTAAAGAATATTTTCCGTCCTATTTGACGCCCGGACGGGTTGCGCGGTTCTCGGTTGCTGCTTCACTTATTTAACTTTAATTTTCTCCTCCACGGGGCCCCACTGGTTTTGTTTTCGGTCGCTTCTTCCTACTATCTTTCCTACACACAGGAAGGGTAGGGGGCGTTTTTTTTTGCGCTCCCGTGCGCTCTATTATTCCTTATAGCGCCCGGTACCCTTTTCGTAGAAATTTTATTATCTTCATTCCGCGGCGCGTGTTAAAAACTTCGCCGGACCCACTCGAGGGAACCCGGCGGCCCGGCGAAAGAGGCAATTTTTAATTAAATTTTCATTGTCCCAAACACATCCCCACACACACACACACACACACACACACACACACACACACACACACACTCACACCGTGCACAAATAACTAACAATCCGGCCGCTGGATTCGGGTGGGGAATGGGACAAAAGCCGCGCCGGGAAAACTCCAAGGAAACGAGCAACCCCGGTTCTCAGGGTCGCCCGGAAGCGATGGAGAGGATTTTTTTCCGCCTTCACCGTGCTTAAACAATCCGAGTGAACGACGAGGGTGCACGAGAGAGGGGAAGAGGGGGAGGGGGAGGGGGGAAATTAATTCACGCTCACGTCATCCGATGCACCGAACCAACCGAAGCCCTTTCACGAACACTTCACGCCGTTCTTCCGGCAGGCGGTCTCTGCCTGTGTGGCGTGAGAAAATGCTGGGTGAAAATATTGAAGGCTCGCCCGTGAATGCAACATTGTGTGGTTCGGCACGTCGATGGAAGCGTTTCGGGTGGTGCCGGCAGGAGGAATACGTCGATTAATGCGAAGGTTAAGGCCGTGGAAGGATTCAGACGGATGAATAATTACTAACTAGAGTTCAATCGGCTTCCTTTGTATGATATACATTTTTCATGATATTTATTATATAGCTTATTTAAAATACATATTACTTCAGTCAGGAACTATTAATAACATTTACAGTTAGTAACAAAAGTTGTACTTCTATTATGCTGAAAGTAAGAATATGTTCTCTAAAAATTCTTGATTGCTCTTAAAAAGCGGTAGAAACACGGTGAAGAAAACGCGCTAGCCTTTGCTGTGAAAAGGTCAGTCATATTCTAACAAATGCATCGAGAAAGAATAAATTCATCCTTTTTCGTGGTTTATTCGTTCGGTTTTAGACATGGCATATTTCTCCTGTTAAAAGAACTGGTTTTATGATTACTAGTTTAATTTTATTTTTAAGCTACTTGTTGGTTACATCCTGTAGGTAGCTTAAGGTAAGAAGTTTAAAAAAAAACATACAAACGAGAAAAAACTAATTGAAACGGCGTCGGAAAGGGGTTGACAACCAAATAGAGTTAAAGAATGCCCAAAGAAAGGCGAACGGAAAAGTGTACGAACAATAGGTTCAACGCCAGAATGTCTTTTGAACACCGTTCGAGAAGAGTTCGTTCGTTAACCAAAGAGTTTAAAGAAGGGACTACCCCAACGAGTAACAAAAACGATTCAAACTTCAAAATAAACGACTCAAACTTAAGATAATATTAAACTTGTATGCATAAGGGATGAACAAACACAGAAAAAACGGACCATGGTGAAGGATGTAAAAGTTTTCTTTCGATAGGATCATTTTTATTGTTTTCTCTTCGCTCTATCCTAGGGATTTCTCACAAATTTTGAAATTTTATCAGCAGATCTGCTGAAAATTCTTTCTTTATAGAGTTACAAATCTGAAATTATGGACTAAAAATGTTTCCTATCGAATTAATTTCACTAAGGCGCTGGGCAGATTAACGAGCATGCCAGATCGATACGGAAATTGCAAATGAATTACGCCGGGCAATAAATATGCATAAGCTCAAATTGATAGCACAGGTTCGTCGAACCGCCGCTGCATGATAAACCCGACGTGCAAAGAAACACATTTGCTAAGACTCACATTATTACGGATGTAATCCTTCGCTAAAGCATGTGCTGACGGACGGCTCGGGAATCAACCCGTTGGGAGGTGTGACGCCTCCCAAACTCCCTCTCTTCGGGGGAGGATTTCTCAAAGCCATAAATTGTGTTTGATCCCTCTTAGCATCCTCCCTACGACTTTGGGCTCAGCGTGGAGGGCGTCCGCTCCTGCTCCCATTCGTGCCGGAGCCGGTGGATAAAGTTGTAATTGGTTAAACAGCCCCGGCAGCAGGCCGGCTTAAGCGTTTCCTGCATTTAGCCGAGGCACAAATCCCGAAAGGCATCCATTTTAAGAAGCTTACGGTTCGGACCGGCAGCGGCAGGTTTTGCGAGCGGCGAGTGAAAAGAAACCCATTAACTATAATGAAAAACTCCCACGATCTGCTGCTAGGGGCAGATTAAGGGGGCTGGCCGAGACCGAAAGGGGTAGAAGTAACTGTGACTATTTTTATTTACCTTGCTGCTAGAACCGACATTGCTGTGGAGAAGCGGCTCGTGGTGGTACTTACCTTTCGGCTAACGATTACGGTCGTGACGCTTTGTAAGATGGAGATACAAATAATAGGCACAAAACATTCAATACAACAAACTATCCTTAGGTGGGCAATGCCTTCCTTCTGGCATTTCCATTTCTAGATACAATAGAGTCCAACAAAACTGAACTTATTTTAAGCGCATTCCTTTGATCACCTTTGAACCTGGTATTTATTAGTATAGAGGATGTACAAACAAATGAAGCATATTATGGAAGCTTATTATTGAGCCATGACCATTTAAATGATATTAGTAACAATGATTTATAATAAATTTTAGAATAAGTATAACCTTCTACATGATATAAAACAATCAAACCTATCTAGTTATCCATTTCATAGAGCTTCTCGACTACTATTTATACCTCAGTGGCTCCATCTACTGCAATTGTGAAGAACTACTCCTAGGTTTATCAGAATCTACACATATTTGATAGTAGTAATTGTTAATAAAATTAGTAAAAATTGTAATCCAAATCAGTGCTTTGCTGGAAATATTGTTCCATTGCATACAGGAATAGAATACGAAACCATAAAATAGTTCAGTACAGTTTACTGGTAATCTGCATTAACACTCATGGTTGAATGATTTTTTAAAACAATTATGAGCATTTCAGTATCGTACTATTTACTCTTACTTTGAACACACCTGTATCTGTCCTTGAAGTAACCTAGGAACTCATCCAAAGCATACTACGATCGGCCATTTTACCTGCCTCGCTAATGTACTAGCCGTTCCGCATCCTCCGGGAAAGGAAGCGGAATGGATGCAGTAATTCACAACTTCTCCATTTATCCGATTGCGGAGATGGTAGATAGTGCAACTACAAAACCTTCCAGCCGGTTCTCCCCATCCTCGGAATCGGAATGCACCGACCCGTTGGCGAAAGAGCGCTCACAGCCACAGCATCATTTTCGGACGAAAAGTTATGAGTTCGCCTTTCGCCGATGTGCTGCTGCTGCTGCTTATGCCGCTGCTGCTGCTACCAGCCAGGCCAATCCGGGAACGGGTGAATCGGAAAAACACCCTGAAGAGCAATTTGCATTATAATCACTCCACTTGCCGCATCCGGCCTGGGTTGCAACCCAGGCACCGGAGTCGCGCACGGTACTCTGGAAAAGACGAAGGTGCCGGCGCAACACGGGGATAACGCCGGCGCTTCCCGTCGCGTCCGGGTCCGGTGCGCGAATGACATCTTCCCGGGCGGAATTATTCTGCAAACTACAAACCAGGCACCGGTGCCGCCGTCTTGCAACCGGATGGACAGCGCGCTGGTCTACCGCCGATCCTCCGGAGCGGAGGGATCGTTTTGTGGGTGTGTGTGTTAAGCTGCCTCCCCCCCCCCCTCTTGATACACACAGAAGGTGAGAATGACAGCGTTTTAGCTTTGCAAATGAAAATGCAACCCTCCGGCCCCACGGATTAAGTGCAACAGGCGACGAGAACGGTGCGAAGCGGAGACAGTTCCACTCCGGATGGAACGGTTGCATCGGGCGACTAGTAGAAGCAGCAGCAGCAGCAGGAAGAACAAGCAAACGGATAAACGGATGATTATTGTCCGTCGAGTCCGGGCCATGTAGGTGGTTTACGGCTGCATAATAAAGGGTTTGTGAAGAAACAGACAAACACACACACACACACACTCCGACAGAGCCGCGAATGGAACCGGGGTGAAGGTGTAATGGAAACCGTCCGGGGCTCTTTAAAACGGACAAGACCAGTTTAATTTGTCGTACATAAATTGACAGTGGTAATAGCCGTGGGCTGTGGAGTCTTGTGAGGGAGGATGGGTTTGGCTTTCGCGACTCGCTCAAGGAGATGAGTTCAAGGGGCACGGTATTTATGCCGCTAGGATAAGTCGAACGAGTTCGAAAGGCTGGGATGCAATTATTTTAATAGAATCTAGTAAACGCTGCACTTGGACGTTCTCCGTGCGTTTTGCGCGGTGAGACATATGTATTTGTATTACAACCAGACGTCTTATGGACACTAAATCTTAGTACATTTTCCAATGTTATATGGTATCACTATGATATTTGATATTTTACTGAAAATAATGACAAAAACGGATGGTTTTATTTGATTACGTTAGTACAATTAGAGTAAGATCTGAATAAAGATTTGTGTTGAAAAAGTGCGAAAAAGTCTGGTGAAGTATCTAATTGTATCGCTTTACTGTATGACTATAATAGAAAAAAAAAACAATAAGAGCGTTCATTAAGATTATTTTGCTTTTAACAAATAGCCAATTTTAACTATTTATCATACTATTTGTCACTTTGTATGAGACAGTGGCCGTGCGACCATCCATGATCGGGCTAATGGCGCTTACGTCCAAGATTGGAATGTTATGTACGTTTGACGATAGAGGGCGCAGTTGTTCGTAGGATCATATTGCTTCGGACTGGAATAGGAAACATGGAATAGGAAAGGACTAGCCGAGCCAACGGGCCAATATTGGGAATTTTCCCATACTTTCTATAAAACAAGTTCTATAAATTACTAAAAATTCGGAGAGTTGCAGCATTTTTCATCCACAGAATCCACATTTCAGATGTCATCCACATTATCCACAGTTAGATGAACTCGTCCCACTCAATGATGAAATTATTTCACTCATTCATGAAATGATATTTCTCTCGCAGGGTTCCCCCACTATGTTTAAAATGTCATATTGAATACTTCTTAACTTGGGAACTGGTCAAGAATGAATGAAAAATGATGTATTTCATGTTGGTTTTTCAGGTCATTATTACGGCGAAAATATGAGTTGAAACAAGTAGGCCATTAAAGGTGTCCAATGTGTGCTATTGCTATTATTTTGGAAAAATGAGTAAAAAAATCTTTTAAATTCATAGTTCAAGGTTCCACTTCACCCTTAGCTTAAATTTTTCAAGTAACGTGCGATTCTCAAACAGCATCAAACAACATTCGCGATCTTCGAATCTCGCCCTCTACCTAACAAACCTCGTCTGGTCGAATGAATTTTGTCCCATAAATTGTGACATTACACCCATTCGTGCTATTTTTGTTGTGGATAGTTTTGCGACGGAAACAATTTTAATAATTACTATAAATCATAGCCAACACACAGCAGCCAAAAAGGAAGCGAACGGTTCGCAACCAGCTCACCAGCCCTTGGAATGTGGTTGTTCACAAATGTTGATCGTGCCCAGTGCCTGCTCGAACGAAAAAAAAAACCAGAAACTCCATCGCGACGAAAGAAATACTTTTATTCTCCACCGGGGGCAGGCTGCAAATCGCCAGAAATTGTGCAAAAGTTGGTGCTTGGAATTTAGTGAAACAAAATTTTCATTCCACACTTGACAGGCGGAAACGAGCGCGAAAAATCGCGTACAAATCAAAACCTACCGGTTAGGGCTGGCGATTCGGCCATCGAACCGGGGCGGGAAGAAAAAGAGCTTTCCCGGTAGTATGGCTGTTGTGGGCTTGTTTTGTGCCTTGTATTTCGTGCGCTCTGCCACTGCGTTCGAGCATTCTTTTCTGTATCTGTTTTTGTTTTCGCTTTTGTTTTTCTTTTAATATCGTTTTCTTTAATTAATTTTCTCATACCCTTTCGCGGACCGTTCGTTACGTCTTCTTTCCGCGCTCTTTGGCCACGAGCTAGCCTTTTGTTTTAACTTTCTTGCATTCTTCAACGATGCTGCTGCTGGCCCTTTAAAGCGCGGGTGGCACGACACGGCGCATTGAAACGGCATGGCTCCATAGAAATGGAGCCTGTTATTTGTGATTTCTCCCGCTTCACGCTAGCCTTGCATAAGCTGCTAGAACAGCTTGTTTAGTTGCTTTATTTTTCACGTTTTTTTTATACCCACGACTACAACGAGCAGTCAGGCGCTACAGGCTCGCCTGTTTGTATTTTATTTTTAGTTAGCCTGTTAGTTTTAGCCCGCATGCAACGCAATGGATGTTTCACGTTGCGTTGCGTGGCGCTCGCGAAAGCTTACTCATGTTTCACGTTGTAGTTGTGTTTCGTTGGTGCTTGTTTTTAATTAAAATAATATTCTAATTAGATTTTTTCCATCTCTCGAACGCAACTCAGCGACGGCTGCCGCAGGGACGAACGAGTCGAGTCAAATCAAAAGTCAGGATTCGTGCGAACTTGTCCTAGTGCTGAACGCAAACAAATAATTACAAAACATCATCACAATATCGTTCGTTTTTCTTTTCATTTTTAACCTGTTTACAAATTCGTATCATCACCTTACGTTGGACTGTGAGAGATAATTAACGTCAAAAGTGACAGAAACTGGGAGTGAATTGTTGTTACGCAAACCGCACACAACCGCGTTCCGATTTATTACGGCGAGCTTAATGGAGAAGTACTCGAAATTGATCAAACGTTTGCATATGAATAACTATCTCATCAGAGTAAAATGAGTAATACTCAACGAAAATTTCCATTTTTTAAGCCTCTAAAACTTCAGCAGACGTTAAAGCTTCCATTAACATAAATGTAAGAAAGAGACGGGGTACACTTCTAGGAATGTGGCTTCAACGCTTTATTGTATCTTTGTACTTGCACGACGGTTGGCTAATTTCTGATCAAAGGTATTTCGGGACATCCGTTTATATAGGCTCCTTTCGTAAGCACAGGGTGATCCTTCGGTTAAGGATTTTCAGCTTTTTAACATAAATACTTGTAGTGATAGAATTGAGAAAGGGTTTGGCCTCATTAGAAGCTCGCCAAACTCGTCCATAAGCGTTGTTTACTCTTTCGCTTTCACTCTTTTCTGACTCTACTTCACTGGTTCGATTCTACCTTATGATTTTTTTTGTTTTTTTGTCATATTAGACTATTAGTTGTTATATTCTTTGTATTATATTCGGATTGTTATATTAGAAACATTTAAGGTATTCTCACCAAAGTAAATATAGTTTACTGTATTCTTGTATTGATTACGTCATTCACTAAAGTGGTCTTTAAGTGATTGTTAAGAAAAAAGTCGTTACAAATCGCTTATTAGCCTGCAATAAGCTCTTCGATTCCTTTGTTTGTGTTTAATAATTAAAATGAGTTTTAAGTGTTTCTGTCTATATCACATTGAAGGACATGTAGTCAAAGTTACATAAGGAAAATATTAATAAATGATTATTGATTGATATTCAACACATAAATTTCATTTAAAATTTTAGTTGATTTCTACCAAAGCATAATTATGAGAAACTGTTACTACTTATTTGTATGTAATTTTGGAAACCCACCGTCAGATATGTTTAACCAAAACTCGTCGATTCGTGCTATAAATAATATTCCCCGAACGATAGTCGCGATCGCGTGTTGATGGGGTACAAATAATCCAAACCACCGCGAGCGCAGTTACGCTCCGTTCGCGCTAATGATTATGCCGGTTCGGCATAAGAAAGCCACTAAGTCAATGTTAAACCAGTCACCGATACCAAGCAGCCCGTGCACGTTGCCTTGGCACGAGACGCCACGTGCATTCGGGCGCCAAAGGATTCGACGACCGGCACCGGAGAGTGAGAGAAAGAGAGAGCTTAGCACGAAAGCTAGACTGATGGTTATTTAACCCACGCTCATGCGATTTCGCACGTTCATGCCGTTCGCAATCACCAACAAAAAAGACTGGCTCGATGAGTGTGCCATTTCCTACCTTTTTTCTCGATAAAACACTTCATCTTCAAATCGCCGCATCGAAATAATCTGATTTAATCGAATCGCGGCAACGCGCGTGGTTATTATGTACCCGCAGCCATCATCGTTATCGCATTTCGAATCTATCTCCACCCGGGCATTAGCAAATGATTCGCACAACGAAAAAACGGAGCGTCTTGGGAAATTTCGCCGCACCGGAACGAGGAAAGAAAGTAGTCCAGGGGCTAAAATGTGATCATCGCAATGCTCAATCAGTCCGGTGTTTATTGCTTTGATGAAATATGAATAAATCTCGTTATACACTTTGGCTAAATCAATCAATTCATCCTTTCGGGGATCCCTCGAGGACAGCGAAGGACACACGGCGAGTGTTTTCAGTGCGTTTTTTTTTTGCCTGACTCCGGCCCGACTCGGACGAAAAGTGAAACCTCCCGAAGGTTGAATCGAACGAAGCAACGTGTGTCTTCCACCAACGGGCAGCTTCCACTCCGGAAGCACTGTCGGGAGGCACGCCGGGCGCTTTTCCGAGAATGCTTCTGCCTCGTCCCCTCCCACTATGTCTTCGGACTGATTTCGCACTATTTCGGGCCGAGGCGCACCGGGGACAAAGATGGCTCGAAATGATTCATTTGCTCGGCCTGTCTTGTATTTACATAAATATTCAATAAAAGGAATTTGCCACCCTAACACCCGTGCCGGTGACGGTGCAGTGGGGCTTTGGAGACGATGACGGGGGAAAAGGGATAACGACTCACTGGAGTAGAGTGCCGGTACGTACGCCGGCTGAATCCGTTTTCCCGAGCGGGAACGGAGCTTAATGCATACGTTAATGGTATCGAGCGTGATGGGTCCAGAATGCACAACAAGCTGCAAAGTTGTTGGATGGGTATAAAGCGAATATTTTGTACAACATTTGATATGGTGAGTGATAGAAATTATAAGTCAAAGAAAAATAGTTGCAAATGATTCTTTAACTAAATTTTGATTTAAATCCAAAACAATAAATGAAAATAAAATTCAAAATATTAACAAAAACAACAACAAAAATGGAGGAAAACAAAACAAACCTTCTGTTAAAAGAAAACGTATTCAACGGTATCGTAAAAGCGAGAATACCATGGTCATAATATTATTCCACAAAAATATTATTAACAATCAAACAAAATGTTTGAAGAATGAAACATAAATATACAAAAAAAAAAATCATAATTACAACAAAACATAATGGGACAAATTTAATTCCATAGAGTACAAAAATACACTCATGAAACCACTATTGGATAAAAACAAACAAGAAAAAATAGATAAATAGATTGAAAAGAAGAAAATAAAATGGAGCAATTATATAGTAGCACTCAGTAGAAATAGTACAATGGTAAAGGACATCTCAACTTCTTAAGTAAAGATACAGAAGATAAATTAAATCAAGCATTCACATAAACATAAAAAGACCCAACTAAAAAAACAATTCAAAACTATTCCAGAAAACAATGAACCTCCCCCAAATTCAGCGGAAATTTGAAGCAATAACTTGCTGCCGATTAAATTTTCACCACCAATACCTTTCCACTGCGCACACTATCCAGCAACCCTGCCCACCGCACCCGCACCCCCGGAACGCACCCGAAACTTTCGGAAGCAAAGTTGTTTATGTGGATAATTTATGCGCCCAGGGAGAGCAGCCGCCATCACCGTCGGCTGCATCACGGGAGTTTGCTGCAGACCAGGGACTGTGTTGCAGAAAGAAGCCGCCCACCGTAGGCCCGCCGGGCGATACGGCGAACCGGCGAAGACGAAGAAGAAGAAGCTCCTTGAACTAACATGACGCCCAACAACGCGGATGCTTTATCGCCGCATAATGTGGGCGCCGAGCTGGATCCAGCTGGAGTGGGGCCGAAAGGAAAAACCATTTGCAGTTTCCTGCACCGAGCACGAGATAGAGCGGCCGGGATAGAGCTGACGGAAGGATAATGCACCAAGCGGTGCCGCTGTTGCTGCTCATGAATATGCTTCAGGCGCTTGAAGAGCCTTCAGCCGCCCGTCGTCGGTCGACGAGGATGTGTCGACCTTTCGTTTCGGCGCTCGGGCTCGGCGAACATCGAAGGGAAATCTTTTGTGCCGGCGCTCTCGCATTCGGCGATTGCTCGCTTTTTTCTTCTCCGTTTGTTGATGTTGCGCTTCGTTGCTGCTTGTGCCATACATATGCACGGCATGCCTACGATTGCTGAATTCATGATGCAGAAAATGATGCCACTGTGCGAGTGTCTATCGTGGCATCGAGATTCTGCGAACGGACCGGGCTGAAGAAGCGGAGTTTCCTGTCCCGGTTCCAGACAGCTGCAAGCATGTAAATGTTGCGGAAGCGCATTTTTGCTCCGCCCCTCGCCCGGCTGATGGTGAGTGAGGCCATCGCGTGCCCTTCTCATCATCCGAATCCGGTTCGGGAGGTCCTTCTCCCGCCAGCAGCACGTGTTTTCGTGAGTCAGTGCATCACCCCGGGCGGGATGGGTTTCTTTATCTACATGTCCATTCTCGGCTTCTCACTTGATTCTCAGGTTAATCTTATAGGGGGTGCTGTTACTTCCATGTTGTTTGGTATATTACTGACAAAACTATCATATGCCATGGAAATCACATTATGAAATACCAAAATATGAATACTTGTTAAGAAAACTCCGTTTTTCAAACCTCTGCCGCTTTGTATCACTTTATACTATAAATTTTGGACGAATGTTGCCATAATTTTCATATTTTATTAGTATAAGTATTCGTATATCTCTCACAGCTACTACACATTCCGCCGACAAAATGGCTAAAATTTGATAGTAAACCCTGCAACACTATTCATCTTCCACCGAATGAGAACTCCCCATAGATGAAAGGCAGATAATCTTCTCTGAGGTTGAGGTTTTTTTCTTCTTCTATTCACTCACTCTCAGTCTTTCGCTTCTGCCCGGTAGATGTTCGATATGAATATTTCATACCCATCCATCGCAAGACGGATCCCAAAACGCTTTGAATATGGGAGACGCGTTACAGAAACCCTTCTCCGTCTCACTGTGGTGGCGAGTGTTTCGTTTTCGAATCGAAAGAACTGGTGTTTTGACTTATCGGTTCTGCTTCACTACCGGCCCAGAAACAGAGCAACAACACAAAAAACACCCACTCAAATAACTCCACTGCACCAGGTCACGTAGCGTTCCACGTGCCAGCGGTACGGATGGGTGCGAACGGATACGACACGGCAGTTATGCAGTTGTACGCGCTGCCATTGAACCAGTATGCAAACATCCAGAGGTCTGCTCGGGGCTAAGACAACATCGCAACCACTCGAACACGGACAGCGCATACGGAAGCAGCAGCAGCTGCTGCTGCTGGCTGGATCAATGCTGCTCATTTTCCCGGCAGGGAAGAAATTGATAAAAAGGACCTCCCGCGGTGGCTGCGCCGAGGGGGGCCGGGTAATGGGACGGACGCAAAACGGCGCCTTAAGCGTTTGATGTTTGGGGTTGAAAGAATGTGTGCGAATGGAGCAGAACCAAGGCAAGCGATGATTCGCAAGCAGTTCTCACATCAATCCCTTACCATTGCTTCTCAGCACTGACTGTAGTGTTCGCGTTCTGCATTATTTACAGGCGTAGATGTGCCGGATTGTGATGAAGCAATAGGATGGATATAAATGACCTTTAAATCATACATTTTTGGGAGAAATATTTTGTTTACCGAGAAGTTTAAAATACTGAATTATTCCGGACTAACACCATACGTAACGTTGCATAGTTTCAGGCTGATTTCGTAAAATTGCGCGCACAAGCTTGCAATGCGCATTGATCTATTGCTTTATTATCCAGTTTTATAAATAATTTTCACTAGATAGTTTCGACATTCCTGCCGTTAGTGTGTGAATAATTCAGAAACCGTAATGTATTCGTAGGAACTTAAAATGAAATATTTTATTGGAATCAATATTTGGCTTAGTACGGTACCTGAACATATGTAGGCTAATAATTTGGCATAGTTCGATAAGGTTGCACAATTTCTGCCTCGGAACTATGCATAATGTACTTCCTTCCGGATAGGTTTGAAAGACAAAGATTAAAGAAACAAATGACTAACGATGTGCATTGCATACATTCAGGCTGAGAAAACTTTATACGTCACCAGAAGCATATGAGTAAAACGCATTATTTACGTGTTATTACACTTTTTTTGGCCAATTTCACAAGTTCTTCTCAGAAGGATTCGACATTCAAAAATGTTTTGATATTTAAAATAAATTTAGTTTTTATTTGTGTATACATCCATGTTCAAAGATTCCATTTTTATAGTTTTATCCGTAATTTTGAACATGTTTCATTAATAAAACATAAAAAACAGAGGAAAAACTCTCACAAAACATCATCCCGACCAACATATTCAAAGCTGGCTTCGGGTATGAAAAGCACATCCTCATCGATACCCCAAATAGGCCAATTACACTTGGTAGTTTTTGATGGAATCAGGCTGTCAAAAAGCTACTTTCGCCATACAAAAGTAGATTTTTGACAGCCAGATTCCATCCCAAACTACCATGTGTAATTGGGGTAAAAGGCACGCACTCGAACGCATCTGTTTCACTTACGAGCGTAAAAGATATATGCCTCTGGCGCTAACGATGTGCATTGCATACATTCAGGCTGAGAAATCTTTATACGTCACCAGAGGCATATCAGTAAAACGCATTATTTCCGTGTTATTACACTTTTTTTGGCCAGTTTTACAAGTTCTTCTCAGAAGGATTCGACATTCAAAAATGTTTTGATATTTAAAATAAATTTAGTTTTTATTTGTGTATACATTCTTTCATTTTTTTATAGTTTAATCCGTAATTTTGAACATGTTTCACTAATAAAACATAAAAAACAGAGAAAACACTCTCACAAAACACCATCCCGACCAACATATTCAAAGCTGGCTTCGGGTATGGAAAGCACATCCTCATCGATACCTCAAAGGCACGCACCCGAACGCATCTGTATCACTTACGAGCGTAAAAGATAAAGCGTACGCAATCGAGACGAATCAATACCAATCAACAAAAACCTTTAATCTGCAGCGCACCCCCAAAATCTGATCGGAAGTCTTTTTTTGTTGTTTGGGTTGCTGTGTCGTGTTCCTCCGATTTGTGTCTGAAGCGTTTTGCAAGCGCAGCAACTATCGCAAGAAGAGAGCGATTCATCGTAGCGGGCAGGCTCGAACGGAACGAGAGAAGGAAAAAAAGAAGCCCGGGACAAATCCAACGCACACGACATCGTTATACGGTTGCGTACGGCGTGAAGGGCCCAAAACCGTCCCATTGCCAGCCGCTTGCTTCCGGTCGATTTGGATGGATTACATTCGAATTAGAGCTCAACTCAAGGCGAGTGGCACCGGGCCGAGTGTTTTCTTTCCGTCGAATGTAAATCGTCCTCCGGTTGTGGAAGCTGCGAGCCGGGCTGGAAAATCAAATCAACGATAACACAGACGCCGACGCACACACACATGCACATCGTGGAAAATCATCGTGAAGTATGGTCCGTTTTTGCGCTACGAAGTGTGCTGCTTCGATCGAACTGAACGGACGGAACACAACGGAGTGATTTTCGTACTCACCCCGAGGGTGAATCGAACAGCGGGCAGGCTGCTCTAAATGAAGTTGCTCTCCGTGTCGTGTCTTCGGGAGGGGTTCTAATTGATAGTTTTGCGTCCCACACTCCCGGCGCGGTGCACTTCGTTCGTACACTTTGCCGGAGTGATTTCGATTCCGATTCCGAGAACGTCGGATTGAGCCGTACGCGTGTGGAAAGCGGAAAAGGCATACCTTCTTGAGGGCCGACGGAAAGGGTCGCCCAACCCCGAAAGGTCATCCGAAGGCAAACCGTCCGGCGGGCGAGGGCGACTGTTTGAGTTGCAATGTCCGTTTCGTGTCCTGTGGCCTGCGGTTGTTGAACTTCAATTGATGGTTGTTGATTTTCGTTCCGCCCCTTTCGCCGAGGGCAGCCTCGACAGTCGGTTCGATTGGAAATCGGTCATCGTTCATCGGTGGGTGAGCGGTTCGGGTTTGCGCTTTGCAGCCAAAACATAAATTATCCTCCGCCCGGCACACAAGGGTCCCGGCATCCCTACAAGAAAAAGGGACACCACTCGTCGACACTTTTCCCGTCGGTAAAACGACCCAATTGACCTCTCGTTTGTCGGCGGGATGCGATGGCTTCGGTGTCCGTTCTCCCTAGGCTGCGTTCCCTGTGCGGGGTGTTTTTAGCAAACGAAGACCTAGCGCAAGCCACCTTCAGTAGATAAAACTAATGACCATTCCAAGCCGACGACAGATTGAATAAACAACGGGCCACGTGGTCGTTAGGGTTAGGGAGAGAGTTTTCCCCCACCCCTGCGCGATGGGTGAAAATAAGGGGGAAAAACTGAAATTCATCCCGAAAGAAAATCAATACAACAAACTCTCGTTCGTCTGCACGCTTGGCTTGTTGGCGAGAGCTCCGGCCGCTGAAGGAGACGGAGATAATGTGATGAATTTTAATTTATTACCGCACCAAACTTTATGATGTCAGTGTGTTATGATTTTGTTTTCGGTTGTTTTTTTTTCCTCTCTTTCTCTCTCTTTCTGCCTGTTACCGCTGCTGCTTGGGTTAGAAGGGTTCATGTGTACTGCATCACCCATCAGGCAGAGGGTGTGTAATGTTCCTGGGGCCCCAGATGGGTTTAACTAAGTCACAAACTGTGTAGTAATCCGTCAAGAGGTACACGCGTTTTATGAGTTGTCATACCGTCACCGAACATGGGCGGTGTTTAATGGATGTTTGAGCAAGTTCCTAGCAGCGTCGTTAAAAACAGGGTACTAATTGTTGGCGTTGAGTGTGTGCCAGCGCTGTGTATAAGCAAGGTATGATGATTATGCGAGGTATGATTGAAAATTGTGTTGAGTTTGACCTTATGACGTTAAGGAGCATTAACTCGCTAACACTTGTATGTGTGTAAAAAAGCTATTTCACATAGAATTCGAGCACATTTGCAACAGGATGAGCAAATTAACACCGAAATTTACGTAATGTTCATTATATTAGCTAGTTTGAGCAATACACGTTGCATACATTTTGGCGTAAATGTACTTATTCAACTATTTTAACTTATTTTAATGTCTTGTTTTAAAATTTAATCAATATTGGAGTCAGTGTGAACATGAAAGAATGTTTTCAATAAACAAGCGTGAAAATATTCACCAAAATGTGTTTTGATAACACTTACAGGAGGATGATTTACTACTTTTAATGAAGGCGTCTAAATTAGATTAAGATAATTCAAATAAATATGATCATATGAAATTCGTATAATAACAAATTGTAATTGTAATTACAAAAGTAACCTTGATCAATACAAATAATCCAATTTAATTTATTCCTAAAGCTTGCTCATACTAAATTTAAAATTGAAGCATCGTTTTGCAGACATTCAGGCGTACACTTCCCTGATTTTGGCATTATACTAAAATTTCTTTCTTCTCCTTTCTCTTTCAGGTAAACAATCGGCTTAATGTTGTGTCTCCTCAAGTCCACCGGAAGGCAAGTCATACATAATGAACGTGCATTTTCTAAAGTACAACACGTGTACAGGCAACCTGATAAATGTTCGATTTAGCAAGCAAAACATATGCGACGCTATTACTATTCGCAAATTTAAGCTGTTCTGTTCACAGATTGGGAGAAAAGCAGCCCAGAAATCTGCTCAACCCCTTTCCATTTCACGAGACGACCACATTTCCTTCCCGTTGATCACTCGGAGTTACGCGAGCGTCCCCCGTAAGGCAGATAATATACAAACAGCTGAACATTGGTTGCGATAAACCTATTTTCCCTGCTGCAAGCTACCGGTACAGTCGTGCGCCAGTTTCATATTTCAACCGGGGTTCCCCTTTTTTCCACGTGTGCCGACCGTGCAAGCGCCTCCATCGAAGCGAAACCTGGCCGGGCGACAAAAACCTGGTTACCGAAAATCGATGCGACGTGTGCGGATTTTATTTGCGTTCGAGCTACACGAGCTAAGCCCACCGAAGGATCCACCGCCCACCCGAGCTGCGCGCTAACTTACTCCGCACGCTCCGAACGCTTAAGATTTATCGACACGAGCGCATTATTGATTGAAAATAATGAAATACGGGGCTGGGATAAGCCGGTACAGCGACGCCAGCGCCGCCGGTTGGAGTTGGAGAGCTGGGGCGCCGACTATGCTTCACGCCGAAAAAAAAAAAACCGCACACAATCGAGAGGAAATTCAATCGACGCCGAGGACCACCGCTCTGCACTTCGGGGGTTTTTGAAGAGTCGTTCTTCGGTACTTCGACGCTGGAAGTAGTACTCGAGCCAATGGCATCTTCACATTCGCTTCTAGTACTGTTTGTTGGTTTTAGAGCAGAGAAGCGCACGGTGGTAGTAGAGTGGAAGCAACAGAAGCTAAAAAAAAAGCGCACGCTTAAGAGAGTGAACATTTACCGGTCGGTAGTGAAATTGGAAGCTTGCTTAGGGCGGCTTCGTCGAATGCGAAAAAGAGTTTTCTGCAGATGCAGTGACATGTTTCGGTGCCTTCTCGGAAGAAACGGATATTTTGGAGGAACATGTACTTTTCGTTCGAATCAGAATCAGTTTCAAATGGGATGTTTTCTTGAGAAGAAAAACCATCGTCTAAATATAAAACAAGTTTAGAAATTTTGTTGCAAAATGTTAAAACTGTTGCAAAGTATTGAAAAAAATAAAGTATAACATCTTCTCTCGAAGAAACATTCCAGCAAACTCTTCACACTGCACATTTACCGGCCCAGATTTCCGGTCCAGGAATTTCCACTGTGCTTCGTCGTGATAGTTTCGCGCGTTATCGGCATAGTTTTGCCCCGTCGTGTCGGAATGTCAGCGAAACGTGCCCGGGAACGTGCGACGTTGGCGTTGTGTAAGAAGCAATCTGTGCAAAACGGCCAGCAAGATGTAGCGCGCCGATTGACAACAAACAAGCCACGCAGACGGGGACAAGAGAACGCGCCGGCAGGGCGAACCGGAAATCCTCCCTTGTCACTGTCACTGGATGACTGTGTGTGTGTGGGTGTTTGTGTTGCGGACAGGGCTTACACGTTATCCGAGTGATTCTCTTTTGCACGACACACGAGAAACGTCATCCGCATACGAATTCGTCGCCATTTTTTTTTCGGAACGGCCATCGACTTACGATTCGGGCTGAATCGAGCGCGAATGTCAATGAAATCGATCCGTGTGGCTCCGGTTGATTGATTTCCCCGTCGGCAAAGCGCTTCCGGGTGAAGTCTCAGCCTCCCACAAAAAAAACAGGTCTGCATTATTTACTACCGGGGACTGTCCGGTCCAGTCAGCCCTGGAGCGTCATGAATAAACATAAGGTGGAAATGAGTTGTTTTAAATTGTTAACAAAAGAGAACAACTCTTTCGGAATGAAAAAATCGGCCAGCAAAAGCGCCTTTAAGCTTCGTTTGAGCGCAGGGCGATCGCTTTAAATTGTTTCACACCGAAAGCTCCCCCCCTCTGTAAGCCGCTTAAGGATGTTTAGTCGTAAGCCAATCATCGACAAAAGGCGTTTATTCCTGCCCGATCGCCAAAGCCTGTGATTTCCTGATAGGGTTAATGGTCGCTGTCGTTTTGCCGGTGCTGCTCCCTTACCGGGCCGGTGTCCATTTGCTGTAATCCCCATCCCTTTGGTCCCCTTCTCCTTCACTCCATCACCCACACCACCGCAACAAGTTAATCCCGGCGAACCGATAAAGTGAACAACACGTTCCACCGAAAACGGGTTCAATCGCGACTCGTTGTGGGTTTTTCCTCTTCCTGATGCCACCCTTGGCGAGGAAGCAACCCTTAACCTCGCTCGTTCGGCGCTTCCGGTTGGCGACCGGAGCGGGAGGAACACTTTTTTTCGTTCGCGTTGTTGTTAGTGCCTCCCACCTCCCGCGACAAACCACAACACGGGCGAAAGATGCCGATACGCTGCCGGTGCTGGCCGTGGTGAAGTCTTTCATGCCCGGGTGTCAATGTACAACACCGGAACCGGCGGAACCGGCGAAACAGGCGGAACAGGCGGAAGCTCTCTCATTCACGGCTCAACAGGGATCAAGTTGTCTCGGGGAAGCAACAATTGTGCGCTTTCTTCCACACTTCGCCACCCACCGTTTTCGTGCGCCGCTTTTCTCGCTGGGAAATCAGAGAAAGCCCGGCCGTCAATGGTTCGCTGCGGTTGGTTTTTGTGTGTTTTCTAGTGGGTGCTTTGGGGGAAGAACGGGTGCTTGACATGATTCATGTTTTGCTTCCATTCATCGATGGGCATTGCTAAGACGATGGGGAAATGAGTGGTTTAATTAAGTTTGAGCTGCTGTTAAACGATTGTTTTGATTCTTTTCGTCGACGGGAAATGATCACAATCACCACACCACGCATCCAAAAAAAGGTTCGAAGAGCTGTGTTTTGTTCGTTGGAATGCGCAGCAAACAATCGTGTTAAAAGTTATCTACCTTTTTGCTAGTGCAAGAACACCTGTTTTATCGAATAAAATCATCCAAAAAGTACCCCAAGAAGTCAAGCTCGTTAAGGTTAAAAATATATGTTGAACATGGTTGAACGATGTCCATAGACTATTTTTATTTAAATAGTGTTTATTATTGACAAATCTTCTTCTTCCATGTCCTCTATTTCTATGTTCATATTTGTTGCAGCAACCATTTTACTCACTCTTGAACCCATTCTCTGAGGCCCCTCTCAGCAGCTTTTCTTTAGTATCTGTTATGCACATTGCATACGTTTAGGCGCGATCGATTTACGGATCGTGTTTGTAATTCCACTTTATTCTGCTGTTTTCTCTTGATTCTTGACAATTCTAAGCACCGTTTCTAGCGCTTCTACTTAAGTCCTGCCTTATTTTTCTGTCTTATTACCAGTTTTCTCGTTTTCTCTCTATTTGAATATTATCGAAACAAACAAGCCGCTTCTTTCACATTTTAAAACGCACATAATGAAATAAAATGTCACCCTTGAATCAAGTCATTGAGATCTCATACTCTTCCATGTCTTCCAAATGATGGCTTTCATTGAAAACATTACAAATCATTGTTGTATTTGTTTGTAATTCATGCAGTTTTTCTTCAAGAGTTTGTTTTTCACACAAGACAACTGAAATTTTTAACCATTCTTTCGCACTTTAACCAGCACCGGAAAACAGTCTTTCCCTACCATTTATCTCTATTACTTCGAACGAAATCCTTACAATTTACTATAAACTACGTCCAGCAGTCCCTGAAAGTCCCTGACCCACCGATGCCCGGCTCGACGTCGAAGCGGCAACCGCCCGGCAGTCGGCAGTGTGAAATCTGTCTTAATTTTGTCGACTTAACTCTTCCGCCCCCCCGGTCGCAGCTGCGACCGGGCGGGCGAAGCCAACCAAAGAATGTTCACACCGGACCGGTCGGTGAGGAAAATTCCCACCACACGCCAGCACCGGGCGCCGGGCGAGATCGATTCGGGTTCGAGTGTCGTAAGGAGAAAAACCGTCCGATTGCGCGTCATGTGGTGCTTTCAGCTCGAAGTTTATCAAACCAGCGGGAGGGTGGCCAACATCAATCCTGCCCGGTTGCGACTTCCCGCGTCCGAGGAACACGGAACATTGAGTGCCTTCGTCGTACAACGTCGTCCCCGTCGTCGTCGTCCTGGAAGAATGATGTCATTGAATAGCAACCCGGCGCTTCCCGCGTGACGCTGGGGGAAGAAGAGAACGAACGGCACGAACGAGGTGGACAAAAATTTAATAAATCATTTTGCCATCTTGGCAGAATGAAAATTCAGCATTATTAAATAACCGAACCGCGCTCCGACAACCGGGTGGGGGTGTGGGTGGCCCAGGAGGTAGCGGACGGGCTCGCATTAATCATTTGCTGAGAATTTTATTTGAATTTCCACGGGTTCGGTGGCGGCCGAAGGAGGGCGGAAATCGCTGCTGTTTTCCACCCCGAGGGACTTTTTGGGGGAATATGTTTTTTTTCTCTCTCACTCTCTCTCTCTCTCTCTCATCAAACGTATGCAAAAAAGAAAAGTGTTCCTGGTGGGTCGGCTCTCGGGTTCTTGTCTCGAGGCTTGTCTTTCATCAGCCCGACACTTCCGGGTTTCGGAACGTCTCGGGACGCTTAAAAAGGCTTATGACTCCCGCTCAACAGTCGCAGGCACAAAAGAATCTGTGCAGCGCGTTTTCGGCGTCTTCGGTGTTTCCTCCGCTTCTGGAGCCGGAGCAGCTTCATATTTTGCCTCAGTTCGAGCCGAAGGCATGCGATGAGATTTCCGGTAGAGCGCTAAGCCGCGATTCATTTCCTTCCGCGTCGCTTTCGTACCGTATTACAGTGTTCGCTTCTTGCCTGTTTGACACGAAGCGGTGCCTTTTCAACGCCAAATAGCCAACAAGCGAATAAGAAGGTGAGCGCGCTCGTGGGTAGAAAACAATTTAAAAGGCACGAAAACTAACGCCGGCATCCTGTAACGGAGTAGAGGCGGCAGCAACAAGATTATTTGTGGACAGTTTCACGGCCTAACGGGAGAGAAAAAAAAAACACAACTGTGCCGTCTCCTTTTGCAGCAGCGCGTGCCAATACGATGCATTGAATGGATTGTTCATTTTCATAAATTTTGCGGAGATATTAAGGCTTCCTCCCTAAGCCCGCTCATTTAACACCGCACGCAATGCCATCAAGAGGCTCGTTTTCGCGGATGATTTTGCGTTTCTTCTTTTTTCCCCCACTCACTCCCAGGCAGGCATGGAGGCAAAAAAAAGGCGTCTGTATCGCTCAGGGAGGCCGCGGATATGGTGCATAATTTATGCCCAATGATAAGGTGGGATCAGTGGGATTACGCCGGTGGGATTTTGCGTTTGATTATGTGTGGCAAGGTGTGCTTCGGTTGAAGCAGTTCTGAGTTTTTTGTCCCCCGGCCCGAGTTTTTCTTCCTGCCGCTGAGGGAAGGCTGGGGCCACATTATTACCCACACCGGAACTGGTGGAGATGGAGGAAATTGTTATCGAGCGACGAAATTCAAAACAAAGCCGACGGGACGAAGCAAATACTTGCGGCAAGTGCGAAAGGAGCCATCGTGGGTGGAAGGCTTCTGCCTTCGACCTGAGCAGCTGCCAACGCGACTGGATTGTTTTGTTGAGGCGGCTTAAATAATACTTAGTGGCTTTGCTAAGATCGGGCTCTCGAGTGTTTTCAGGTACGGAGATAATTAATCTATCGTGTTTTTTTAAAGAAGCATCGAAGCAGAAGAAAAAAAGACGTAAATTTGTTGGCTTCTTTCTTGAGACAGCGCGAGACAGTAATTGATGAGCTGTGAAAGAATGTCGTGGAGGATTTTGTGTGAAAATTTCTTAATTAACCTAATTTATGTTTGATTGCTAATCTAAGGAGTCTCGGCCATTTATTCACAATTTACGTTTACAGACAATGATAAGCATGTGGAAAGAATATATCCTTTGGAAACATTACTAAACACCACAAGATGATCAATAAGTAGACAGCAATACGTTAATAGTGTGTTTCTCTTGTGTAACCATTATTTATTTTAACCATATTATTTATTTATGCAATGTGCATTTCACATACACTTCATCAACGATTTTTATAAATAAAATCAACTCAGCTGGACATACTTTTTAATCATCCGTTGAAGAAAGTAAGAAAAAACGGAAACTAATTCTGCAGAAAATCTAGAAAAGTTGTAAATCATTGTATTATTGAAATTGTTTTCAAAATATTTTAATTAAATGCTAAGGAACCTGAACCGATTGCTTAAATCTTTATGACAAATATTTGCAAAACAATTGTGACCGCAGTTCGTTACAACGTTTTTCACCACAAATTACATACTTTTAGGCTGAATAAGTTATTATTCGCCAAAATGTATGCTATACAGAATCATTTGCTCTTCTTATACTACAACAACTTTACACTCTTTTCACTGTCAATATCATGTGTTTTATTCAAGCAGATATCTACAAAGAATTTGATACAATAATGTCAGTGCAGTTACATTAACACACTGTAGCCTAGCAATTGTTCCAAGAAAGCTGTCAGAAAACAGTCAGCAACGTCAGTTGCACATCAATAACTAATACAGTGCTCACGAAGTGAAATCCAATACGGAGCTTCTGCTTGCTACAAACGATCCAGAAGCCACAAAACGCTTCTGGATAATACGAACCGACAACGTCAAAACGTCCATCTTATCCTATCAATGCCAGTATGCTCGATTTTTTTTATTAATGTTTCCATTTTTTTTTGTTTCACACTTTCCCCCGGAGGATGTGCAAAACCCGCCAGCTTTTTCAAGATTTTGCACAACAAGATCCCGTACCCATCCGTTTGATTTGCGTTTTCACCAGCTAAGCACTTTCCGCGCCCGTGCCAGTTTGATTGCATTTGAATACGAAGCCTGCCGAAACCCGACGGGGACGTGGTGTCAGCCGGATGACATGCACGAGAGCGTTCAGCGTTCGCGTACATAATTTACAGCGCTCTCCGGAGTCGCCCCGCTCACTTTCGTGGAAGATTTCACCGGAATTTCGAAGCCTGCTCGAATCGAATCGATGTGTCCGTCAAAGGCACACGTCAAACAGCCCGGCGGAAATTATGATTGCATACAAACAGGGGGCGCCCGACACGAGCGCGAACGAATCCACCCAGCCTTGGAGACACAGCGGCAGATGCCACATTCGCTCGGATCACTCGAGACGTCGCTGATGGCTTTTCCGCTGATTTCCCTCGTCGAAAGCGAACTCAACAGTTGGCAAACGCCCGAACGAGCCGAGTGGGTGGAAACGTTTCAATCGCAGGCCCGCCTCAAACCACACGAGCGAGAGCCGCTTCACTCTGTTGCGCTTCGCTTCTTTATGCTGATGGAAATCGTTATCCGAAAGGATCTTGGGGCGCAGGGTGGCTTCGGGTTCGGGTGGAGCGCAGGCGGCACTTTCACTACACAGCATTCCATTCCGCAGCGAACGGACAATCGACACACTGTTGGGGCTGACTTGCCATTCACTTGCCCAACGCTCAACCGGAAGGACGGTTTTATTTGCATGCGGCTTTTTCTCGTCTTTTTTTGCGTAAGGGGCTTCAAGAATTCATGAATGCTTGATAGGCTCGAGTGAGTGTGTGCGAGTGTAGTTTTACAAGATTTCGCTTACGCGCTTAACCGGAAGGATCAGCTCGCTTTATTCTTTAAGAAACGTCTATCGGAAAAGGGAATGTGCTAGAAGCCACAACAACAACAAAAAACGAAGGGAACCTTCACTTTCACTTTCACCCCAGGACGTCCGGGCGACCCAAGTGGGGTCAGTTTGCTGGCGACCGAGATTGAATCCTTCGTTCCGGGCTTGCCACCGTATGCTCGTCAGGCTAATGCTCTGTCACAGCGGGGTAAAATATTCCGTCCCGCCCCGGAAATGCATTCATCAGCACAAAAAACAGCGCGTATGGGATGTTTTGATGGCTTAGGCGTATCATTTCCAGCCCTGATTGATAAGATTAAGGTGAAGGAGGAGGGTTAGAGCAGCAAAAAAAGAAGAATAAATAGACGAGATAGGAAATCGTGCCGATTTCGCAGGTTTATTGAGGAGTAAATTTGACTTCGCTTCAACAAAGACACTGTTTGTTGCGAAACATGTGCTGTGCGGTGATTGATCGATGAAAGGGAATATGCTGAGAATTTTTGGGTAGATTTACCGATTGAAAATTTGAAGAAAGAGTAATAATATTTTAAGTCTTATTCAAATAGTATTATCAGCGCAGTTTTTATCGCAGAAATGATATTCCAAAAATTAATTCCCTCTGTGATTGTACCCTTTTGGAACAACATAACCTCAATCTCGGGAGGATTCAAACCCGTGTTAGCACATGGTCAGTCCTCCAGACAGTACCATTTTTCAATTTTAATAATCTCTCCTACCTTTGCTGCGTCCTTTGGCGGGAACGGGAAAAAGGGTACGCTAATGACACATGACACTGGCCTTTTTTTGTGTTAAATGACATTAAGTGGTAGGTAGGTACTTACAAACCACCACGCGACAGTCACACGCCAGTCCTAAATCACAGACGTTTTTTTTTTTTGTATATTTGTCTCACCATCCCTTTCTCCTGCGGATGCAAAAGTGCCGCGATATTAATAACCTCCAACGGTTCACCGCAAATGACGATGATAGCGGTCGCCACCAACACTTCCTGGCGTGCTGGTGAATGTGTGTTTATTTTCCTTTCGTACAAACGCACACCTTCAAACAAAATGCGAGCAAAACCTGCCCGTGTCCAAGCGTTGACTTCGATGGCGCACAATAATTTATCGTCATGCTTCTCGGTTTTTTCTTTCTTTCCTGCGCCTGTTTACATTCATACACACCGGCTTGGTGCGTCATGTGGAGCTGGATCCTTCACATGGTTGGTTAAGTTTTGGGTCGAGACAGCCAGAACCTCCGGTCAGCCGACAAACGGAGTACATACATCAACGCGACACCTCCCGTGGTAAATCATTCCCGCAGCACGTGCGAAAGAGACTGGGTGGAAAATGTTGAAATGTTGTTTTTTTTAGAGCAAAGATTTGTGAAAGAGATTTCAGGAGCGATTTGGAATCTGCTTCATCATTGGGTCAAACTGTTGCATTCGTTTCATCGGTGTGTACTTTGTTGAAATGATAATAGAAAGGTCAGTTGGTTCGAACGAATGCAAGCTTGTTGGCCATTAGGATAAAGAATTTAAAAAGAGTTGATACGTTGTTCATTAATAAGGATTAAGAGGATTAGCTTATTATCATCAATGTTTGGCGTGTTTAAGTCGGAAAGCTTAATCATGTTTGGGAAATACCAAAAGATACGTTTGTCGTACAGATTGCATACTTTTGGGCTGATATTGCAATTGTGCCCCTAAAAGGATGCTATACGCATTGCACGAACGCTCCATGAATGTTGTATCAATGTTTTTTTCGTCGTTTAATCCATAAACGTTCTAATTTTAGGTTGTATTTGAATGCAACGTGCTTTTCGAGCACATGCTTGCGCCTAAAGATATGCAACTGCGTACAGCATAACACTCCAATTGGGGTTACATCCGGAACATAAGTTTAACCTTTTTGAACCAGTAGTGATCGAATATTACGATTAATGGGTGTTAAATATCAATTTGAAAATATGAATATGAATATGAACAAAAGTCAATCTAAGTTATATTGAAAAATCTCTGCTTATTTCAAAATCTTCAAAACCCGTGCAAACGCTTTAATATTCACCGAGAAAATCTCCACCTGTATTGCACGTGCCATTCCGGAAGTGGCTGTCGCTGGAAATGATTTGTAAACCCCACGGGATCGATCAAAGCGTGGAAAAAAGCACTATCATACTCACACACACACCGCACAATGTGACCAGCCACAAGAAGCAGCACATTTCTAACGCACACCCGTACACAGCCCTAAGCCGTGCGGTAAAAACGGAATGTGAGAGCGAACGCGGCAAAACAACAAACAAAAAACTTATGCAAAAGGAAAGTTCCGACCACGATGCGAGCGGCCGTGGTGTGAAACATCCGGCCGTCGTCGTAAAACGATACGATGTAACCGTTATGGAATGTCTTCCTCGTTACAGCGAGGGATCCACAGGACGGGCGCGGTTGACAAACGCTCCTGCCCACGGGAAACCCGCACTCATCTCTTTCCAATTCATTCGTCAGCTTTTGCGGCACAAATTAGTCACGAAGCGTGCAGGCCACGTCAGCGCCACGCCGACACAGGCGGCCGTTCGCACACCTGTAGCGGACCAGCGTGTGAAAAATGTGGAAAACTCGTCCGTACCGCTCCGGCTGTGTGCTGAAGGGACCGTTCCCACAGGACACTCCGCTGGTGCTGTTGGTGGCGTTTTGTGGCGACGCGTACCCGGTGACAGGGGGGGATGAGCTGTCGACGACGATGCTCGGTCGCTGTAATGCGAGCCAACCCGAGAGCCGAAACGTGCCGGCAACCGGGGACTGGCTCGACGAGATGGTAATGAAAGATGATTACGCCCGGAGCTGTCCGGAGGCGGACGGCCAGTTGATGTCGGTGTTGTTTTGATGTTGTTGTGATAATTATAGCTTTCCAGCTGTAAATGAGTGCAATCAACGCGACAGCGCACCCCCCCGGGGGAAAGGGAACGGTGAGTGGGTGGTTGGGTGGGCGGGTTTTTTCGATTTTCTCGCCCACTCACGGGTGTCTCCCAAACACGGTCTTCGGACACACCGGATACAACACCGGCGACAGCTTACGAGAGGAGAGCAAAAGCACACCAGTAGTGGTGAGATTAAAGCTACAGCCTGCTCGCTTGGGGACAAACGCACACATGCATAGTTTTTTGTTCTGTTCGGCCTATGCCAACGTGGGAGGAAGGAATCAGAGCATGTCTGCGACACAGACGGATAAGAAGCCGTAGCCGTGGCTCATGCATGATTAAAATTTTTAATTACCCGTTCCGCTTTCCATCGGGCTGGTCCATCGGAAGGGTTGGCCGCCCAGTTGCGTCGCGTGAAGTAACGCTAAAGACATGTTTTCATTACGTGCCTATGCACTTAACGTTCACAGTCGGGAAGAGGATGGATAAATTGGGATTTTATTTTCAGTATTGTGTAGGACATTCGATTAACGATTCCCACATCAATGTTTTATGTAAATTAAGTAACGGACTGTTACCAGCAGTAAAGGGGTGGAATCATTTTTAAGGATGTTTAGGAACGGTCTTTATTTTCATCTTCTGGATAGTAGAAAAGAAATAACGAAAATGTTTCATTTCCAATAAAAAAGAGCAAATAGCAATAACAAAAAAATATGACAGGAAAGCTTATGATTAATGAAATAAACACATTGACAGAAATTAATACACTAACAAGATTCCAGTTGAGAGAGCGTTTGATTTCAATCTGTTTTCAATCTGTTTGAATTAATTTTCTGTTTGGGCAAAGTTTTTTCAGGAATTAAGCAAAGATAATTCAACTATAATACTTCTTTTTTAGTAAGTTTTTCCCGTATGCTTAACTTTAAGGGCACAATATCTTAAGGATTCAGCCAGAAAGTATTCATTTGGCATGACAACCAATTTCAAAAATATCCCGGAAAAAAATAAATATTAAAATAGCACACCAAATCAAAATATTCCGAAGTAATGTAACACGCACAACACTTACTCTTAATTTATGATTGTTAACGCTCTATTTGTCGGTTTAGTAATTGAAAAATTTACACAATTCACAGGAAAACTGATTTGAAATATAAATAAAAAGCGTTATGAGAGCGTTTATGTAGTGTCAAATACATAATTTTAGGCGTGCATTAGCTGAATTCGCCTAAATGTATGCAATTTGTAGAACAATTAGTTTATTTGCGCATTGAATGGTCTCTATGAAGATAATACTCTGGGAAATTAGTTGTTAATGATTGGTATTACATTTTACTTGTATTATTTTATTATTGAATCGACAATAAAAGCTTCAAAAATATATTTATTTCCAATCTATGTCTCGACTGTTGGTGACGGCATTTCCGATGCCCCTGACTTCTCCGTGTTGCCGTCCTGCCAACAACAAGCTTTACATAGTTCCATTGATTCTAATAGCGTCGTACATAAATCATCGCCTAAACCAATTCACACCGTAAGCAACCGCACGCCCATTAGTGTTCGAGCGGCCGCGGCGCTCGCTGAAACAATTTCCTCCAGAGGCCGGCAAAACTTACGAAAAACTCTACCATTTCCGGGCGCCACCGACCGGCCGCGGACCGGAAGCGAAGCCGACAGCTCGACCGTCCGTCTTTCGTTGGAACGTATTACTTTAATGTGCGCCATCGATTAGCAGCTACTCGGACCGGGCGGCCCGAAGCAAATGAAAGAAAATTACCGAGGAAACCGGGCGCTAGGCCCCGTTCCGAGTCTGGGCCGTGAGTGAGTGACATTTTCCCAATTTCCTCCCATGCGCACTTCCTCATTCGGGGCGCGCGCGGTGCCTACGAATAATCGATCGGCTCGATCTTGTTCGTTGTTGTGTCTGTGTCCGTGCCGATTAGTAAATGTACCATAATCAACCGTTCACTTTAGATTAACAAATAGATTAAATCTAGGCGCTGCCGGTGGAGCCATGCGTATGCAGATCTCGAATTCCGGCGCGCTAAAACACTCGAAAGCTGCACGAAACCGACCGGGCAGGTAAAATTATGCACCACCCAGGGCACCGCGTGGGGCAGCCCGTGCGAGTGGCTCAGCATAATTAGCACGAAAATAAACAGTCCCATTCATTTATTCAGCACATTTATTTATTTATTTATTATTTTTTTCATTTGCCCGCAGCTGAAGCCCCTGAGCGGGTGGGGGCTGACCTTTCCGCGAACCGCACGTTTCCGTTTCGGGTGCGCTTTTCCTTTTTCCGCTCGCTTTCACTCACTCTCTCGCTCGCTCCCTTATCGGTGGCGAACGGAAGCGGTGCTCACATCGGGAGGGCATATTCAAGGTAACACATTCCCCGGGATGAAAGGACAGGATGTCATGTTGCCGGGTGGATGTTTTTTGCTTTCGTTTTCTCTTCTCGCTCTTGCCGACAGAACCGCTTGTTTGTTCTGTCGATTTGCTGATTTCATTTCTTATTCATTCGGCTAATCTATGCTGAAAATCGGTAAATTAGAATGAGCAGCTGGCTTGCCGAGTGGGGGCGAGTCGGCCCCTGGCGGACGCTCGGGCGTAGGAACGGACGCCGGCTGTGCATGTTTATGCGACGATCGGTTTGCATGAGAATTTAACCTAGTTGTCGATCCCGGTGGCAGTTGTTGATGAAAATGGCAAATAAATGCTGCAGTCTGCAGCGGCATGAACCAGTGCGTCCAGAGCACGGACAATATTTGTGCCGGTTTTGTTTTGAGTGGGAAAATTATTTAATTCGATGTTTAATCATTCCGGTAGAATAAAAATTGAGGCCGGAAAATATTATTCGATCAGTGGTGTTTTGCTAGGTATTTGCATTTTTTAAACTAATTGTAACATTTTTATATACTATAATTTTCAAAGTTTAATACGTCAGATATATTTCATAACTAACACAATTTAGTGCATGTTTAATTCACCCTTCAACTGGAAAGCTTTATCAAGAAAAGGTGATAAAACCGAAAAATACGCGTGTTTCACTCAAATTGCATACTTTAAGGCGCATTTCCTATTCTGGCATTTATTGTGTGACGCGTTGGTTATTTTATCTGCGTTTTTGTTAATTATGCATTATAAATTATAAATGAGAAAGCTACAGTTTCCTTTCTTATAACAGTTCAATGTCTTGTTTTTCGAAGCATTATCTACTTATTTTAAATTAATCATTTTGAATTAATCTCAAACCTACTGTTTGTTATAGCGTGGATCAGAACTATAATTAGCTTTTTTATTTAAAAAAACATATTTACGATGTGAAATACTAGTTTTTCAATATCCACACAACAATTGGAGTCCGATTATGCCATCTAAAAGATTTTTTTATGAAATACACTAAAATTTTTAGAACCAATAGAAAATACTTTAACCATTGTTTATGCACTGTGTCAACCCCTGTCACTATCGGGCTCCCGGCAAAAGTTTGATTTGCAAACTCATCGGCATCGCGCTCTGTTTCCACTCAGCCCCATTGTTGCTTTTTATCCAATCATCGCGTTCGCTTCGTCAGCGAAAGCGTGCGATCTGAGATTAGCATCGGGATTTAGCTTGTTAATCTCATTAGCACATCAATGAGCCGGTTGATGATGCGTCGGGCGTGGGGAGGTGAACCGAACCGGTTCATTTGTTAATCGAAATAGCCCCGTGAGTTATCGAGTCCTGATCGAGTCCCGGCATCCTGCGGCACCGTTCCCGAAACGGCTCCAAATTAAGTTGCAGCGTAGTGTGCATTTCGCAGTGCGCAACAATGCACACATTCCACGGTTACTTCGGATGTGACGGTGCAGTGGGTGGCGCTGGGTGGCAACCAAATTGAATGCAGTTGTTCTTCTGTTCGGCATCGGCACACATTTCTAGCACAGCCGGCGGCCATCCCGTTCGATCCCACCGGTCATCCGGTATGCATGGGTTGGGTTGAGTGCATGCGCCGAAAACAAGTGCATCCGAACGCCACCCCGGCCAGGTGGGGGGCGAAAAAATTAGCATAGAAATCATTTTATTACCGGGTGAAATTGAACAGAAACACGAGTTCACTTCTCTCACTCTCCCTCTCTCTCTCTTTGTGTAAATGGATGTTCGTTTTTTTCCTAACACCGAGCCCAGCTTCATACCGTCCCTGGGACTGGGAGTGGGAAATCGAAGTGGGAAAATTGTGTTGTTGCAAAATTGCTGCGCGCCCGTCGAGGAAAGTCCCCAGAGGGAAGGAAAGCTACAGAGTGTACCTGTACGGTATGAATCCGCTGTTCAAACTGATCGGTATTGACTTTTTCAGCTTCGATCTCGATGGGAAACAGCTATTCCAGGCCGGATTTGAGGTTGTGTGTTCCATTTGCTGCTACTATGTAAGCTTAAACATTAAACCAGGGTTAGCAATTTAAATTTGCAAAAGTCTCCTATCAGACTATGTAGTGTTGACACGCAATCGTGATAGTTTACTTTTACTTCTATTTGATTTGCGTTACGTTTTTAAGAATACGCAGCTCAAATGGCATCTGTACAATTTTATTTAGTTTTATCTTATACTTCAATTTGAAATATTATACTCAAATTTATTGTTAATTTTGTAGTGTACATTGAATAGTTTAGCTAAAAGTTGCATAAAGTTCTTTAGCTTAACCTGACGGCTATTTAAAGGCATCTTTGCGCCTGAAAGTATGCAATCCGCTTGAAACTGCTCTACTGTGTTTTGTGAATGTTTAGATAATTTACATTTTCATGTAATTATTGGATAATTCATCACAATTTCATTACCGAAACGCTTCAGATGAAAACCAAAAGTCTGTTCAATATCTCTGAGATAAAAAACACACTTTTTTGCAGCACAAAATCCAATCTGTCACAGTATGACACGCATTTGGCCGCCATCAGATGGATTACATGCCACCATTACGCTTTCAGACGTGTGCGATCGAATGACACACCGTCAGGTTGCGTTCACAGGCTATCGTTGCTGATAGAATCAATTTTGTGTTACACCTTTACAGCCAACCCAATTCATTTCGTGTCATACCAGCTATCCTCAATCACGTAATGAAAAAAGCTGATGGTAAAGAAGCTAGATAAAATAAGAATATCATCACAACACCTAGCTACCAACTAGCTCACCGATTTGGGTTGCCTGCTGGAGTTTACTTACAGCGCGATGGAAGGACGACAGCGAATTTTAGCCTCCCCAAGGGTGGGTTGCTGCCATCGAGACGATCGTTGCGGCAAACCTGTACCAACCACCTAAGTGACCTCATTATCCGTCCATTCGGGCTGCATCTAGAGTGCTCCGAGAACCAGCGGGAAACTATCTTCTAATTGCAATGAAAGAAGAGATTTTGAACCGTGTTGCAGGAGCCACCGAGCAAGAACAGCAAGATGGTGCTGCTGCTGCTGCTGCTGCTGCTGCGGTGAGCTTATACTTGTGTTGTACACAAAAGATTACAGCATTAATGAGCAGCAGTTCGCGTGCTCTTGCACTTTTCAGAAGCTTTTTGAATTGATAGCAAACACTAAACGAATGTTTTTTCGAGGAACTGCATGTTTTGAAATTAAACTGAAAATATTATTAAATATTTAACATTTCTTTTGCGTATAATCAAACCAGTAATCGCTCTAACAAATAAAAAACACACGCTACGGGGGAAAAACAAATTCCAAAATCAGCATGGCTCATTAGGTTTTGTCTGTTTCCCACCAGCCCGGCGCTTCTCGTCGTCTTCTCATTATTGCAAAATGCAAATGGCCGCCAGCATGTTTTACCATTAAGTAATTAGTGTTCGATGCCGGGCGCGCAATAAACACTTGCTCGACTGTGAAATGAAATCCCCTCTCCGCGGCTGGAAGGGACCGAACCGAGAGGGATTTAAGCTTTTTCTTGCCACAGTACTTGAAGCATTTCTTTTTTCTGCGTTTTCATTTCCCTTGGCTAGATTTCTTTGCAGCTGCCAGCAATCAGTGCGGGAAAGAAATGATATGAAGAAACGATAAAAACAAACCGCGAACGAACGCATCGGATCGCGAACGCGAAACGGGAAGACTTGCAGCACAAAGATCCTCCCGGAGCGCATCGTTCCGGTGGTGGTCACTTTTTCTTAACCATCCGGAACGAATCCTGTTGGAAAAGCTTTTCTTTGCTCTCTGCCATTCGCGAGCACCTCGAGCATAAGTGTCCTAGGGGATGGGAATTATTACGGTTGAAGCAGCGGCTCGAGTTGAATGGTTGAGCCGGACAAAGAAAGCGCAGTTTAAAGGGACCATTCAAGAGTGCTTCAAAATTCACCCATTACGACAATGAAACGCTAATTAAGTGCTCGACAACGACAACACCATGGACCGAATAAAAAGGCGCCATATTTCGCCCCGGGGCAATAGATCTTCGTCCGAAGCTGCTCGCAGATATAAACCCGTCGCCGGGGCCGTCGTTGCCATCGTGTCGATTCGTTTTGATGTCACTTTAATTTAACTTTCCGTCGACCAACCCGCTAATTTGCAGTTGCACACCTACCACTGCGTTCCACCGCTTCAGAGGCCGCACCATGCATCGGGCAGAGTTACATTCTTGTGACGACTGGGTGGAAAAGTTTGTCGCGCGTTCGCGCAAGCGACGGTGTTATCGTACCATTCGTTTGCCCATTTCTACCCGGCGGTGATGATGGAATCGTGCTGCTGCTCCTTTTGTCGCGTCGCGCAGAAACGGCGCTTCTTTCTCGCTTCTTTTTGCTCACTTGCTCAATTCTTTTTGCCAAGTTTCGGCGTTGTAAGCAAGCACTACTTTCACCATTACCCGGCTCGTGTGAGTCAGTCCGGAAAATGAGCCATTTCAAAATAATGTCTTTCGTTTTGCCAGTGGCCCAGCCAACCTTTTCGTGTCTTTTTTGTGCGTTCGGTTTCGGAGATGGTAGAAGTTGAGCGAACTAAAGTTTCGCATCGATGTTGTTTTAGCAGGGCACTTGTTTGAAGCGTTTTCATAGCGTGTTTTATTTTGTCACATTTTTAGTGCATTGTTCACAAGTTCGCATCGCCACTCGTGCTTGTGGACAGGTGGAGAACAATTGACAAACTGACGAGAGAAGAAAACAGTGATGTAAAATTGTTTAAATGTAACGAAATATGCTATACTACTATGCGTGGCTTGGCGCCTAAATGTATGCAAATTTGGAATTTTATTATAAACCAATACGAAATGTGACGCCTAAAAGTATGCTTTCGTGTGTTGTTTATAAACTTTCGAGCTTCATATCATCTTGTCAGTCGTCATGAAAAATCTATTTAAAAAACATATTGAAACTCCTATCAGCATTTTTGCAAATAGTTAACTAGTTTATTAATTTACTACAGTTAGTAACAAAAAAGTTGATGATTATTATATTTTCTTATACAGTAGCTAATAACGAATCTGTAATTAACCAAATACAATTTCTTGGCTTCCGTAAGATCCCAAGAGAAATCAGAAATCGTCTTTTGAAAAAAGGTCCTCGATCCACATAAAGAAAAAAACGCTATCGCTGCCTTAATTTCTCCAACCGACCCATCCCACCCGTCTAAGCTCGTCCATTAATTAGTCCAAAAACTAAATTATCTCATCACCTTCTGTCGCGGGCGCGCACCGTCAGCTAAACTGCAACCTTCCGACCTGCGGAGTGCCTCCCGGGAAAAATTGAGCTGTATTGTTTTCGCATTTTAAGTACGGGCGGGGCGTTTTCCGTGCCTTTCCCTATCTCCCAAGACAGGGCGGCCGTACGCCGGACGGTGAAAAAGTTTCCAACCCCAGGCTGTAACAGTAGCCGCCTGCCGGCTTGGGGGTAGGGCCCACCCAGCAGATGCAGATGAGCCGGACATAAGTTTCGCCGGCTGGAAGAGCCACTAATTAATCACATTACCGAGAAGTGCGGTTACGAAGTATGAAGTTACGACGCTCGGTACGGTCGGTATCGCAGTGCCGCCGGATGGTTGAGCCGGACATGATGTTATGGCATTTGGACTTTTTGTGGTCTGCCGTTTTGTGAAGGAAGAAAATTTAATTAAGGATATTATATTGGTCCTCCTCTATGTGCCAGTTCCATTATCGAGCGTAGTATTAAGCACTTTTGTTTTCGTTGCTAGAAGAAAAAGCTTACTTTATAGTGCAGCATAGAGTATATTACGTAAAACTCTTTAACAGAAACACCTCTTGGGTAAACATGGTCACATTGCAAACATTCCCCCCTCATCGGGAGCCCCAGACGCCCAGACAGGTCGTCAACAGCCCCTCTCGTGCAGCTGCTCCGTCCAGGCAGGCGAAAACAACAAGTTGACGAAAGTTTCCGAACTCTCCGTGGTGTCCACTGTCAGTGGTCCTGGGTCTTTACAAGGGTTGAGCGTAATTTGATTTATGAGATAAATAATAAATGCATTAGCCTCTGGTAAGGCTTCGGCACGCTGCGGAGAGTGTTTCATCTGCCGCAAGCTCCCAGAGGGCCCTCCGGGAGGGATCACTTGAAGGTGGCTTTTTTACTGTTGCAGTTGTAACATGATACTTTCGTGTTAATCTACTACGTGCTTGTCACACTCGTCCACAGTCATAATTAATTAGCGTAAAGTGCGATGGGAGCAAATTGACACAACAGGCAAGTGTGGAGAAAATCGATGCAGACCACTTTAAGACGTTGCTTGAACCAACGCATTTATGAAGAATTTCTCGAGAAAGGTTTTCTGCTGGTGGACCCCAATTGCGCCGAAATGTATGCAATGCTCATTTCACATGCCTGCTCAACGTCTCTATTCCACACATCTCGTTAAGCTCAGCTCACCCCGATTATCTGAGTCACACCCTCACGCAATCTTGATCTTCCACTAACAAATTCATAAGGCCTGCCTTCTGCTTTAATCGCACCCGGAACAACTCCACGAAACACCCGCTACCGTCCAAAAAGCGACTCCAAACCCTGGCCCTTGCTGGATTGCATATTTGAATTACCGGCTACCTGTTTACCTTTCTCACTTGAGTTAATCTGTTAAACAACCCCAAGCAGCTCGTTTGTGAGGCAGCATTTTGTTTTCGCACACACACACACACATACAATTCTTTGAGACGCGGCGGTTGGGACGGTTCTTGGTAAACGAATGTCAGCTCCTAAAGGACCACTTCCTGTCGGCACTCGGGCGGTTGAGTGTTGTTTGGATAAATAATGCTACGCGACCCATGAAGTGGCGACATGTGCGTTCCAGGAGGTTAAGGACGACGGTGTGGGTCGTCGTTTGTGGCGTTCCGAAATGGTTTATTTGCGCTTTCTTTGGGCGCGTTCCGTGGTTGTGTTTGGCTTTCATTTCCTTACGAATATAATAGCGCGGTACGACAACAGAGGGAGTGGTGGAATCGGTTTGCACAAAACAGGTAACATTTATGGCTTATTGTTGGTATGTGGAATCTTGTTGGCGGAAAAGCTGTACTTAGATTAAACAAACCATTATTGATGCCTTGACGCATTCAACGTTTAGACTGGTTTTGGAATGATGTGTTGGGGCTGATGCTCCAAATCATTATCCAACATAAACCATTATTCCACATACTCGATGCGTATTTTGATCAACCTTATTATTCAAACTTAAACAAAATTATATCTAAATTTAATTAATTCTTTTCAGGAAAAATCTCCTCCACGATTTCCAATCGTTAAAATTGAAAAAGATTCCCACTTCAAATATTCGAGCTATCCCGTCGCATAAAGGCCATCTCGAGTAGTTCACCGTTGCCATTCATCCCGTCGCTCCGGTCATAAATGAATAGCTATATTTGCAAACCAACCACCACAATTTCACAGTTCCTACCCGGGTGAAAGTTCCTATACCCGCGGAGTGAAACTAACGATTTCCGAAAACCGAAACGCCCAGCCAAAGCGAATCGATCCTTAATCAACCGAAATTCCACCACAAAAGGATCGACCCACCACCATCTCGCTCGCCACCGGTGAACTCCATCCTCGTGCAGACCCACACTCGCACAACCGAGCGAAGTAACGTAATTGTGGTTTGCTGGCTACCGGCTGCAACTGATAGTGCAGTGTGAATCGAGCCTCACCGAGGAAACGGTGGCTGTTAAATTTGAGGTTTATTACTAGATAAACTCGACTTACAAACTATGGCCACCCAAGCAACCGACGCCCGCGAGGGAAGGTATGCTTGGGTGGGACTTAAACTATACTTATTAACTATTTCACTTGAACCGTTGTCCATCAACCCTCTTTTTTTTGACATGATTTTCCTTCACCTATTGAGGCTCTCTCGCTTTCTTAAAACTGCCCCCTACCGACCGGAGGTCGCCTCCTCCGTC
>KB673201.1:6340529-6700277 GCA_000349145.1 Anopheles dirus | reverse complement strand
CGTCCCTCACTCGATGTTGGCTGAACGTCATTATCCAGCCCTTTCATCGACATGTTGCCGCTAGTGTCCTGCAGATGGCGTTGGTTGCTGTCCTCGCTGAACCAGTTGCATCACCATGTGTCTTGTGCCGTGTGACGCTATGACAGCTGTCAAGCCGACCACGCATACCAAATAACCAACGCCGTGGTTTTTCGCGCCCGAATCACACACCAACACAAACAAGTTCCTCTCTTCCACCTCTCACAGACAGCACACCGCACGAATTTCACGCTAATTCACGACACGTAACGCAAAGCCAGAAAGAAAGAGCACTGTTCTCTGGAGCGCCAGTGCTCCGCACACCACTCCCTCGCGCCGTCTCAATCTTTCACACCGAATCGTCCCTTCCTCCGCAGGAGCTCCGATGCACGCGTCCGCTCGCTTCAGTTGCTCGATTCAGTCTGAGGAAACGGTGGCAGCTTTGCACTTGCTGTAATCCAGTCCATTCCCGTCACGGGACCCACCGTTTTGACAGTGTGGTGTGCGTTCGGTGTTGGGTGATGGCGCATATGACGGCCGAGGATGCTGCTTCACTTCTTCACAAAATTATTCGTATGAACACGAGCATCATCACTTGAAACCGATGAATGGTGGTACAGAACGGGCACGTGTGTTTACTTTTCCGGTGAACCGTATTGAAAGAGACTCCGTCCGTTCAATTCGAACACTTCCAACCAATTTGCACTTGACACCAACCGACCGATGCGTCCGTTTTTCCGGTCGTTTCGTCCGTACGAATCCTTGACGAGGCTTTCCGTTAGTTAGCGATCGCCGCAGATGACGAGGAAGACGGCGCTGTCCGTCAGTGAACTTGATATGAAAATATGCGCACCATTCATCGTGTTTGTAGTCCGTGAGATCAACTTCTTCCTCTGCAGCTCTTTAAAACACTCATAAAGATGCCATTCCGAGCTTTTTTATATGGTAGTCTATTCATTTGTTATAGACTGAAATTAAAATCATATATATTTTCTAATTGTATTCAATAAAAAATGTAGTTAGAAGGTTGATACGTGAATAAGTGTGAAACTTAAATCAACACGGCATCGAAATCGCCTGTCCTTTCAAACAAACATCTTTTTAACTGCTTGCAAGTAAAATTTCTATTATTTAATTTGCTATATATGATGATTATGTGATTGATATACTAACGCCTAAAAGTATGCAATATGAATAATTTTCATTTCCCATCGTAATTTGGTGAAGAAACATTGAAGAAATACATAATATGGTTATCATCCTAAAAGAATGCAATCTGCAACACGGACACTTTAGAGCTTACAATAAATTGTTGATTCAAACTCCTCGAACATGTTCCGTTTCGAGTGCATTATTAACAACGAAAATGACTTCTACCAAAAAAGCGGTACGATATCAGTGTCAGTTATTTGATTACCGTTTTCTTCCGAAACTAGGACTGAAGAGAATTCCTCACTCCAAGTGAGCGTCCATCTGTCATCAGCCCTTTATGCAACGAGAGCACGTTTCCCGTGCAGTTATCGTTTATTAACAGCCCTGCTCCCATTCCCCACCATCATTATGAATACATTTATGCAAAAATTCTTATCCTTTATTCATATCGCATAGTGCCTGCGCTCGGAACTAACTTACACCCACCGTTTTTATGGCTCCCACTAGAACCGTTTCGATGGCCTTCAATTATCGTTAAATCATGTCATCTCCATCCTCGCCGAGGGGCTATAATAAGCACGCCCTCAACGCAGCCCGGCTGCCGGAGGGAGAAATCTGAGAAGCTTTCTTCCAGCGGATTCCAGAAACCGCCCAGGTGGCAGGCTAGAAGATACGGCGCAAGAAATAGCAAACCAACGCCACGCCATCAACATTCCACCGGCCACCGGGTTCAGTACCGGGTCGCGAACGCTCGTCCACATTCCGTGCTCGCTGTTAATCTTCCCGAACGCGAGAATTCTTGACCCCACTTGACTACCGCTCTCGATTTTATGACCACTCGGCGCTTCATCTCCATAAAAATGCGACGATTTTGGGTGGTCGCGACGCGCGGCGGGACCAAATAAAGCCACCCATTTATTTTCGCATAAATCATACACACCGCCGACAATAAACACGAATTGGGGCGGGCCCGAAGCAGAGGCTGATTTGCTTGATCAGTGGACGAAGGGCTCGCATCGGCGGGCTCGTATCTTATCTAGCTTAAGTCCGGGCTCGTTCCGTGCCGGCGGTGGCAGCTTCATCGCAACCCGATCTTTATTTGTATCGCTGCGGCGGGAGGTCGCTTCTTTATGCTTGTTTGGCGTTTTATAACAATGCCATCAATAAATATGTCGTTATGTCGTTAGGTTATCCGTTTTTTGTTTCGCCCTCCCGCTCCGAGGGGGAAATATTTTCACTCCAGCACCAGCGCGGTTTGGTGGAAAATAAATCGGAAAGAATTGCGATGGGCCTTTCACGGTCAACTAACCCGCTTTTTCCACTTGTTGACTGCCAACGGGGGCGTCCAAAAAGAAGCAGGGTTTGCCGTGGTTATCTTATCGCTTTCACTTGTATTTAATTGTGTTTCAAAGATTATGTTTTCCTATTGGTAATTTTACGCCTAAATGTATGCAATATAAAAATGTTTATTTTTATACATTGCATACCCTTAGGCGCACATTCACCCACGACCCAGAGCTAAGAAAGAGGGCAGAAATAAAGTTTAACCTTCAAACAAGAGTTCACAATGCGTAAACCTTCCAGTAAACCCTGCTCGAATCACTTTCGGAGTAATCGATTTCGCTTTCCGGTCACATTTCGGGCGTATTAATGCAGCAGCGTCGATGCGACGAAAAGTACTACCGACGTCGTGCGATGTCGAATCGACCTTGGGTGCAATTTGTGTCAATTCGTGAACCACCGGCCACGGCCACTTCCAGTCCACTTTTAACCAGCCACTGACGTTGATGATCGGCATTATTTATTCATACGCCTTTTACGATTCGCCCGCGTCTTGTGCCGTGCCCGCGGGTGGGCGAGGCGATTGTCTTCGCCGTCCAAAATTCCCGGTGTTGATATTATTTTGCGCTCGAAAACACTCGGATTTAGTTTCCCCCCCGGGCCGCTCTCACTCACCCACGGCACGGTCGTTCTGTCGTCATAATTTTCCGCCCCTCCCGCACACCCGAAGCGCAGCCGTTTCGAACGCCCATTTTCCGCCCCATCGGTCCCGTCCTGGCGAACGTGGCTCGTAAATTTATCATCGTAAACGTTATTATGTTAGTATGTCAATAGTCAATAAAATACGGCACCGGATTTGGATACATTCGATCGGAAGGATTACCGGCATGCCGGGCGAACGTGCCCGGGTGACCTCCGCGCCACCGAAGAAACACGGCCGACCGTGAGTTACGGCAAACAAAATGCACCCCGCACCTGTGCGGGCGCCGAAGCGTTTCGGCCTCCGGCCCCCCGAGACACATCGACACCGTGTTCCGCCGGCGCATTGAAACGTACGGTAAAAGTGCACTAAAGCCACCCGCACTCGACATTGTTACCGACTCCCTACGGGCAGCATACGACTCCGTCGGGGGCAACTCCCGGCCCGCTCGAAAACTAGTCGAAAAGGACATGCTGCATCTGACACGCGCGGCTCTGTGTGAGTGGCTGTGTGTATGCGGCAAATTTGGTCAAATTTTCTAGCCCAACGTCATCGCCCAAAGGCGCCAGCTCGTGCTCGTGGGTCCGTTATTGAGTTGTGCCGTGGTCTCGTCAGCGTTCCCGGCCGAAGCTGTCTGTCTGTGTGTGCTCACTCGTTATGCAAATCGGTACCAACTTCAAATTGCAGCGGTGACACTGATCACCCCCAATTGAGAGGGATCCCTGATTCGTGGTCCGCGTGGTAGCGGGCGGTTTCGGTGGTCGGGCGTGGAACAAAACGGTTCGGAACGCTCGTCGCTCGGTTGGTGGTTTCGATGGGTCCGCCCGCCAGGAGGGCTGCGAGTGATAGATACGGCTGGAAAATTATACTACACAACTGCAGGAACTAGACCCTCTGCGAAAGCGGTGGTTGTTTGTCGGTCGATTGATGCACATTGGTTATAGGGGCTCTATGGGAAGACCAAAACTAATAGAATAAAGGAAAAAAGAATCAAAATAATTGTTTAGCCACGTAGCACAGATCGGTTAATGGAGAAAACATACTTAGGATAAGCACACAAATTGATTAAATTATTTAAAAACTCAACTGTTGATTAAATCTACAATAATTTACTAATTTATGTCTTTGTTCAAATGACACCGCTCAGGTTCACAATTTTTATTTTCTACAGTTTTTCGTAAAAAAGTTGCTTCTCCTCAGCAGGCACGAACTATACAATAGGTTGTAATATATATCAAAAACGCTTTAATCCCAATTGCATACTTTTCGGCGAAACTAAGTCAGCAAGAATGTATGCAATATTATGTATGACTTGTTCGAATTTTGACATGGCACACTGTCCTTGCGATATTCAATGCTTTATGATATCGAAGTGCTCCAATTAAAACAGTTAAAGAACTGTATGAGGTATTAAACTCAGTTTTCTTCAGTCTTTATATTATTAGTACCATTATAACTACCATGTTATATAAAAAATAAATGTCTATTTATAAATTCCCCGGGGTTATCACCTAAAATCTATAATTCCAAACTTCACCACATAGTTTCAACAAAAACGATACCTCTAGAACGAACCAATCGCCCATAGTGCCGCTAGCTTCACCACGTCATGGCCAACTGCAACGGAATCCTTCGGAGCAAAGGTCACACCGGCCCGACCCCCCCCGGTGCCGGCGTCGGCTGCCGTCCGTGTGCCAAACCGTTTTCGTGCGGTAATGATGACACAACAGGCCACAAACGGCAGAAAAGAAATCATAAAAGTAATCACATTACATAATTTATGCACCGTAATATGTCTATTTGCATGGCGCTGCACGTACCCGGTACGTTTGATGTGTCCGTGGCATGTGTTTGAGTGTTGTTAATGTTTGTTCGGTTCGGTCGTTCGGTCGTCCGTAACGAGTAGCCATATTTCCCGCAGCGCCCGAGCCGCAAGACACCACACCACACACGCCAGGTGGTTCGTTTTTGTTGCGCTCCGGCCGGTGGAATGCAACCGGCAAACCGAAACCGAAACTCCCGGCCCGACCGGAAGTGCAGTAACGGTGTGCATTTCTTGCGGCTGGCCCATTGGGTCGTTTTTACGCACCGAATGCCATCGTCGGGTGGGCTGGGATGGGTGGCCTACGCACGGTGCGTATCCCGTCGATTCCCCATCAATCCCTGCCCGTCGCGCCGAATTATTGATCGTCTTCCGGGAAAGTAAATCCTTGCTGGCCGAGCATCAATCTGTGGGCCGTGTAGCGCACGCGGCAAGATTGATGGATCGACAGCCGTGGATTACCCAGGCCCGGGCTGGTACGGGAATTTATTGTCGCCAACCTTTTCGACGGTTAATTGAAATAATTGGCGAACGGCATGTTTCGCCCCAGCATGGTGTGTAACATGTGCGTAAGTGATTGCCATACGATCGGGTCGTTAAAGTGTGCGGCTGCATAAATCGTGCCCGGTTGCGGTGGCCGTGAACGTTCCCGAACCGTGGCTGATGTTGATGAATATGGCGTAATGTTAAATGGTTGGGAATGGTTGAAACGTTCACAGGGAGACTTTATTAATTCGTTATAATGTTCCCTACAGTTTGGTGTTGACATAATACTAGAAACTGTAACGTATAGGTGACAGGTGTGGAGCATTGATTTATTGGTGGTGCAATGGTGGTTGGGAGAGAATGCAGATACAATCAAATATTGATGTCGCATTTTGTAATACACATGCAACACATTTCGAGCCCGTTTTATCATTCTAAACGTATGTAATCTGATCTGATTAGTGAAGCATTTTGATGTGTTCACTTTAAATGCAATTTTCAGGCTTGTAATGTTTGAACGACCAACTTATGATCTGAAGAAGATTAAATTTACTTTAAATATTCCATCCACGATTAAATCATTTTAGATGGTTACATTTCATAACAGCTCTCCCTTATCCTTTTCTTTTTACACAGTATTTAAAATTATCTTATTATTTAGCATAATATGCAGTATTAAAGGTTCATTTAGTTTTCTACTGAAGTTCAACATGTTTTTTTGAAAGAGAAAGAAGCAGGAAGCATTACTAACACCAAGTTGAAAAAAAAAACAATATCTCTTTAACTCTCACAGCATTTGCAAAATATATTCAATTTAATACATTTTGCTGTCATTCAAATTAACTTAATGGTGAACTGCATGTTATTTACATATTTTATTATTTACTAAAAAAAAATAATGAAGTAGGAACAGCTATTACAGCGTAAACGATGCAGTACTGTAATGTTCATTTCACATTTTAAGGAATAAATTTAACAATTCAGCCTAAATGTATGCAATGTTTTGCATGTAGCGATTCGTCAGTGATTTATTTGTCCAAAATTTATTAAAGCGTGCTTTTGCTGTGAACAATAAGTTTGCGATCTTTTATGCGCAATGTATTCTTCTGGGCTTCTGTCTGCTCTCTATCAACAATCGATAACAGGAATTGTTTAATTAAACTATGATAATTGCATAACTTTCAAATGTTATTCAGCAGTCAGCTAACTCTGTCCATAGTTCAACCCAGTTCATTACCATTTGAAAAGAACACAACGAAACTAACCACCAATAGTTCTTATCCTATTTTTAGAACCCAGTGAGTGGATGAAAATTCATCAAAATTCCATCCCACCCAGCTTTAATTACTTCAAACTCGTACAAAACATTTTCACCACGAACGATTGCGCGCCGGGAAGTCGCTCCAACACGTGGTTCACGCGGGTGGTTCGTTCGCAAAGCAATAAGACAAAAATCTTCCCCCGGACCGGTCGTCCCACTCGTGAGGGCCAAAACTTGTCGTCCTTCACATCTCATTTCTGCCATCGCACCCCGCCTGCCGAGTGTGGTCAATTCAATTTGCACCGAAACTTTCCGGAGACGTCGGCGACGACGGCGACGGTCTTCGACTAAACTTTTCCCTTCCTTCAACGCCTCCCACCGTTACACCGGTGGAGCACTCCGTTCTTGGAGTACCGCAAACTGCATCAAATTATCATTCGTGCCACATCTTTTACCGCCTCCTATCAGGACGGTAGACAGCAGCAGCAGCAGCAGCAGATGCCAGCAGCCACCGGTACGATACTTCCGTTTCGGACGATTGTCGGCCGAATGCCGACCACGGCCGCCGCCGGTGGTCCTCAACACCTCAGCAGCGCCGGGAAGCGGTGGTCGTTGTTTTTATTAACTGTGGCTTTGTTATTTCCAATTAGCGTTCATCTTTTCGCTTTTCGAGCCCGGCCAGGAATAGCTCAGCATCGTTGAAGACCGCGGCAAAAGGGAAGTTCTTTTCCCCCGGGCAGACGTGAGATAATTTCCTTCTCCGCCGCCTGCTCCGTTCCGGCTGACCCGACGCTTCACTTCATTACGGTCCCGGTACACACCGGCACTCAATTCGACTTTCGGCGCGCTTCACGTCCCGAGTCGCGGTGTTCCGTTTCACCTGCTGCGTCCTGTGCACCGTTCGCGTGGCCGGTTTTATTACGAGAAGCGGCTCGCACCGCCCGAGAGGGCCAGTGGGTGGGAAAGAAATTCAGCACGACCGAAAAGTTCGCCAAGACGGGGTCAACGGGTCGCCCGGTCGGGAAGACGGCAACAGGAAGGCTCCGTTGCTCTGTTGCCTTTTTCGCCGGTGCAAAACTGGGAAATTGCACGGTTCGTTTGTGTTTGTTTGTTGTTTTGGCACGCGAGGGTGACGTGAACCGTTTTCACCCTCTCCGTGCCGTTTCCGAGCGAGCTGAGCTCGAAAGATTCGGTGTGACTCGGTGCTTGACAACGGACCGACTATGGTGCCGTCTCGTACGAGAATTTCAAAACGCCGCACGCCAAGAGCAAGTTTGCGTTCTTCAACTCGCAAATCCAAACCACGCCGAGGGTACGTGAATCTAATTAATAAGACCAGCGGTGTAAAACACTCCAGCCGATGGGTGTCGATGCACCGCGACAAGCAAACGACATCGTTACCTCTCGCCGAATGGCGCAACTTGCGTGTCTCGTAACTCGAGCTCGACTTCCGGGTTGCTTTTCATCACGCTGCACGCGTCATAATTAATCATTCCATCATTGCCGTTAACAAAACAGCGCGTTGAATGGGGAACATGTGAGACGAGCTATCGCAACGCAAACGAGGAAACTAACAGCGTGCCTTCTCCTTGAAAGGGAACGGAGCAACTTTGAAGTCGAAGAATTTACCTACTAGTCGAGAGCGAGGCGGGTGCTCGCATTCCTTATACTAATCACAATGCGTTAAACAAGTCAAATCCCATTGTATGCTTACATGAATGTTTATTATTACGTATCACTATGCCCACTTCCAGTGAATGTTCATGAAGTCTTGACGAGATGATAACAAGAAAAGGAAGGGATGCAATGATTGAGCTCGCACAAGAATTAAAGATAGGATCGTAATTTCCCATAGTGAGGTTGAATGGACAATGGCTCTTTTGTCTAAGTTCTATTATCTTATCGATTGCAATGTGTATTTCCCATATTTGAAGTGAAGTAATCCATGATATTGGCTCATATAAAATAAGTGAAGTTCAAGCTAGACTCCGGCGTATTCAGACAAGATAAGCCATCCCAACCGGTAAGCTTTATTTATATTGTGCAAATAATGGGTTTAGAATATGTTACGAAAGTGTTTGAAATACAATAGTTACACTGTTGGCACTGTGCACAGGCTATGGACATCATGGATCAAAGTTATCCACTCAAAACGGTCTTAAAAGAAACAGTGTCCGGTCAACGACTGCGGGTTAAGGGACTTTTTGAACACATCGCGGTGTCCAGATGGCCACCTTTCAATTCTTTAGCTTCAGTATCAGTATTATAAACTGGAACGTGTTTGTGTAGTTTGTTTGAGTCGTAGTCTCTTAAGTTGATTTGAAAGACAGTCATTGGTTGCTGATTTTTACCGTCAGAGGGCGCTTTTTAATAGAAGTCATGAAAGCAGCCCATTCATAGGATGAACCGAGGTTTCATTGTAATGCATATGACGAAGATATAGTATGAGATTTTCTTTTTGAAAAGTATTAAACAGGTAAAATGTATGATGAAGAAAATAATTCCATTATTGATTCGAAACTATTCAAAAATTGTGTTCTAAAGAACATCATTAATCGATCTCCAAGACAGTAGTAATGCGATAATGCCACAAACAGTTCCTTACGAAAACTCTTTAAAAGGTACGCATCATCACCCCCAAACTGCTCTCCTAAACTACTCTCAAAAGGAGCGTGAACAACCCAGCTCAGTTGAGTAAAGGAACCAACTGCATTCCTCGTGTTGTGCGTTGCGGCATGAAATCCCGAAACCCCATCGATCCGTCGTTACCGGTTTAATCAGATTTCGTTACTCCACCGAATCCACTCTGTCAGGACACCGTGACACACGACGGTAGACGGTTATTGGACGGTTAAGAAACCACACACACACACACACACACACACACACACACACACACACACACACACACACACACACACACACACACACACACACACACACACACACACACACACACACACACACACACACACACACACACACACACGCACACACACACACACGTACATACGCATTGCTAATATTGCCTGGCCGTGTGAAGGTGAAATCCTTCCGTATCCAGCTCACGTTCCGCTGGTGCCAACGCCGTCCGACATCCGGTGCTCGATTTGTTGCGAAGCTTGTTTCGCCAAAATGAAGAAAAAAAACTAGCAAAACTCATATGTGGTTGTTAGTGTACGACCACATTCAACGTCGCTCACGTGTTGTACCCGAATGCCACAATCTGTCCGTATGAGCGCTCGTTTGAACTGAAGACGCAGTCGAGAACATTGCGGCCTAAAATTCGTCCCATAGAAGCTTCATTCATCGACATCCGGGAGGCTTCTCGAACGTAGCGGAATAGTTGAATAGTGCGCTCCACATACATGCACGGCGACGAAACAACGACCAATAATCAATTCCGCAACCATCGCCTCACAACCGAGAGCAAACGGAGGGTCCGATAAGGAACTAGAACGGAAGCACGAAAAGTCATCCTTGCGCTAAACCGGAAACCCCAAACGAACACCACACTGTCCCTCCATCTTGCACTCACACGCCCGTGACAAAGAAAAAAAGGTCAACGCTCCATGGCGCTCTGGAGACGCCGGTGCTGTTGATGTGTTGTTCTTTGAAATTTGATCCTTTTTGCCACCTTCTGGCGCGGGCGTGTCGGGCGTCGGAGCCAACGGTCCAAATCTGGTTTCCGGTTTTGCGTGCTCTCTCTCTCTCTTTCTCCCATTCCACACCGAAACAAGCGGCAAAACTAGCTGAACCGTTTCGAGATGAAACACCCGCGCCAACTCGAACGCTGCCTTTTGTCGGTGCTGGTTCGCTTTCCATTCGGGAAAGCCGTTGCGGCAGGTTAGTGTCGGTGAGTTTTGCACGGCTTTTGAAGCCCGCCGTCGTGGTTCTTAATGTGCCATAATCATGGCGTAAATATTTACCGAAGGCAAACATTTATGGTCGATTTTTCGATCAATGCAAATGGCGCGCGAAAAGTGTGTGTATGTGTGAGTGCGGTGAGTTTATTTTTAGACACAAACTTTACCCAGCCGCTCTTACAACCGAACGTTACAGCGAAACCGTATTTATGAGCTGTAATTAAAATATGCTGCTGCGGTGGCGTGGAGCTAAGCAATATTTGATCATCAGGGGCGAAAATTGTAACAGTTTTTGGAAAGCTTTAATATGTATCACTGTGTTGAATTTGTATGTCAAAATTATTAATGCCTTCAATCAAGCAAACATTTAGGAACAAACTTTCTATTACATTGCATACATTTAGGCGTTACTACTTCACGTTGGTTAGTTTTGTCAACCTAATTGGCAAGATTTAGTTACAGTGAGCGTTTGTAGTGTAGTTTGTATACTTTTGGGCTATTTTTAAGATAGAAAATAGATATTGCCACAAAAATCAGCACAAGTAGCTGCTTCTGACGCTCCTTCGAAACAAGCAATCGATTCAAACACGGGTGCTCGTCCAAAACGGAAACATCAGTCTCTGACACGGACGTTACTTGCCGGGTTGTTTGAGTAACCTTCTTGTATCTTTGCGTAACACACTGCCGTAACGCAGCCGTGAACCCGTCAACCCAGCAACCCACCCATAAACCTCGACCTTTCAGCCTCGACACATCTAACCCCATCATCAGCCATCGACGCCACCAGCGCGCCTGTCAGCTACCGTACTTCAAGTGCAGCCGTTTCGTTCCATTCATCCCAAACGGAAGCCCGGTTGACTCATGTGACAGGTAGTCGCGAGAAGGTGTGCGAGTGAGTGAGTGCGTCTGCTCCTCGGTCACCTTTGTGGGGGCCGCTACCCACCCAATTATGCCACCCGAAATGGTGTGAATTTGAATGATAGATTAGGGCGAAATGAAAACATCACTTAGTTTGACGGTACGGTAAAACATTCATCAGTGAAGGTGAGCGAGAGAAAGCACGGAGTACGATGTTTCATCGAAACCCGACCGGCTTCGTGTCGACCGACAACAGGTAGCTCAGATTTCTGACACAACTTTGCACCACCAGCCTTAGAAACTTTCACGACCGCAGCCAGTTGCCGAAAAGAGTTCGCACCAGACACCACCGGCGCCACCGACGGCGTTGAGCTGAAAGTTGATAATTTTATAGTGTCGTTAGAGTAACACAACCGATTAAAAGGTGCGAAGTGACGTTGGCGGCAGCGATGAGATTCTTCGGCGGCCTTAAGTAAGCGGGTGGGAAAAGTTTCAAACGCTTGTCGATATCGATTAAGTGCCAGAGCTGCGCGTGGAGCGTGAGGCAAGCTGATGAGATTGTGCTAATAAACTATTAACACCGGGCTGCTAATTGTTTTACACCGTGGTTAGTGCGGGGAAGCATCGTGCGATGGGAGTGGCAGGATGTTTTCAAGAAGGATTAGAAAGTGTTCCCGTACAGTATAGAGCGCTCACGTTCAACGTTCAAGATATGCTGCAGGAAAAGGAAGTCAACAGGTGATGATGGCTTTACTTTTATCTTTAGTACTCAAATGTTAAACATGAACTTTTTTATGTTTCGTCTCTGCTAGGCTATCGATAAGTGATAAATACTTTCCCTAAATAGCCATTAAAGCGTTCATTCGTTTAACAAATGAATTGCATACTTTCAGGCTGAAATTCAAGATATTTGCCGAAAAGTTTACCTGTCACTACACCTACTATGATTAATATTTTCATTTATTTCAACGCCTGATTCACTACTTCGATTGTAATTGCTGTTTATATACTGATTACGATCTCAAATCTCTAAGCAATATCCGTGATAGCAATAACGAAATAGCTTGAGGTATCTGTCTAAAAACTGGACAAATAATACCGGAAAAAAATCTCAAATTTAACGTTCTTTAAGCAGAAAGCATACTTTCGGTCAATGTCTTAACTTCTTAAGAAACCAAAAATTTGGAGAAAATGATCATAAAAATCAAGAAAAGACCCAAGAAAACAACATCTTTCAAACAAACAATTTCTCCAAGATGTGTTCAACGTGGAAAAATCCCTGCAGACTTGTTTGATTACATGTTTCGTTTATCTCTGTGAAGTGTTCATCCTAAAGATTTCCGTCTTCACTCGCATGCAAACCCCAAACACCAGTCTGTTTTTCTATCCAAGAGCTTTAAACTCTAACGCTCCCATGCCACCAAAAAAGCAAATCCCCAAAGAATTTCCAGCTACCCGCGCTGACCAAAGTGAACACCGCTAAGACTTTGTAATCCCGCCTCCACGTGGCAACTTCACAGACACCTCGCGGGCGAAGTTGTCGAATCTCCCCGGAGCGAGTCCAGTTCCAATTACCGAAACCGAAATCACGTCATTTGCCAAAGTCCATGAATAAATAAGTGTCAACTCATTTTAGGTGGCGCAAACTCTCGCTCTCTCTCCCTCTCTCTTTCTCTCGTTCTCTCGCACTCTCTCGGGGGAAAACCGGCAAGCTTAATGACCTGCTGCGGAATGAACGAACACAAATCAAAGCGTGCTGGTGCTGGCCCTCTGTGCTGCTGGTGCGAATAAAAATCTCATAATCCAGGGTGCTTCGCTTTTAAATCTAGCAATTATCATCCTTGTCGCCTTGTGTCGCCGGTGGCCGGGGAAGTAGACACGACGACGACGACAACGGGAGCGGCCGTCGCAGAAAAGGCACGAGTTTATCGGGGCGAAACTTTGCCCATACAAAGCAGGAACATGGTCCCGCGGACCGGGCGAACGACAGCACAGCCTGGCGAACGGGAAAGATGATCTTCCACGCTCTAACGACAGCCAATTAAATCCTTATGATTTCACATTAAAATTATATTACAACCTAATTAGTAATTTACGAGTTGAAAAATGATGGTTTGGAGAACGGGTCTCGGCAGGGCGCCGCTGCCGGCCGAAGTAGGCTTGTCTTCGACGTCGCTTTATCATCGTACACGATCGCGTCTCGTTGGTCTGGCCTTAAAGAAAGAGAGAAAGAGTCAACGGGGAAGTGACATTCTTTCGCCCAGCGGAAGCACCCTTTCTTGTGATGCTTTTCCACAATCTTGCTCACACCGATTGAGTCTCGTAACGAGCCATACAAAGAACAGGTCGGAATGTTGGAACAATCTCTTTCCATTCTTCTCTTCAACTGCCACCGGCTCCACTGCGATAAAAAGCCAGTTAACAGAATTAAAAACAATAATGAAGGAGCGACGGACGTGAAAATCCTTTCCGCTCGCCTACTACGACACAACCGTTTCAGTCAACTTTCAATACACGCCCGCAACAACATCCAGACACCGGGTTTCGGCGAAGGAGGTGGAAAAAAAGTTTGCCTCACCTTGGATCATAACAAGCTGTTCACAGCCCAGACGCTCGCTCTGAAGGATCCTAGGCCCTTAACGCTCGTGGCACTTCCGGTGGAGGAAAAACTTGTACAGAAACACAAACCCAGCAAAGTGAGAAGAAAAAAAAAACATACCCACGAGCAAACAACGGTCGGAAATTGTCATCTCAATTCGCACGCAACTTTCCGCTCACTTCTTTCGCCGCGTCACACCGCGTTGCCAGGGAGCCTTTGCTTTGCCACCCCCACGCGACATTATTTACGGCCCCGTCAGAAAATGAGGCAGATTATAACTTTGGCCCGGCAAACGGTGACAACTTTTCAATTGGTTTCCGGCTTTTCAATTACAAACCGTCGGTGACGGTGACGGCGCTGGCGCCGGCGCTGGATGGGGTTTAATGGGTGACAATTGGAGGCAATATTTCCTCTTCCAGGGTGGGTTGTCTGAGAAGTGAGCAAATTGAAAGCCGGAAAAAAACAAATTGAACGCGCCGGGAGCAAACGATAAAGGTGTAACTTTTGCCTTTCGATAAGAAGTAACGTCGAAATGGTGGTGGACAGGGGTGGCTAGATCTATTTCGAATCAACCGGTTGATTGTTGTTATTATGTCCTTCAAATTGGTTCAATGTTTTGACATTCCTGCAAGAATTGGTTGAACTGGACTAAACTGGAAATAAAATCGTCAACCAAACCTTGAAGCTCAATTGACGTAACGCAAATACCTTTAGACACTAATATGGTATCTAAAAATGTAATTCTCAAAGTTTACATGAAACCCTTTTTTATAAACCAAACTGGAAATATGTTAAGTGCTTGTTATGTTAAGAGTTAGAGAGAGAGAGAGAAAGAGAGAGAAAAAATAGAGAGAGAGAGAGAGAGAGAAGAGTATTTATCAATAAATCAAACAGTAATTAAATATAAATCAATGTAAGCAGCAACGAGGATTGCATACATTTGGGCGAAAATGTACGTAATTCGCGCGACAGCTTCTTCATAAACCCAGTATCATTGATTTTTTCTTCCAGTTTGAGTGAATCTGCTTGATTATTTACACTCGCATTCCAAGCGAGTAATTACATCCGCCATGCAATGTTTGAGCAAGCAATCGCAAAAATGGCGTCAATATTGCCGTGATTTGAAACGTACGCTGTAGCCCACGGCAGATTCCCGAAGGAAAAAAAACCCTGCCACACGGCAGGAATGTCGGTTCGGAAATAAAATTATGTTAATGCAATTTGAGCCAGTGTGATGCGCGAACGTTCCTTCAAGATGTGGCACAAATTTTGGCACTGCAATTCGCTTACATCGAAGCGCGCGCGCGCTTGTCGACGATGGAGCTGTGTTTTGCCAATCCACCGCGTTGCCTCTTTACGCGGTTCGAGTGCAATGCACCACCCGGCAACCCGGGGTACGAATGTAACTCAATCAACGCTCGTTACCCGCGGGCGAAGGTGAAGGAGTTGTTTCTTTTCGCGTTAGACGGTTTAACTCGGATAAATAAGATTATCGGCTAAAACAATTCGCGTGGTGAAAATTAAATCCCGCGAGCAGCCCGGCCCGGAGCCGGTGTCTGGGAAGTTTGCTACTAGAAGGTACCGAAGCGTTCAAAAAGAAGCAAAAGACTCTCCTCGTAGCAACACGGCAGAGCGAACGGCAGCAGATTTGCGTGAGCAATCACTCGACGCCAGCATTGAGCGCATCATTTCCCATTTGCACTGCGAGCAGCAGATAGCCGTCCCGAGGAATAATCTCCAAATTTGTGCAAATAAAATAACACTCGTAGCTTTCGCTTCCTGCTTTAATGCTTGGCTGTTTTCCATAAGTTGTTGTTTGAAATTTGGGAAACATCACCATCTTTTGCGCAATGCTAATTGAGTGATTGTAAACAAAAGTGAGCTTCACAACAGAAGCGAAGGCTATGCTCTGTGACAGTTTATGAATATTTCGAAAAGACATGATTAACTCAAATTACTGTGTGTGAACTTATACATTTCGTCCCTTTGATTTTATAAGTGATTTAATACTAGCTTTCTTTTTATGTAGCTCTTTTTTGTAGCTTATAACATAGCAGTTCATATTAACTAACATACACTACGAAAAACATTGAAATAATGCTTTGGTGTTGCACACATTGCATACTTTTTGGCGCAAATTTTGTTAAGTACCCTTATCTAACTATAATGTTTGTATTGCAGGCACGGAATTTACTCCTTATTTGTACACTAATTAAGCAAAATATCTTCAGGCTAAAGTACCATAAATTAACAAATGTAAAATACACTGCATACTTTTAGGCGCAAATCCAGCACCCAGGCACAACCAACATGCGTGGCGATCGAGGAGAATATTACAATTTACTCAACATTATAGCCAAATTTGTTTTTTTCTGCCACCGGATAGTATCACACTAGTTTTCTTAACTTAACAATATTCGTAAAACAGGATATTTTATATTAGTTATAATTTATATAAAAGGTTTAAAATAATCGTCCGGGAACAGGCAAGTGCCAAGCGTTAGGATTTGCTTGTGAAAACTAGGTTAAATCTATTTGGAGCCATGTTGATCAATTTCAAAGGAATGTTTCCGTTTCCCGAAAAATCAGTTTCGATCGCATTTGTTTATACTCAACCCATTATATATTCTGAGCTTTTCGTAGAACCCTGATGTTAGAATCACGATGATTCGTATTTTTCGCCCAGGAAATGTTGTCCAGGAAGTATCAAACAACTTTCCCGATTATATTGACTGCTGCAAGCTAGCATTACGCTAACGTTCCACTCCCCACTAGCGACTGTTACACGTTTGGTCTAATGTAGATCATGCTTCCGACAGTTGTTAAGGCGTGTACACGTTCACCCGGAAGGAAGGTGAAATGTCAATGAATTATTTCACATTAGTTCAAACTGATTCGAGCATTAACACACATCCGCACATGCACACACACCTTCCCAGTGGTGCTGTAGGAAATTGCTCCACCACGTCAGACAGGCGGAAACGTGAACAGTTTCACTGCTAATTCCACTTTAATTGAATTATTAATGTTTTCCTCGGTCACTCGGTTCGGCTTCGGTTGGCGACGTTCGCTTTTCATCGCGCACAGCGGCATGGGATGCTTTCGGCGGCGCGGAACGTGGAACGAGGATCGGAAAGTAGGCGGCCAGCGTAGATCAACTTCAGCACGCTACCGCATCCGATCTCGAGGACAATTTGCTTCTTTGTCCCGGAGCCCCGGAAAGGGAACGGTGTGGGGCAGTTTGCCAGGAAGGAAGCTGACGGATGGGGGCAAACATTAGGATCGCTTGTACCGGGAGTTTCCTTACGTGCTTCGCCACTACTTGTAATGTGAACTGACTTGCATAAATTATTCACCGCATAACAATGCCGCTGCCGCTGCCGAAGACGGTGCTTGGTCGAGTGGAATCCAAACACGGCAGTGCAAGGAGCGTAAGTAGCCGCCGACTGTATAAATCTTGTCGCGTCGGACCGACGAATGGGGATGAAATTAATCAAAAGCACTGCACGGTTCGCGATTCGCCGCTCCCGTGCTGATTCCGCTGAAATGGAACAGTTTGTGCGGACAGATCTCGAGAAAGGTGAGCTGGGCTCTAAAGCTGGGCTCGAAACTTTCCCTATAGAAGCGCAGATGGGAGAGCATTTGTCAAAGGTGGAGAGAAAGATTCAGAGCTTAACTTGGAACAAATTGGAACATGATTTTTCTTAACGACAAGCGCTTTACGCTAACTTAGGAAACACAACAGACTTATGATATTTAAAGTCTTGACATATACCCTATTCTCAATCGTTGTATTGTGTAGGAAGAGTATAATTCCATAGTATAAGTGTATTACAAATATTTCCTAGTACAAACAAAAAGGTACACTTGATGCACTTGTGATCAAAGACAAGAAATAAATACCTCCAATATAGGTTTGTTTTCTTCAGTTTCCAGCAGATGGCATCACTGGTCATAGTAACCACTTCTGTTGCAGCGGATTGCATACTTACGCTCTATATGCTTTATTTTATTCTTATGGCAAATATTTTTTATGGCAAAATTTCACACCTTCACCTCTACGCGATTGATATTGTGAGAAGAATAGAATTATAGCGTTTGAAAGTTATTATAACTTTTAAGTTATAATTGTATAGTTAAGTACTTGATCATATTTTATCAAAATATCTTTTTAATACCTTTTCAGTGTGAGGTTTACACTGTTTACCTGCCTTGGCGATGAAGTTTTGTATGTCTAACACTTACCAAATTTAAGATCATATTAGTGACAAAGAATCAGTGCTTTTTTCAACCGCAACACAATGTAAATTCGACACTCCGTCTGAAATTGAATAGCATTTTCTTATGGCATTCTAAAAAGCTAACACATAACATGCCTTTCTGTAAAGATATGTTAATTCTGAATGCATGTCTACGTCGAAAATAGCACAAAAATCTAGCCTACCGCCATTAGGGGCCCTTTATTCTTAACCTACACCAAACGTTAGGCACCTCCTTTGTTCAAATATCATCTTTTTACGATGTGACAGGCACCCGAAATGTACTCATCATTGTACTTCCCCCTGACAATGCACGTGCAGAGCATAGCGTACGAGCGTGTGCCATCGCGCCGCAGATAAACGCAACCACAAACGCGCGTGAGAGCATCCCTTTCTGGTGCGCGCGTGGAAAAACAGTTTTAACAAACGACGGGCTAAGCCATTCTAATTTCCCGACCCACACTCACTTGCACCCCATCATTACAGTCACTTGAATAAAAGGGGCACACACACGGGCACAGCTTCCTGGAGTGATGTGGCGTCGACCGTCAGCCCGAGCTGTCGCACAAAAGTTGTTGAAACATATTTGTAAATGAAGAATAACATCCTTTCGTTACGGTTATGATTACATCGGCATCGCCGAGCGTTTTACCTACTCGGTTTACATTTTTTTTGCCCTTTTCCATGCCCTGCCATTGGGTGGGTGGGAACATAGACGCACACGGGATTACAACGGGCCGAACAATGATAAGAGCACAAAACCCCGGCAAGGATACGTACAAGCGAGCAGCCTGCTCGCTGCTGCTCGAGCCGTCGGCCGCTGCCTTTTTCAAACATTAGCCAGTGGAACAAAGGCACTGTCGACGAGTGCGCCTAATGCTTCGAGCCCTGCAACAATTGTGTGTGCCGGTTTCGCCTCCAGTGTGTTGAGCCGGCAAAAGGTCGCCGGTGAAGATGGGGCCGGGCTTTTGTGTTTGGTTTGCGGGATTCGGGAGCACCGCCCGTGGCGAGCGGGGTATTATAAGGACCTCTTTGACGGTCATTAAAAGCCATCAGAAGACAGGCGGTGTCTGCCGTAACTTATCTAAGTCGATCTTGCTCCGGTGACGGCGGTGCTGCACAGTGGGCCATGCGGTGGACATGCTTCCGTGTAAGGGCTGTAATTTGGACACTGCATCCCAAATACATTGAATACTTGTCAGAAAGACTTGTCAGATAGAACATAACGGCAAAGTTTATAGTACCTATACATGAAAACTAATTGTTGAAATCTCGTTTGAATGTTTCATTCTTCGTTTACTGCATGTTTCACGCTTCCTTTCTAATTCTAATTTAAACTAGTTGTAAAAGGTTTTTACACAACATCACAAAACGTTATTTTTATTGAAATATTTTTATCTCGTTGAGTTTGTATTCGAGAGTATACTATTACATACATACAAGGTTTTCTATGTGAATCCCTCTCTTTTGGTTCAGGCTTCAGTTCCAGATGACTTAACTTCTAGACGTATGCATTTTTTCATATAATAGAATCGATAAAATATTATTGATTTATAAGTTTTTCGATTAATTAATTGATTTTGATAATTTTACGGAGCTTACATTATTTAATGGTTTGTATTAAAATTTTAAAAGAACATCAAATCAAGGTAGATCAAGCAAAAAGATAAATTTGAAAAAAAATTAAAGTATAGATGAATTGCATACCTCTAGGCGCTAAATTGACCGGCAAAGAATTATACGCCATTTTTTTCCCCCAGAAATGCGACGCTATGTAAATGTCCCAACCATATCCCATCGTGCGGTCGTACAACCGTCGTTGGAATAGAGAACGATGGTGGAAAAAATCCTACACCGTCCACCATTCAGCAGCCACAGCTGCCACTGCATGCGGCATTGTGTAAGATGATGATTTGGCCTGCCAGCATCACGCCGTCTTCAAGACCGGGAGCGAACGGCGATGAATCCCGGCGTTCTGAAAAGAGCATTATGTTTCCATTTCCCTCCATTCGGCGGGCTTTGCATATCTTTCTCCCGGCACCGGCACGGTGGCGTCCACGGGACCCCATCCATTCCATCAAACGGTATGGGCTCACCTCATCAACCGAAACCGAAACAACAGCGTTTGGCCTTTTGTGCGCAAACATGTCCTCGCCGCACGCTGGAATGTGTGTGAGCCATCATTTGCCTTGCTCGGCGCTGCGAGTGGACATTTTAGTAAATGAATTTGCATCTGGAGAGCTTCGCTCGCTCGCATTGCACGGCCCGGTATGTGTTGTGCGGTTAGGAATTCTTTCGCCTGCTACGATGCGCTTGGAAAGCAAAAGAAAAATCCAACAAAAACTCCGGTCCAGGTTGAAGCTGAGCATGCTCTTATAATGGGCAGGAGGAGATGCACGAAAGAAAAACAAGTCGACGGCTTCTTACAGTGGCGTTAGGCTTTTATGTAGTTTCATGCTGCTTACCCGTGCCCGTTTGTTTTAAGTTGGCCGAGCTTCTGTTTGTTTTTACAGCTACTGCCTGTACGTCACGTGCAGCTTCATTGTCATACGGTCTTTTGCTTTGGTGTTTTTTTTCTTCTTCAAAGCATTGTATGAGCCTCAGCAGAGGCGGTGGTGATGGTGTTCTTATATGTAATGCCGTTTGTAACTAGAATGGAGCTTATGATGTAAGACATGATGTATGCAGTTGAGTTGGGTGATTACAAGTATTTTAAGGTAATAGTTAAACATGATGCACTTTTAATATTTATAAAAGTATTTTACAATATGATTGTTTTTTATTTTATTTTAAAACCTTACAGTTTAGCGACGCAACATGACAATAAAAAAGTTCATTGAATAGAATTGAATCGAATCGCTTAAACCGTATATTTAATTTATCAGCGCAAACGTATGCAATCGGTATGTAAAACGCTTTACTAATGCCACGTTAGTTTAAATTATCTTCCCTATTTCATGCTCACCTATAACACTGTTATCAATAACTGGCAATATCAAGAATTAAAAGAGTTCGGTGCTACGCGGATAGCAAACATTTTGGAGCTATGATTACGCTATTCCAAAACTATGTAGCCTTTTGGACAAATATTTCTAAAATCATATTAAAAATATTTTTTTGGCTAGAATTCAACAAAACTTAAAAATTTTGGATATGCAAATTATATTAGTCATGTATTACGAAATACACTTATTTTACAAGCAAATAAGTGGAAGGAGTTTGATAACCCTTAAAAAGGGTTGGCATAAAATATGAAGAAATGCTTGAAACACTTGAACCATCGATATGTCCTGCACAACACTTTATAAGAGCTGCAAGGATACAACCTTTGAAAAATTCACTACACAACGATAGCTTCAATATCTAACGAGTGCCAACTATTACCATTTGAATGTTCACAAATGCTTTGTTCTACAAGACTAGTATCATTCGATACGATATACAGTTTTCCCCTAAGCTGCCAGGATATTTCTCATTGATTTTTCCATACCGCACACAACGCTGTCTCTTCGTCACCGTCCACTTTGATGGAAACGTCCTAAACACTACCTCAGAACTGATGTACCATAACCCGTCCGGCCTACCAGGTATCAGCACAGCCAGCAATTGTAAAATCCTCAAATATCTACCCCCTCCTCATCGGACCGGACCTCATCACACCGAAACGGTCGGCACGTGAGCGCCGACCTTCATTAAGTTGCCGCCCGCCACCCACGGGATAATGAAATTACCCTGCTGGCGACGAGACAAGAAATCCTTTCATCGACCGACCGATTTTCTGTGCCGTTTTGTCCTGCACGGTCTGTCACCCGAGCCCGCGTTGCGCGATTGGAATGAAAATTTGCGAAAACTCATCCCCGTCCCGTGGCACGGGCCAGATTAGCAACGAACAGCGTTGGCCTGTGGCACGCTTGGGCCCGAGGGTTCCGAGGGCACGTGACGGAAATGTTAATGTCGCAAGTGCCAAATCCATTCTTCAAAACAGCAAGAGAGAGGAGAGTGAAAAAAACTGGGTGGAATTTCCCGCGAACCGTGCGAAATCAATCGGACCTTTGTTCGTGCGCTGGTAGGGTGGGTGTGTGCGTGTTTTTTTTCCATGCTTGTTCGCTCACGGTGAATCTTCCACCGAAAGCCAAACCCTATCCCGTCCGGACGATTTGGCTTCCTGTCCGGGATTCAAGGATTTCGCTGAAAGGAAATGAGATTTTATGAACGCACCGCTGCATGAACCGGAGCAGCACTGATTACCCCGAATTCGGTTCGTTTCATGGATCTAAAAGCGGACGGGATTCAGGTTGGATGTGTGTATGTGTGTGTCTGCAGTGAAACAGTTTCCATTTTTATGGATTTTCCCTTAACTCTTTTTTTGTCTGTCTTCAATCCAACCAGCTTCAGGTGCGTGGGTTCGGAAGTTGATGCAAAGGTTGTTTTTTTTTGTTGTTGCTCGGGAGGGGCAAGCGCAAATAGGAAGCTAATTATAATGACTGACGCACGAAACTGACGGTTGAAATATTTAATTATGACCCTCTGATCAAAGGTAACGCGGGCAGCCTAGTACCAGCAATCGTGAGTTTGGTTGCGTTCGGTAGTGTGAGTGAATCTAGCACTCGTTACATTAAAGGTTGATTTAATCGTTTCTTCGAAGGATTATTTGTTTTTTCAAGAAAAAAGTATTTCCTTAATTGACAACATTTCAAATTGGCTCTAATTACAACTGGCCTGAACGAAATTTTCCCTGAAAAAAGCCCATATTAATCACATCACATCATTTGGTGCTTTTATATGGGACATTTTTTTCCCGAGCAACAAACCAAGGGAAAAAGCTAAAATAAAGCAATGAACCGGAAGCAATGTAAAACCAGGTGTTGTTTAATAGTCTTCCTGGTGTACGCTCCCCCCTTTAGATGAAGTACCAAACCACACAATGACTGCATAACTTCAGGCGTCCTGGAGTGATCTGGTTCTGGGGTTCGTTTTTTATTATGCTTTGCTCCCTTTTCATCCCCACGAGAGGCGTTCTTTTGTTCGCCATGGGCCGGGAAAGTTTTGTTGATTATAAAATACTTTGAGCAAGCTACTTATCAGCAGCTTTCCGGTACACGACCTACTCCCACTTCCCATTGCCCCAGCAGAGGACTAACTTTTCACCATTCTCTCTGGTGGCATTGTTCCCGTTTATAGGCAGTGCTATTGGTTCGGTTGGCCCGGTGCGGGAGTGTCCTAGCCCGGGCCGATGCAAATTTATGCAATCAGGCGGTGGTAAAGCACGAGCGAAGCCGATGTTTTCACTGTAAGCGTGCGCGTTATTTTGGTGCCAGACATGTGGAGTAAATAAAAATAATGTAAAAGTCGGTGTGTTGGTTTTTGGAGCACGGAAACAAACAGGATCATTTCACGTGATTGATTCCTGGAAAGCTTAAACAAAAACATCGTGGTTCGCTGTATGAGTCGTTGCATGAATGAACATTGAGAAGATAGCATTTTTACGCGCAATTATAATCCAATCACGGGCAAAAGCGCTGATACACCATGTATGTCAATTGCATACCTTACGGCTGATAAAACAAAATTGCGCCCAGTGGTATGCAATACGCATTAATTTTTATCAACTCCATCTGACATGAACTTTACAATAATAAATCGCCGGAGTCATGTAAGTTACCGACTTTTAGATACCAGAGATATCAGTTTCAAAGTGTGCAAATTAGGTTGAAAAGCGCGTAATTAACACATTATGCTCAGTTTTTTCATATAAAAAAGCTCCTTTAATGTTAAAAATGAGTACACCCCTCCAGCGGTGTGAAGTGGACACTTTAAAACAAAACCCTCACACTTCGCTAATATACATCTCCCCAAAAGCCACTCTAATTATCGGTCTCTCAGTGCACTAATTTGCCTCCTCTTACGTTTCTTTCCATTTTCAACTTTCAGTGATAGCCGCCCTGCGTGACGTACAGGTTTCGGTGCCACCCGCCGTGCGGCGTGGCGACACGGCCACCCTGCACTGCTACTACGACATGGACGGCGAAAGTCTCTACTCGGTCAAATGGTACAAAGGACGGCGCGAGTTCTACCGCTACACGCCCAAGGAGAGCCCACCGATGAAAATATTCCCCGCCCAGGGCGTCCAGGTTAAGGTGAGTGGTTTCCAATTGCGTATGTAGATTCATTAGCTTATTTTTTGTCTTCAATTTGGTAGGAAAATAACACACAATACAGGGTTGAAAATTTAGCCAAAGAGCTACTGCTTAGATCAAAGGGTATTGAGATGTACCCACAACTGAGGGTTTATCCGAGGCTTGCTATACACAAAACTCACCCTTGAAGCGTGCCCCCATCCGTACAGCATTTTTCAATTTTCAAACTCAACCACGATCGATTATCAAAAACTTATGTTCACCTCCCGGCACTGGGAGCAGCAACTGCAGAAGATAAATGTTAGAAATCATCCGAAACACACGACAAAAGGGGGGGTAACATTTTACCCGGAGCAAGACCTTGGAAGTGGATGGAACAGATTTATCTTCCCTTCAAAGTCCCTCGATAATTCATCTAATATTCGCACCGGGAGCATAAGGAATGCTGCCGCATCAGTACAGCCATAAGGCACCGTAAACTCACACGGCTTCTAGCATGCTAGATACTAATACACTGTAAACCCAACGCTTCCCAATGGCAGAAGCGGTGCTCCAGCCGACCGGATCTCGGCCGATGCTGAAATTTGGTCCGGAGCACCGAAACCACAATGAATTTATGCTGCTGTTAGAAAATGCTTCATCCCGTCCAGCAGCCACACCGTGTGCTGATCAAGCTGCTCCATCCTTCAACGGATCAGCCATTCGGTTCCGCACGCTACAAAAGGGCGTTTGAAAGCGAGGCAACAAGCCACTCGATGTGGCGCTGGTTGTGCGAAGGAGCATACATGTATTTGACTAAGACAAGTAACACGGCAAAAAATCATAACCCCCCTCTCTAGACACACACACACACATACACACCAAGACAAAGGGTCGGCATAAAGCATAAAAAGCACCAGCCTCCGGTGGTGTTCTACTCATGCAGCAAAGCACCCGGCCACATATTTCTTGCTCGGTTCGAGTTTTTTTTTCCTTCCTTTTCCTGCTCGCTCTCTCTCTCTCTCTTTTATAGTGAGCCCTTGGAACAAATTATGAAACTGACAAAATGTGGCTTCTGCTGCTTGAGAAAGTGCCTGATATCAACCCCGTTGCCGGTTCCGAGGTGTGGTTTGGGATAGTTTTTTTTGAGCAAAAGTTGTTTCAAAAAGATCCCAACTCCACGCTGTAATGTGCTGTGGCTTGTGGGAGGGATAAATTCGCTACAGCGCTCGAGGTTTTCAATTTTGTAGTTTGGTTTCGTTCAAAAATGGCAAGAAAATATTTTTCAACAATAGAATAGAGAAACCAACGCATCGAGGACTTTAAAAAACACAAATAATTAAAATAAATTGATAATGTATTTATTCACATATCTCTCAGTACCTTGGGGTTACAATAGGAAAGGAATGTAGAAAAAAGTAATCAACGATACGACATTAATTTGCACAAAAAGACTTTATGACAGGTTCAACACTTTACTAACTCCGGCAGTCATATAGCCTAAGCAAGCACATTTATAACGCTTTATTTGCCTTTACATTACACAATTCCCGTTGAGCTGTATTTTTAATCGTTTTTAATCTTTGGAACCGTTATATTTGACAGCTTCGCGCTTATTTTGTCTATAAGATCCCGAATGTATTCAATCGGAAAAAGCTTCGAAAAAACGTGAATCAAATATAGGTAAAAAGTCGATGTTATGCGTTGTGCATACTTTTTGGCGCAAATTTGACATAATATTAAAAAAGCGTTTTCATTGCCCTGTAAGTCTTTTTGGTTAGTTATGCAAGAATAAAGATTTAGATTAAGCAGCTTACAAGCCTCTGAATGTCTTACAGAAACCCCCTTTCGAAAAGGTTTATGTTCTTGAAGTTGAAATGTTGTCTCCTAACATTTAATTTATTTATACACAATTTATTCAATAACAAAAACGTTATGGTTATTTTCATTTCTCTTAAACTGTAGCGAACCGCATCGAACGAAAGTCAGCTCACCCTGCTGGGACTGTCGCTAGCATCTTCGGGCAAGTACAGCTGTGAGGTGTCCGCCGATGCACCCTCGTTCCACACCATGATCGTCACCGGTGACCTGGAAGTATGCGGTAAGTGCCTGCCCAACGCCACGGCTTACAATGGTCAAGCGTCATCAGAGTTATTAAAATATCATTAATATTACCTAAAATGTCAGACCATAGTTCCCAGAGCCGTGGTTGCGAGCATGCTTTAATAATTTCCCACCATCCGCGACGCGAGCGGGCTCGCGAATGGGTCGGAATTAATTATGTCCTCCAATCCAGCGGCCGAATCATTCACGCAGTAAGCGGTTTATCATAAATTAAAAAACAATATTTGCCCGCCCAGCCGTGTGCGCGCGCCCTTCGCAAATACGGAAAGCAAACAGAAAATCGCACGAATTATTACCATCGAAAGCCCTTTGATCGGCCACAGCGACCACGGCCGCGCGAGACGTCCGGACCCATCATTAACTTTGTCTAGATTGGTAATTAATGGACATTTTAACCCCCCCAGTTGCAGCAATTGCAACCCACCGCAACAACTCAGTGCCCGGATTCGATTCGCCAATTTGGGGTCGATTTGAGTTGTAAAAGGATGCAGCGAGTTCGACGCCCCCATGGGCTCCACTCGCCTGGGTTTTGGTGTTTTATTTTCACTCAACTCGATTTTTATTCTGTCGTCTTTTTTTTTTTTGTTTCTCTCCCCCACAGAGATCCCGAAGCACGTGCCCTCAATACACGCAATGCGATCGCGGTATCGCGTCGGGGATATTGTTCGCGGAAACTGCACGTCGCACAACTCGCGACCCCCAGCCAACCTCACCTGGTACATCAACGAGGCCCAGGTAGGTGCCACCGGGGACCAGGGGTGGGAATAAATTTCAATTATTGATGAGGAAACATTGCGGCTCATTAGAGTCGGTCGCAACGAGCTGAGAGCTCGCGTTTTTTTTTAAATTATGTGTTTATAACAACACAGCCCTCACAGGGAAAGCTTTCACACAGGGAGGCAAACATAATAGATCACATTACCGAGCCGTGGGTTTCAGCGAAAGGTAATCATCCGTGTGCGTAACGGTTTAAGTCATTTGGCTCGGGAAGAATGTATTAATTGGCTCAATTTCCATGATTAAACGTAACGCACACGTGTAGCGACGCACATAGTGCGACCCAAGATTACGGCCCTTATCGTCTCCCACGGGAGAAACATTTCACGCACGACGCAAACCAGCGCAACACATGTGTGCAGTGAATCTCGGCATAAAGAAAAGCCCTCCGCCCCACTTGGCGTATGGCGTTAAACTATCGCCAGCACATTTAACGCCACCCTTCCTGTTACCGGGAGTGCAATAATAGTAGCTATGAATATTTGACAACGGCGATGGAATGTTTGTACACCGTTCCGTACCGTAGCGGCTCTGCCGTAGTGGCACACACGGACGCACGAGAAAGCAGCCCGATGATTGATTAGTCCCCGGAGGCCAGTTTGCTACATGATAAGGGTTCTCTCGCCCCCGGCTACCTTGGCGCAACCGGCTTCGGATGCAGTGGGGTTGATGGGTCGAGAGCGTGAAAGTTTCTGCACATAAAGGAAGCGAGCAGGAACGCGGGTTGACGTCCCGAAGGCTTGAGTTGAAGAAAGGTTTGATGCTTGAAGGGAGTATACCTTACTAGCGGGAACATCATCCTGATATTTGTTGCTTCGTTCGATCATCCCTTTAATATGAACCAGAACCGAAACGAAATGATTCCTGAGTATAATAAACACATTAACACTCTAAACTAAACGTAGCAATAGAATTCCATATTTTTAATTGAATGCATAAGAACATGTAAAAGTTTAAAAACACGCCAAATCGAAATAGATATCGGAACAGGAAAACAAGAAAAATAGACATTAAAAGTGAGAAACAGTTGTGACAAACTGCAACACAAAACACAAGACAAGTACGGATATATGTGATATATGTGATACGTAATTTATGTGATTTATGTGATGTTGGTTCACTTAAAGTGAACATTTTCAAACATGTTAAGTACTTCGAAATAGTTGTTATAGCGAAATAGCTGCAGCAAAGTAAACAAACCAACCCTGTCAGACGCGGAGCGCATTCGATCACGAATGGTACGGCTACCTACCGCTAGGGGGCAGTGGAGTTTTCGAGCAACGAAGGCGAATGATCTGCGTGTGAGGACAATCGTGAGGAGCATCGAGCATCGAGAGAAGCAAAAAGGTTTTTTAAGCGGTATAAGCAACTTCCAAACAATAAAGTTGTAATAAAGCAAAAGAATTGGTATAAGGCGAAAAGTAGTGCTGCTAAACGTTCGAGCAATTTTCGAAATTTACTACGCGAATTCAGTTTCGGGTCCCCAACAATAGCGCTAACATTGGGTTAGTGCTATCATTGGTGTATTTATATACTTTTCTTAACTCTTTTCATCTTCTTCTTGACAATTGTTTTTTCGTGTTTCATTACAAAAAACTTATTTCATTTTTTTAATTTACAAAATCCTTCCATACTCATTAAAAAAAAAACATGTGAAAAAATATGTTGATACCATTCATTCCAAAGGACAATATTCCATATCACATGCATACGGGAATATTCTTGCCTCATACCGTGCAGTTGAACAACCTATTGTTCCTCTTAAATCACAAATATGTTGAGATCGATTGTTTAAAAAAATGTGTCGAAATGATTTTCCAACACTTTCTGCGTTTTACACTCGGATTCTTAACCCAGGAAGATCGGAACGTGTTGTGACATACATTTTCAATTCATTTTTGAATTTTTGAGCCACATGTGCCACCCACGAATCCCAGCCAAAATGAAGACCAGTATGAGGAATCCAAAATAATCCAGAAAGCATTCAAAAGCGTCCCATTTTTAATATATTCCGGACAACCATTCCGGTTCCGATGGTCTAGGAATTGAAATGGAAAAGCGTGTTGTGCGTGTTTCTGCGAAGAGTTTTAAAATACCGAATAAAATCCTGTTTGACGCACTACATAGTTAAAGACCGGAAACATACCGTTGACGTCTAATATTGATGTGTCAAACGCGAGCATAAAGCATTCGTGTGATGTGTAATGTGCATTTTTCGGGGCAAATTTACTAAATTAATCCGAAAGTGAGCAATCTGCACGCTAACTGCATTATTAATGCGATAATGTCCTGGAAAAGTCTGTGCCACTCAGGGATTGCAAAATATCATTCCAGCTGAACATATCTAATCCTCATAGCTTATTCTCCTAATTAAATTATTCAAATACATTTACTACAGAAGATCGACAGAAAGAGCGCATGCTTGCATTTCCTGGTGTAACCCAATTCTTTGAATCATACAATACACATAACTACACATAAATGTACAGGACATGTGAGAGATACGTTCGGAGAATCAAGTCAGCAATTTAACTTCAAATCTATTGTATATCATAAATCTGATTATCGTTGAATCCATCAAAACCGGAATACATCATAACCATAAATCGGAGTTCGCTACTCGATGTCCGACGCACGTACTACATTTTAATAACTTCCGCAGAACGCGCCTCGCGACAACAGCAGACAAAACAAACACACCATTGACAGATACGACAGCTAAACTTTCCATTCGTTCCTTTCATCGCCAGAGTTTGTTTTCGCCAGAAATATCCCCTTCAGTTTTTTTTTGTTTGTTTTAGTTTCCCTGCTGAAGGAAACCCCACCGTGAACTACAGATTTTTGCTTTCGCTGCTTCTGCTGACAGCGTGTCGAAGTTAATATTCAAAAAGTTTGTTATCATTCCGACTCAGCGTCGGAGCGTGCTTCTCCACTCAATCTCCGTTTCAAGGACTTGTTATCGCGACACCGCTGCTCCACTAACCCACCTTGTTCACCTTCCTTCCGGAGCGATTCAAAAGTCAACAGTCAAAAACAAAAAAAACCATCCATTCATTCGAAGCGAGTGTATTCGGCACACCGAAAAATCCGACGCACACACACACACTTCTGAAAGCCCCCGGAAACCGGATCATCATTGAAACAATCCAACCAATCGAACCAAATCTTATTTCACCCTTCAGTGGTTCCGATCGGAATTTTTGCCGAGCAACTCCTTGACTCCCGACTCCGGCTGCTGCTGCTGGTGTGGGCCGCTTCGTGTGATTCCGCCGATATGCCCGGCACCGGATGCATAATCTATTCACGTGGCGCAGCGAGCCGTGAGTGAAAATTATACGGGGCCCAAAACTTCCACTACGCCAGTACGGGTCAAAATGGCGCAACCGAACCTAAAAACAAAAACGCACCGTCCGATGGGAGCTTCTTGGAATTTGGGTGAGGGGTGGCCCTTTCCACTATGATTCCATTATGATTGTTGTTTTCGATTATAAAGTTTTTTTTTTATGTGTGTGTGTGTGTGTTTGCTCGTGACGCATGGGAAACCCAATCCCACGTTTATCAAATTTGACGAAGCTTCAGTGATTTTGATCTGCTTTGCATTCGAGTTCGAGTTCGAGTTTGAGGTTTCGGACCAGGGAGAGGGATTGTTGCACAAAACTTATGTCCGGCTCGAAGGACCAAAACTGGTGGGAGTGACACACGAAATTCCTCCAGCGAGACAATGCGACCATACACACGCGGAACACATTAACAAGATGGACAAAGCGGTAAGTTTAAAACCCAACACAAAACCATCGAAATGCGAAAGTTTCGCCTCCAAAAAAAGTCAAAAAGGTTCAAGGGGCACCCGAACCCCGAAAGTCTCGAACGGAGTGGACAGCATTTTTGAGCAACATTTTTGTTGTTGTACACCAAAGCACACCAAAAATGTGTAAAAGTTGTCTTCTCCGCGGCACTTTCGCTGTGCGCAGGTAGTGAAGCCTCCGGACAGAAGACGGAGCTCTCGGAAATCAGCGTTACATGTCCGATCCGATCATCGGTTGGAAACAGCGGGGTGACCACAGGCATGGAGTTTTCCAGTGGCTTCCCACGGCCTAGAACCCAAAGTCCGGAGGGAAATATTTTTACTCCACCTGGAATTTTGACCATGTCTTTGATATTGGCCCACACGAGAGCACGCATGGAGAGGACGCAATCGTAACTTTTATTAGTTTCCTCCTGCTGGAATGCTGCCTCCCCAGAAAGGGTGACTCCTTGGAGAATCGCCCCGGGCTCGAGGCAGCTGGGGGAAGATTTGGATAAAGATTTTGGGGGTTTCGCAAAACCCACCTGCTGTTTTGCTGCTGCTCGAGCGGATGGATCCTTCCGAAAACTTTGCGATTGAGTTATGGTCAAGTGATACTTTGGGTGGAACATTCGGAAAAGAACCGACGCTAATGTATCTGTTATCATACTGCACGCCCCCATTGCTAATTTTGCGCACAAAAGAAATCATCCCAATTTCCTATTTTAAGCCCCGGGGCCGGATGTCCTTTGACGGAAAGTTAAATTGTTTTCCAAGCAATTGGATACCCCTTTTATCTAAGCTCGAACTTGCCGCCGGCGTTTGACGAGAGCGGGTGAGCCTCTTCAGGCTGAAGAAATGTTTTCTTTGCCAACAACACCTTTCCAGCTACCAGATTCCGGTTACGCATGACTTCCATTCCAAGCGGGGTGGGAGGCGAAGTCCACCCCATTTGCATGCCAACAACCAACAACCCCCCAAAAACCCGGTGCGACAGTTTCGCAAAGACAATCTCCGGCGGTGGTTTAACTTTGCGAAACTTTCGCACCCACCACGTCCGTTACAGGCCCATTGATCCCCTGCAGGTGGGGGCTACAGGTGCCCCGGGACGTTATTCGCATCGGGTGCCAAATAATAGAATTTTTCCGACCTCAACTTTCACGGAACCACACGGCGAGCGGGCCCGTGATGGTCAGGTTCGGGCAGCGACACCCACCATCATTCATCCACGCTGACCATCGCTCGCCGTCGGCTTCAAAGGCGTGTAGGGGGGGGGGGGGGAGGGACGCTACTCGGATTACTCCCTCGGCACCGCCCGGGGTGGGGTCACTGCCGGTGAAACTTTTGCGAGCAAGCGCCTTTTGCGGGTCGCCGAGGTCGAGGGGCCGTTCGCTTTCAACAATTTCTTAATAGGATCAAATATGTTTTGGATATCACTTCGGGCTAATGCCGGTGATGTGTGTTCCCGGCCGGGGTGGGGGTTAGGAATTTCCTCGGTTTTCCAGCCAGTGAGGGAGGAAGTGAATGAAACTTTCCGAATGAATTCCCCGAAACAAACCCGATGGATCAACTTTCCTGTTCGGTAGTTCGGTAGTAGAAGAAGGTCTGCCGAGATGGAAATGCGAGATGGGACCGTAATTTGAAATATTTCTCAAACTAGTAGTGTGGCAGAGCCGAATGGCGTTCAAGATTCAGCTGTAATGTGCTTAAATTCGGTTGAATTAAATAAAGCATATTCACATAAGATATTCTTATTCATTTGTAAACTTTTTTACAAATCCGTGCATGCCGTGCATGTAAAATTCATCAAAGAAATGTAAAATTCATAGTTTTGTTCGTTAATCAGCCTGAAGCTATGCAATCTACATCATATATGGGTATCTCTATAAAGCAAATTTTCTTTGTTTGAGAAGATGTTGGTTGGGAAATCAAGTCAGTAGTACACATTTACTTGCATTTTATTACTAAAAAAATGTGGAATAAAAAACAATCTGAACACACTGGACGATTTTTACACACTAAACACTGTAATTACCCACAACTACACCCTCATAGACTTTAACTTCCTAAGCTCCAACCTATTATGAAAGCTACACATCCAATGAATCAGCATTAAAATGTAATCTACATTTTATGGCCCTCGGTACAAAGCTTCTTCTCTCACTCTCCCTCACTCTCTCCCTCTCTCTCTCTCTTTCTCACTTCCTCCACCGGCACTATTAAAACTTCACTACACGTTCTTAAGCTCGCCGGGGCCGACAAATTGTTTCCCCGCGTTTTCAACGCGATCTATTTTAATTTGTTGCTTCTAATAAGATTATTCCACTCACACATCCCACGCTGCTGCTGCTGCTGCGACCGTACGGGGCGTGATTGTGCGCACATCGCCGCTGCACGTGAGTGCGAGCAATTAGACAAATGCGGTTATGCTTTCGTAATATGGTGGGAAAAACTAGGAAATCCTTCCTGCGTGTTTCCCGCTGCCGGCGCTGTTTTGCTTTGTCTTTTTTCTTCTTTCTTTTTTCCCTTCTCTCCTTTTCTCTCCCATATCCGAGCGGCGCTTGAGTGGCAAACGTGGTGGGAAAAGTTTTGCCCACCTCCGCCAGCGCTTACATCCGAATGTGAATGTTTTTCCACGTTTTTTTCCACTCCACTTCTCCATCCGCGCACGTAGTGTATGCCTTCGCTACCCCATTTCCGTTCCGCTCCGTAATGGGTTCGGTGGAAAAAGGCGGCCCAACTGCAACAAATCATGTTCACCTAATCCTTAATTTTCCTAATGCACCATGAAACGGGCACCGTGCTAGAGCCGGTGTTCTAATCCCTCGCTGCAAAGCCGTTGCCAAAGCTGGTCCGTTTCGTTCGTCGGCAGTGAGGCAGGTGGCGGCGAAGGCAATACAATTGGATTGAATTACCAGCGAACGGCAAACCGAAGCGTTCCTGCCAGCTTCAAGCCGACCACGTCGTGTAAAGGTATTGACGATTGTGGAAAAAGCATTGTTTATGCAGTTGTGCATCGCTGTTTGAAGTGTTGTTTGCGCAGAGTGTGCTACTGTAGGAGAAATAATACCGACATTTAATGATTGTGTATCTATCAGTTTCCTTCAATCTTTAAGCCGTGCAACGTAAAAGGTTCTGTAAACTGACTAAGGCGCTTTTGGTAAAACTAATTCCCTTCACAAGAAGAGCAGCACTTCTCACTGGCGAGAACTTCCTATTAGACAATTAACCTGATAATAGTACATTGATAATCCGTCAAACTATTCATCAAAGTCACAAATGTATGCAATTGGCATAACAATTCCATATTTACTCTACTTGAGTTTTCATAAAGCTGTCTGTTTGAAAAATTTCGGTTCAGTTTCGAATGTCAGAGAATTGCATACCTTCAGGCGCAAAGTCTTCTATAATACAAAACTATCTCAGACGGGAAGAATTATTTAAATATGGAAACCAAAACTAACACGGCGTAACGAAATAGCCTATTCAGTGCATTTTAAGTATGACTGTTTGTGACCAGCGTTAAAATAACATGTTTAATACTAATTTATGTCGAAAAAAATGTCTCATCCCGTAAAAGAGAACGATTCCCGAAACACACACGACTCAATTACAATCGGCTCTATAGCATGCAATCCCAAATCCCGTCTGGATAATCTTCTCGATCCGTCAAATCCACTTTCAGGCTAATCCTTCGTACATCCGCACACACAAACCGTTCCGGGAGCGAAAGAACGAGTTCGAGACATCGCTCGCGAGCATACACTTTGTGGCGGGAAGCCATCACTTCGTCAACGGCAAACTGAAGGTGTGTGTTTTTCTCGCTTCAAACGGTCCATACTTGTAGGTGTTTCAAACCGCATCTCTCTTCCAATCAATCGCAGATCCGCTGCACGGCCAGAATACACGACATCTATCTGCAGTCCACGGAACGCTCGATCGACGAGGATCGACCGCAGGTCATCTCGGCCGCGTCGTCGGCAAACAGCAAAGGCAACGCTGCCAATGGGAACGCCGTCCCGTACGATCACTTCCCGCCGTACGGTGAGAACGAGCTCGATCGGAAGGATTACATGACGCATTTGCAGGGTGAGTTCGGTGGAAATCTTGCGACTTTTAATTGGAAAATGTTCTGCAAAATAAATATCCTTCAATAGGTGTTTCTATTGAAGAAAAGAGAAACGACATCATCTTCATTGTCATCCAATCGTTAAATCGTTTCCTTCCTCCACCTTTTCCGCAGGAGACATGGCCGCCTCCGGAGGCTCACCGACCGCCAAGCCACCGTTGCTTCCACCGTCCCTCGGCGGTCTGGACCGCTTCCGGCTGACATCCATCAATCACCTCAGCTGGACGTACGGCCCACTCACCGTCCTGCTGCTGCCGCTCGCCCACCCACTGCTCAGCTCGCTCGTCAGCCGTCTGCGAGCATGATTCCGGCAGTACGACGGGCCGGGGACGCCACCTCCAAGGATCGCGCCGGCTCAGTGATTCGTCTCATCAGCGCGTGCCAGCGTGATTAGCCGATCAAACAGCAGCCACGACGACGGTGGGCGAACTGGAGCTTCGAACGCCGGTCGCGTTCGTTTGGGTGTAGCTTAATTCATTCCCTTTCATTCATCGTACGCCGCTAGCCCGGTACCGGGACGCGGCGAATGACCGCTTCTCATTACAGGTACAGGTAGGTATGGAAATCGTGGTGGTGCCGGGTGAAACTTAACCTAAAAACTCTCCCTAAACTTGTGTAACAGAATAGAAACCTCCCCCTCCCTTTGAAATGATATATTTAAAAGACTTTGCTAAAGCAAACGCAATGAGCCTCAACGAATATAAGATAAAGCGGGCTGACCATGGGTCGGTGGAAGACGACAGAGCATAAGGAAAGCGAGTGTAAGAGAGTAAGAGAATGTTAAGGTAAGACGCGTGGAACGTACTGGTGTTGCTATTGATCGAACGGAGTCTAGTTAGTGTTATTGCATTTTGCTCAATGGTGATGCAATTGTGGCCGCTGGTGGGTGGGATAGGTGAACACGCAGCACACGTCACCGAGGATTTCTATTTAGTTACGGTAGGGTGTAAGATGCTCTTCCTTGGAGGAAACACTTCTGGAACAATCTCTGCAGCAGCAAGTTCTAGCTCTAAGTTCTTTCAGTAGTGCTCACTATTAGAAAGATGCAAATGGTAGAGCTGAAGGAGAGGCGAAATAGGTGTAGTGTTCGTGTGAAATTTGTCAAGCAGCAGAGATTTATAACACTCCATAAACTTTGATTTCCTTTTTTTTACAAAAAAAACCCAAGATACCTTTAAATCTGGATACAAAAAAAAACGAGAAAAATTCTCAAGTCTCGCATGTGAATGTCATACTTTAAAGTTAATCAGAAAAAAGCGTACAAACGTCTATTCTAATCGTATCCCACATTATTTATTTACGACGTGACATCCAGGTTCCATGAGCAGCTTGTGTAATGGATTTGAATATTTTCTGTACCATTTTTTGCCAAAGCAACATCAAAGAAAACAAGAGTTCGTACTGTATGAATTTGTTCACTCGGACCATTTCAGCAAAGCACGAAGTTAATTCATAAAAGCTTAATACGGAGTGCCTGCTTGCTCGACAGACCTCGTTATTGGTGTATGAAATCACAAGTGGAAGTGCGTATTGCATAATTTCTTGTGATTTGACTATTCTGCTCGCCTTAAAGTATGCTCTGTATAAACAATTACGCTATCCAGCATTGTTGTGTGAAACGAATTCAGAATCTTCGAATCGAATGAAAGAAACTGAAGCTCAAGATTGGCGGTTCAAGCTTGTCGGGAGATTTATGAATCTTTGAAGATCTTAAATCACTTAAATTGCATACTTTTGGGCTGATTTTGCATATTAACGCCGAAAGGTATGCAAAATGTGCATCTTTTACACTTGATTCAGATTACTTATGAATTACTAACGTTCTATGCATTATTAACACTCTAGGCTGAACAATTATTTTCATCAGTTCCCGGCTTTAGTGCTGTAATAATCAGTTTCAATGAAAACAGCGAGTATAAAACACACTAGCCACGATCATTTCGAACCGAGGGTCGCAAGCTCAACACAAGGAAAGAACGGGCCTCATTTTTGTATCTTTCATTTCTCCACAAACTGACCTTTTGCTAATGAGCATCCTTCGCAGAAAACCGCTTTACTAACCGAGCCACCCGAAGGGCACTAACCGGGTCCGCTAGGCCGTTGTAAATTGTGCCGATTTTATTTTGCTGTATTTTTAATCACAATATAACTCCTCACGAACTGTTTTCATTTCGTTCCCCACTCGTTAGCCCGCATGTTGTTAGACAATTTTCATTGTGTAAATAAATAGTGAAACATAAAATATTGCTGCGAAAGGGGACGAAAGTCGTCCCCGAGGTAATGTCGAATAGGAAAGCACTTCATAATGAGTAGCCGAGTAAAGATAATAAATACGAGCACGGGGAACCGGGAACGAATTCTGGTGGAGAAACAAAAACATTCCAACTAAAAACAACAAAAAAACAGATCATAAACGTGTAAAATATCGAGCGGGTGGACGGTAGAGAAATTGTTCTCGGGCGCCAGTGCGGAGCTTGATTGTATAGATGAAACATACACTGAAGAGAGGAAAACAAACTTGTTCAAAGGAAGCGCCAGGCGATTTGACGAGAGGCACACTCGAAACGCACAGACGCGTACGAAATAGAGGCCCGTGACGGGGGAAAACTAAATTTAAATGCCATTTTAAGTGTGATAAGCGATAAGGCAGACGACAGTGAACGTAAGAAGCAAAATCAACTAAAAAAAACCCGGAAAACAAAAACCTTGGTAGAGCTCGTTCGGGAGTAATCTCGAGATCGCCATCGGCTGCTGCCATCCGATGGATGTTAATTCCAGCCCACGGCCACACGGTGCGAGATGTAATTGCAGTGAGCTAGAGGCAAAAAATCACGTAACCGTCACCCTCTGGCTGACTAATTGAATTGTGTACGCGGCTCGGGCTGCGCCAGAGTGGATGGGAGAGGAAAATAAAATCTTGAAGAAAAAAAAGAACGGAAAATAATTGAATTATTACTATTTTCCTTATTATTTTTTCGATGACAAATAGAGAACGAAAACAAACGGTGTGAAAGAAAGCGCGTGGTGGACATGGCCGCTGGCGCGCAGTTGTGCGGGCGCATAATAAATCTGATTGGTTTCATTCGCACGAGATGGCCGCGAAAGAGTAACGTTTTCGAGCGAAAATAATGAAGTCATCGAGGTAAGTAAAAAGTAATTGTCCTTTTTTCTCTGCACATTTCTGCTGAATAGGATAAGGAAAACTTTGCGAACCGTGGTGAACGTATGAGAATCGTTTTTGCTCTCGGAACCGGGAAAAAACCATTCTTCCAGTGGTAAATAATTATATCGGACGGAGATATTGGACGGTGGCACTTGCGTCGTTCCGCTTGTTTGTGCGGAGAGAAGCTACGAAAAAAATAAAAACCCTAATCCGAACTGTTTTTCCTCGCTAGAGACGATGCAGAGCAAAAACGGCACGTACCATACGCACCGGGTGAATGAAACTTTACGTGACAGAAATACGTCCGATGTGGATTAATCTGCTGATGTCTCACGCTGCGTTGAATCGGTCTGATTTGTCTGCAGTGTTGAAAACGAGCAAAAATAAACCGGAAACGAGAAACCTTTCATCGAGCGTTTGTTTGAAACGTTTTACAAACCAGCATTGAAATCTTTCCCAAATGAACATCCCTCCAGTCAGCGCTTTTCCGATGCAGGTGGAAAAACCACAAACCATCGCACACAATATCCTTCCGGAGCTCTCACCAACACTCGGCTACTTTCGGTGGGGTTTTTTTTCACTCTCCACTTCGCCTCCGGCCGCAGGAAACAAAAGGAAAATAATAAAAATTAATTATTTATAAGCTTGGATTATTAAACAAGATATTAATTATGAGGATGGAAATTAATGAGTCACAGCGAGCCACACCACCAGAGCAGCTCGAGCACGCCCGACGGGTGGCTTCACTTTGTTTGTCTTCTCACCGCCGTGGTTAGCTTGTCTCGTTTTATTATGCTGGCAGCTTCGTTTTTTCAAGCGAATCGGCCTCGAAGGTATTTGTGTTCACGGGACATCACGAAGATAACAAGATTTTGCTGCGGACGCGGGCATAATAATAGCGGTGTCACAGTGGAATTATGAACATACTACCGGAGGTTGTTAATCTAGAGCGATTTGCAGGTGTCGAATTCACGATAATCAGCTTCTGTTTGCATGATAAAAAGCTAATTTATCTGTACTTATTTATTCTGGATGTTGTTTTAGTAATAGTACAGGTATATAGACGAAACAATTATGCATAGTGTTTTTTTTATTTGAACATTTAAACAAATTTATACAATAAGTTGTGAATGAGATCTGAATACAATATTATTTGATGTTAATGTTATGTCTCTTTTATTGTTAATCAATAAAATATATATATTCAAGTTTTATACATTCAAGCATTTTGAAATGTTTAACATAAATATAAATATTAATTATTTATTCTATTAATATTTATGTTTTGTAAATATTTTTATTTATTTATTTATGTTGCAAAATAAACCTGATTTGAAATCCGCGGTTGAAATTGCAAACCTAGACAGTAGATTGCATGCTTTCAGGCGAATTTAAAATGTCAGTGCCGAAAAGTATGCAATGTACTATACACTAAGGCCATACGTTACGTTTTGCTAAACGTGTATTGCTCGAACTAGCTTGTCAGGTAATGTAGATGTTTTACATCGAGCGGAAAACATTGCATATTATAGAAAACAACTTTTCAAATCATCTGAAAAATCGGTCCAAAGCACTTCTAGCAACATTAAACTCGCATGCAAACGTACAACAACAACGAAAATTCCCGCAATTTCATTTTTTTACTTTAATTCGAGTCAACACATTTGCGTTGCAGTTCATTTCCGTTATTAAAGCATAAATTACCACCCGTGGGTCATTCGAGCCGATCAATCTGGTAGCAGCTGAGGCAATCGTTCGAATTGATTTATGAGGCGGCGGTTAAAGTCACAACTCCACCCACGGCAGAAAACACACAATAACGACAGTGCCCATGCCCATAAGTCATCGTCACCGCAGTGCTCACCTTTAAACCGAACGAACGCACTTCTTCACGGGTGCCGAAGCCATCAAGCGTGCCCCTCCCAATCGGCGGAAGCCACCGAAGCCAAAGACCCCAATTACGGCCGTGGGTTCAAAAGGTTCAACGATGCTTCATCTGTTGTAGTCGTTCCCGTTCGCTATGTTGATTTTTATTCATGGTGGATTTTTTTTTGTCTTCAACACAGCACGTCGGACACGTTCGAATGGTAAATGTTTGGAGAGTCTCATTCGAAGGACAGATTTTCTTTGACTTTTCCCCACGCCAAGAATAATGGCAATTCCCTTCCATTCGCCGCCGTGCCGAGTGCCTCCCGGAACGTCTCAAATAGTGACGCACAAAGCCAACCGACCGGAGGAAGCAACTGAAACCACCAATAACAATGACAAACTTCTTGACGCGCTAAAGAACGCAGCGCACAAAACCACTGTCCCCCAAAGCCACACAACGCCCACTCAAAAAAAGGAAACAAAAAAAACAACGCACACATAGACAATCGAACGCTAAAATCGTTCATCGAAAACAAAATCGAAGATGGCCATTTTCCACCCGATTTGTTCGCATCCGAAGTTTGTCGCTCTGTCTGCGTCTGCTCGGGATGCTCGAGCGTACCGATTTTTCTGCCAGTTTTGCTTCATTTTATTTCTCTCACGCTCTCCCAGCGGCAGCAGCAGCGTCAAACGTTGACTAACCGTGAGACCCATCTGACGTTCCTCGATGAGCGATCCGGGGAATGTTTCGTGAATGCCCTCTTCCATATTTTTTCACGTTGTTCTATACGTTCAATCGTCATCTGTCTGCTCTTCCTGAAGGTTAGGAGGTGTTTCCTGACGTTCAGCGCGGTTCCCGAGCTACCTTCCTGCATTTTTATTTCCTTTGATTGAATCACTTATCTAATCAAACGCCCTGCTGGCGGTCGCGCCGGCAGCATTTCCGGTCGTTTCCGCAACGAAGGTTAGATGGCTTTGTGTGTGTGTGTGATTTTTTGTATTATTTGTTTACGTATCCTTTTCTTCCCGCTGAAGAACCAGACGAAACGAGTCGAGAAAATCGAACCCGATACGGTGGCAATCGCTGCAGGCAGGCAGGCGCGAAAACCGTGCGAAGGGTGTGTGATAAAGGGACGGAAACACAGCGTTACAGGCGGGATGAAAAATCAAATTGCACAGAAGAAGTCGTTATTTATCCAATCGATTATGGCGTAATACGGTAAATACCGATTTGTTTTTACGGAAGGGCGTGATTTTTTTGCCGCGATCTTTCCAGATTCCTCTTGCACAAAGTGTGGGGGGGAGGGGGGGAAACAGATTTTCAATTTTTATTTTCATCTTTTTTTGTTTGTCGCAAGACAAAAACGCACCCTCCCTGCAAGCACGGTAAACGCACAAAACGGTTCTCGAACCGTTAAAACGGAAAAGAAGTTCGACTGAAAAGAAGGCAAAAAAGCAACTCCCAAACGGACAAAAAAAACGCCACACCACACGCTGTGAAGGTTCGAAAATCGGTTGCAAAATTCATCAAACCATAAAACAAATCGACGGAAAGTGCGATCGGAAGCTTGGGATGAAACAAAACGGTGGGCAAGAACAGCGCCGAAGGCGAAGTGCCAGCACGTTATTATGCGAGAAACAAAAACGGCCGGAACCGGGAACGCAAAACTCAAGTCAACAAGCCGATTTTCGTGTGCTTTGAGCGTTTGCTCTGACGTTTCGCGACGGAATTCGGATGTGCGAGGATAAAGCGTCCAAGACTTCTTTTACTTAAAAAAAACGGTATGTGTATTTTAGAAACATAAGTTCCGAGTTCATACGGTTTGAAAGTTGTCAAATGATTAGTCAATTACATTTATTTTATAAAAAAAAAAACATTTTCATCTCACAACCTAAGCTGTATTGCTCATGGTACACGGTTTGAAGTTCATTTGGTTAGTGCGCCTAAAAGTATGCAATTTGTCAAACGCCCTGTAATCGTAAAATAGTTGATTAACTACCAGTGATTTTTGTCATATTTTAGCTTAGTTTTAGGGGAAAGCGCCTTGCGAATTATCAACTTATTAAGAATTTATCCGTGTTGCTAAGATCTCAATCTATTGCACAGTAATTCAATTAACCCGGTAGGCACGTTCATTGAACAAATAATCCCGAACCAATCAAACACGATCCTTCCGCTTACACACAAAGCATGAACCTTGCCGGCCCAATTCTTATGTTAAACATCTTGTTCCAACGCTTCTTGATGTAATCCTGATGCCCGTAACATACCTTTCCACTTACCGGTCAATAAATAAATCCACTCGTGGGAGAGAAAAAACAACATACACTCACCTTCACGCCCACACGGAAGTAAAACAATACTTATCTCTTCCATCTAACGGCAGGCGGGACGAGAACGATTTGATTTGTCCAACGCAAGCGCAAGCTGGTGTGGTTGTGTTCTTCAATTAGCTAGGTACAACGCCACACAACTCCCACATATCGGTATCGTTTGCATCAACCCGAACGGAATCGATTGCGCTGCTGAGGAGGGAAAGAAAATATGCTTTCCCGACTTCACACGCACCGGTACCCGGCACCCGTATTTCAATCGCACCTAATACAATCCCGCCCATATTCTCGCACGATCCCACCGAATGTCATAATCACAACGAAAGCTCAGCACGAACGACACGGGGACCGAAAGAAAATCCGGCCGAAAATATCTCAATTTGATCAGGCACCGGGCGTCTCCATTTCGGAAGAAAGTAAGATGCCGCACCGGGCTCCGAACTCCATCATCATCATCCAGCTACTGAACGTGTGTGTGCGTGTGTGTGTCCACATTTTCGGGATACAATCAAGTCATACCCCACCTCCACCTTCCCGAATCGATTGACCCTCAATCGACCCCTCGGCCCGAAGGTTGACCGAAACCGGGGCTTGATAACGTACCACGTTTCCCTTGCGCTCTCCGGCGCACTTGTTTGACCTTCTCGATCGTTTTGATCCTGTCGAGTGATATCTTATGAAAATCATAATCGTAACATCGGTGAACATATCGGGCACCCCGCTCCGACCCCGTCAAGCAGCGGGAGGCACCGGCAGCACGCAGCGCTGTGTGGGATTTTCGGCTTTTTTGTGGGATTTTTCCCACCCCGGTTTGCCGTCGCAGAAACCGTTTGTCTCGGGCATTATCCAGCGCACCGGGGGGAGAACAGCCAGCCACATGCACAGGAGACAACGGTTCAACGGCGGGAAGGACATACGGAACGGAGTTTTCACTCCAGCGGCACCGGTGCTCCGTTTCTCAGCCGGAGCACAATTTCGTTGACATTTATTGTTAATAAAAATCATAACTTTATTCCGCCCCAGCTCTTCCGTATTTTCCGGTTAGCCGAGTAGCGGGGCTGATTTTTCATTTGCTTCCCGATTCGAACCGTGGCTTGGCGCAGGTAGATTTGCTTTCTTATCCAGAATTTCCGTTCAGCGCTACCCCGTGTGCCCAATGCGGAAGTACAGTGGTGCAAGGCACGCCAACGAAAACCCAGCCAAGGTCGGCCTGGTCGACCGATGAGCCTGAACCGTCCCGTTTGCTAATGATCCATGGGCACCGGCGCCATCAAGTGTTTCCGTTTGCTTCCCACCCGAGGCTGATGAGCGTGGGGGCGTCTCTTTTTAGTTGCGACCGCTTTTGTTTGCCTATGAAGTATGTGCGAGTCCATCCCGGAGTGCTAGAGTTGTCCTGCTGGCGCACGGAACGGAAAGCGTAGGTATATATATAAAGCTCTTTTTAAAATACGGCCACGGCGAAAGCGCACAACTGAAACTGGGACCCTTTGTCTGTGACCGATGTTCGCTGGCGAAGCGGAAAAGTGAATAAATCAACCCCATAAAAGTGACTACTGCATCATAACGAAATGCGCACACAGCAAACGCGACCGTGTCGTTTGTTGTAGGGCCGTGGAAAGAGTTTCAGCTAACAGGAGTGAAAGAGGTAGTTGAGTCTGTAATGTTTGAGGTACTAGAATGAGTATTTTAAGGTATCACAAATCTTCTAAATATTGAACCATAACATTTAAGCTTAACAAACTTTAATTTCAAGCTATTTTACTCGATTACAAAGTATACTAAAGTTTCCTTCGAACAATATCCATTGAAACATAAACTGACAGCATTCTTTTGCATTCTTCAGAAAGAGCCGGTGGGACAACATCTGCTGATCAAATATTAGTTTCTGCTGCAATTGAACTTACTTTGAGTACGTGGAAATTTTGACGCAAAATGGCATCCAAAGAACAAAATCAAAAAGAAAAAACCGTGCGACAAATTGCAATATCGTCTGCTGTTTTTGTTAGCTGCGAGCTGCAGTTGAATAACTCTTGTTTCTAAAAAAACGGAGCAGAGCTCTGTTAAAACAGTTTCTTTAGAAACACCTAGATTTTAATGATTTGTGAAAAGCTTATTGCATTCTGTTTATGTTGTCATTCTTATACCCTGGAATATTCATTTCACATAATCTTGAGGTTTAACTTTCCATTCGTTTCCACCATTTCTATTTCCTCGACCCGATACAATTTTTAGCAGCTTTACAATCCGTCGCTTGGCATCGATTGGCCTGTTGTTATACTTTACCAAATTAACACATTTATCCAGAAAAAACGCTTCACAGCATAATATAGGCCAGCAAAACGGTGTTAAAATCACTCAAACTGCAAAGGTGCTGTGCAGATTTGACATACTTGTAACGAAAAGTTCACTCAATCAGATCGAAAATATTCAAAATACGTGGCGTACGATATTTTAATGCACTATTAACATATTTTATCGGATTAACACTTGCCGGAAAGATTGTTTTTCACAAATTTTCACCTATTCTGATTAAAAAATATATTGCTCAGCTTAGGATTAAGTTGAAAATAAAGATGTACAAAGCAATAGAAGAAAGTTAACAATGTCCATCACATACTTTTTGGCGCATTTTTTATTTATCAGCCCGAAAGTATGCAACTAATTAGCTACCACGAGAGTCGGACGGTTGATACAAGCTCTATTTCAATCCCACCGTGTGTGATTCGTTTGAAGCATTACTGCTTATCGCAAATTACATTACAATCTTCCACCAGCCAATCACTTTTAAACACCTTCGTTCCACCTACATTCGCTGTCCTGTTCAACGTATCGCATTCACTTGCATATCCTGCCCATCTCACAATCAGCTTCTCCGTCTCCGAGTGCATAATATGCTTCACTCTGCCGGTGAGTTAATCGAAGGGAACCGTCTTCCATCTGCAAAGATACCAGATGGTCGGCAAACGAGCAGACGGGAGCGTGTAAGCTACTGAACCATTCCAACAGGATATCGCCTCACTTCTATCCGTCCGCCGGTGCTACTTACAAAAGTAATCGAACAACCCTGCAAACGGATGTGGTTCGGACGGGTTGTGTGTTATTTTTTCATTATGTTATCACATCGTTGGCTAATGCCTGCCTCACCACGCAATTGGCTTTGGCCGGTCAGCTCCTTCTGCCGTGTGGCCACACGACATCTTGGTCAGGAAAAGCCGGACACTTCGCCTTCGGGAACCAATCGATAGCGTCCGCTAGCTGGGGAAACACGGAACGAGCGGCCGGCCGAAGCTTCCATGGCTAGCTAATCTTACTTTTTGTGGCAAAGCAACGAGTGTTTTCATACCGATATTTGTGTTTGCACACAGAGCTGTCCCGCCTCATCCCGGGCTTCCCTCGGTGGTTGCACACATCACGGGGAAGGAAAATGTCGCAGCCGTCCCGTTGGCCGCTTAGCGCACGTTGCATCGAGCGCTGTCGTCGACAGTGGCGTATCTACCTGACTTACCGGCTCCACGTGAAAGGATCAAATGGATTGAAGGACCCCCGGTTTGCAATCGAATCTACCGAAGTGCATCCAACTATCTCGTTCAGCTTAGGTTGCTAAAGGGGCTTTAGTTTAAATTAAAGGAAATGAAATGTAGACCCTGCCTGGGAATCGCTCCTGGCAGCAACTTTCCTTGGAAGTAGGTCCGGCAGCAAACCCGGACCGTATGCTGCCGTTTAGATCTGATTGTTTCGCCCGGAAGGTAGCTTTGTCTCACCGGTGCAGGCGGGATGCACCGGAGATGCAGCACAAATCACTCTCGACCCCGGTGGCGACGGACCGGACACACTGAATGCAACAAGATCAATTTCTTTACAGCTCGAGTGGTGGTGTGAGGTAAGATGGTATTGTACCGAGCCAGGTTTCAAAGTACAAGCAGAATAAAGCGAGATTAGCTTGTCTCCCAACAAGCTATCGTATTACCGCAAAGTAATGTAGGTTTTTAATAAAAGTAAAAGCCTTTGGCTCACCAGTGCTATGCATCGGTTAACGTTGCGTTGTATGTGAATAGAAAATACGTTGCATTTCCAGGGTAGTTTGAGCATACAACTTCTAAAAGACCCAATCAAAGCATTGATTAATCAAGTCGGAAGCATCATTAAATGCGAGGAAAAAAACGATGGAAATGATGTAATCTGACATATCAAACCAATATTGCTATTCTTCGTAATAGCTAAAGTTTTTCATTTGTGATTGTGATGAACCAATGCCTGAGCATGCTTTTTCAATTCTTGTAAACGATTTTATTGGGGCAATTGTGCTCTAATTTCACGAAACTTTACATATAAATTCACTACTAGAAGCTAGCTGTTCCGAGCTGTGCCGAAATATGCCCCAGGTAATTTTACGCCTAATGTTATGCAACGCTTTGTTTGATATACGCAAAGCAACAGCAATCACCCTTATGTCAAAAGGTATCAATTCAGCGTTACAAAAACGCCTTTCCATGGCTTCATTTACCTCTTTTATAGTCATTTCCCGTTGACATGTCATAACTTAGTTAGTTTGCTATTACACTGTTTATGGTATAGTTTTATTATAAGCAAAATATCGTTTGCCGCGAATACAATTTAGTATGGATAAAGTAAAAATCAGAAAAATACGAATTTTTAAAGAATACAAGCCTTTTGGGGGTATAATTTATTTTTTAATATAAATGATGCAAATAGTATTACACAGATTAATGAGTTTTTTTTGCAATACCACTAATCGCTGGGAATAAATGCAGTATGCGTAAATAATAAATGACAGCTGTTAAATTCAAGTCAAGAAATGCATCCAAGAAATGCATCGGCTCATCAAGCTGATTGCTTGTAACACGTCACGAGAACAGAAGAGACAGTCACACGCAATCAATCAAATAATCTCCTTCCCATTACAATCTCGAACCCGGAACATCATCCCACCGTTTTGAACACTCAAACCATCAAACGGCTTCATGAACCGAGCGACTCAAGGAGCTGTGAGGTGAATTATGCACCCGGAAAACGCTCCGTCCAATTCCCACGAACAGTAATTCGGCTACAAAATGGCCCGCCCGTTAGCACACCATCACAAAAAAAGAATCGAGCGCAAAGTATGTTTTTCGTCCCACCAATCCCACCCCACACACCAATTCAACACTGACAAGTGGCCAAATGCACTGTCCGGAGCGGGTGCACAAATAACTGCCCAGAAAGCTGACTTTCATCCCGTGCCCGGGACGCACGATAAATCACTCTCACTGCGCGTGGGTCACACTCGAACCAGCAGAAGCAGTGGACAATTATTCGCCTACCATTCGGTGGATCGCGCTGCCAGACGGGTGGCCGGTTTGGATGGGAACTTTCGCCAACCTCTCGCCACGTCACCGAGCGACTGCTAATCTCATCGTGCTCGTCGAAATCGTCTTCTTCATCACCGCCATCAGCGCACATCGTCATTACCATCCGTACGGTAATATGAACCGCACCGCATAAAGCAGTAATGAGTGTTGAGCTGGGCTGGAGGAAAAAAGGGACATCAGCGTCTGAAACGGGCCAGAAAACACACACAAAAACGAACCGCGGGGTCAGGAAACTAGCAGCACACGATGCAAAAGCTGACGGATCAGCATTATGATGTTGGCCCGTCCCTTCCGTTCGTTCGAGCACTTTCCGCACACTCGGCATGGGAAGCGAACAGTCAAACTGTCGCTTGACTTTGGCCCAGACCGTGTGTGTGTGTGTGTGAAACGCTCCTCTGGCCGCTGCATGTGAAAGCATTTCCTTCTCGCTGGAAGCGGCAAAACAAAAGTAGTTCATTTTCCTCCATTTATGTGGTCCTCCGGCGTACCGCTGACGAATTTCAGACTTGTTTTTCAGCCATTCTGCCGCTTGCTTTGCCAGACGCGCACATGAAACTGTTAGTTCCGGGCGTGCTCACACCGCAGCTCGTTCGATTGTCTCTCCTGGATGCAGGCTCACCAGTCCCGTCCCGGAAATCCACTGTTGATGCTGATGTTTTCGCTGTTTTTTTTGTCGCGGGAAGTTTCGCTATTGTCGTCCTCTTCGCCCCCACACGCTGCTCTCGCTTGCTCCGTCGCGGACGCGCTTATTTATTTAGCCGTGCTAGATTGGCGCCATCCTGTCGCGCTGCGAGCGCTGTTAAACGGAGGGAAGCAGAAATCTGTCACACCGCGCTTTATGCATCCTCGGGACGGCTGGGACGGTTGTGTTCGGCACCGTGTGGAACACGCGCGCTAAACGAACCTCGAAATGTGACTGTTGATGGTGTTTATTTTTTTTTTGTTTAAGGGCTTGCGGCGAAAGACACGGAGCAGGATGTTTGGGAGATTATCCATTGCTAATGGAGGGTTGTATTAATAACTATAGGTTGTCGTGTGACTCGCTGCGTTTGAAGGCGGTGCATCAGCTTTCGAAGAATGGACTTTTCGGTTGGAGATGAACGAAGCGGATATTCACGCTTAAGCAGCATACGACAGGGTTTTCGTTTTAAATCATGCTCTTTAAAAAAATTGTTTTGATTTGTGCAATGCAAATTTGCGTTTGATTTTCATGATTTAAGCACAATAAGACGAATGACATTATTGCATCGGTATTTCAGCAAAACAAAAGCATTTAAATGGAAAGAGAATAAAAAGCTTCGCCTAACATTATGCAATACGCAAAACGATTCTTTAAAAGTTTGAGCGTTGAGCAAATCGTAGCATACAGTCAGGCGTTTTAAGCTAATTAACGCCAAAAAGCATGCAATTTGCATCTCTCGATCTCTTTATTAATGCTTGATTAACTAATAACTGCATAACGACTACCCATAAGATCGCATGTGAAGCAACAACAAAAATGAGCGTCCAAAAAAGTATCAAATGAAAGTTTGTTTGAAGCTGAGACATCGTAAATTAGTGCAAAACTATGAGATAAAACTCTCTTCAAATTTTTACTCTAAAAAAACTTTCAAAACATACACAATTGAGACATTAAAAAAGTAAGCTTTTATAAACAATACGTTTTTCTATTCGTTTGAAAGCGACGCATTCTGGTTATGCGGAAATAACGGCATAAAATGTCTGCATATTCATACAATTCGTTTCAAACAGCATACATTTTCGGATATGTTATTACCGATGTGGTACTAAATGCTCATACACGATATAACTCCACTGAAATAACTATCAAAGCATTAGTCGTCGGGTGTAAATGTGTCCCCGTTGCCAGGTCTTCTCATATCCTGCATAAAACGACACCGGGTTCAAGCGATATGTATACATTTTTACTACCACCAGCATCACGGCGGTGCGATAGTTTGCCCGCCGCTGCACACATCGAACCATAAAACAACGCAACGCGCATCCTGCGCACCGAACGATTCCGAACCAGAGAGCCCAGTGCCAGGTTACGCAAAACTGCTGCCAAGTGTGGGAAGGAGAAGGAACGCGTTCCACTGGCACAAAGTGCTTTTTTCCGGGAGAGACGCAAACGAGCCAGCGCGAGCGCCGTGTTCCCGGCACAGCAAGTGCCGCAGAAAGCCATCAATGTAGAACAACTTGCTCTAGACAAGACAGCGCCAGCCAGCCAGCCAGCCCAAACCCAACCCCAAACCCAACGCCAGTCTAGACGGGGCAGACGAACGATAAATTTATAGATTTTGTTTATTTCACCATCCAACCGACCGCCGCGTCGGTTCCAGCGTCAGCATCCCGCCACCGGCAGGGCTTCGCAGGGACACACGGCGAAAACAACGCTCCGGTATCGATTGAGCTGAATTTCCGCACAGCGGGAAGCGAACGAAAACAAAACAAAAAGCGCAAACTTTGAGCCGATAGTTGCGCGAGGAAAAAGTTGGGGCGGGATAGAAAAAATCAACCGGAAATGGATACCTCCCGAGCGGGTGGCCCTGGTGGGAGACTACGCACGCACCGGCTTCGAGGGCGCTAGGGGAGAAATTCTCCCCCCACCCCATGGTGGATAGTGCGGGTTGCTATGATAATGTGGCTCGGCGAAGAATTTATTATTGCACATGACACGACACACGCCGACGGTGACTTGGTGCCGTGTAGCCCACAATAACCGCGCGCGAGTTTTCCAATTTTCCTTCGGCTCGGGGATGCGCTGAGTAAAAATCTCTCGCACACCGATCCGCTTCGCCGTTTCGTTGCCATGCCACATCCAGCCTTCTGGAATGGGTTGCGAAATAGTTTATCGCTTTCCCGGCAAACCGAATGCGGCTGGGCTGGGAAGCATATCTTCTTTATAACAGCTTTATGGCCTTGAGTATGATGGTACTAGAAAACAAAAGCCCCGCTGGGTGGTTTGCGCGGGATGCGCACAGAAGACGGCGGTGAAATATAATTTAATTTCGTGCGTAGTGATGGAACGACAGCTGGCGCGAGGGTATGGTGAAACGAGATGAATTCGACGATTTGGTAGATTATATTTTATTTGATTTAATGAAATGAAACTGCTTATGTAATAGATAGAGTTCTCATACGATGAGAATGAAAACAATAACTAGCTCGGAAATAAAACGATGTTTAGTGCCAGTACAGTCCGTAACATAACTATACAACTACCTGGTCTTGAGAATATAACAAAAACTTGACGAGATAATAAGACGCTAATAGAGATGCTCTGTAAAATTGTAGCTTCTTTCTATGATTGTTGTAAATTTTTAAAAAACTTATTACTGTGGTTTTCTCACCAAATTGCTTAATGTTTCATAGCTGAAGGTCTATACGGATGCAAGATACGTTTTAACGCATTTTTTAAACGTCGCTTGTTCTTATCGATGCACTTTTATAAATATGGATGGAACTTAGTGATTTTTCAAAGTATGTTTTCTCCATCATTTGTTTATCAGCTTGAAAGTATGTAAACAAAGAGATACTAATATGTATGTACAAAACATTTAGCATTTGTTGATAGTTAATCTACCTATACACGTCTACCTACTTGGCTTTGGCTTACGTTCACTCATCTTATGTCATGCAATCGATTATCATACCAAATGGTATGCAAAATTGCCTACATTCCGGCGTTTATTCACTTAAAACATAACAGATTTATTTGAACAGAAAACTTTGCATTCGGCTTTTTGAGTATGTGTTTATTAACAGCTAAGAACAAGAAAAATATGTCCACTACCATTTTTTCTTTGTCCTACGTCCACTTCCAACAGCAAATCTTATCCAATCGATATGATTCGTGACAAATTAAAAGCATCAGCTTTCAGGAACAGTGACGTCCCACAACATCTCAATCTGTTCGAGATCGGTGGTCCACCTTTCCCGATTTATCTTTATATATGGGAAACGATTTTTCCCTTCGGAACCAGAAGCAACAGCCGGGGAAAGAAAAAAAACACGTCCATACCGTTGGTGTTATGAAACCATCGGAAAAATCAAACCCAGTCAATCATCACCCGAACAACGATTCCACCGTCCACGCGCTGGTGTCCGAGCGTGGACAGTATCATTACTCCGGCGCAACGTTTGCCCGTGGATTAAACATTCTATTTTTGCCGTTCACCCCACACCTAGGGTATCAATTTTTGTTCGCTTCTTTGACGCGTGTGCTGTTCCTCGTGCGTGGGTATTAGCTTTTTAGATCCTATTGCTGGGATGGGCCGTTTTTCCCCCCCGAGGCGTTGCCCTTCCGTCGAACAATCCATATCAGTCGGGGCTGACAACGAATGACAGCAATTTATTCGTAACCATCCATCTCGAACCTTCTGCTGCGAAGAGGAAAAAAACGGAGTAGAAACCACCGAGAGCAGCATCGCTGACATCGCCATCCATCCCAGCATGCCTGTCCTGTGATGTAATTTCAACAAGGAGGCTCAATTTTCCCACACATATTCAAACACCAGGCGTCTCCATCATCTTTGATGGATTTTAAAAACAGAGACACTTCACACACCCCACGAATGTCGCGCAATTTCGCTAAATGGGGCATGAAACAGTGTTTGGAACCGAGCCGCAGCAAGCGAAAAGTCACGCTTTGGCAACCGTGTAAATGTTCATATATTCTCTTTCAACCTTCATGTCCCGGCGGATCTTGCTTCCGTGGATCCTCCCGGGGGCCAAATGGGTCCAATTTCAAATGTAGAGGCGAATGAAAGCACAAGGATCGTATGAAGCAAAAGGCTAACATTTACAAACATACACACACACACTGTCCGTTCCAAACAGACCGTGTCAACGTGTTCGTATTGCGATACAATTGCAAGCCCATGTGCCCATGTCGCCTTTCGCCGTGCACCGAACTCTCCGTGTCAAACATTCGGGTGCTTGTAGATACGAGCGATTCAAACAGCAAACAGTCGGAACCGAGAAGGGTAACGAAAATAAAAGAAAAACAGTACAAAGAATCATCAAATTCTAACTGATGTTTCGAATGCAACAAAAAAGCCAAACAAACCGAACATACAATTACATTGCAGGCGCAAGTGTAGAAACGGGTGTGACAAAGCAAACAGCAGCAACACAAAAAACTAGCCACCGACGATGGCTTCCAACGGACAGTGAGCCGTTCTGTGAAATAAGAACAATCGGACAGCGGTGCGATGAATTGAGAAATGCAACTAAAAATGTTCAACAAAATACACCGAAAAATGGGTAACACGAGCAACACGAGCTACACGAAACGAGTTGGGGGCAACGAAATAACATGGATGTTCGAGCCGGAACAGGCCCGGTTGTGCTTGGCAGCGAAAAGGCTCGGTCAGCCGTACGTCGAGTTAAAGTTGTAATTTTCCAGCCCTCTGTTATTAGTGTTCCCGTTGGTGTGAACCGATGTTTCGAGTGGTTTCTCATGTCTTTAATTTAGTTGTCAATTTGCGGATCAATCTCCCCAGTGGGGCTTACTTTTTGTACATGCAGATAAAGCATTAGTAAAGCAACAGTAAATCGCTTGTGTACATTCTTTACGCTCGATTGCATACTTTTAGGTGTCACATTGCCAAATTAACTTAAAAGTATGCAATCTGCAATTATTGGGCGTTTGTTGCATATTTTAACTCTGATATGTCGATTTCCGCCTGAAAGTATGTAATACGCACTACACAATTCTCCATGGAAACATTCCTTGAGATTGAATTGCCCTTCTATTGGACACTTCTTGGCTAGGTACATGCTTTTCAAACGTTTCGCTTTGCCTTTTTTCACGATCGTTTAATGAACTATTTTCTGGGAAGTACTGTAAACAAAACTAGCATATCATTCTGATCAATGAATACAAACAATAAACGTTGCGCATCGAACATTCTTATGAACTAGCTATCAATATTAGCAATTCCGGAGAAATCAAATCGAAAAACATGTTCAAAAAATAACTCTTTTTTCGAAATGTTTTCAAATGTTATAAAAAAGCATCGTTCGGGTAGTGCAATGTTACAAACTATGCAAACTTTTTCCTCCTTCTGTACCGCGCAATAGCAATAACGTTTAAATATCCTCAAATGTTTGCGCTACACTCTAATATTGTGTTCATTGCACTACAAATCTAAATTTACCTCGCAGCAAGTAAATAAAATGAAGCTGAGCCGAGAAATAACTGCTAACGCGTTCGTCGAATGCACTCCATTTTCGAACGAACTGACCTGTTTTATTTACGCGCCTTCACCGGTTAAACACAACCATACACCCAGACACCAGCGCGCGAATAAAATAAATTCAATCCAAGGTACGGGGTGCGAGTGGTGCGCGATTAAAACGAAAAAACAGTCAACCACAATATAGAACATCGTGGAGTGGGCACGCGTAGCAAAAAAAAATTCACGCATCCCAAAGTGCGCAAAACAAGCAATTTTTGTTTTATTTTCCACTCACCTCGCCAATCCACCACTTCCAATGAACCCCGATTGATCCGATCCGAAGTGTTTTTCGGTGTTGGCTTAACATCGAAATCGTTCGTTACCATCCGCGGAAGCGTTACGGAAGTGGGCGCTTTTTTCCACCGGATGCAACCCTAAAAACATCGTGCCTATCGAACCGAACACAATGTCAGCAGTGTACCGGGAGCAAATTGGATATTCAAATTATTGTATTGACAAATTAACAAACTACTTCAAGCTGGCCGGACACTGTGCCGCGTGAACAGATGTATTGTTTCGACGACGAAAAAAATCGTTCATGGTGAATGGGAATTTTTTATAAACAGCATAAACGTGCACCAAAAAACATTAAAGAAGTTTGATTCTTGTAGTTGCAAAGTTTATCGTTATGCAAAAATATGCATCACATCTGAAACAAATAACAACTAATTTAAAAAATCACAAAAGAGAACTAAAAATAGCGTAAAAGCATAAGTAAAGGTTGTACCATGTACAAAATTACCATAAATTGGTCATATCCACCCAAACGAAAGTGCCTAACGAACGCATTATTAACGCAAGAATAAATAATTCGTGAATAAAGCGTTCGCCATGCGCACGGTATACTTTTGGGCTGATATTTCAAGTTTTGCGCCAAAAAGGTATGCAATTTCCATTACACCAACGCATTATTAGCGCATACCAAATTTGGTTTCCATCTTGTTTGGGTCGTTTATTAAATATTACCGGTTGAAAACATCTTTGCCACATTAAAGCACATCGGCAGGACAGATTTTGGACAACGTACTTAAAGGTGAATTCATATGATTTGCTTCAAAACGTAGGCAAACCTAAGTATGCCAAAGTTTATTATTCACTGCTTTATGCAGCGTGATCAAAACAAAAAGATAATTTATTTCCTAAGCCCTTCTATCAAGTGCCATAATCTCCGAAGCATCGCCAATGGATTATGCCTCTCTTGCTTCCTCGTCAGCTTGATGCGACCGTTACTTTAAATTAGCTCTTTCGTGACGTCCGCGAGCTGGGCTGTCTTCGAGCCACCTTCACCATCACCATCCCAGCGATGCAGCGATGCGCGGATTCGCGATTATGTTGCAGTAAAACTTTTTCCCAACAATCGGAACGGATTCGTTCCACGGTTCCTTACGACTTAGTCAACCGACCAATTTTCGTCCAGACGATCCCGGGAACTCGACAGACATTCCCGGCCTGGTCCGTTCAATGCACAAAACGCTGACAATCTTCAGCACCCTCGCAGAAAGCCGAGAGGCCATCGAACCGGGCATCAATTGCCCGGCGTACAAACTTGCCAAAGCGTGCGAGGAAGAAAAACGGGGGGACGAAAAATGGTTCTGTTTCCACTCTCGGCGCCATCGCCACGACGGTGGTGGTGGTGTTGGTGATGATGATGATGATGATGGTGATGATGTTGCCGCCAGAATGGCGCCAGCACTCGTCGTCGGTGGGTTTTCCATTGAGCAGCAATGTTTCCGTCCCTCCCGCTGGAGTGGGATGAATCTCGCCTGACGTTCCGGTGAGGACTACGGAAAAACCGTCCAAACAGTCTCTGGATTGTCACCCAGTTTGGCGACCGTTAAAAACTGCTAGACGCACTTGGTCTGAACGAGGTATACGTTTCAGCAGAACGTACGAAAAAGACAACCACAAAAATGGAACACTCATCGAGGGTCGCCACACCAACGCACCGGATTTAGGTGAAGCGTTGAACGCTGCTGCTGCTGCTGTGTACGTCAGACGTAAAGAATGAGATCTTGTCTCAGTCTGAAAGGCGGCAAGAAAACTATAGCCTGGAAAAAATGCACCACCCCGCTCCGTCCACGCAAACACGTTGTGACACTGAAACGCATTTTCGGAAAAGTAGGGTGGAAAAATTGCTTGCTAATCCTGCCGATGTTTTGACGCAGACGTTTCCCCCCACGCGACGGCCTCCTACCAGCTCATCCCGTGGCGACCACAATCCCTAGTCACTTAGTCATCGGCGAAAGCCACCACATTCATTACTAACCCACGCACACAAACAACAAACAAAGATGACTCTTTTTCCCAATCTCTCTCTCTCTCTATCTGTCTCTTTCATCCTCCGGCGGATGAAACACTACTCAATGGCGTCGCACAGTAGATAAAACGTAGTGGCCTTTCGCCTTGGAAACATGATCTGCTACTCTGCCGCGACGGCAGTTACCGGAAAAATGTGTGTTTTTCTTCAACGAAAAACGAGCCTTCATTGACCTCGTTTCGGTGGGACTTTCGGGCGAACGATTCCGCTCAAAGATGATGGGTAAAAGTGACAGTGACAGGTTTTTTGTTTCTGGATTCTCATGGAATGCTCCGTACATGATCTGTTGGTATTTTTGGGTTATTGTTTCCATCACTCGAGCTCACATTTCTTCGGGAGTTGTGGTACTTCAATTTGCTAAAAATACTCTTATATAGAACTCTAGCTATAAGTCTCCAATATGTTAGGCACGAAATATTTACTCAGCTGGCTGATGACACCGTTAGAAAAACATTTGTGTAATGCAAGTTGCATACATTTTGGCGCACACTCAATATAACATCCTAAAAGCATGCAATTCGCAAGACAAATGATTAGATCGCGTATTATAAACGATTTGTTTGGCAATTCTTAATACAGAAAATCAACCAAATGTAATAAAACACTAAAATCACGAATGTTATCTTTCAAAATTATTGTTTGATTTTGAAGGATTGTACAAAGCGTTGTAGGCTAGGCTTCAAGGCAATTCACATTCAACTGACCACATTTCGAATATGATACATGATACATATTATTATTATTATTACAAATTTCTATAATAATGATCTAAATACCACGTTTTCTAAAACCTAAACTAGATATGTGCCCATTAAACGATAGAATATCACAATCCTGTCTCACAACGAAACCACCGAGAAGTGAACATATAAATTGTAACATAATTCTCTGCGTGAGTACTTGAAATTATACACCTTTATAAACAATAACAACATTAGCAATCCCCATGTCCACCACACTATTGCCTGCTAGTGCTGTAAACGGAGAACTTCTCACTTCGCTACGCATTAGTGATGCCCGTTTGATTGGGATGGGAACCAAGCCGAAAGTTATTTTTGGGCAATGCATTAAGCAGCTTTAACGTTGCTCGAGCTTCAAACTCCGGTTCAAACGCAAAGCCAAAAAAAAACATTTCCCTTTTATTACAAAACCGCAGAGCCATGCCGACGGAAAACATGATCCCTGGCAACTGGAACCGGATAAAAAGGCTTCAGCGTGAATCGATCGCTCAAACCGGCTCTGTTGTTGCTGTACATTTAACACACGCAAAACGTATTTATACAACCAGCGCGCACACACACACTCACTCACAAGCTTTCAAGTTCATGCATAAAACTTTGAACAAAATAAAACCGCAACACTCGTGCGGGAGGCGCTGAAAATGGTTGCTTTTTTCGAAGCCCGGTGCTCTTTTATCCGCTCCCATTATCAACATATTTCTATCGAAGCGGAAAAATCTCTATAAGCATATGTATATGAGGCTGTTGCGATGTACATCATCCACCAAAGCCGGCCGCTACGCTACAGCACAACGGACGCCTGGTATGCGTGGCTTTGGGTCAGAAAACTGCACACTCCATACAGCGTTGGCCTTCAATGGCAAACGAAATATTTTTCAGACCAGAGTGAACTGATGAAAGCTACCTCTCTCCCCAGCCACGCCCATCACTCGCTATTCGAAAACACCGGCAGCATCCTCCGATAGAGATCGCTGGCATAGAAAATATAGCCACTGCTTAGGACATAGTTTAGCTCCGGATCGAAACGATCCAAATCGCCGCTCGCATAGCAGAGCGCCGAACGTATCGTAAGCTAACGATCTAACGTTTGGTCGGGTGGAATTTGGTCGGCTACAAATATCAAAACAAATACTACGCTTCGACCCCCCCAACGCGTCCCATCGCTCCGGAGATAAGCAACACTCGGCGCACGGGCATAGCTCAGCGGCGTCATCAATAATAGCACGAAGCATGCTTTACCGAAGGACCCACTCAAAATCCGTTCCATTCTGTCGTGCAGTGGAGATTTTGATTGAAAAGATTGCGTTCCATGGCCACATTTTTGGCTCTCTCGATCTCTCTTTCTCTCCCTCCCTCACACCAAACTCTCTGTGGAATGCGTTCTTCGATGACGTGAGACCGGCGCGATTAGCGATGCTTAGAATAGCGTGCGCATACTTTGATGGGTCAAATTGCAGCTCTATTTCATTTCGAAATGCCTTAATTGGGTCAAATTGTTCGTATCCGTGCTAAATTTTACCACATTTGGCGGAATGTGGTCCAAAACAGTATCGATCTAGCCAAATCTTGCCAAATTATTCGAAAACATAACGCTAGAGCGTTTTGAAACGTATGAAAGTTTATTGAAAAGCTTCACCAGAAATCCAACAGATGGCGTCTTAAACAGACTGCTTATTTAAGACTAAAATAAAAAGACCTATTCTACAATAAGTTTGTCCCACAGTGGTGTGATTCCGTCTAAATGGTAATAGCGATCGAGCCTGCTGCTTTCTTTCCAAGATGCGATCTAACGCCTACAGTTATGCAACGCCTCAATAGTTTGTTTATGAGCAAAATACAGTGGCAATTGTCTACTTGGCGCAAAATGAAATATATGCGCCTAAAAGTATGCAACTTTTATAAAAAAAACACCCTTTAGACGTTACATTACTCTTTATGCTATACAGATGGCATTAAGTTTAATAAAACGAGCAAATTCGCTTCCAAAATTGTGTCATCTACACAACAAAACACATAATTTGAACTTGATTTTCGTTAAATGAAAATTACACAACCTGATAAAAAAGAAAGCGATTATATTGAGGTTTAGCATTGCTACTGTAAATCATAATTTTCTAAATTAATCTTCTAAGCAAGATTCGAAAGCACAATTTAAAAAAAAATCGAATGTCTATGTCGATCCAAACCGAACTATTCCATAGATTGGTCCACATTGTTTAGAAAACAATCTTCTGGTAATTTTTGAAGAACTTCTAGCACATCCTTGCCATCAAGTGTCGTAAAACCATCCAAACATCATACAGCAACACAATGTCGAACTAAATTCATCCGCACTGGGTTCACCGAACCCCTCCCCAATGCTAATGGGTCTTTGTTTGTGGTTCCGTTTATCATTCGTCGTGTGATTAAGCATCGGCGGCTTCTTCATCGGTGGTCTGGCATCGCACGCCGGGCGCCGCTCGCTCGGTGTCACGAAAGCCGCCGGACGATGGAGGACGAAATTTATGGAGCACCGATCGCGCTCGCGTAAAGCGCTCGGCAAATATACATTCCATATCGCCAATAAACCACCGGCTCCGATAACTTCGCGCTTGTGTTTGCACGCTAAATGGAAACTATACGCCGATCGGCCGCGAAAACCCCGTAACCCCGAACCGAACTCTAACCGAAACGCGCACCGCAACCGAGGACGATGATGCCCCGGGGCTGACGCTTTTTCCAGCTAATCCATTTAGCTGAGGCGGGCTGAGTTTGTGGATCGAAGATTAATCATGTTAATGTTAATGATTTGAGCTAGTGCACCGTGCAGGCTCCTCTGTGTGCTGTGTGTAAATGTAAATGAAGATGACTGTTTACACTGTCGAAAGCGATCTCAAATATCGCGGGCTCGCTTCGGAACCAGTTAAGTGACGTTTAATTCTTTGGTCGATTCTTCGTCCATTTCATTGTGCCGAACACTTATTATGCATTAGAATAGAAACTCATCACAACAAAAAAAAACCTTCCAGTCAGTCAGTCATCTTCGCTTCGGTGCAGAGCGCAAACGATAAATCTCCGCCTCAATGGCGAAATAAATGATAAGTCAAACTGTGCCCGCAAAGGACAACAGTTTCGTGAGTCATCGTCCGACAACTCCGCACCGGTTCTTTCTTTATCATCGCCCACAGTGCGCCCACAGTTTCGCTTGATTTCTCAACCGTAGCGATTGGCGCGTTCGACTCGCACCGAGCGTTTCTTCGCAGCTTCATCCACCCTCGCACACACGTACAATCCGCTTTATCCTTATCGCCCTTGTCTCGCAGGGGACATCTACATGCAGCGTTCCGCTGCGGTAGGTTTTTCATCAAGTGCTGCTGTTCCACCCGGCTGCCGGAGTTTTCATCTCGATCTCGTTCCACATTTATATCTTCATACAGCAATAAATATCGTCTTTTATGATTTTCATCTTTATTGTTATGGTGCCGTTTTTTTTGCTGCTGCTCGAACGGCAAACAACATCCCACCCCAAGACGAAGGGGGTGTTGTTTCCACCCCCTTTCCAACGGCATGGCATCGGTTCAATGTATTCGTGTCTGCATCGACAGTCACCCCGTTTGTTGCCCAAAAATTAATCGATGGCAGGGGATTGCAATTTATTTCGTACCGATGACGGGTGCGGGAACAGGACGATTCTTGTGAATCTTACGCTCGAGCAACGGTGCCACACGGCACCCTGGGTACACTCACTTACACGCGGGCTGTTCGCTTCAGCTGTGGGACCATCGAGAGGAGATACTGCAAATAGACTTACAACCGCGTGCCACGCGGGAAGGCATGGCGGACGGCAGAACTGATTCCAGTCGTGCGATAAATCGCATCCGATCAATTATGTTTGCGGTTGTTTTCGGTTTTTACTCCCACCGGGCCGGTGCGATATAAGCGAGGGAAATATGTAATAAAAATGCAGTCCCATTCAAAACAATGGCGGTGACATTATGGTGTGATGCATCGGAGCGGAACAATAGATGGAAGTGAACCGTCCCGGTCGACTTCATTTTCAAACTTTATTCTATTCGAGTTGAGAAAATGTAAATCATTGGACGTGTTTTAGCAATTTGACACGGAATGAATCGAATTTCATTCATATGAATCGTATTTATTAGATACAATAGCTGATAAAATCAATTAAACAGAGAGAAATACATAAGAGAAACTTTTTAAACTCTAGATTGCCTGCATTTAGGCACAAATAGAGAATTGATCAAGCTCGATAGACATGTTTCCATATTTAATAGTTTAGAAAATTGAAGTAATTTCTCAAAAGATTAGCGACTTGTGACATGTACATCCAATTTGTCACATGCATAGTCCCACTAAAGACTACTTTTCTAATATGCCCCGAAATGTATGCAATTTGCATCATTCTTTCGCTTCATGTTTGTTTTCACGCTTTGCTTGTCAATTTAATAAGCATTTCAACCTGGTAAGCAAATAATCCTTTAAATATTCATTTATGTACCAACTATTTTTAATAAAGTTTATCACCAAGAATGTTAACGAGTTGAAATGCATATTACAAACAGATCCTCCTGAAACTTGCATCATCAGCTAACAGCAGGCTCTTTGCATGGCACCAGTGCATAATTTATGTTTTACAAACGCCAGCACATGTTGTTATTAAATTAATATTTAACTTTCGACGGTATGAGATTAAAAATAAATAAGCTGTAACATAAGTATCAACTCATTAAGTTCATAATTGACTCATGTATTTATAAAGCATGCAATCTTCCAAAAGAAAAAGAACACATTAAAAACTTTTTCAATGTTTTCAGTCAAGTTGCAATAATGTTTTTCTGTTTTGTTTTTGGTTGTAAATCATTTAGTACAAACAACTACTACAGCCCTATAGCAAAACTACCAGCAATTTCTTTTTATTTCACCAAAAGCTGTTTGGCACAGCGTGCGCAACGCAAACAAACAACTCAATTGCTGCCTGCACATTCGTCGCTCGTTCGCGTATGCCAAATAAAAATAATGCTCTCGTTGATGTTGGCGTCAACTGAGCAAATTGTTTTCGCCCGTTACCGTGTGTGTGGCGTGACGCCGTGAAGCGGGCGCCCTTAAAGGTCCCCTCGAAACACTCCCACACCGGCACGATCGTAAACAACACAATGCACCCGCTCGGTGCTAATTCTGCCAGGCCAGGCCAGAACTGCTCACCGAACAAATGTTTACATTTATGCTTACGGCCGCACCCCGTTCGGCTCGGTTCCTTCCCATTTTCTTGTCCTGCTGCTGCTCGGTGCGAATGGCAATACGGGGCTCGTCGGCCAACGGTCGGCCTAATCCTGTGCCTAACGGAAGCTGCCCTCAGAGCGCCACGCAATGGTGAGATTCCGGTGCAAATTCGAACAAATGACACATTGTCTCCAACCCGTCCCAGCCAGCTCCGATCCGCTCTCGCAGGCTCATTCATTGCGCGTGCAACATTAAAGTGATTTGCAGGCCTTTCTTTGCGCTCTGCCTTGCGGGACGAGCGGGCCGCCGTATAATTGAAACACAAACAGGCCATCACGCCAGGCATCAACTTCAGGGTAGATATTCGGTGATGCAGTATTCCAATTTCAACACAACCACTCGCAGACACACGCGTGCGTGTGTGTGTGTGTGTGTGTGTGTGTGCCTGTACAAAGTTTGTCCCGGAACAGACAAAACCCGAACCCACGCGCCGATCCATTTCGCGCTCGCGTCCGTGTCCGTGTGGTGAGTTTATTTATTTATGCAATGTCAAAATGTCACCCTGCCAAATTCATAATTCAACGTTCGAGTGCGAGCGCGCTGCGAAGGCGCTTGCCCATTGCCGTCGCCGCCGCCGGAACAGCGCCATGATCCGACACACGAAGGTCCTTTCAAACTTGTCCGCGACACGGATAAAACGCGCGGGCGCGCGCTCGCGAGTGTTTGGTGTGCGATCTGCAGTGGGGATATAAATAAGATCCAAATAGAAACCGGTCGTGCAGCTTCCGGTGGTGCTTCTGCTGCTGCTGCTGCAGTGCCTCGTGCTTGTGGCTGCAGAATGTTGCACATTTCGCGCCCTCTCTCTAACGCGATGGAAAATATTTGCTTGTGGTGTGGAGTGCAGCGTCGGTGCTGGTGGTGAAAGGTAAGTGTGTTAGCGCACGCAAACAAATACCGATCTTGAGCGACGCCGGTGCCTTGTAGCGAAGGAAAGAAAGACACCGGGAATGCGATGTGTGCGGGGTGGCATAGTGTCAAATGCGTCATTAGGAGGGTGGACAATTATGAGATGTGCGCTGTTGTTTTCACTCCTTATCAACATCTTGACATGAGATGAAACCACATTAAAATTTAGAGAAACTTTTTTTACAAATGAAAAAGCATAAAATGTTTTATGGTAATCAGTTGGACCGGAAATCTTATTTTCCGATAAGAACATTAGCATATGCATGAATGAACTTTATTGTAAAACAATATTTTTTTAATATCAAGTTTCCAACAGAGTTGTCTCATTTTATATGCTCTAAACAAGCACATAATTGTAAAGAATCATGTAAATTTTTGAAATTTGCATACATTTAGGCGTCAATTTCTCAAAATGCATTCAACAAATCGTTGTTATAAATGTTTCATTTCTCGAGCGAGCAGTATTTGTTCATATCGCGTACATAATCCGTTTTAAAATCATTAAGAAATGTTCAATAGCATACGTTGCATACTTTTAGGCTGAATATGGACTTAAAGCAATACATTTATTTAGCCTGCACTACAACATTTGTCATCAATGATTTAAATTGATTAGCAGTGACATGTACTCTTTCTAATAGGAGATAGTTGCAGATAGATATAACATCTTACCCTTTATCTTAAATATTTTGTTCATTTTTTTCGTCAAACAGCTTAAATAAAAAATGATATAAAATGTATTTCAATATGTTTTATATTTTATTTCTATTACACGCGGCGGTAAACCATACATCAGACAAACAGAATATGTTCAGTTCCGTTGTAGGTGTTCACTACGCCAACATCTAATTATTCTTCACAGAGTAACCCACACGCAACATTATTCAACGAGCGGTTTATTCATCAACAGCATACATCAACACCCTCCACCGATGCAGTTGTATATTCCAACGAATTCTCGTCCTATCAACGAATTTATAGATGTCAGCAACATGATCCAACTAGCTAGCATTTAGATCGACACAGTGATTATAATCTCATCCATTCGCACAATGACTCGTGGCGCTGGAAATTGGAACTTGCCAGAGTCCAACGGATGTTTGCTTGCCTGAAGCAGATTAATGAGACGCTTCAATGACAAGACCGTTCAATATGACGGTGTGTACAAACTTTGAATTCTGTCTTTACCCCCGGTTTGAATTTGTGTTTGATTTAATCACGGAAAATAATCATCCCAAGCGTGAGTTTGGGACAACTACTAACCAACATCAAAAGGAAGACATTGTTAATCCCATGTATTCTAGGGGAGGTTTATGCACAAAGCAGTACATAAAAGTGTATTATCAAATATATTCAAACAAATCCTACCACGACTGAAACCGAAAACTAATGATACGTTCCCTTATCCGCAATAATTAAAATGCAAAAGCAACGGTGCGCACACGTATCAGCTCCAATTATACGCGACAATTGAACAAAAATAACAACACAAACACATCCAATCTCCTTTCTATACCTGCGGTTTCACCACAACTCGCGCAAACCAACTCAATTTTCACACTCGCTTCGTCGATTCCGTTGCGCACAGCTTCTTTTTTAGCAAGCGAAAGAAAATCGCACGGTAGGATTATCTTCGTACAAAACCACCACCGTCCCGGTTGCGCTTTCCGCGCGGCTATCCAATATTTTTCACCCCCTCCGATGTGCAACACGGGAATGCAACATGCGCGTTCGTTAAATTGCACACGTCGACATTCTTTATCGCCCTGCGCCCTGCCGGATTCGTGGCGTTTGCATTCCAATTAGAAGCGACTGGTTGTGTGTTTGTATACGCCACCGCTGGGATGATACTCGAGAGCAGCGCATCCCCACACACTATTATCCAAGCCATCTCCACTGTGGGGAAAAATTGAAGTGAACCTACCGTAAGATGACTTTCGCACGGTTGGCACACGGAAATCCCCCCTCGCCAGCATCGGCCCCATCTTTTCCACCGGGAGCCGTAGCTGTTGCATCGGTAATTGAGAGCAGCGAGGGCGGTACGGAGAACACGGTAAGCACGGAACACAACCCAACGCCACTGGAACTGCACGAAAATAAACCCCGAGCCAACGCGCTGGCGAGAGAGATGGTGTTACAGGATTTCGATTATATGCTTTTGTTAATGGACTGCGGTTTGTTGAACGGCTGCTTTGAATATAATCAACAGGATTAACGGCGTAAGCCCCCGGCAGCATATCGTTAAAGCGAAGCTCGTGCGTTTCTACTGAAAATCATCGCAAAACTGATAGTGGTTGTGCTAGTAGATTACGGGCGTACAAATTCGTGGAAAAACACGCTACCGCTGGTTTATAATAGTTTGTTACTGATATTCATGTATTGATATACATTTCGGAGTAGTGGCTTGATATTGGGAAAGGAGTCTTGTATGTAGTACTCGTACGAAATAATCAATGTTTTCCCATTTGAAATAAAAAAACGAAACTATTACCGATATTAGTCAAAAGTATTATGTATGTTCTTCACCATACACCGTTTAGAGTTTAATTTTCACACGAACCATCTCAGGTATAAGTGCGTCGGACTAGCAAAAAGTTAGTTAGCAAAATGTATGCAATGTTTACATCGTAAACATTGCATACATTTTGGCGCAATTTCGTTCCTTCAGCTTAAACGTATGTAACTATAAATAATTACTGCACAAAAGACACAGGAGGAAAGACATAGAAGGGCTTGTACACTAGAACATTATCAAGGGCAGCGTGTGTTTTGCGGGTAACAGCCTACAAATGCTGCCATTTTGAACATTTCAATGTCTGCACCTTATAAAAACGATTTGAGAAAACAGTACAATTGAGACAGGGTTGCCTAATTTAAATCCCCATTTAACTTTACATATATTTCTTCAAGTTAGTGCAACTGCAAAGTACAATTTTAGAGCAGCTTTTCACACAATGATAGATCCATACCGCGCCTTATTAACTTTCATTCTCAAAACCCCATCACACACCACCGAAAACGTTCTCCATGCAAAAGTCGTTCAAAATTCATTTAAAATTGAATATCTACATTTCTATGCAAAATCTGCCATTAACGTGCAGGGAACGAAAGTGGACATATTTCTCCCGCCTTTCCGTCATCCCAACCGCACTCACTCTGCCCGCCTTATCCCTTACGCCCTTATCTGATGCTCTCTCCCGAATGCACTCGCCAGCAACGCCCGACAACAATGTTGCACCGTCGTAGGGCAGCATCGTTTCACGCCCCATTTCAAGCAGATAGACCCGGGGCCGTTCCGCTTCCCACACGCTTCCCACATAGGCCCGTCTGTCTCGCGACCAAACGCGACCAAAACGAGACCACTCTTCGGGCAAACAATGGTAATAAAAGCGTGGCGCCCACAGCGTCGTTCCCGTCGTCGCCAGCCAAACGCGCCCTGCCCGAGCGAAAGAAGGGTGAAGTTTATCCCGCTTTTTTTTGCTTCTTTGCCTGTCTGCAACATTTCACCTCGTTTTGTTCTTCGCCAGGCGCGCAAATGGCACAACGCGACACAAGATGCACTTCGCCGGAGAAAACAACCCGAACGAACTAACAAACTCGGAATCAAAGACGAAAAAGGACTGCCAGGGAGGATAGAAAAAAGGAGCGAGAAAAAAAAACCCGCCCGAATGCGAAAGAAGGATACCTTCTTGGTAGGGAGATAGAAATGATACCGAAATCTCCGGACACCGGAACGCACACCGGCGAGCATAAATGCAGCGGCACAAATGGGACAGCAAACCCACCGGGCTCTGGCGTGCCGGGCCGGGGCTGGCAAACTTTTCAAATAAATGAATGCATAAATAAGCGTTACGGGGGGGGGGGGAGGTGGGGTGAATGAATAACTTCGGAAACGGTTCGCCCTTTCTTGGTCGGGGGTACCTTCGCCCACCGCTCACACGCAGGAGGGTAGCGACTCATTCAAAGGACCCGGGCCCGGCCCGTGGTGTAACAAAAACTCGAAGAAAAGCAATGAACTCCTCCCACAGTTCCTGCTTGCAGGATAAAAGTCACCGAGAAAACGGCCTCAATAGAAATGACGTCGCGGTGAGAAACAGGAACGCACAAGGATGCGAGTGAGGAACAAAAAAAAACGCTGAGGGCCACCCGGAGCATTAGCGGAGAGAATGTTAAGTGAATCGTCTGTCAGTTTGTAGCTTCCTGCGTGGGAAGAGAACGAGAAGAAGTGCATCTCTCTCGCACTCTAGCTTACACCACCCTCAGGACTTTCCCAATCCTTGTAACAACTGAAACGACGCATAGAATCCCGTAGAAAATCATCCTTCTCTTCTTATGCCCGCGTGTGTGTGATTGTGTGAGTGTGCATATTCAACAAATAGATGATCTCATCCTTTACGCTTCCCGGTGCTTCCCGTCAGCGATTTCGCATCGAAGAGGTTGGGCTGCCGTGTCGCGACTTGCGCCCGGCAGCTGATGCTGTGGGATGCTCCGGCACGCGTGGAGGTTCCGGAGTCCCTCCCACGCCGTTACGCTACAGCTCCGAATGCGACTGACGGCGGCTGACAATCGGAAAGGTTGCGAACGACGCCGGAATCGGGCGTCGGATGTGTGGCCCACTACGTACTGCGTGGCCTGGGAAGAGCGAGCAGGACCGAGATTTATGTGCTGTTTTAGCATAAAATTGTTTTATGGCTTTCGGCGCGGTGCAAATGTTTCGAGGTTATTGACACCGGACGGCGAGGACATGGCATGGCATGGACCGTGTTCGCAGTTTGTGCAGACTCCTTGCTGCGTGATTCACCTCCGGTGTGAAGTCGTCTGCTAGGACCTGAATATGCTTTCGATGACTCAGTGTCCTGAGTGTTATTTTTTGTTTCCTTTCTCTGCATGTTGGATGCACCCATTTTCCAACTTCTCAATGCACTTTTTTAAGATAATAAATTCAAGACAAAACAAAGGAGTCAAGAGAATATAATATTGGAACATGAATCTACCATAACAAGTACTATTCCATTCGACGAATTAAAGTATGGTCAACATATGCTAATTTGTATCATTTTTATTAAGTTAATAATGAATTTTCCATGATTAGATGCTAAGCAAAGAAGAAGCATAATGCAATTATCATCTTCACCATACTATGTTGTAGTGATTTAAGATTGAAATCCAATCGGAAAATATATTTAAAACAATTTAAATTAGGTGCGATCAAAAGGTGTATGAGAAATGTGACATGCTGATTGCATACTTTAGGGCTGAAAGCCAAATTTACGCATATTTAATAGGAATATTCAGCACATGAATGCTTTATGAATGTTTTAATAGCGTTTCACTTGTCAGTTTTATAAGTAAGTCTCGAAGAGCAGGAAATAAATATTCTTACTATATATATATATACACAATATAGACTATTCGTTTTACTATATACTACTTACTGATTATAAAAAGCCCCTGCACCCGAAGCCAACAATCTAAAGAGTTGTTCTAGACAGTTGTAGATGTCAACTGTCAAGTTCACGTTGTTTTACTAGCAAGCACTATGGAGCCTGGCCACAAACCTTGAACCATATCGGCTGATACCCAACGCGAAAAACGAACGAGTATCCTGCCCATCGTCAGAACTTCCACCACAAATAAACCGATCAACCGGTTCTATGCATATTGCGTCGCTTCTTTATTGCCCGTGTTGCCGCGATGCGCAAAACAACTTCTTTACGCGCATAAAAATTCCATTTAATCCGTATACCCCAGCTACGGGCCACCAGCTACCTGCTGCAGCGAGTGTGTTGTTTTTCGGCGTGCCAGAAAATAGACAATAATTCTTCGCTGCGCGCACAGCGAAGCCACTTCCGCTAAGTTGTTGTCGTTCCGATAACCACCGTACGCAGCGCCGAAAATCGAATCTAAACATCCGCGTTCCTTGCTTCCGCCACCGTACCCGGGGCGCACGGAAGTGCATAAAGCAAAACGGTTTACGATCCAATTGCGCCGTGTGCTGTTCGCCCGAGCGCCGGAATAGGTCACCGGGAGTCACATAATATGGGAAAGTTATTTTACTGCCAAGCATGTTTTTCACCGCCCGAGCCAACTGGAGCGGGCGGCAACAGGGAACGAATAAAGCAACAAACCGGAGCGTACGACCGTGTGTGCGGGGCAAAAATAATATTAACGATTCGTTTTTGGATAACAAACAACTTTCATCCCACCGCGACCGGCACGGGGGCGCCCGGATGGCGCTGGGCTATCTAAAAATTTGGACGTTTCCGCCACATTCGCACCACTTGTGTCCCGTGCCGGTGCTTATGAGTGCTTTCGCACCAATCACCAAGTTCTACGTGTTAACAGTCACGGGAAGTTTACGATGGAAGGGTAGGGCGAAGAGAGAAAAAAAAAACGAAACAGATACGGCGATAACATTCGCACGTAGGCATGCAAAAACATAGCATGCGTGCTATCGAGAGGATCGTAGCAACCACAGAATATGGTTCCCCGTGACGCTTCCAAGATCCTTTTTCCAGGCTCCGGCCCAGACAGCCACTCACACCATCAAGCGTATTAAGGAAACGCGTAAAGCCTGTGTTTACATCGCTGTTTTCACACCATATTGACGGTGTCGATTGGGCCAATACGAGGGTGGCAATCCCTTTCCCAACTGTCAGAAATAAAAACACCCGGACACACTCATGTGCGGGGGGTTCCGAACCCATCTACACTCAAGTGCCGCCCATAATAAATAATACTCCACAAGGAAGGTTACATCATCCGGGAAGGGCCAAAGTATGGTGAAGAAATAAACCGAGGAAATCTACCATCTACCAAATCGACGAGCAGTGTCTCTGAAGATAGCTCAATCGATTCAGTCCTTCAGCATAGCATGAATGAAAAATATTCATAAAATTGAAGCCGTAGAAAATATGGCCTACTCATGATGTTTATGACGATCTCTACCGTTTTTTGTAATTTAAAAAAAAGTGTGAAAACGAAGAACAATTAGTTGTTTATAGCACATTAAAAATAATCAATAATCTGCAATTCAATACACATGGTAGACAGCTCGTCAGCCTGAATGCATGCAATCTGCACAACACGACGCAAACGAAATAGTGAATTTCAGAATGATATAATACAACTTGCTTTTGATATTCTAAAAAATCGCTTTATTGAAACTGTTGGAAAACGTAACTAAAACGAAAGGTTTTTCTGCCGTCGCGTAATGTAGCGTGCGTGCGCCAAAAAATTAGCCTTTTTATTGCTTCGTTTTCATCCATCCAACCGCAAGCACTTCTCGCCCACGGCTTTTATATCCCCTTTATTTTTATTTATATATTTTTTTCTCTCTGATTCTTGCTCTCTTGAGCATCGCCTCGCGAGAACGCTTGTAGGGTTCCATCGCCTGTCATCTCGTTGGGAACGATTGTACGTTTCCCAACAGACAGACTAGCAACTGGTTTGTGCTTTTTCTTACGAAGGTTTATTTTCATACAGTATATTTTCAAAAAAATATTGGATTTTCTAAATTTTGTTTTCTGTTTATATTACAGATACAATGTTTCTACGTGAAACTGAGAATATTTTTAAAACAGCTTAGCTCTCGAACGTCATTTTTTGCATAACATTTAATGTAATGAGATCTACAGCAGAACCACATTTAATCTTTAACAATAACAGTAAAACTACTCCAAAATGGGATGGAACGCTTGAGCTGACATCCTTAAATTGAATTATTTTATAGTTCCCCATAAATCTGCACCGAAATAACACATAATTCTAAGCAAATGGTAAATTTATGTCCAGAGAGACATTCTACCAGCTAGGCCGAAGTACCGATCCGAAGAAAAATGGGGACGGCTTGACAGGGGAGAAAATGTTAATCTTCTAAATCGAAACCACATCGCCGATCTAATGGCTCAATGGGCTGCTCTAACGCTAACGAGAACACATGTATGCCGGGTGTTGATTTTTGCACCCAGGCCGAGTTGCCGGATTGTCATAAGAAAAGGGATGCCTCCCATTGTGGGTATGTTGTTGTTTTCTCATTTTCTAAACATTCGTCCTAAAAGAAGGCCACTGCTTTCCTGTCACTAGCTGAAGGTACGGTGATAAAGAACTCCAGTGGCGCATAAAAAAAACCAACAACCTTTCAAGCAACTGTCCACAATGGAAATGGGATGGAAAATTTGCGCTCACCCCTCCCAGGACAGAGCAACCTTTTTACATCTTCACCTGCTCGGTTCGGTTGCCTTTTCCCAGTTTCATTTTCACTAACGCGCTAACGACAATGCATCGCCAACGCTCATCGTGAGCCTATAAATTATTTTCCGTCGAACGGGGGAAAAAAATAAAACAGCTTTACAGCCCCGAGTGAAGAGGGTTTGACATTGAAATATACATAAAAAAGCGTTTCTGCACAACAACAACAACAACAGAAAAAACAACCAACTGGCTTACAAAATGCTAGTCAACGCGCGTTACCGCGCCGGAACCTTGAGGTTTCCTTTCAGTGGAGTATTTTTACTTCCAAGCAGTCTGTTTTGAAAGAAACCTTTCAACATACAGCCCGCAACAATGCGACCGCATGCAGTGACATCATTTCATTACGTTGCCGCCCACACGTGCGACTGTACGGTTTGATTAATGAAAATAGATCATTCAAAGGGAAACAGATGGGGTTTTTCTGTGGGACTTAATTTGAACATGACACACTTATCGCACGGTATTCAGAAATGTTTATAATCAGTTTTCAGAATTTCATCGCATAGCTAACGTGTGGAAAAATGTGTCTGCTGTTTATTGCACTGTCAAATCCATGACAGAGCCATCGTTATTAGGATGGACGATTAAACACTACAAATTGCATACATTTCGGCGCAAATATGCCTCATAAGCTCGAAGGTATGCTTTTTTTTAAATGTTTTAATACATTATTATATTTGCAGTCATTTTTCATTTTATGTCTATAAAATCCCATTTAATTTTATTGGTATGGTAAATCTTTCATAATGTAAGCAATCAATACGCCAAGTCGCATCAGCACGATGTGCTCAACTGTCAACTGTCATGTTGATTTATACTTTGCCTGCTCATGACCTCATCACGCCTTAAAGTATGCAATATTTTAGATTATTAACACTTTTTTGTATTTCTTGCAATTAAAGCCGGTACATTGTCTCATTGGTTCGATAGCAATGGAAAACGACCATTCGATGTTCGTAAAAAAGATTAACTACACAAATTTAACAATAAAATATTATAAAAATACATTTAAACAACCAAAATTGATTTAAAATTTTCAGTTTGTATCATTCTCACTCAACGAGAGAGATTGAAAACACACTCAAAATCAGAATTGTTGCTCTTTTCTGCCAACGTTTCGTCCAACACACTGATCGATAATTCTAACTACACACACGCATCTGACAACCCCAGCTATGCCTGATACGGATCCTTGCAATAGACAGCACGCTCCCTAAAATGCGACACTTTTAGCAACGGTCAAATGTTGCAGAAAAACCCTGAAGTACAAAAGCCGAGCCAAACTCGCCTCAAATACAGCCGAACAAAGCATATCCGCCATTTAGAGGTTTCAGTTCCATTCACAGTGCTGCATTCGCGCCGAAAATACCTAAAATGAATGCACCCCGGCAGTGCGGTGGTAACGAGAAGGTAACGAAAGCAGACCAATCCCGAAACTTTTCCCATTATCTGGCGGATATCTCGGAAGCATCTCGCCCCGACAATACCCACCCCGTGGGGTGCGTCGCTCGATTGGGATGTATCGATTTCGAAAGCTACTACAGCAGCAAAAGCATCGTTCCCGGTATGCCATTGAAAACTGTTTCCGAGCACACTCAGCGTTCGGAACGTTCTGCGTTCACTTACCTCCCATCGACGGCGGGTTCCCAAACCGAGCAAGCGTCATCGTAGTCTGTGGCAGTCGCATTCGCAAAAGTGTGTGTGTGTGTGTTCACTTTTCCCAATTCTCGGCTCCACGTCCTTTACAGGCTATATTTTACCGCTTTAATGAGTTTCTAATAATATAATTGACTTTTATTTCCCTTTTTTCCCGGCGCACTCTTTGGCGGTTCTTTCGAAGGTTCTTTCGTGTATTCTCGTTTTTTGTTTCGCGCATAACACTTTTCACACCATAAAGTAAGACGCTGCCCAATGGCCCATGGAACCCGCGGTTGATGACGACGAATGTGTGCGCTTGTTTCGCTTCGCCCAACAGAATACCTTCCTGCGTGGCGAATCCAGACGAAGCGTTGGGGAGAAAAAAATCACAAGAAAACCATTTTACCTTCCCCTGGCCGGTGGAACATTTCTTCGTCCTACCAACTTAAGCACCGTAAAAAGAAGGTACTTAAAACGTGCATTACAGGACAGTAGAAGCAGGAAAAAGGTGTGTAGCGTCAACAGATTTCCGGATTTGCTGTGTTAAAAATATGTTTTAGGTGCTTTAACAATCTCTCTACTCAACTCCCTCCCGGAACAACAATGCATCTTTCCACAGGAGTGAAAAAAAAACGATAAGGATGCCAGCAAGCACGTCCAGTTGCCCTATGAAGCTTGGAGAGGAATTCTGGAAAAAAGTGCACAAGAGTGTTTTTTTTAATAAAGGTGGTTTAATAATGCACTTTCAAAAATGGATTAGCTTTTAAACCATTAATGCTGCTTACGAAAGCATACATAAACTTCGCTAGATTATAAAAAATGAATTCAAATATAAAAAAAATCAGTCTTTATACTGACTGTCTGGAACTTTTATCTTTCTTAAGTGCATATAAATGATAAGGCTTCTTTAATGACTTGTTGAAAGAAGAGCACGAAAAAGGACAACCAGGAACATTTCAGAGAACAATAGAGACAAAAGCAGTGGTCGAATATTTATGTATTTAACAAAACTAATAATAGCACAATAAAGTGTAAAATTGTAATAAAATACAATATATTTTATACCGAAAACTAACAATTTATTTAAAACAGTCTTACGTATTACCAATGTAAGAGTTTTATTAGGAAAGCGGCACTTAACTGCGAGACCTGGTAAATACCCTAGGTAAACCAAATGCCAACAGATGGCGCCACTAAACCAAGATTGGTATATTGTTTGAAGTTTGATTTGATGGTAATTTTTCCATATATTATTAATAATTTCTTGTAGAGAATGGTCAATCGTTTTAAATCATTTTCAAGGACAACATGTTCTACCTTTAAGCAATATTCGAAGACGAACATTTTCAACTGAAGTGTAAATTTAGAGCGTAACAAAAATTGCCATTCCAAATAGCTTCTAAATATCTATATTTTTCTGTTCATTTTTAAACGAAAAACGCTTCACTCATAACTTCAAAACGCAAAAGAAAACCCCGCAGCAAACAAAACTCATTTCAGAATCAAATGGATGCCACTACGCGGCAAACTTAACCCCAGCGTGTGCCACTCGACACGACCGTGCACCATAAAGTAATGACAGCGACGAACGAACGCATTTGTTCTGCAACCCGTGGCGTACCCGGTGCTCCTCGCCGCTCGCGCACACGATCGGTCCCGACGGTGCATTCATTCACTTTACGCTGAAGCTGCACCAACAGCGGGGCCGGCTGCAGCTGCATCTCTACCGCGAGACGCTCGCCTTCCGCGCCGGCGGATGAATCATTTGTATTTCATTTCTTTGCGTCGTCGTTCAGACGTTTCCGAGTTAGTTTCGTTCCCGTGTTTTTTTGTTGTGTGTGTGTGTGTGTGTGTACTTTTTTCAATTCTTCATCATCACAAGTTACCTCTGCGCGAGCCAACGCATCCCCGGCGAGCCTGAAACGAAACAGCGCGCCCATCCAGCACAAATATATTATTGCAGTGGAACAAATTTATGGAAAAACTTTCCCACCGTGACACCGCACGTATGTTTTGTACAGATGTTTTAGTGTATGGGTGTGTGTGTGTTTTTTTCTTTCCAAGTTCTCCTTCACTTGCGACTTCAGCTGCACTAGAGGGCGAAGTCGAATGCAACTATGCTCAGCTGTCTGGTTCGTCTTCCCTCCTTCTTTCGGTGCATTAAAGGTTCGTCCTAACTTTCTAAACCATGCGTTCGCATTGTTCACCCGCCATCCTCGAGCGAAATCGTCGGCCACCTGTTTCAATGCTCTAAAGTTCACGGGATGCGGAGAGGACGAAGATGTTCAGTTTCTTGCTTCGTGCTGAAATATGTGTCAAAAATTTCTGACTTGTGGAAAGGCAGATTCCTCTGTTCGTGCTGAAGGTTGATGTAACAGCAGCTCTACGAGTAGAGAATTAAAAAAAAAAGATATTTGAAAACTGATTCCAAGCTTACTTTGCAGATTTTTTAAGCAATCCAGTTTCAACCGATTGGGATAGTTTAAATGTAATTTATTTTTGTTTGTGTTTTGTTCAGTTCCCCACAGATGGCGCTGGTTGCCAAAGTCATTCTAAATCGACTGACACTGTATGAACGAATCGACATTTGTATTGCAATAATTTATCGCGTAAAACTTCTTTTTGGCTAGTTGGGCTTTAAAAACGTAATATAAATACTTAAAGCACCTAAACTCACAATAAAATATTCATAATTACTCATACGTTCGAGCTGTCACATATTAGCAGCAATGTACGCTAGCGCCATCTACCGGAAAGCATAAAACCAAAAATCATGTCCCAGACGCTCTCCAAAACTTTTCCATTCACCCTCTCACCTAGATTTGACGTGAAATAGAAGTGCAATTGGGGGAGGAAAATATCAGCTACTTTGCGCTGCCGGTTAAAGCAGCGAAAAATGGCCACCATCATCCGGCAGCTAGCTGCACCCGTCGTCGGAAGCACCATACAGGAAAAACCATGCCAACCACGCTGAAAGTTGTAAGAAAACGCGACGAAACCGACCGGGCTGAAAAAGAAAGATGCCGAACAGCATCGCAACGGTGGTGAGTTCAGTGAGTTAGAGTGAAAAACTACCGGGAGGAGAGAAAAAAAACCCCACTCACCAAGAACGCGGACGCTGGCACGGGTGGGCAGGCGGCGCTCGGAAACGCTCTCGATTCTTCACGGAAATGCCAATTTATCTTAGTTTCACATCCGGGAGGCAGCTGGGAGAAAGCTATCGAAAGCGCAGCGCGCGATGCTCCAGAAGCCGGCGCGAGAAGAGGAACATTCTGTTAACTTCTATAAAAGTTTGTTAAAATACGCCTGGCATTATGCAATGGCATGGCATGCTTTGCTCGGCGAACTCTCATACTCGCGCGGGTTCTTTCAACAATGCACGAATAGACAGACGATCCTCTATCGGCCCCTTTTCTGGGGGATAGAGTTTATGCTTCTTAATTTCACCGGTTGGAACGGTTGGTACAGGCTCGCATTGCTGTACTCGCTGAACAGTCAGCACAAAAAACTCGAGCCCCGACCGCAAGGCCATCGGGTGCGGCGTTCGCGCAGCGTATTGTAGTAAACATAATTTTATTAGCATTATTGCTAAACGAAATTTTATTTACCTGGATAAATTTACCGCTGACGAAACAGCACGAAGCACGGCACGTGTCGTTTCCTTTTTTTTTCGTATGCCCCACTTGTACATGGCCCCATTCCGGTGGTGCTTCCTCGTTTGCAAATCCATCACGGCAGACGACCCGGGTCCGCTTGCCGGTGGAGAATATTCATGACTTCGTCGTGGCGCGTGACGTTCTCGACGCGGTTCGTCATCGTGGTGCTCCATGCTGTCTCGCCTTCAATGAGGACACCGCTTACCGGCACCAGGAGCCGGGAGCCAATCAAAATCGTACCTTCATGCCCCGCGAAACGCTGCCCAAAATGGTTGCAAATATAAAACAACCACTTTTACGATGGTACTATTCCACCAACCAAAAAAAAAAAAAACAAAGCAAAAATCCCTGTAACCATCGAAATTGATCGTCTGCAGTTTCGCTGCTGTCCGTTTGAGGTTACGTTTCAAACCGAAGGCCGTCGGACCGGTCTGTTTACGGCCCGAAGCGAACCTCTTTCTCCCCGGTGATTGATAAAACCTTACGTTCCGTTCCACCAGAACGCTACTCGAAAATTATTCAAAAAAAAAACAAACGCGCACACACTAACCAAACGGATTATTATTTATCGATACACAAGACACTATTGACAGCGCAAATCCCATTCCGGAGCGTGTGCTGGCTGGCATGGGAGAGGAGAACGGTCACGTTCCCATGGGCCATGTTTTCGCGTTGTCGTATAATTTTTCGATTTGAAAAGTCCTAAAAATGATGATTGGTGAAATTGGCAGTCGATTTACTTGCAGCGCATAACGGCCACGGCAATTCGAGTTGGCGTTTTGGAGCATTACGATGGAATTGCAGTTCGTGCCGTGCCTGCGTGGACGTTCAAGGTTGGCAAAAGGAACATAAACGGATTAACATTGGATTTCATATCTCCGAAAAGGGAGTTTAGTAAGTCAAGTTGGTTGCTACTGTTAATTACAGTTTTACTTCCATTTCTGCTCGTTTTTCCTGATGTGATATGATGGAGGTAAATAAAATTATACTGGAAAACTATTCAGCTACAGCATCGAAAGCGCTACAAGCTTTTTGGTACATGTTGGCTAATGTATAACACTTACGCCGTAAAGTATGCAATTTTTATACAATATAGTATTATTTTTGTTAAATTAGAGCATTATCAGGTTGGTAAATGATTGCCACTGGGTACATACATGATTGCATGCCTCAAGGTTTATTCGAAACAATTAAAGAAAACTAAGAAAAAGACTAAGTAGAGTAATACGGATATATTTTCGTTTGATTAGAATCTGACAGTGTTATTTAATGTACTCGTTCATCCAGGCATATTACAGTGTTTTATTTCAGACATCGCTTAGTTGTAAAATTAACTAGAAGCTAGCGAAGAACCGTTTGAAACAAACTTCAGAGGAATACAATACCGTCAACCTTTAAGCTGAGAAACCCTGCTAAGCGTTCGCGCAGCGTCGCACTGCGCAGCCGCATCCGAAGACTCAAGATGCGTCAAAACAAAATGTTTGCCAACAAATGCATCTTACCACCGACACCACCACCACCACCATGCAGCATTTTAAAAATAAAGTCCCTACACACCTGAAACCCACAGCTGTCAGTCAGTGTGCTGCCGTCCGCTGCTTTTGGATCATCCGATGAAGATACTGTTCGTTTGCATCGGTAAGTCCGCGCCACCGTAACCGCGAGCTACAGCCACCGCTCGATCGCTCTGCTCATCGTTCCCATTTGCACATCGCCCCACCACAGGCAACTCGTGCCGCTCGCCGATGGCGGAGAGTGTGATGAAAAGCATCGCCGCCGGCCACAACCTCACCGACTGGCAGATTGACAGTGCGGCGCTGCGCGAGTGGAACGTCGGACGGCTGCCGGAGCCACGCGCCCTCACCATACTGGCCGAGCACGGACTCACATCGGATCACGTCACACGGCTGATCACGACCGACGATTTCCGTCAGTTCGATTACGTCTTCGGCATGGACGAGTCGAACGTGGCCGACCTGCTGCACCTGGCGCCGGTTGGGTGCCGGGCGAGAATAGAGCTGCTGGGGAACTACCGGGGCCGGGAGCTGGACCGAATTATCATCGATCCGTACTTTGTGAGTAATCGGGCGGAACGGTTGGTGACACATGCGATACTGTTGGGCCTCATTCTCGGTATGTTTTCTGCACCACCACCGTACTAGGAACACGGCATCCACGGATTTCGGAGGTGCTACGATCAGATTGTGAGCTGCTGTGAAAACTTCGTCAAAAACCATTGCCGAGCGGAATCGAGTCTGAGAAAGCATCTGGATCTTGCGGAAAACGTGCTATTCCAATAAGGTATTACTGAAAGTGATTTAATGTATATTTTGCAGGTGTTACTTGTGGCAGATTTGTTCAAAATAAAAGAAAGTACTCTAAACAAACGTGTAGTGCTATATAACCTATCTGAACTAACTAAAATTCGTGTTGCAAGAAACACCCTTGACTTATACGTATGAAGGTTTAGTAGGTTTTTGTTGCATTAGTTTGAAAATCGATTTTCTTAGAGATGTTCTGACTCACGTCTGCGAAAATAATGAGAAATTAACAATCTGCTCGAATCTACTCGACTCATACGGTACCAACGAACCAGATGTTCTTTTTGATTGCATACATGCAGGCGGAGATGTCATCGATAGATCATCCCAAAGATTCATTTGGTTTTGAAGAAAGCGTAATATTTATGATATATTTCTTCTTTTTACCACCTTCCAACATGTTTTGTACAAAGAAAAAAAAACTCTAATTTTCTTAAAGGAATCCGAAACGTATCACACATACATGCAATAAAATGGCCGTGTTGAGACAGAAAAGTCTGCGGTTGCTGTCTGCGGAAACCGTTGCTTGAGCAAAAAAATCTGCTCTCGGCATTTGATATTGATGTGTAAAGCAGTTCATCATACATCCTAAAACTAGGATAGATTTTATTAAACATGATTTGCTGTAGAAAGAGTTTCACTAGTTGTTCTACTTAATGGTTTAGAAAACATTCGTTCAAAAATGCATTACAAAATATAGCGCTTTTCCAGTATTTTCATCAGCAACATAAATCCAACTTCCATCCCAAAATTAAACTCTGCTTAATACTGTGCTAAGCAGTTCCACTAAACTGTGCCACGCTGGGCCCCAGAGGTCTATGAGCCCAGTATTTGCTCGTTATTTCATTAGGTCAATTAGGGTACAGCGCTTGTGCAATAAATGCTCTGCTTAGCAGGTCCACCACCAATTTGCTGCCCGAGCCAGCGACCGGATCCAGGCGAACCCAGATCCCAGACTCCAACCGCCCGTAAACACACACACAGGTATTTAGTGTACAATCTAACCAATATTGAATTATTCACCCTAACCAGCCGTAGCCATTTTCCCAAACTCGTATACATAAATTGCTTCCATTTAAAATCAATTTGCACAACGTGCGCTCTCACCCTCACGCTCGTTCCAGTGCCGGTTCCCGTGCCATCGCAGCATTCAAATCGAACTAAATTTGACCATAACGCATCCATAGCATGCCCCCGTCCCTGTACAGGGACCATAAAAGGGGGCGAGAAGAAAAAAACAACCCGATGCCCATCGGTTTGCCAAACAAATCGCTTTAGCCGCAAAGTTGTTTGTTGCCAAAATCAAGTTTTCTCACGTTTGGAATTTCAGATTTCCGGACCGAAGCGACCGTACCGGGAAGTACGACGATAACTCCCAGCCGAGGTCGAGGATAAAAAGATGTTCAAAGCGAGGCGTTCTTTTGCGTCCCACCGTGCGGAAGATACGGTAACGGTTCGGACACGGACATTTCACCGTACCGAATCGATCGTTCGAGCAACCACTTCCGGTGGCGGCTTCCGGTTGGGCTGGAAGACGGCTGAGAGAATCGAGCTTTCGAGGCGCATACACTTGCGCCATGCATCGAGCCGAGTACGGCACGGACTCCGGTCGTAACTTCCTGTTATTGCCTCCGGGCGAAGTGCGATTGCGGGCGATATTCCAACCAAGTCACAAATCCTAATGAAATCTTTTGTTTCGAAAAGGCCTCGGCGTACCGGAACACGCCGCCCTGCACTCCGGACGACACCGGATGCTTAAAGCTCTCGAACGTGCCCATGCTCGACGCCGGCAAGTTGTGGCCAGCCTCTTGGAAACTTTCTGCAGCCCCACTGGCCACACATCGATGACCCGTCAGTGTACGACGTGCTCCAATTTTCGTTTCGATTTCCGGAAACCCTTACGAACGGTAGACCACAAGCCGGGAGTGGGGCCTAGATTCGATTATGAGCCATTCAAGATTTGTTGGGAAAGTTTGCCATCAAAGCGAGCTCGTTTCCGTGCAATATTCGAGCAGTTAGCAGCACACAACGTTGGCGTCCAAATAACGACAATAACAGCGCGCAGTTTCCACACATATACACACACACACACACACACACGCCACATAATGGTCAGCAAACCATTATTTTACTGTCGAAACATTCAAAGGAATACGCTCCGTTCGAAAACGACAACGGCTTCGCCTCTGCTTCGCCCCTAAGCGCCAAAATAATCCTCGAAGACACCACGCCGGGCACAAAAAGTCCAAAAACTTTGTCCCACCCACCGGCGCCCGAGAGCGGGACGCTGTGGCGTTATTTGATTATTTCCCATCCGATCCACTTCACATTTGCAAAATTCGTCGTCCGTGGCGTGACGTGTCCCACTGCAGGGAGCCACAAGAACTCGATTTGCCTCACAAATTTTCGTCCCAAAAGTTCCGCCACTTGCGAGCAGGCGGAGCCCTGCTGCAAAAGAAAACCCAGCACAAACAGTCTCCTCTTGGGCGAACCACCACAAGACGATGGGCTACCTGCGCAGCGAAAACAACAAATGTGCAGTCGAACAGCAGCTCCCAGGAGGTGGTTAGAAATTATAATGAGAAAATCATCTCCAACTTCCGAAATTGAATTTTATCGCTGGTCAAATTTGGTCCTGCCAGGGCATGGCTGCGCGAATGGGACGGCGGCAGTGGTGGAGCTGCCCCCGTCGTCGTGGTGGATGCGGAGTAGAAGCGGATCCATAAGCATCGCTGCATAATTGATGTATCAATTTGGGGACAGTTTCTCAATTGGATTTACCTTATTTATCATACTGAGAAGGTAGGATCTTTTTTTCTCTCGAACGCGCTTGAAAAGAAGGCGTGTTGCCTCTGTTTTCTATTCAAATTCTGTTGCTTGGCGTATGATCAGCAGTTTCGGGTGATGTTAAATCAGAGCGGATGTAGTAAACTTTTGGGCGTGAGTCCCGTTAAAGATGTTTATCAGAATTTAAAGCAAAAAACACGTTTACAGCTGGAAGTCTAGCTGTGGGTGGAAACCCTATATGTTTTTTCAAACAGACAAATAAAGCTCTCATCATAAAAAAATATAAAACGTCGGTGTAATGAAAGTTGCATACATTTCTGCGCAACTTTTCTCCCTTTCAAAAGACTGCGTAAATCGTATGCTAAAAGCTTTTTAACATATTATTTATTCAATGCTTGTCCAGTCTATCCGAGAGATTTCTATTAGTATTGCAAAGTTTTTGATGCAAATTTGGTTGATCTGTTCAAAAGTATATGATGTGCAGGATTTTAAATAATTAGCAATTTATTAGAATTAATTTACGATTTATTTGTTCAATCTTAACAATCCCCAAATGGGGATTGTCTGGTCAGATGATCATGTTAAAATTACGTAGGTTTTATTCATGTTGTGCTCTTTCGTTGAAATGTTTTAAAAAGTGATAAATTTAATTAAAATCTACGCCTACAAGTATGCAATGTTGATAGAGTTTGATTGATGAATTCACCTACCTAGCTTTATTGAAAGAGAACTATTAAATTGAGTTTAATGTATAATCTGCATACTGTCCCGCTGATTAATAAGCTCCTAGAAGTATGCAATCGAAACTACAAAACACTATACTAACGATGTTTTTCACTTAAATAACCGTGAAAGTAAGTAATGTCTATGTTTTAAACAAACAAGAGAAAATTTTCTGCTCATTTTGACGTCTAGTAAACTTTTACTCCAGCCAGGGTCTTAGCATCCCTGGTGAGTCTACCTTTCTAGGCAATTTGAAAATAAGTGTTCCTTTCTGCACTCTTAGTAGAATCACAAAAGTTACAGCTCAATTTTCAGTGGAACGCATTAAACGGAACTGCTTTTGACAACTCCTTTCAAAATATGCTATTAAATCATAGCTAATGGCTCCCACGGTTGCAGCGCCACTTGATCAGCGCAACCAAATTGTCTCCCCGGGCCATCCGATGGAGACGATACGCTGTAAATCATAATCCACCTCAATGCCGGCTTACTCGCCAGCTCTATCTCTCCATAACTGGAACGCAAAATTCTGCTGATCGCAACTCGCCTCGCAATATAAATCCGTAATCCTTAATTCCATACGTTCCAAATTTGACAAACGATATTTTATTCCTCCCCGCCACAAACGAGACGATTACACCCGCCGCGCGCGTGTGTGTGCGTCCCCGTGCGACATAAAAATAATTCGCCCCAGCTCATTCGCCAGCCGAAGCCGGTCGGTCAGGGCCTCCCTGTCGATAAAACATTCCTTCCGCCGCGAAGGATGTTCCGAGATTTTCGCACCGACAGCGGAAAAAAACGGCGCTCGAGTGAAAGCATTCACCACGGATCCACGGAACGGAGCCCCGAAAACCCCATCTCAGTAATAATTCAAATCACTTTCCCGCACTCGGCCAGTTCCTGGCGTCCGGGCCGCGTACGGCTCTGAGGCTTCTGCCACGGCTACGCAACGCACACACGCAACAGCGTGCGCAACAATCTTCCGGCGGAGATGCTCCGCACGATGCTTTCCCAGTGTGGTAATGCTTGTCGTAAAAAAAGGATTTTACATTCGCCCGCTTGGTGCGCGCGCCCCGTCGCGGAAGAAAGAAAGCAAGACAAGGCGGCAGAAAAGCAGCAGCAAAAAAAGATCCGACACCGTCAGGCCTGTCAGGCCCGGCGCGCGATGGGGATAGCATATTTTCAGGCGCTTTTCACGAAAACGACGATCCGAATTGGATTTGGCGGGCGCTCGGCAGCAAATTGAGTTGAAGCTGTCTTCGAGATTTTGGGTTGCTTTGATTCGTAGGCTGGAGGAGGGTTTGCTTTCGTTTTTTTTTCTTTTCGTTTCATACTGCCTCGCTACATCCAAGTGTGCTGTGACTTTCTCACCATTTGACGCGAGGACCCGGCCCGGCTCCCGCAAGGAGCAAAAGCACGCCTTAACGACCGTTACGCCACGGCTCAAGGTTGTCATTAAGTGATTTAAATTTTAATTCCACTTTTCATTCAAATGATTCTGATCCGCGTCCCGTTTCCCTTTTGCGCCTTTCGCAATTTGGCCATTTTGTACTCTTTTTTTTTGTTTCGCTCTGCTTAGTGTATAGGCTTTAAGTGCTTCCTTTCATCCTGCTCGAGCACTGTCAATAAATGTCCTCTCTGGCCGGTTTTGGGGCAGACAAAAAAGAGAGCAAATCGCAGCGACTGCGATTTTATGAGACTTTTTGCCGAGTTGTTTGGTGCGTCTGCTGTCTTCTTGTGCCGCCCGAGCGCCGGTGGAAAATTAAGCTGCAAGGAAATCCCTCCCGGTGGAGTTGCATCACGGGGCGACATTGGCGCTAATGCCGGTACGGTAAGGTGGGCACGATTTTCGGGCACGACCACCTCCGACGCTCCACGCGCTCCGTGCTCCGTGGGCTCGAAAGAAAATCAAAGAAAGCACGCATAAAATGATGACTATTTGGAGGGCTTTCTTTATTGCTGCAGGTCCCGTCCGGAGCCACTTTTATGGGCTGACACTCGGGTCGGCAGCAGCGAACGAAACGAAACGGTAGAGGCACGATACCCCCAAGCGCAGGATCTTCGCCACCCGCCGGCGCTGGCATAAAGTCACTTTATGTTTTCACTGCGTGCATAACTTCGCTCCCTGGCAACGGTATCGCATCGTTCGGGCACGCAAACTTTCGGCACGCCCGGCCCGTCTCCGCTGGCTGGCTGGCTCGAACGGTCTCGAAGATTTTTCCCACGCGTGAAGATAAATGGTTCCCACGGTGGGATTTAGCTGCTGGATCATCGTTCCAGTCCGAGGCCGAGGCCGGCGAACCGAGCGTAACGTGAGCTTTCCGGCGATGACGAAAGTATTTCATGAAATATTTAATTTTATTCGATTATCAGCATCATTAAAACTTCGATCACTCCGGTGAGCGCACCCCGGAGGGCCACTCGATGACGCTGCCGATTCGGGTCGAAGCTCGAGGATGCGAGGTGTGTCGAAAAGATCCTCGGGATTTTGGTCTTTTAGGAAAGTTAGGTTATGGTTAAAACATACGTCTTGTGCAGAAAGTTTCTGAGAAACATTATTCTTCTGTGAAAATAAACTTTGTTCAATAAGTTTGTGAAAACCCCAGTTACATAGTTCGGGTCTATTATGGGGCAAGAACTTCTGGTCTAACATTGTGTCTCCAAAAGGATGATACGATGCTAGCAGTTTCTTGACTTCACATCGACGAATGCACCATATTCCCGCAGAGGCCTATCAAACGACAAGGGCATCATGCAGTGCTCCAAACTTTAACGCAACTCACTACTGTCTACCCAACTTTGTCCCATCATTACGCTTAGTAGAAGAAAACAAACATTGCCGGAAGGCTCGAGTGTTTTCAAACTGCATGAAGAAACGCAAACCTTCCACGTCCCACCAACGTTGTGTGATAATGTTTGTTGTAAAGCAGCAAAAACGCAGCTTGCCATTATTGTAACGAAATAGAGACCGGGAACGTTACTCCTTCGGTTTATACTACCTAGTGCAACACTTAGTGCATGATTTCTGCACTAAGCTTCTCAAACTCTTGTGTCAATCGTTGCAGTTTCAACTAACCATTCATTTCTAGACGAGGTATACACGAGTAGTCAATATCCGTTCTCAAGCCCAAAATATGGGCATAAATATAACAGTTGCCTGCTCCGTGATGAATTTTACCCAAAAAAAAACGCTCTTATTTGATTCGTTAAGTACTGTTACGCTGATTAAATATCAAGAATATATCAAAACATCTCCAAACGCGAGAAAAGCGAATTCGAATAAACCAATAAAACACCCAGGCCATCTGGAAATCAAACGTGCGAGCGAGCGCAGAGCAGCAAATTCGAAGCGCAAACTCGTCATCGTGCATCCCGCTTGGAAGATTTCCCATGCCAGTCACCCTCCAAAATCGATGCCTAAAGATGAAACGCCACAGCACCTTCCCAAGAAACGCCCCCCGTCTTTTTTTTTCGAAAAACCATTCCGATCCGCTCTCGAGCAGTCCAACCATCTGTGTCTGTCTGTGTGTGCCGTTCGTGTCAAAAGAAGATGCCAAAATGTATTTCACTCTCGACGGCACCTGGAACGGAGCGTACGGAAATCGGAAACGAAACGAACGATGGCTGCTTGGAAGCAGCAAAACCAAAATACCCCCGCCACACACACACACACACACACACACACACACACACACACACACACACACACACACACACCAACACAAGCACACATTGCGGGAATGCTTATCATTAATTCAACCGGGCGGCTAATAGAATCTGATTTCATCAATAAATATTTATCAATCGAATGGTGCCCGCCGGATGAAATATTAATTGAACTGTCATTGTCTCCGGGGACGAATTATCCATCCAGAGATCCAGCGCTCCCGCTCCGGCCCGTGCCGGGAAGAATGCGGCGGTGTCGGTGTGTGGCAGCTCTCCGATGACCGCTTTTATTATGCGACTCATTTATTTTTCGGACTAATTGGATTAGCCACCATTCCGGGGGCCGATGGTGGAGTCGTGCATGTGGGATCAAACGTGCCCTCTCGCTGAAACCAGCCGCCATAGTTCTAGGAAGCAGCACTGCTGCCTTCATCAGTGAAGCAATCTGTCCCGAAGCAAATGGATCAGATGAGTGGTCAGGTTCTAGATGTGGCACTGGGCTACTGGTTGTCCCAGCAGGCGCCTCTTGCGAGGTAGCGACATTTCGGTTTGAGCGTAATTATATATATATATATTTTTTTTAGAATGTTTGTACCATTGCTGGCATCAAGTAAGACTTAACAAACTTCATCCTTAAACCATCGTGTTTCGTTACAAGATCCGTCTAAATCATAGTTTCCCAACAAGTTTAATAGTCCAACATTGTTCTCAAACGTTCGTATTCAGAATAGATCTGAAGAAGTGTATGACGCTCATCTTACGAAGATATCTTACGCTCGTTCATGCGTCATTTATTTAGAAACCTTTATATACCCTCAACCACACTCTGCATAATATAAAATGTTCACTCAACATCGTTTGAAACATTAAACGCCGCCAGCCCATCCCACATCGAATTAGGCAAACGGAGGGTGCCAAATCTGTTCCCAGCATCCGCGCCAAAATTGACTTTGACAGTCCGCAAAACCACAGCCACAGCTCCAAAAGCGAACCGAACGGACACCGCTCCCATCGATCCAGCCTGCCTCGCTGTCACGACAGCATGGTGCAGGCGACGCACACTAACCACAAACCCATAAATTCGATCCCCTCCAGGACTCGCAGACTTCCGAGTGTCAGAAAATCCACAGCCGGTCCGGCGGAGGGCGGATCGGGGAGCTAACAAACGACACCCGGGACGCAAAACCGCACGGATGGACACGTTGATGCATTACAAATCTGCGTCCGAAGCGAATGAGAGAGAGAGAGACAGATCTATCAAAGGTGTGATAACTACTGATAAAACCATAATACCGGCCACACGCCGCTCGAGGTGCTGCGACGTACTTGTCGTGTATTTTCTCCCCGGTTGAAGATCTCCAAAGCGGGCGCCAATGTATTTTTGATGAGCCCAGCAAAGATTTCATCCACAAGCTCACCTCCCCGGCCGAAACAATGCGCTCCGGATGCTGCGAAGAAAGCAATCAGCGTGCCGCAATTACTTCAGCGAATGACCTGGGCGCCCTGCAGCGCACGCTGTTGTTGGCCGTTGGCCGCTGTCGCCATCAAAAATGCATGACCGTGAAACCGACCGGGTTGCGTGGTGCTCGCTCCGCACGAATTCCATTATCCCGGTGAGTTACGCTGTCACGTGCCGCCATTTTCGGTGGCGACTTCTTCGGTGTGACATTTGGCAGTAGTTGGCAGAGGAGACGAGGCCGCCACCTTCTCCTCGAGATACCGACCACTTTAATGGGACACTTGATAAGTTGGTTTGGCGGTGGCGTGCCCCGACGCGAGCGACCAGGAGTGTGCCGAGACTTGCCTGCCCGGGATCTAGTGGTATTAGTTTCAAACTAACACACAGAAAGCCAGAGCGAGAGACCCACGTGAGGGTTATGCAAGCAGAAAATGGATCCCGAAAACTTTCCCTCCCAGTTCTCGGCGTGTAAACGAAACGAAGTCAGTCAGAAAGTTGAAGTCAAAGTTATGCTCATAGTTGGTACATGTGCGCCGCGAGCTACAGATGGCGCTGTAAAGTTGTACCTGCAGTCCAACTGTGCCAGCTCGCGCAGCTAAAAAATAGTTGCTCGTAACGATGTTTCTGATTGTACATTGAATTAAAGTTGACAAATCTAGCGGGAAACTTCTTGCAACATATTTCTGCTGGATGTCCAGGGCCTGGCTTAGACGTTCGGCGAGAATGAGAATAGAGTTGGAACGTCTATTTGAGACAACATGTGTAAACAAATTGAATCAAATACTGTACGAAAGATGAAACTTAAACACAGTAGCAATAATTCCAACTAAATTTACAATAAAATTGTAAAGTCTAAACACACCTGAAATCTGTACCCCCAATAGACAGTACAGTCCTCACCAGATCGCTTAAAGTACGAATGCATTGTAGCAGGATTGATTTATCGCCTAAGTAAACATTCGCTCACCTTGCAGGATCCACGGACGGCTTCGCTTTCGCTAGCAAATCGTTCCCAGAAGGGAGCTAACTTCGATCCGTTCCCGATACAAGCCCTGTGTCCGGATTGCGAAAAAATCAGCATGTCGCTACAATGTCACCGCATAATCAATATTCCTCAGATGGCGTAGATAACTCGCGCTACGTGACCTGATTTTTTTGTTCGCCCTCTGCGCGACCCTGGGAGTGTTGATAGTTGTGAAAATTTAAAACTCTTTTCCGATCTGTTTGCTCGCGTCCCGTCTGCATGATAAATCGGCTCCTCAAGAACACTTCGTGCGAGGTGAAGATTTGCCCAGCCAGCTTTGATGGAAAGAAACGTACGTGAAATGCGTATACCATCTGGAGCGAGGGAGAGAGAGAGAGAGAAAGAGAAAGCGTACAAAAAAGTGAGCTGACGTGAAGAATACTGAGCACATATGAGTTCGCTGGCGGTGTGGTAGCACAAAAAGAGCCCGATTTCTGCCCGATTGTTCAATTGGCCCTCGGTGTCACGGGTTGCAGTGCCCTGGGACCCCTCGGGCGAGGTACGAATCTGATCCGCAATCGGAAATTGATTTAAATGGCTGGAGCTGACGCGGCTTCCGGTTTGCGGGTTGGAGAAGAATGCGTGGAACGCGGTGGACGCTGATTTATTCCCATCCATTTGCCGTGACCTGGAATGACATGAAATAAATGATTTTAAAGCGTCTGTAAGAAGGGTAATCAAGATTGATCGATGAGTGCTAGGCTGAACGCTGGGAATGGTGCGTGTTTGCATTACCATCAGAGCGGGCAAGGATGCTGCATTCGATGAGTTTTCCCGGTAGTGAGCAAGTGGTGAAGCAAGGAATGACATTAAAAATCTGGTCAAAAAGATGAGAGACCGTAATTTGTGGAGATTTTAAATTTCTGTGTTCAGTAGTTTAAGCATCGTTTCTGTTATGATTTAGGTCAAATTAATTCAAAGTGAGACTTGTTATTAACCAGGAAGAAATATTTTTTAAGCTGACAAATCGCTTAAGGACCATCGGTGAAATGCGCATTGCATAACTTTTGGCGCAATTTTGCTCTATTCTCGTTTGATTGACCATGCCATGTCCAGTAGTGAACAAGTGCACGAGGTCGTCATAAAGATAACTTTTACAGCTTTGAGTCCCACAAATATTACTTCTCGAAAATCAGAGTGTGCTGATTATCCATAAATTTCTTATCTTTGTTTTTACTTTCTTTGTGTTTCAAATCTACTCTTTAATGTCATCAGCCTTAAAGTATGCAATCTGGAAACATGTTCAAAGCAATATGAATGAATTTTGCTAAAGTCAACTGAGCAGTGAAGATCTACGCGGTCATGCTTGACTATCAGATTCTATCACTGAACCACAGCCCGATAGATAACGTACGAAGGCATTTCTCGCAGATGCTCCCAAACAGCTTTGTGTAAAATATTCAGTTGTAAATTAACAACATGTACTCGACAAACCTTTACTGCGACTAATAAGTTTTTTAAACAGCATAATATTCTCTTACTTGTTTAACCAGTTCTCATTTTCCATCGTAACGAGAAGCTTATCTCTTTTCTTCTTGCAAGAATATATAATATAATTGCTATTCCCACAAGCAACACATCAATCAGCTGTAACAAAGGGTCGACTATTTGCAGCTCCATTTCGTGGTGGTACTTTCAAAAAACCCCACAGCATAAGCTGTGCCGCACCTCGGCGCAAACACATGCCGTACATGCTCTGTCAATTTCAATTGAAATTTTTGAAACTCCCATCAAAATGTGCTCCATCGGCTTGTTGCTGGAGGTTGGAGGCAATGTATAGGCAATCGCTTCCGGCAACACAGGCAGCTGCAACCGCACATCCTAACAAGGAGCGCACAAAAGCACGTGCCTCCGTGCTTCGAACAGCAGCCCTTCACGGGGTTAAAGGTTGAAGGCGCGTACCATCTGCCTCTCCCGTTCTCCCACGCCATTCGTGCCCCAAATGGTGGGTTGTTGTGATCATAATTTTCCTTTTTTATTATACCGAAACCATCGTCGTAGGCATCGCATCGACTTGCGGTACCCACGGACGTGTACACGTGCATCACGTCTTTCGCCTGCTGCTGCCGATGTTGGCTCTGCTGCAGGCCATAATTTATTCATGATCGCTTAAGCGCGTAGAATAATTGGCCTATTGTTTCTTTCAATTGGTGCTTTGATTGAACATTATTTGAGCACCTTTCCGCAGCGTCTGGTGAACGTGACGCTCGTCGGTGGGCTCACAACGGTTGAATTGATGAGCAATCGGTTAAGGTGTGTGTGTGTGTGGGCTGGCCAGTTTTTATAATATGTCATGCTCACACGCGCCGAGCAAGCACCTTCCGGTAATTGTGCACAGGTGCCGAGGACCCGTTCCCGTTCATACGTTACGACCTATTCCAACGAAAACCCCTTTCTCGACGCCTCGTTAATGAGCCGTGCTGCAGTGGAGCGTAATAATTCGCACACAATTTATAATCACCTTACGCCCGGTACGGAGGAACGGGAAAATTTGATTGACCGAAAAGCTTCCGAACAGTTGGCCAGGTTGATTGCGTGGTGGCCGTACACTTTACTTTGTGGTTCGCGGAGAGCTGATTGGTTCAATAATATCCACAACTGGTAGAGTGAGCTGCAAAGATTCGTGTGAAAGATATTTGCTGTAAAACTGGTTTTATATAGACAGTTTAGCTCATCTAAAGTTGTTGTTTCACATTTTTATTCCTGCTTGAATATAGCATATCTAAAAAGAAAACACATTGCATGCATTTAGGCGTAAACATGCATTCATGGAATAGATCGGAGAATACGAGCTGCATCATAAAGCACACCATATTTGTATTTATATTATTACCATTTTTTTCAAATCATTGAATATGACTATTGGCATATTTTGCTTTCAAGGAATCAAAAATGATAAGAAATTATCAAAAGAAAAACATATTCAGAGCAGCTAAAATCGTTAAAAAATAAAACCATTAATTCAAGTAAAAATCACGTTAACACTATAAACCACTTCCGCGCTATTCTTACTGCTTCAAGCCATGATAATATTCCTGATTATAATTTTGTTGCTTGAAATAAAATTCCATGCACGAAACGTACGCAAAAACAAAAGAATCCTCCTACGAGCAAACGAGCCAAGCGTGATTGTTGTCCCGAGCGTGTGTGACACTTCTGACACGGTTCGGCGGTTCATGAAGATGCAGGCAGTGGAGCCAGCTCGCTTTGATAAACAAACAACCATGCTACAACACTTACGACGATCTTCTGTTTTCACATAAAACCTTACGCCTAGTGTACCCTATCGCTTCCCAGGCAGTGGTAGAGGTGCTATGGAAACCGGAAAATCGTGCACACTGCATAAAAGGCACAAGCTAAATCATCCTGTGGATCTAGAGTGAAGCACTCTAAATAGCAAAATAACAACCACAGTGTGCTCCTCATTCTAGCCAAGTCTAGATTCTATTCCGCTCTCATACGACGTGGATGGGTCGTCTCATGCCACATGTGTGGATGGTTTCGGGTGCACATTTATGCATCGGTCCCTTTCTCTGTGAGTCAGGTATAAGTATGCAGCCCACGGAATTATGAAAGCGCTCTCGAAATGATGCAGGAAGATTTAGACGACGTTTCTTCGTTTGCGATTCATCATAAAAATTGTCAGATTGTATGTTTCGTGTTAGTGAAATATAGTGAAGCGGTTTCAGCATCAAACGGTCAAGTAAACATGAACATTTGTTTTAAAAATCAATAGTTTGTTCCCAGACACAAATTGCATACTTTTGGGCTTATTATATAAATTTGCGCCAAAATGTATGCAATCTTTTGTTTCATTTGCCGCTTTATATGCCAATTTTATACATATTTCCTAAAGAGTATGCTGTAAATAAAACCCTTGCGGATACTTTTAATATGTGATGGTTTCTAATAGACTTTAGGATTAAACTAAAGCTAGGAGAAACAAATAAAATACTATAAAAGCTGGAAAATGCGCTCGTTCATCAGATTGAGTTACTTAGGGCGTTAAATATAATTTATAACCGTAAATTTCATAGAAAATAGCGTAGTTCCACGAAAATTTCATTCATTGAAAATCGCCAACAGGCAAACTAAATTCTAAACCATTAAGCTTAAATTATTCATCAGCGAATCTAAAGTAAATAATCACCAAAACAAGTTAAATGATAAATAAACCAACTGTTGTACATGAAATCAATGCCTGTGTGTTACTCGAACACTGCGGTGGAGCAGGCAAAAACTAGCACCAGCGCAATCCGTTCGAATGCAAACACCATTACCGACATGTGAAACACATTTCCATCGAAAACACGTCGCTGAGAACAAATCGTTCACCTCCGTGCGGCTCTCCAGGCTGCCGCCCCACGCCAACCAGTGTCGGTTGAAAATTACCATTCATTAAACACCGTGTAACATCCTTGATGCACAACCTGTAATGAATCCATAAAGCTCCCACCACGGCACGCCGTAGTTACCGAGGCTCTCGCTCAACTCCCGCAGGTGGTGGGTTTTGTGCTCGCCCTGTTGGCACTGGTACTAAACCGGCGCCAACCGATCCCGGCACAGCAAGGGAGTGGAGAAAGTTTTTCACCTACCCCACCCCTTTTGCCACTCGAACAGCCCCCGAAGCTTCTAATGCCGGTGTGCGATAAAGAGTGTGGAAAGCTGTTGCAAACATGCCGTTCATGTTGCAAATTAATATGTCATGCAATACGCTGGCGCTTGCAGCGGTGAGTACGGAACTGGCGAGCAGGGCCAAAGTGAGTCTGCTCACCCTTCGCATGTACCAGCTCCCATCACGAGCCTTTACCTCCTCCCGGAGCGCATAATCCGCGCACGGAGCGCACGAATTCTGTGCACAACAAACTCTTTAAGCACACTAAAAGCATACAAAAACGGGGGCAACAAACTGGCTGCGGCATCGACAGGCGGCAGGCGAACGTTAAACGGCACTGTTTTGTTTTTCACTTAGAACTGTGGCGAATGAACAGCTGAATGTCAGAAACAAATCATTACCATAAATAGTCGCGCTTTCGCTGTGGGTCTTTCGAGTGGCCGCTTTTAAGTTCTGACCTTACCCTTTCAGCTACCCCCACAAACCCCATCAGCTGACTGCCACCACCAACCCATAAAAGGCGAACGAACGGGGGTTTTCCTGGACGCGCTCGATCACCGTCAGGCCAATGAATATGCATAGACCATGCCTCCCTTTGCCTACACGGACAACTGCACCGATCTGGGGTTTTTTCTTCCTCTACTTATTTCACATATATAATATCAATGCAAATTTTCGCATGTGCAGCACGCATACCGGGGTCGGTTATCTTTTTTCCTGCTATAAATTGGTATATTAAAATGATTCGTGTTTACGTCAATCCGGGCAGTGCCAGCCGGAACAAAACGGGACACGCACGTTACACGCGGACGCTGTGCAAGCTGGGCCGGTTGGAGTGAAAAAAAAAACAAGTCACCCATATCCGTGCGGTGTTTGTGTTTGCCGCCCGAACCGGGCCGGATTTGCTTTTTGCGCCTTGTGGACGGTATGGGCGAAATGGAAAATCAAACTCCAATACCACCGAGCCCGTGGTGGGAGAAAACGTTTTGAATGCGTAATCTGCGTCTGACTTGCTACAGCACTACGGCTGGAAGATATACGTAGTCGGGTTTTCATTATTTTAAGTCAGTATACCGGGAGCCGTTAGCTATAAAGCTGTGAGAAAAGTTGTGTTGATTCCACGCGCCACAAAGTATGCAATCCGCGTGGCTTTATTCAACTTACACAACTGAAATAGAAATGCTTTACTACGGAATAATGAGGTATTTTATCGAAAATACAAATTCATTCAAGCCACAGGAAACATATTTTTAACAAATGGTATTTAATATTTATCGTAAAACAATAATGAGCGCTTTAATATCATTACACTTTTCATTTTAATGAACGTTTTCCAGTAAGAAACATTTATTCTAGGAAATTGCATACCTTCAGGCGAAATGTGCTCATTTATGGCAAGTATACGAATGAAATTCAAATACTGCTTATATTTTATTTACATTTTATTTAAACTAAATTGGTAATTATTTACGCAATTTAAATAAAATAATATCGGAATGGACACAACAAACAAAGTAAATATAAAAAACACCTAACATTATCGTTTGTTTACTGAGGATACAAAAACCGCGCTTATTCGTTCACTTTCCAAACCTGCGCTAAATGGTCGCATACATCAATGTATTGATCCGTTATCTCCTACCGGTTTCACCATTTCCTTTGTTTCTGCCTTCTCTTACTCTGTCTGTGGTTTACTTTTTATTTTGTGCTAACTACACACACCTTTAACCTTTAACCTTTAACCTTTAACCTTTAACCTTTAACCTTTAACCTTTAAACCACATAAACTTTTCATGCGAACACTTATGGACAGCACCGGAAAAAGAATTCATTTCCGAAATCATTTCATGCACGACCGACGGACGGGATGGAAAATCAATCCACAGAAAGAGAGCTTTACAAAGCGAAACCACGCACGCGCTCGCACACAAATACCCATCGCTCCCAGCGTATGCTTTGACGTATGCAAATGTGCAACAAATGGGCAGGAAGCTCCTTTCCATTGTTGTTTTTTCGATTCGCCGATGTGCACTCGGCCGTGAACCGGCCGCACTGAGGACACATTATGTTTCTAACCCAATGGTTAGCACAGAAAAGCAATTAAAAGTGGTTTCCAGTAAAGCAATTTTCCTGTTCTCGCTCCTTGCATCCGTCGCAGTGAAACTCCAGCTGCGTGATGGAACAGTAAGCCAATCAAACTACCACAGTTCTATGTGCGTCTGTAATCCGGATGCACGAACCCGGTGCGTTCCGCAACACTCAGACCTTTTTTCTAGTTGGGTTGAGTAAACAATGAACCGTATTATAGAATGTGATTATTAACACCTTGATCATCGTGCCGCAGGGCTTCCAGCTGAGGTTTTCAGTTGTGGAAGCCTGCATCTGGATATTGAAGGTGTAAGAAAAATAAGCTATCTAGTTGCATTGTGACACCTTCAGGCGGTTAGTAATGAAAACAAACAATTCGGATGTACTTATGTTCTTGTTTGAAGTTGACTACTTTGTCTGTTGATTAATTAGGTGTTCCTTTGAATGTTTGAATGTGCATAATCAATCCTCTAATAAAACAACAAATGGAATAATAAAACGTAAACGTTTTACGAAAGAAAAGTTAATTGCTTCACACAAAAGGTGCCGCGCATTGCATACTTGTAGGCGTCATTAAACATATATCATTTGTTCCGAGAAATTCAACATGATGATTTATTGGTAACAAATAAGATATCGGTTGTGTTGGTTACATCGACTGTTATAATATTAGTACATGTTCCTTGCTAGGAAGACTATTTATTACATTTATAATGGAGTTTGTCGTGCATTATGCGCACTTATCGACTGGCTTATCAGGACCTAAAGGAATTCAGTTTTGACTGTATAAACGCAATATTGATTATTCATTAGGCAGGTAGATCGGTATGAGTAGAGTCTCATGATGCATTGCAGCCTTTATACGACGTACTATTTCTTCAATTTACTGACGATTTTCTTCGCAAACTCCCTAGAACAGTGCCACGAGCTTCCGTCGCCGAAGGATATTGCTTGCAATTAGTGAAATTAAATTTCATTCCCTGCAGCTATCACCGTCAACACTAATTGACCCATGTAAACTAACCGACGCTGGAATTGGCCCGACCCAACGGCTGCGACCACAATTTCGATTGCATTATAAATTTCCATCTCGTACCGGCCGGAGCCGGACTACGTGGGGCTGGTTGAATTGAATACTCATTAACAATGGTGCATGATGTTCCGCGTGCAATGCAGCAATCGATTGAATCCGTCTGCGAGCGGGCATTGATTGACGCTGCGAAACAGGACGCGATCGACGCTTCTGCTTTCATTAGCTCGTCATAACACTAATTTGCGGGACAATGTTAATGCGCTCCCAGCGCCAAATATCTCAGCCCCAATCGTAGAAGCTGTTCTTTCAAAGGCCTCAATTACACAACATAATTATGGGAGCGAAAAATACACCCAGGTCTCACTTCCGTTTGCATAAGGGCGCCACACACCAAAGGCATTAAATCAGATCCATCCAATCCGCCCGAAACGTGTGAGGCTTTATCACCTACCGATTCTGCCACGCACGCCACGCGATAACCCGCTCGAAGCTGCCTTCCATCAAATCGAACGAGTCCCGCTCCCGGCGGCACTCAACAGCATAATCGATAGTGCTCACCCCTTCCTCAGTAACCGACGTTTATATCGCATTAATTGAAGCCATTAATTACGCTCAACCCGCCGGCGCCCGGTCCCGGAGTGGTCTAATCGCGGGCGCAAACCGCGAGATAATTATTTGAGGTTATGTCACGGTACAGTCGTACATTCCCGGCGAAACCACACCGCTGCAGTGTTGCCGGGGATTGATCTATCCGAGCCGGATGGTGGACGGAGAGGAAATCTCTATCACACGAAATACGACTGTAGTTTGGTTTCGGGTTCGAGCTTGAATTCCTCGGACAGCGCTGTGTAATGATAGGGCTGGTGCTTCAATGACAGGTTTTAAACTTGAGGGTTTGCATCCTGTCAAGCTGGCGAGCGCTGTAAAATGAAACCGTGGCTGCTCACCTCTAATTTTGAAACAACGTTTCGTTTCGTTCTGGTCTAGTTTATCACGGAAACCCTCCAAATCACATTTCAACGTAGTTTATTTAAAAGCGTTGAATAGATAGCTACTCTTCTTTCTTCCTGGAAGGCATAATTTTATTATATTGATATATTTATATGATTTACTTATTTAATTTATTATTAAAAGGTATTTATGCAAAAGGTATCAACACAAAGCGTGGGACAATTGTATAAGGTTCCTCTTTTATTAAAATCAAGAGTATCAAGTGACTTGAGAGCGCCTAAAGGTATGCAATTTAATTTATTATTGAAAACATCTTCCGATGTTGTATTTTTAAACATTTTGCAAGGTGTATTGAGCATGTTATTGAAGCGTGTTTTGATGATAACGTTAATTATTCAGATTGTATACTTTTCATTGATAAATTCTAAATGCATTACTTCCGTAGTGTGAAATTTTTGCTATTCCAGATGGATGAACTGAGGAACCTTATAACAGTTAAAGATGTCTTACAACGAAACCTTATTTTAGGTACCGATGCCATCTTGGTAGCCAAGCAAGACCGAACTAGTGCCAGCCAACAATCCTTTTCAAGCCGCAGTTTGAATATTCATGATGTGATTGCAGCAATTATTACCATTTATTCGAAACGTGAACAAAATCTCCGATGCTTACACAAACCGGAACACACACTAATGTGCCACTTCCTGCCAGCCGAATGTTTGCCACTAGCCACCAGCCAGCATCCCTCGCAGCCAGCACAGTGATTATGGGTCCCGCTGCGTTTCGGTACGGTCAGCTCCAACACTTCGCATCATCCCCATCCGGCCAACCCATTACCCGTGGAGGGAGGCGCCCCAATCAGCGGTGGCTTTAAATTTGCCACCCACCATCGGGCGCACCCAACGGTTGCGGTGATCCGTGGTGGTCATTTACGTTTATGGCACGGAATAAACAATCAATATAGAGCCCGGGCCCTGCTGGTTCCGCAGCACACACACACCGAGAAAAGCGGCCCACCCGCAGCCCGATAGTGAGTGAATTAAAGTGAATGTTCTGCAAATTACGGGCTTTTTCGCCGGCCCGCACTGATTACGATTCCGATCGTGCACGCGCACGTGCTCTCGTGTGGTTCCGGCCGGCGTCAGGTGGCGTCAGGAAGCAGCCCGTGCCGGCGAGCGAGCACGTTGACATATCGTGGCCAATGAAGCCATCCGGTCGGGCGATGAACCTGGCTGCGTCCGTTTATTTGGTTGTTTGTTTTCATGTTTCGTTATGTTTTCCTGTGCGAAAATGAGGATTGAAGAACATTAATTCTCTTAGGAATTGGGATCGATCTGTATTGAGTTGTAAATCTACTTCATTGGCTTTGAGCGCATGGTGTAACTGACGGTTATCTCATATTGGACGAGTAAATAAGACTTCAGTTTAGTTAATTGTGTAATGAGTTCTTCTTTTGTTCAAACATTTGGTAGAATCTTGGGAAATGCTTGAATCTACTAAATGCCAGTTCAGTAAATGAGTGATTTTTCGCACTGATAGTATACTTGCTAGCTGTATAAACTATAATGAGCCTGAAGGTATGCAGTGCAGGGAATATAATTCAGTTTATATTATAAAACACTGTATTTTTCATTTTCATACATTTTCCAGGGAATGCTTCATCATTTTAAGCCTATCAGAACAGAACTAGACCATTTGAAAAGCACTTCCAATCTTACGCTCTCACTTGCGCTGCTGCCTGCGCCTCTCGAGCAATATCTCCACAAAATGCACATCGAATCAACCCACTCACGTACGCGGTTCTTTCACGCAAACCACACTCACTCGACGAACAAAATAAAAAAACAAGGACACGCTGTTCCACGACTCACTCAACCGCAACTGCACGAAACACCGCAGCGTAGCGGCGGCAGCGATACAAAATGTCATTCTAAGTGCTTATGACATCGTTCGCCTGTCGTCGTTAAATTCTTGATGAAGTTGACGATGACTTTGTCGTTGTTCTTGCCCGCATGCCGGTGTCCTCAAAACCTTCCCAGCGGCGCGTCGCCTGTAAAGATGATGACCGTCATCTGCTCATCTGCCCGTGTCTCTTCCCGTGCCAATGACGTCACCGAAGGGCATGCACCATCGTACCGGCCTCTTCACCAGTTGCGGTTCGCGACAAAAGGTAAGTGGACGTGAAACGCAACGATGAAGATGGTGTGTGTGCGTATGTATCCCAAGCAGTTGACTGGGGATTACCGTACACGACGACATCGGCTCGCAAAAGAAGTGCAGGCGAGCGGACGCGCTCTGTTTATTGCCGGCACTAAGCAACGCAAACATCACCCGGTAAGGAACGGTGCGGCCCGTGCCCGGCGCTGGAGGACTTTCCCGGAACTAACCCGTGGTGCACCCGTGACGCGCTGTACACCGAGTACGCCAGATCCGAACGCTGGAACTTGAGTTGATGCTACTTGGCTAGTGGCTATTGCAAGCGGGTCGAGCGTTTTCCCGCTCCGGGTGGGTGCATAGAGCGCCAGCACTTGATGTGTGACCGACGTGTCATATATTGTTAGATGTTTTATTTTATCTGCCTAAGGAGCTGCCGGTGAAGTAGGCAGCGTGGACGTTAAGTGGCGCTGGTCCAATCGCGTTGCTTAGGTATCGTGAGAGGCGACAAGCTAAGGAAGCTGCACGCTCACTGCTTGGAACTGTGTCATTTGCATAATGTTGGCTGCTTTACGAAGTATTCAAATAAACATATGTTAGTCCAGGATGTAATGTTTATTGATTAACTGGCTTACATTGTTACCAGGATAACATATTTAACCCTAACAACTTACTATCACGATTAGACAATTTAGCAATAACGAAGCGTTTTCATTCCAATTGCATACTTTTGGGCTGATGAAGACAATCCACGCCCGAAAGTATGCAATCATCAATTCGAAAACGTTTCACTATTGCTTTATTTACCAATTAAATCGATTACTTTGAACAATTTATCATACTTCTCAGATGATATAACATTATTTGTAATGGCCACGAATCATACAGACGCAAAGGGTTCTCATAAATTATGTAGCAAAAAGGCATCAAATGAAACTAGACTTAAACCTGAATAAAAACCACAAAAACTGATCAAAACTCCACATCTGCTTAGGGTCTCATTGCAAATGCTGTTATCTTTCATTCTTACAGGTGCGCCGTTTTCAGCTCTCCACTCACTACCACCCGGCCTCTTGTCAGCCTCTCGAGACTCCAATACTCTCCACAAGCCGTGCGAGATTACTCGAGAACACATTCGCCTAATGAAAAACAAATAAAACTGTCCTACCAAAACTCACATCACGCCCCCGGGGGACTGAAACATCGGAAGAACGGTTCTCGCTCTTAAAATCGCTCTAGGACCGCGTCGCCCTTTGCCAAAGTCTTCCGCCTGCTGTCAAGGACGCATGAACCGTAAGTGTTTGCGTGGCCAAATATCGGTCACCGTCCTGCAGCTGAACCAGCTCTGCCGTCCGCCGTATAAGTTGGGACGTTCTCGCTGACTTCCGAACCTGAAACTTTACTGCCACCATCAAGTGGCACACAATTTAATTAATTAAAATGTTCCAATGATTCAGGCTAGTGAATCGGGCGAGGAATCGCCCATGAAACGGTGCGGGACGAGATAAGGAGGCTTTGCAAGTTTTTGATAGGAAAAAGTGGTTTCACGATTTCCGAAAACATAGACTCCGATTTACAGAAAATACAGCTTTGGTTCACAGGACGTTCAGCATCGAGACAGTTTGTTGATTGGTTGATCTTCTTCTTTTAAATGTGCATAAAAAAACGATTTTGGCTGTCAATGAAGAGATTCATCTTCATTGGTAGCTTCACCTAGAAAGGTGTTTAAATTAATTGCAAATCGGTTTTAGAACGCGCACAAATCATTCATCAGATGGCTTGTAATACAAGGTCAATTGTTCATCCCAAACAGCCGTTTGCCATGGTTCTATAAGCTAAAGCCTCATCCCAATTGAAACCGTACCAATCATCACGAGGATTATAGCAATCTACAGTGCATGAATGCAGACACCTGCCAGGATGCGAACGTCACACCGCCAACACTCTAGCCATAAAACGATTGACAAAAGCACTCTATTCTAACCAAATCGTGCATAAGTCACGGAATTAATAAAATATGAAAATTGTATTAGCGACCGCCGGTAACGACTGCCGCTGCTGTGATAGACTCGCGCACTCCACTTTTCAGGTCTAATAGAAATGAATACTAACTCCAATACGGCTGGAGTGAGAAATCGTCAACCGTGATGCTGACACCGTCCATCGTACCAATTCGAATGAAAAGCACAATCTCTAATTTTCACCTCACCGGCTCTGTTGAAAATGCATTATGCGCATTGAAACGCTTCGACCGTAAGTAACTAACTAATTGTTTCCTAAACAAAACGCTTACGCCAAGCAGATCTCTGTACAAAATACCCGTTGCACTTTGCTGTACACTTCTTTGAAAAATCACATCATTGCAATGCAGCATTTGGTCGTACAAATGCATTCTGTTTCTGTTCTGAGGAAATTTTGCGCCTAAAAGTATGCAATCTGTTCTACACATCGAAAATTTCACGCTATGTTCACGGTTTGTAGGGAAGTTTTGTGAATATTTCCCAATCGGATGTCCTTAATAGTTTAGAAAATATTGTTGTGGCCCAAATGCACACAAAAGAGGACGATCCCTTAAAATATGCAACATTAACGATTAAAACATATTCTACAAAAAGCTTTCTAGTAAAACCCTACACGGCATTTTCTGCGATTACAGATCATACGAGCGTTATTTTATTATATATTGTCTAACGCTTCATTTTTGTAACGCTTCAAATATTATCGTTGTTCCTGGAAAATACGCATCAGTTTTATAATTTCAGCGCCGGCTGTAAGTATTCCCTTAATGGTTCATGTAAAATTTGTCCAAAGCTACATCGCCTCAGTGTCAACGCTTCGGGCCCATCCGGATACTTCTAAAATCACTTCTACAATGCAGCTCAGTTTACCGACACTACACGCTACATTTGCTTTTTATTACACACGCACACTCCCCCCACATACCGGCGCACACACATTTTCCTTCGCCCGCGTGTCCGGCCGGATCGATAAACAGTGCATCCTTTCGAACGATTAAAACATCTCAGCGCGTCGGCACGAGCACGAGCCACGGCCCTCACCGAGCGGCTCAAGCACAAATTTGTTTGCGCAACGAATCACCCGAACGCAAACGCAATTAACGCGCGGCCGGCGCCCGGCAATAGAGCCTCGAATCCTGCAACACGGGAACAAAAACGAACCCGGCGTGGATCCCGTGCCAGCACACAAAAACCAAACCGATCCATCCACCGATCCATATGCGCACTTCGATACTCAATTATTGAAGCTGTAATGAAATTCATGCGTCCAGCGTACGGAGAGATACATCATGTTCCGCCCCCGGACCGGGCGTGTACCGGGTCGTGTGATTTCCGTGGCCGCCAGGACGGCCAGGACGAACGACCACAGTTGCGTTTGGTCGCACACGCGAACACCCGCGGACGGAAGCACCACAGGAAGGTTTCCGGTCGGGGCCGCGTGTGCTTATGTGTGTGTGTGTGTTGTCCGGTGCTCCAGTGGGTGCTCTTGACCGGAAAAAGCCAAAATTCAACCGACACACAATTAACACCCTTGTCCCGGTGGTGCGGCTCGGCTGTTGGTGCCGGTAATGGCGGTTACCGTCGGCACCAGTGGATGCACAGTAGATGCTGACGCTTCTTCTGTGCCGCCAAAGGCTCGCAAAACACCACCATCCGGGTGGAACCGGCGTTGTTGGTATCGTTCTGTGGTTCCTCTGGTGGAACCATCGTCGTCCGGCTGATCTGCGACGGCTAAGTTGCACCACAATGCAGCATACATGGCCGGCCCGCCGTGGAGTGGACCGTGCGTTGGGCTGAATGCATTCGGGGTTGACCCCAACCACGACGTTCGTTCGCACGCTGATGGGGATGCAAAAATCCCGAATCCATTATTGTGGCCGCAGGTAGCAGGCTCACGGTGCAGTTCGGATCCTGCCACTTGACCAAACCCGGCCGGCAGCACGAGCAGCCGGACGTACGGACGGATATGGGGGAAAATTGAAAGTGACCACCGAGTTGCATCGTTGGGACGCCACCGACACTGGACACTGTTTTCGCGACGAGTACGGTTGCTGCGCCGGCAGACCACACAGCGCTCCGGTGTTCTGGTGAAATATTTAAATATTAACGCAAATCAGCGGATGAACACTCCGGCATTCCGTTGCGGAGCAGAACGAATGTCTGCCGGTACGGGCATAGTTGTCCGAGCTCGAAAATCAAACCCAAACCTTGCCGTACTTCTGACTGCTCCAGTGGCGTAGAAAAACGGACAACGCTACACGGCAGCGTAGCGATCGTTCGGTATTTTTTTCGCGGAACAATGAGCCAAGCCTTTTGGATGGTTTTTGTTGTTTTTTTTCTCGTTTATCTTGCTCATTTGTTGCTTTTTGACGAGCCCAAGGGTTTTGGATATCGCGAAAGCTCAGCAATTAGCTTGGATGCCATCGTGCTAATTAGCGTTTGTGATTCACATCGTAGTTTTCCGTTTAGATGCTAAATCGTGCGCGAAATTTTGGAACAGAAGAAAACAACGCTTGAAGCGCAGCAAAGTCCGTATGATAAAAATGCATGCTGGAGGTACCGTTGCTATCATGTCAATGTAACAGGCGCACAAAAAGCTACTAAAACATTTAAAAGAGACGAAAGAAGCCGAAAAGGCTCAAATACAACAATTCTGGTGCAAATTTTGGTCAAACAGCCTGAAAGTATGCAATTGATTGTTACATTATCGATTTTCTGTTCCATTGCATAATTTTTCAACGCTTCATCAATGCATTCAACGTATGAAATCACGAATTTCGTATGAAATGACGAATCATAGACATTTCTCACTTGCTATATCGATCTAGTAGGTGGGACATCATCATATACCTTGCAACTTTATTCTTGAACCCTTTTCAAAACTATTATTAAAGCAAATGTTTTCCAATATTACTGGATCACCGGCTAATTTGTTAACTGTAAGTCATTTATGTCTGCTGGGATATTAATATATGGGTTGTAATTCGTTGGAAATTGACTTTTTAAGTTTTAAGGATGATTCGATCATTTCGCCTTAATGTATGCAGCTTGGAAATGCAAACCATGGAACCCCAACCTAGTATGCAACCAAACCCCTGGTAAAGTAAATTATATTGAACAAAGTATCATCGCATCGTGTTCTATAATCATCTACTCATACAAACGAACTCTTACGCCATCTAGCGGAAATCAGCTTAGTTGAGCGCAATACTAGCAACATTAAATCCATCATACACGAAACTCAACAATCATATTTACTCAAATCTGTACTCCATTTAGTATTAACATTTCGCGGAAAAAGGCTTTTGATCGTAAAGATCAATACGCTCCGGACGTTCCTGGAAGCTACATCACATTTTCCCCACAAGCTTTTCGTTGCACGCACACCAGAAGCAGGAAAAGCGACTCCCAAAACTTCCCAAAAAACCAACCGCACACTCCAAACCGCGCTGCCTGCCGCGCGCATTGTTTCGTAAATTATGTAGCACCGGAAGCTTGCTGATCCCGGGAAAAAAAGAAACCTCAACGGGGCGTGTGCCTTTCCGTGCAGGCGGGCAACTTTTTTTTCCCGCCGTGGTTGCGCTCGGTGCAGGAAACCATCATCACCACCGTCATCATTTGTGCCCCGGTGCGCATCAACCCGCCCGGGATGGGTGTTTACCTTTAATCAATTGACTTGCCGATGAATAATTAGACATGAATAATTAATGACGCAACACCGAACGGAGCACGGGCTCACTTCCTGCTCGTGGGGAAGGGCACACACACACACCGACACACCTCCTTTCAGCATCCTCGGGCTTGGGGTGGTTTGTTATGGTGTTGGGCTCCTGCTACCACCACCAGGATACGCACTTTTGTTCCCTTGTGTGAGAGCGCCACCGGAACATCCATCAACGTGAACAATGAAGCTTGTTACGGGGAGTGGTTCAAGTGTCGATGGGTTTGATGGGAAATTAGTTCACCAACACCGTGCAGAAGGGAGGCGTTAAAGATCGTTTTTCGAGAAATGAACATTTCACTCTCCGAAAACTGCAAGAAACAGAGCCGACTACTAGCACTAAGTGTTCCCATAAACCCGTGTCCAAAAGAGCCAACGCAAAACTAGCGGCACAGATTACGCGTATGAGCACACGGCATTAGTTACTCTTCGCTATGTTCAACAAACACCCCAACCGTAGTGTAAAACGAGCGCTGACAATGCGCCACGATCCATGCCGGCTCGTACTCTTACGCCTCGATGTCACTCTGCTGTGCTGTGTGTGTCCCGCTTCCTTCTGTCGGACGCCGGAAAAAGGCAATAAATGTCATGTCAGGGAACGCACAACGATGACAAACTGCACCCGGAAGGATGATTGAAATGTTACGACAGGGTGCGTGTTTCATTCCTCTTTTTTCCGTTTATTTTTGTTGAAATAAACGCAACGACACACAAGTCTGCCGAGGAAGTCACATACTTTATGGATAGAGAAAGAGAGTTTTTTGTTGTAAGTGCGTGTGTAAGGAGAAATGTTTCGTTTATAGTAGCATGAGTAGTTATTTAAATAATTTAGTGAAATATTATCGCAACTTGCTATAAAAACAATTTTAATTTTAATATATCATGTTATTATATTTATAGTCATAGTTTAGTTAGAATAATGACTATTAGAATAATAATATAATGATGAACTCTTTTTCGTAATAACTGTGTCTCGGGTGTACTTGTCTCGTAAATTTTTCCCTGCTGAAAATGCTAGAGCAAAGCGCCAAAATGTAGGCAACCGATGTATCGGTCGTACAAGGCGAGCTTAGAATTATAGCGTAATTGAAGCGTTTTGGATTATAAGGAATTTAGGATTATTAAAAACTGTTCTTCTCAAAATTGACTCCAAACTGTCAAGAAGTACTTAAAAGGTGTGAGTTATTGAAGGAAGGGATTGGTCCCTAACAGGCAATGTGTCAATAATGAAAAGCAAGCCTCTTTCAAAGCATGAATTTCTATTTAAAAAAAAACTAAGATCAAGTAAATGAGTATTGTGCCATAATATAGAGGTATAAACAATACTATAATAAATACTATGATTTTTATAGCCAATTTCTATTGTATTTTGTTGTATTGTCGACACCAAGTTTCCACCAATAAAACCTTTCGTTAAACTGTTTTGTCACTTCACCATAATTAATTCAAGGTTTCAGAAATGAACATTCCTCACTGAAGCAAACGGCTGCTTTTATTATTCTCTTCTGCACTCTGGTTTCCAGGAATCTCATCTTATTTCTAATAAATTCATCACTACATCTCCACCCGCAACGCTGCTACTGAATGGCGCAACTAATGAGGTGAATAAATATCACCAGTTTACATCCGTTGCATCCCTGTTCGTCCATCTCCACCTTTCAAGTCGTACAGTTCAAACGACGATCAGCAATTCGAACGATTTGAGTGTCTTATCATCGTTAAATGCTAAGCCCAGGTTGCCAGGTTCGATTGGGAAAACCCTGCCACCTGCTGTCACAACCATCCGTTCCTTCGACGTCCGGCAAATGACGCTACAGAATGAGAAATTAATTTGCTAAACCATTTACTTTGATCACTCGCATCGATTCCCAGCGACGGCTAGGTGCCGGTGCTGGTGGCCGACTATTTTCATAATCACATTTCACTCCTATTTTATGCCATTTTGTTCTCGGAATAAACGGATGCGAGTCCTGTCGTGCCTGGCCGCAGAAGCGTTTTAAACAACAAAGCGGAACCGAACCGAACCGGGCAGGATGAGCTGCCGGAGCGTAGGAAAATGTGGTCCACGGTCCAAGTGATGACTTTTCACCTCGTTTGATCTTCATTGCGCACATTCACCCGCAAGATGAGCTCGTGCTGCCCGGAGACATAGGCGAAAAGGGGGAATGTTGACCTCAATCAATTTGTGCGCGCCGCTGTACCGGTTTCTTCCGTGAGCTATTTCTTTTTAATATCATAAAAATAATTACGCTCCGTTGGCCAGCTGCTCCGGAACGGACCGGCCCCCGCCTTTCATGCGCCATTTATTCCGCACCGTCCGGTGCCGGAACGGAAACCACGCCGGCCGGCCACGATCAACCACTTAATGCTCAATCATAAACAAGACTGCAGGCGGTGACTTAATTTCGCCCCCGGGGTCGTTGTGGTTGCGGGTTGCGGAAGATGCGGGATGTCCACAAGTCCGGGCCGGCAGTTCATTTTCTTCCGCACTGCATCTGCAATCTGTGCCCGGTGTCTTACGTAAGCCTTTACGGAACCGCCGGCCACGGCAGGAAATCGGTTCGAGTAATTCCGCATTGCCCGGGGGGTTGCATCTTGCCGACCGACGCCACCGTCGCCGTCGGTTGACGCCAGGACCATCGACGACGCTCCGGCATAACTTTTCACTCCGACAGCGCTCGTCCTCGTCCATTCCTTGCAGACACATAAATCACACAACGCCTACGGTTTCGGGGTCTTGCCAGCATTTCAAGGCGCCCGAAGGAGCGCTCGAGGAAGCCGGCAGCGCTTAAAAGCACTAATCACAGAAACAGGCCACAGGAGCTGCAGCAGCAGCAACACTTGCAATCGAGACTGCACGGGGGGGTTGCGTTGCCCAGCACAAATCCTTTTGAATGACTCGCCCGAGATCGCCTCTCATCTCCGGGGAGTAGCCGCATGCAATACAATCAACTGCCCGGTCCGCACGGTAAACGCAACGACCGATGCAATGAAATATGGCCTGCTTCCATTTACATGTTCAATTCATTAAAATTATTATCCCGCCCCAACCGTGTAAGCTGGTGTGCGTGCCGGGGAGAGGCGCGGGCTTGGAGTGCAATGTTTATTTATTGCCCTGTTGTTGCTCCTCCCGGCAGCCTCCGAACAACCGAAACACGTGTAAGCGCACACAAGAAGGCACGCTGTTTTAACACGCTCGCACACGCACCGAATTCGATTCGCACGTAGTACGACACCGAAAGCCATTATTGTAAGCCCATCCCCCCCGGGGAGAGTGTGTTTTCTTTTTGTTTCCTTCTCCCCGTCGTTTTCACCCGGTGTGAGATTGTGCACTTCGAGCATTCGGCTTCGAGCAGCCGAACCGAACAAAATGCGTTAAACGACTATCGAGCCTTTTAAGGGAGGGAGAATGCACGAGCGCGCCTACATGTAGGCTTTCCGTACGCAGCCCGCGAAAGATAGCACCCGCCAACTGTTTGCATAATGGAAACGGATCGTTTCCTCACGACACGGTTTGACTTCCCGGCACCGGGGCGTAACTGATTTCAATCATTTATGCATTTTCCAATTCCGGCCGGTCGCTTTGTTTCGTCCGCCTTCCCAACGTATGTGGGCCAGCCGAGACCGATTGTTCCGTTAAATCTTATTAAAAGTGGCTGGTTCTATCCCCACACTGATGTGGTGGTGTGCGATTGGCAGGAAAAGCTTCTTAATTATTTTAATTATTACAAATAAGGATTGATTGCGTTTTAAGCTGATTGCTAGGGATCTTCACGCAAAACTGGAAGCGGTGAAAGGTAGGATAAAATTGTTACGAAAGCCGGACAGTAGAATCCAATGAATGTTACATGTAAAGAAAGTATTCTTTGAATGAAATTGAACATTTTCAACGCTCAAAACATAAATATTCCAGATAAAATATTGCATATTGGAGCTTATAAGTAATTTATTTGAAAATGACTTTCTCTTCATCCTGCCCTTTAACCGCATTAACAACAAGAATGATGCAAAAGTGTTTGTCAAACAAATAGCATACTTTAAGGGTGGTTTTTCAAGTTTGCGCCAAAAAGTATGCAATCTATAATAACCAACGCTTAATGTTATGCTCGAAAAACGCTTCATTTACCAGTTTCGTTAAATAATTCAATAGCTTACTTTATTAACTATTAATGTTTTATTTACGAACATATCATTCACGAAATGCTTAGCTAGAAACACATTCAATAATTATATAAATAAATAAGAGATAAATAAATAGTAATAAATAAATGATAATTTAATCTAATTATGTGAGAATTGTTATCAAAATCCCATAAAAGTATGAAAAATAAACTTAAAACATGCTTGAGTCCGAGCTTCTTAAAGTTTCCTGTGAACGTATGTTGCACACGAGCGAGCCTAAATGTGTATACGCAAGCATGCCAACGGCACACTCTCTATCTGTGCCGCACCACCAGCAGAGGCGCCTCCAAAATGCCTTTCTTTCAGCTCGCATTCTCAGCCGGCATCGTTCTCGTTCCACTCGCCGTCGCATTCTTCAGATGCTCAATCTGCAGTCGGAGAAGTAATGTGTCATAAATTCATTTCAACGCTTGCCCGGCATTCCGGGTCGGTTCGACGCGACGGGCGCACTTGCTCTGCCGGTGCCACGTTCGGGTGGGATGCACTCGGCCCGACGCCTGCACGCTCAATTATGTTGCCGGCTCGCGCGACCGGCTGGTTTGTGTAAGCCAATCTTCTCGCCATAATCGTCCTAAGCTGTGGTAACCGTTTTGCACGTCTCGTGTCCGAACACCGCATAGCGCACGTTAAGGGGGGGGGGGGGGGGGGTATTAAAATAATTCATTTAAATGTAGATTTTCGTAATAGCGCCGGATGAGCAGTGTCGGATGATGAAAGTCAGCTAGTAGAGCCTGGTAGCTCGGAAGCAGCACACACAAAGGCTCAATTCATAGTTAAGCCTTTGTTTAAAGATGTTTAAAAGAAACATTCCGTGAGTCGCTATATTATATTAGTTATATTAGTTTATACGTATATAAAAATAGCTTCACAAATATTTACTATTGATTGACTCACATTAATCTTTTGTTCAGCTATGTAGTCGATATTGCCCAACCGAAGGTATTGATTTTAATTTCAAATTAAGCGTTCATATAGCATTTGCAATGCGTTGCTGTATTGCATATTGCATAATTTTCAGGCAAATGTGTTTATTCAGCCCAAAAGTATGCTTAGCAAGAAAAAACTTATTTTGATTTAAAAAAGGTTATACACTGAGTAATTGCAAAGTGAATCGTGCATATTGCCTACCTGGCAGGGGTTAAAAATAAATAAAAAATACTTCCCATTAAATCAGATAAACTTTAATTATTTGTCGTGTTTATTATATTTATTATCAAGCTTTCCGTCTATAACCATGTGGCGCAGTAAACTTTTCCCGAACATCACGGAAAAAAACACCACTAATCACCCTCCTTAATGGCATCCATTTACATTTAAACAGCAACGGTTCATCCTCCCGTACATGTGCCCCTAAAAACACTTATGCACCCCGATGAAATCCTCTGCGGCCAATTAAAAGCGGAGAAGATAAACTAACTACTCCCATGGTTGACTGCCCCGGGGTTTCTTTTTGCGTGAAAAGCACCGCTGCTTGCAAGCGTTCTTTCTAAACCGTATCAGCGTGAGGAAAATCAACAATAATTTCCCAGATCTCACGGGCAAATAGCAATTACTCATGTTTGTGTTACCGGAGTAGGATTTCAAAAATCATATTTTTACTAATGAAACTTTACATTGCAGTGGAGCCACATCAAACCGGGTACTCTTATTTGGATAAAGCCGGCAAAAAGTGGAAACTTTTTATTTCTTTTCCCTCTACTTCAATCCTCCTCACATATGCATCATTAACGCACGTCAAACGGCTCTTTTTGTCTAAAGGCAGTACCATATTCCGGACGTTCGGTCGGCGCACCGTCCGCTTATCGTGCCCACCCGGGAAGTGACTATTTGCGAACTGAACCGAAGGAACGATGTTCTCGACCACACCGCACCGAGTAGCAGCAGTAATGGGTTTGATAGAAGAAAAAAAATCCCACCAGCAGCTCAGACTCCCCGGCGCTCACCACAGTGGCCACAGTGGCCGTCGACGCTCTGCAGCAGATAATTTAATTTATTACTTGGAATGCAGCTCATTCATTACAGCGGCCCCGGCGTTCCCCGCTGGTGCCCGGCGGCCGGTGGTCAGCCTTCTCCCGTTTTTGTTGCTGCGGGTCGTCGGACTCCTGCGTTCCATAAGGTCCGTTCGGCTACGGAACAACCCGCTTCACCCCACTATCAACGGGTGGGAAACGCTGTCAGCGACACCAACGCTTGCTGCCAACAGCCTCTGGCCCGGCGTAGCACGGGACCCATTTTCGGAAGGATCTCTCTCACAACTACCGAAGCGGTTCCATTTTATCTCGAGTGCCGTTTGCTCTTTCAGCGCGTCCCAAGTGCGCCCAAGAGCGAACCGGGAACCGTGTCAGCGGATGTCGGACAGTGAACGGGCGGGCGAAACTTATATCCCGTCTCGGGACACGGGACGAGCGCCCGGGCGAATGCACTAGCACCGAATGGCACCCCGAACGGGCACCGGGACCGTGAACTTTAAACTTGACCGTTTTGCCGATTATCACCTTCCGTCTGGCGTGTGGCTTCCCCGAGCCACTTGGAGTGAAAGCAAAAGGGCCTCCGCTCCGCCCGCAGCAGGATGGTAATTAATGGTTTACTCCTCTGCGCGCCGGCAAAGTTTGGTCCGCACGAAAATAAGGACACTGTCGCTAATTTTTGCTTTTAGCCATCGTTCCTTCCTAGCCGGTCCGCCCCACGAGCCAGCGACTGCCCTGGGGGGCATGCTGGGTCGGCGCACAATTTGCTCTTCCCACGGGAACAAATCGGCGTCGGCGTGATTTCCCGAGATTGCAGCCAGCTCGCTGTAGTTTGATGTGTATTTTTTTATTTTTTATTTTTCTTGTTTCGCCCTCGCTCGCCCTTCGCAGCAAAATAGCGACGTTGAAACTTTGCGCTGGTAATTATTTTACACAAGCGGTCCCGCGCGCGCACCACTATTGTTCGGTGTGAGTTTCATTTTCGGGGACAAGCAACGCGTGGCACATTTGGCAGAGCATGATAGGCGGGCTTGTCAGCGCACTGCGAGTGATAAAAAAGGGGACATTTTGTTGACGATAGTTTGAGTCGCAACATGTTTCAAGGACGTTATAAGGGGACTAAATTTAAATGGTTTCAAGTATCTTCAAGTCTTGAAGGCTTGTTTCGAAACTTTATTCTATTAAGGAACTGTTGCAATCTAAATCCAAAACATTTCCCCCGTATCGCTGAAGAGCCACAGCTCGATTCAAGATATTACTATACTTTGCATACCTTTAGGCGCAAAACTATCCGCGGCACAAGCCAGTACAATCAGTTAAAAAATAGTGAAAGAGTAAACCATTTGAAACTTTTTTGCCTTCCAGAGAGCTTCCAACTAGTAAACTTTTCAATATTAACGATATATGTCTTAAGGCTTCAGAATAACTGGCTTATGTATTTTTGAAGCCAGTGATTTTCAACATTTTTTATACAATTACTCTTTGAACGATTGTTGAGGAGCTTACATACAAATAATTTCTGATAAAACTCTATATTTAATCTTTTGCAGTTGATTTGCTTTAAAAAAACAAAATTTCATCTATTTTTTGACAAAATGTGAACACGTTTCTTTCACAAACATTTAATAAAGACGAATGCTCCCAACGCATCCGATACAGCGGCGTCGGCAGATAAGTTTCCCTTCATCTCACCCCACGCTGACAACCCTCTGGTATTGTTGTCTTCAGATAACATTTTATGTGCCCCTTCGAAACGAAGAATAAAAAGCATCCCGATGGTACCGAAACCGCAACCTAAAAACAAACCACACACACACACCGTAACAACGAACGAGCTCGCTTCGGTGGCAGAGGCAGAAACAAAACACTCGGCGCCGTAAAATGCCATCTATCAATAATCTTCACTGCAAATTGAATGCTTTATGCCGCTGTGCTGTGGGCTTCGACCGACACGGCCGTTGCCCGAAAGGCGATCTCCGTCGGTCTACAAAAATCTTGCACACGCCACCAGGCGCCTCCATCGGAATTGCAATGGGCTCCACAGCGGTTTCACCTCACTCCATTCGCCCTTTGCCATGCTGCGCGGTGAAGGAAAGCCTCAAAACAAAAGCCTTTACCCTTTCAGCACACACACACTCCCCCGGTTGACCGACCGCCGTGCTAGATCGTGAAAGTTGCAAAACTTTACAAGCAACCAGTGGGCACAAATATATTTTTCACACTGCCTCCGCTAGAAAAACAGACGCCAAAGAAAAACGAACCGAGCTAACTGGATCCCTCGACCTCAACTAGTGACCAAGCGCAACATGATGAAACGGCAGCCACAGACAGAGCCACCAGCGCACACAGAGTATAAAGCAAACGATACAAAACAAAACATAAACGAACACACACTACCTCCTTTGTGCCGCGTCCAAATAGACCCACCCGAAAGCGCAAACTGTCGGGGCCGGGCCGACCCGGGCACTGTCATTGGTGCAAATGTGAATATATGTTAGCAATTTGCGTCGAAATATATCATCAAGTGTGGCACGCGCCATAAATCACTCTGCGGAGCAAGTTTTCACCAACTCTTCTGCCTTCGGCCGGGTGACGGGTGGGCGCGGGATGTTTGGTGTACTTTTTTCCTCCCCCCATTTGTTTGTTTGATTTCCATTCCGGGCGGACTACCGTCGGACTAGTTTCTGTTCCTGTTCCGGGTCCGAGCTGCCCCCGAGAGAAGGAAGTTTAAAAGATGACGGTTTCCATTTTAAGTTAGAGTGGTAGTTCGAAAACCAACCAAGGAATTGTATAGAAAGTTCACTTTAAATTGCATATTTTGTATTTATTCGAGGTATTATTTAAAAAACACATAATTTTTTTCTAAGTTTTTTAGTTCAGTTTGAAGCATTTGAAATTTGCAACGATTTTTCGCTAGGTAAAAAAAGAAACGTTTTTCAAAATAATTCAAAACAAAAACCAAACACCGGAAAAGCTTTACACACACATCAGTGACAAGAAGTAAACCCGACCAAGCACAAAAACAAAACACCATCCAGCCCGACATCCGCTGCGCCGAATTAGCACTCAACTTTAACCGAAACACAATAAATTATCGTACAATTTGGCGTACGCGCGTACCGCGTGTCACACATTCGCCTGACGGTTGCGCTGTCACTTCGGCTTTGTGGTGGTTGCCCTCCAGACGTCAGTGAAATATTGGGTAGCCGTTTTTTTTTTCGAAAGGTTCGGTTTTTGGTTTTTGTTACCAGCTCTTTTTTCGACTTTCAACAAACTGGTTCGGTGTGCATGTGTTTGTTTTGTTTTTTTTTGTTCCTGTTTGCGAGTTTTACAACTTTCGGTTCCATTGTTGTTGCCAACTCTCGTTGTCTGCTCGTGGTGGAGCGTTTTTTAAACCGCTCACACACACCGGCGCGCTCGCGCACCCGCACGCACGGTATGTTCGGCAAATAATTCAACCCATTTGACACACATAATTAGGCCGGGCTGGGCTCCACGTAAGCGAAACGGGGAGCTACCTCCCGGTGGAGGTCATAATATGTTTCACTTCATTTGACATGTATGAAAGTTCGGTGTGACGAGTGCGACCTCCAACCACCACCATCGGGTTGCCGTATGACTGTCAGGCCAATTAGTTTAACGAAAATCGCTCGACAAACACATTGCATGATTGTGTGTTTTCTTTTTGCTGTTGCTCTTTCGTCGCGCAAATTTTCCCACGAACAGACAGACAGATACTAACCGATTCATTCCACCGAGGTACTGGTGGATACTTGCCCCCGCTGCACTCGAAACTCGCTCGCTGTGTTGATCGATTGCTGTTGCAAAACTGGTGGGCTGTATTTTTAATGTCAACAGAGTAATTAATCATCCGGTAATTGGTGTTCGAGAAAAGAGTTGATCCTTTTTCCCCCGGTGTGATATGAAAGCTGAACACACTTCAGCTGTTTGCAGCTAGATGGCGCCACTGATCTTGTGTAAACAATATGATACATGATAGATATGAATCTCAAATGTGTTGCAAAATGGTTAAACTATGTATTTTAACATATTTCATGTGTATCGATTACTTATCGATTACTCATGATTACTCATTGGTAACATACAGGACATATTGTTTACTCATTACTCCGAATCGGCTAAATCATAAAGAAAGTGCCCTTTCTGTAAACAATAAAACGCTTTTTAACACATATAAGCTATTTAAACATCTATTTTCGTTCGCGCATGCGCACTGGGAATGAATTAGTAATACAATATGGCTCATAAGGTTAAAAACAAATCTGCAATAATGCTTTAACACAGCAATTTATGGTTAGGCAAGTTTGCGCCGAAATGTATGCAATCCTGTCGTCAATCCACACAGAAGGCTTTGGAATTGCGTGAGCAACGCTTGATTTGTACAATCAATATCTCTAAAAACCCTTCATTTACTAGCATCATTACAAACAGAGTCACTAATTGATTGCGTTCTATTTGATTATTTCTATACAGAACATAAACACAATAAACGATTTTTTTAACCTGCATGTTAATCGACTCAAAATAAACTATTTATCGCACATAACTAGCCATGATAAAAGATCAATCGATCGGAGGATCCTGCTGCAATGGGGGGCAAAAAAAAATCACACACACAATTAAAAGCACATCCCCCGATAGACTTATCACGCTCGCCCCAACACAATGTATTTTACGGGCAAATGAAACCATCAATGGAGGCAAACATGTCAACCCCGCAAGCGTAGCCAATCAAGCCGGCCGTCCACTCGAGCCCCCTTCCGTCCAATCGAGCCTATTCGCAGGTCATTATGTGGTGCGGTCTTCGCACCTAACGAGCGTTTAGTGCGTGGTTGATTGCAATAATTAAACCTAATCTATCCAACACAATCAACCCGTCGCGCTAATGGTGGCGGTTGTTTCGGATTGTTTTCCCTTTTTTTTCGTTGCTGCTTTTCTACCATTATAGCCCTCTCGGCTCAGAGAGTGTCACCCATCCGGCTGTCCTAGAGCGATGGTGCTAGCATGTTAACTATAGCCCCACGCACACACACAGGACACGTTTCAGAGTTCAGAGAGGGAGGCGGTGAAAAACGAACAGGAAAATAAAGTGAAGGATCGCGACCCTGCTCGCTCCACCGTTCAAAAACCACCACACGCGGTACGCGCGTAAATCAATCAATTAAACCATCAGCGTGATAGGCATATCCACTGGCTCTCTCCTACCTCCCCCCCCCCCTCACGGGCACCTCCACCGGATGGGAAAACAGATCATTAACGGTGTGGATTTTCCGCTGAGCTCGCTGCGACCCAACGCTCACGGCTGCTCATTATCGCATTATCACAACGCAAACGCGAAACGCCGCACACCCAACCGCAATACGTACCGAGTCGAGGGATGCTGCGGAAAACGCCACCCCACGAATCCTGCCCCCGTAGTACCCAGCAACGTCACTACGGGCATCTCGATTTACGCGCTCGGACGCGATTAATCCACGAGCTAGCTTCTGGGCCGGATCCGCGGTTCTGTGTGCCTTTCGGGCGCAATGCACCTTCCGACAGCACACCACATGTAATCGCACACTTTGTACACACGCACACCTACGAAGCAGTGGCTGCTTCCCGCAAACCGATTGGCGAGATAAATAATCCTTCCCCCCCGTCCAAACGCCGTCCGTGCTCGGCTCGGTGCCTGCCGGGTGTCAACCCGCCAACAACCCGACTGCAAACCATTAACGATCGTTCCGCTCCGGATGCGGAAAGGATTAGAAACGTGCAGAGCAGTGTCCCGGTCCGGTGATACGGTGTGAAAACAGGATCCTCGTCTCGCGTAGGCTTCAGGCTCGGTGTTCCGAGCCGGCACGTACCCGCTTTGGTGAATATCGAACCGAACCGGTGAAATAGCTTATGAATTACGAATGTAAATCAACCACAGCTACAAACAGGGCGGTGAGGCTTCCGGCACGGCAGTGCTAAGTGCTTGCGCGCGAAATGAGTGCAGTGCAGAATCACTCATTTATAAAGCATGACGTAATGACGGAGGGAGAGCGGTGCTTTATTTTAATTTCATTTGCAACAGTCGCGGACCGCTTACACCGTTTAACTTTTAAGGTTTAATTAGCTCGTCCCGCAGTGCCGGAGTGCACTTGAGCGGGAGGAAATAACGCTTTTTTTAGCAAATTGCACACTTTTGGAACAACATTTTCCACCGAAATGTATTGCATTGACAATGCAAGATACTTTACTTTACATTTAGTAACACATAAAATTTTCATTGTCATTGTTTCAATTGTCATTGAAAAGATCTGCGCCTAAAAGTATGCTTTATTTTACTTTGCTGATGATTTTAAAATGCCTAGAGGCGTGTATGTTAATTTATAAATGAACGTTCAACAACAAATGAAAAGCTGTAGTTAAGCTCGATTACCTTCATATTTGCTTAAACATTCACTCAAAATGCTACTATGGTTTATTATTTGAATGTGTACTACGTTTTTAATGGCCAGTGCTTTGGTAGATTGTCTCACACAACGCGTGAATGTATGCAATACAATCAACAGTTTATTTTGTCAGAGTGGGTGATGAAGAGGGGATAAAGAGAAGATTCTTATTAATAATTAAAGCTTAGAAAGGCAATCCAATGTAGTTTAAACATCATTCTGCAAAAAAAATCTTTTAGCAGGACATTAATCATATAACTTCATAATTAATTAATCATAATAATTAATCATATAAATCAAAATGAAAATGAATGAGCGTACATTTCATAAAACATTCACCAAAACATTTATTCTTGATGTTGCTTTTAAATTTGTCAAAAGTATTTTAATTTAACACATTTCACTAATTTTAGTCAAATTGCGTAGAAATTTTCGTAAATATCGGTTAAATTTATAAACAAAAACAGTTTTACATGGAATATGTAATATTTTTGTTAAGGCTTTGAGCATAGAATTTTGCTGTTTGTTATTATTTATAACACTGAATAGAATAATGAGTATCTTAATAATTAATTCTTAATTAATAATTAAATAAATAGTAGTTAACACGTTGATTTTTTTAGAACTATGAAATGAAAGTTTTTTTTACAAACAACCAGGCGTCTCCATATACCAAAATAAACAATAACTGCACTTACCCTTCCTTACCACATGTTCATTATCATATTAAGGAACCATTTTGTTCTCTCATGATAATAGCTAAATAATAGAAGAGTTCATGCCATGGGTCTGATGGTTGTTTCATATGTTCAGACTAACATCGTTATTCAACCAGCCGTACTCCCGCAAGGACGCTCCCGTAAAATACGCCATTTTCTACACGGATGCCACATATTCCAGCATGCGGCATGCACAGAGACCCAACTATGTAATCAATTTATCTAGCGAACCGTAAATATCGTCCCATCGGCAACCTTGAGCCATTTCTAGTGGTTGCACTGGTTCGCTGAAGGACCAAATGGGAAACAAAACCCACTAGCCTACTACGTGTTTAACGTGCCCAGCTTCCCCAGCGATCGGCATCATTCATAGCGTTCTGTCATCGTTCTATTTCGTTTTTTTTTTTCCTTGCTTGCCCATAACATCGAGCGCCTGTTACGGACAAAGGACTGCCGTGGCTATTTTTCAACCGCTACCGCCAATTTGAGAACCGGGTTGTGGGGTTTTCGTTTAAATTTGTTTTTATTACGATGCCAACCGGCCAATCGATCGGTTCCAATTGTCAATCAAAATGAGAGGTCCGCGACTGCGATTGATTTCGTTCGTGGCCGCAGTGCACACGTGACGAGTAACGAGAATGCGGCCGAACCGTTTTGAAACGATTTCGTATACAAGCTGCACTTACACGATGCCTCGGTTTTTCAGCGTTTTCTTCCTCAAGCTAATAACGTCCATAAAATTCGTCCTACCATTCACCGATTCTGCTTCTCTCTCTCTCTCTTTCTCTCTCTCTCTCTCTCTCTCTCTCTCTCTCTGTCTCTTGCAGGAACGCGAAGGTAAGAACCTCGATTGATTTAATATCAATTTCGTGATTGCTACTGATGACGGACGGAAGCATGAACGAACCCCTCAACTATTCTGCACAGCAAAAACTGCACCGTGTTTGTGCGGGCGATGCTTTTGTCATTCAATTCATCAAACATATTTTTAGGTCGCCAAACGCAAGCATCACGAACGCTGAAGAGCGTCCCGAATTGGGCCGATTTTTTTTTCTCGACGTGTGCGGTGAACGAAATTAATATTAATGATTAATTCGTGGTATCGTAAATGCCCGTGAGCCTCGGTCACCTCAAACGCGTGGCAACAAAAGCACACCACAAAACAATGTTGCATCGCGCACATGAGCAACATGGTTGATTGATTTGGTCGCAGGACATTACCGACGCCAGACACGTTCCTACGCAGAGCAAACCAATCCGGCCGGTCCCGCTTTGTCCCGCAATCCCCAGCTAGCTGGCGCAAAACGGCACAAAAGAAACGGCATCCTTCGGCATTCAGGCCGCGCATTCCATGGCACGGGCGGCAGCGCCGGTAGCGACCCGGGGACACCGGCTCACACGGAACACCGACGCTAATTTGATGACGTTTTGATTTTTTTTGTTTTGCTTGCTACACCGTGCCCGATGCTTGCGAAAGTTCGAAGGGCAGACAGGAAAAAAAATATTCATCACACTAATGGTTACTTCACGTGCGTCTGAAGGGCATGATGAAAATTAATTCCAAGCAATCGGCAACGATACGATACGATCGGCACTGCGTTTCTTTTACGCAAATAGTGGCGATCATACGATTCCTGCTTTTGCTAGGATTTTGCTGTGGTTATAATGAATTCGAGGGGGTGGGTATTAAAAATCGTTTTTTGCTGATTGCTGATTGCTATCACCGATACGCGGTTGATATCAAACGTGCTTTTTCGGATTTATTCATACGAAAAAAATACGCCTAAATGTATGCAATCGTGATAAACTTGGCAATAACTACACTACACATGCATTTTCTACTATCACTTAGCAGATTAATCATTAGTAAAGCATTTTTGTGCAGTTTACATTCTTTATGACTGATTTGGAAACTAAACTAAACACCAAAAGTATGGAAAGTGCGTTAAGTCAATGTTGTATTAACGATTTACTAACGATTTGTTGTTTTTAAACTGCTTTCCATTTAATTAACGCGTTCTAAATTGAGTTTCGTAAAAACGCATTCGAAGAGGAAAGGTTTGAATGACAACAGTCCTAATATTAATATTGTTTAAGACCAATAATAAATACCAACGTTATTCAAAGCCAATGGTCAAAATAGCCTAAAATAAAATTAAATTAAAAACACCAACTTCAGCGTTTGACTATCCGGACTAGACTGCCCCTGTGATAGAGTAGAACTATTTGCATACCTCCAGGCGCAAAGCTACGCAAGACGGTTTTGGCAAGCAGGTTTGCATATAAATGAGGCAAATTTACGCTAACAAATAAGCAATTTATATTTAAAAAAAAACCTGTATGAATCTTAAACATCGTCTGAATAACCTAATTTGTATGAAAGAAATCAAAGTAGAGTACCTTTGATTTATATATCAAAGCGTGCGATATTTTCTACCCTTCCACAGACAAATAAATAGATGGAAAAGGTTTGTTGCATTACCCTCTAATCCTACTAGCAAAACAAAACCAAACCTCCCCGCTTTAAATCGTCCCAATTACATAATCCCCATCAATCTCGCGCACACGAAGAAAGCCACAAAGTAGTCGCTCAAGCAGCCAGCGCAATAAACACCCGTGCAAACATCTTGTTTTAAAACCAAGCGCCTCGCTAATGCTAACGCTTCCGACGCTCAAGGAAGCGCTTATTCATGTCAACGGCGCTCGCGTCGCATTTGCCTGAACTGTAATCATGCCTCGTGGCAGGAATAAATTAAGTTCTAAGCATCCTCACACGTCCACACGTCGGAGTTTCTTCGGTCTCTTCTTCGGTCGTCGGCCGCTTGAACGATCGGGGACATGATTTCGATATGGAACGGTGTATGTTCTTGCGTGTAGCTTCCTCCAAACGTCACTCCACCATCTCAACAAACATCGACACACGCGTGCCTTCCGTTCGGCAAACGGTACCAAACGAACCAAAACAAGCGGTTCGTTTGAATTCCGCATGCAAGCGAGCGAGAAAAAAAGCGACTCCACGACGATTTGCAGTTCATTAAAACACGCTGTTTACCGTCGCTGAAGAAGACCCATTTTTCGGCGTGGAAAAGAACGTGGAAGGGAAAAATGGGGGTAACTTTTCCACCCCGAAAAGGGCAGCCGTGGAATGTGGCGTGGGCAAATTATCTATCCACTTTAAAACGGCGAAAGCACGATGGCATGAGATGAGGTGAACGGTGAATTTAACTCAGTGTCTTGTGTGTTTGGCGTGAAATGGCACAAATGTTGCGGTTTTGCCACCCCCATCGGCTACTGCAATAACATAATTTTATCCTTCTTCACGCCCGCATCTTTCCTTGCCACGCGTGTCGTCCTGCCCTGCGAAAAGGAAGTGAAGGTAAGATTTGTGGGGTTATCTTGCGGCCGGGGTGTGTTTCCCCACGGCGGAAATGTTGAGGTTGAGTGCTTCCGACAGCGCACTCTCATCGGGCGCGTATGCTAATGACCGTGCGCCGTGTTTCCCACACACACACACGCTCACACATGTCCCGATAGACCGCAGCAGGACGCCGCCGATGATAATATCGTTTCGCCCGGTAACGATACAAACCACCGTGTTGGTCATTACTATCAAGCTTCATACCGCCGCGGCCAAAACCCCAACCCCACTGCCACCCACCGGGCCGGGTGGGAAAAACTCTCCCACGGCGACGGTTCGTACGCTGCGTTCGCCCGGCGTGTTGCGGTCGGATTCGAATCTTTAAGGACACGGACACACTGGCTGGTGACTGGTGACGACAACCCGAACGAACCCCAATGTGTGGTTAATTTCCAACCGGCTTGCGTTCGCCGACCGCCCGCTACTGATTATATCGACCACAGCAGCCTTCCACAGTTTGATTTCGGTTCCACACGGCCAAAGGGGTTCGGTATCTCCGACTCCTTTTTTCGCCCGATCCCGGCTCTTCCCGGGTGCGGTTGTGGTGAGGCGGGCGAAAGTACCTTTCCAAGATTTTCACGATGATAACGATCGAGTGTGTGAGGGAGAGAGAGAAAGGGAGAGTTGTTTCAACACTTCCAACGGCAGCCAACACCAAATGAACCTGGTTTCGGTGGTGGAGATCCCACTGGAGCAAGGTTCCGGAGGGACGTTACGAAGAAGTAACCGAAGAAGCAATTTGCCCCGGCCCCATCCAGTCCGGTATGATAGTTGGCCACGCGCTGATGAACCCATTATCTTTCGATGCTCTCACTGCTGCCGGGGAAATTTGGATATATTCAAGTTCATTTTTTTGTAGATTGCACAAAACGTTACTTCATAAATGGAATCGACAAACCTTTCATGCCTCTTTTGTTAAATATAAACTTCTCAATCATTGCAGCTAGTGTAATACAGTTCAAGTTAAACAAACTGAATTAATAACACGTTTGCAGCTCTTTGGGAGAACGTTTTTTGTGCAAAATACATACCTTTAGGCTCAGAATGCAGAATTACGCCAAAAAGTATGCTATGCGCACTTCGTAAAAGCTTTTTTGTCAAGCAAAAAGCTGAAAATTCTAGCAGCTTTACCCCAAAATCACAATGTTTGAAATCTGTAAGCAATAAACATGGATGTATTGAAATATATTCTATTTTAGCGGAATTGAGTTAGTTTGTTGGCGGAATTGATTGTCTTGTTGGCCTAAAGAGTCCAAAATAACAAGTTCCGATCAGTTCCGTTCGAGCTGGAACTCAGCAAATAAGCAAATAATCCCTAAGCATACTTTTAGGGCATTTGGGCATTATTACGCCAAAATGTATGCAATATTCTGCCTAACCCCAAATGCGAGTGATTTATTACACATTTATTCAATTATAATCAAGAACGGACTCTTCTCTGTCATTGTCTGTTCTTCTTAAACTCTTTAAATGAAAAATACCTTTCTATTAGTCTTTTATCTCTCATCGAAACTTCCTTTTTACGAAGCAGCAACAAGTACCAGAACATTACAAAATAAGTTTAATATACAGAAGACCTGGCGTGTATTTCTATTATCCGGTCGCATCAGTACCATCGAGTCTCGAACTTGAACGACCATTTAGTGGCACAATTGCGCTCGCCGATCGTACACGACTATTTCAACGACCGTCAGCTCCCCCGTTCGAATTGGTACACTTTGAAAAGTCGATCCTGATAATACTCCCCGCCCAAGCCCCAAGCGGCACGCGATAGTGTTCTGCACAACGAGAAAGGTGTTATTTCCGTTTCAATTTCAAACCGACGACTCCTGGCAGACATTTTTCGACGCCGTGCAACACCCCAGACGCACGGGCACGTCTTCCACTTTCACGAAGTGGGGATCATTTCCACTTACTGCTTCCAAACCGACCTTTCTCGGCTCAGACCAGACACTCCTTCAACCGCGAAACCCCTTTTCAACTTGCTCCTCGTGAAGCAAAAGTCGCACCGCACCGTACGGAGACGCCACGGCACGCTCGCGGTCCCCCCGAGGGAAGCTTTTATTATTATGAGCTAAACGGTAGAAATAAGAGGGAAATTACCTGCGGAAAATGAGTTCTGATTGAATTGCAGTTCTCGGGCGCTGTATACACATGTTTGTCTGCCCGAATCGGCCACCCTTCTTCTCGTTGGGGAGCACGGGAACGTGCTCGTCTAGCTCATCTCGCTGTTCCTATTTAAAGCACACCGTTTGCGCGGGTGGTCGAGAAGTTCTGCTTCAAGGGGGCCGGAAATGCGACTCGCGACAAGGGGATTGGAACTGATGGCGACGACGACGACGACGACGGCGCCGAGGACGACGACAACGGCGACGAGATGCCATAATGGGAAGGATGATTGAAAATTATTTCCGCTTGTTTGCTCCCACGCGACACGGCCCCGCCAACATAATTGCGACAAGATGAGTACATTATGCCTGCCATTGTGAGCGGATTCGGTGCTGGAAGCACCCGTGCGTCAGCGCTTGTGCCGGGTGGACTGATTCCGTGCGCTGTCTCTCCGAGGCGAGGACATTGTTTTTGTGGTCACAGAAGTTTTCGGAAGGCTTGCCGAAAGATTGCTTCCGGTGCTTTCGGTGCAGCTGAACACGGGCGGTTGAATAGTCTCTTATAACGTTGTTCCTATGTCTAGCAAAAACGTTTCGGTTGTGCATTTCTGACTTTTATTTATTCATAACATGTATCGCATGAGAATAGCAGCCGCTTTCATCATGTCATATTTATAAAACAGATGAAAACGATCTTAATAAAACGTTCATCATGCGTTAGTATAAGTTTAGGCGCAAAGTTTATATATCAGCCTAAAAGTCTGCAATGCGTATCACTACAATAAAGAGCTAAATATCTATTTATGTGACTCTGCATATACCATAGACATTATCCTAACTTCAACAAATATGGAAAATAAAACAGACCCAGATTAATTCCTCCATTTCCTCAAAATTCCGTAGCTCAATTAAAAAAGTCGTATAGCGAAAAATGCAAATGTATGCATAAAAACTGTGCCATATAAAATTGTATAATCAAATCAGAATGAAATAATCTTCGAAGCAATGTTTTGTATCACAGATTGCATGCTGTTCAGGCTGACTGAACCATTCGGCAAAATTATCCATTATGTTTTACAACATTATTTATCGTTGCTTTATTCGCAGTTTCAATACATCATAAATAATGTAGATGTTTAAAACTTATACACACCTAGATTTATGCAATACAAGGTTTATAGAAAATTTTCCTCCGAAAACGTTATTTCAGCAGAAAAATTTGCATATCTTTGGGCTGATTTAGCATACTTGCGCCAAACAGTATGCAAAGCGCATTCTACATCACTTTATTAGGATATTATTACATGTGTCGCTGGATCCTAGCACAAAACAAAGTTACATAGCAGGAGCGTTCCAGAGAAATCGGCTTAAATGTTATCCGCTTCACATAAATATTCTTCATTCATTGTTTACTCTAACAAAAATCAATTCATTAGCCACAACTTTTATCTGCGTAGTATCCGAGACAGTTCATTTGCAAATTTTCGAATAAACTCCACCAAGAACCTTCAATAATGCATTCCAATACGAACGACGTCTCTTCGACGTTCGGCTCGACGCAAAGGATAAATCGTCGAGCTGCGATGAAACGTGAATAAATCAATTCAAACAAACCCGCGGTTTCTCCCGGCATAGCAATAGGACTCGCCGTCGAACCACCATTTTTCGAAAGCTTTTACGTACTGCTCAACCGAACTACAGTTACATCACGTCGACGTATCGGTTCATCCGCGTCCTGGAGATGCGAGTTTCGAACCCTGTTTTAATGTGTGTGTTTTTTTTTCTTCTTTTTTGCTAGCAGAAAAAAAAACATAAACAGCAAAAAGGATAACTCTCGGCTGCAGCGCGAAAGCGAAAACCGTGGCAGGGAAATAGGAAATGTGAAGCATCGAAAGCGAAGTGAAATAAAATCAATAGGAGGCAATAAATTAAATTAAACAGACAGACTGTGCCGGAAGCAGACGACGAGCAAACGGAACAAGAAAGCGGGAAAATGGAGGTTTAGTAGGCGGTGCAGTTGCCTTTTCTGTGCTCCTCTTGACGGCTGTATTTGTTTATCTCTTACTGTTGCAACTTTCCGAACACTTTGAACACCATAAAATAAGAGAGCTGATATTTCATTGCAAATGTTTCCTTTCCAAAAGAATAATGTTTGCGGCACAAAGTAAGAAAAAAAACGCCACGTACAATTATTTCACGCTTGTTCATCTCGCGTTACACAAATGAAATCGCACGAAACCCCACTCAAACCAAAGCAAAAATTTTATTATTAAAAAATATACACCGTACCTGTCCAGACACACGACACACTGTAACGTTCAAGTAAACACTGCCTTTTCATAGCAAAGAAAGAGTGAAATGCCTCGCCAACCACTTCGTTCTGCAAATTGCACTGACAGCAGCGACACAAAAAGGAACCCCGAACCGAGCTAACCACTTGCAGTTGGGTTGGCAGTTTCAGCTTTCATCATTTCCCGTTCTCAACGATCCTCAGCCCTTGCTAACTATCATATCACCCATGAAAGACGCTGCTTTCGCGACCGAGCATAATAACGAAACCAGTTGTTTGCAACGTCATATTAAAAAAAACCACAACAGAGGTGGTTGCTGACGCTCTTTGACGCTCTTTGACGGTAGAGATATTCACCGGAGGTAAGCGTTTCTAGCGTATATTCGCGCATTTTCTCCTAGTAATAAGAATTACTACATAGCACGACCATAATATTTCATTTTGGTGTTATGAAGAGCTTATGTTATAGCAGAATAGTAGGAAAATGTAATACAATTTGTCGCATAAACATGTTTCAAATATGTTTACCATCTAACGCCGCACTTCATCAGTAGGTACAACAGAGCAATGCAAACCTCTAGAACTGGTAAGCTGAAAGGTGTGAGTTCAATTCCCGATAGGAAAAAAAACTTTTCAGACTCTGTTATCCACTTGAGAAGTATCATCCAGTGACTAGCTCTGTTCCCCAAAACAAACGTGTTCAACTCTCACAAATTGATCCTTCGCATAAAAACTTCAACATTATCTTCCACTATAAACGGGTAGGTCCGGAATTAGGTCAAATGACTTTCCAGATAATAAAATTCTACATTGACATCAATTATACTAGCTATACTAATAAATCATTTTTAATAGGAATGTTTCAAGTTGAGGCATTTCTACAGAACATAACACATTTACGAATTAACAAGGTTTAAAGTTTCTCCTTTTTATGTACAACATCTTCCAACTCAGATTCCCCACCCAAATCCTAACCTCGGATTGCTTGTTTCAACTAACAGATAGCAGAAAAAGCGTTCTTCCAAAACATTTCCTTTGTGCTGACTGCTTATCTTCATCATCATTTATACGAATTCGACCCGCGCATGGCTTCGATCAGGATAGTTTCGTTAAATTGGTACCGAAATCAGCCCTGGAGTCACTGGCGAATAAGCGTAATTTCGAGCATTCGCTTCCGGCGCGCTGCCCGCCTACTGGGACAACCTTTGTTCCCACAACGTTTGGTGCCTGCTACCTAGACTCCAGAACTGTTACGGGCCAACGAAAAAAAAAAGAGTAAAACGGAAAAAGCTAGCTCGGAAAAACCAGCAAGCCCTAGTGTTTCTGCTTACCACCACGGTACACGATGACACATTGCACACGGTGCCATTGAAAATTGAAAGAAATGAGAATTTAATGCCACCAACCAACGAAACCCAACCCGACCCTCGTGTTCGCTCCGGGCTTCGCCAATTTTGCCCCCAGATTGGCTTGCCATTCGAATTCTACCGCCGTGTAGCGGGTGAAGCCGGTACGCCATGCGCTTATAATCACATTTTTCTTCGATACGACGCGTCCCCGGGAGCTCATGGGAAAGCAACCGTGGCGCGCAGCAACCACCCCAGGAGGGCACACAGAAAAAAAGGAACGGAAGTAAAGCAGCGGCCCTGTATCGGGCCCTCCCGTGCATTGGTGTCTTTTATTCCACTACCGGCACACATTCCGCATTCCGATTGCAACCATTAGAAGTGAGATGCGATAGAGGAAGTTTATTAAATTCCACCGGCACTTTTGTCCGGTGGCGCGTTCCAGCTAATTACGGCGGGTGCAGTGGAATTAGCTGCTAACTGAGTTGCAGTGAGCATAACGCAGTAAATAGGTGTTGGTCGTTGTTTCTAGTATAGGGATTAATTACAAGCACTTGAAATATGAGAGATGAAAATTGCAGCAATATATTGTACTTTAGAGCGGATTGAAAAACTGCTATCCTACCTCTTCCAGTACCATCTTATGATGTCCTTAATGAGTAGTTCCTGTCTTTGGAATGTGGTCGGCTTCAGTTTAATGTTATGTCGTGCATTGTGTGTTGTATACATTGTGGCGGAATAAACTAACTTGAGGCTCAAATTATGTAAACCCACGAAACAAACTGCTTGTTTTGTTAGCGAGATTACCCTCTTTTAAATGAAATAATTATTGTCACTTAAATTGTCAATTAATGACAATTAATAATTGTCACTTGTTGTTTCAATCTACATAACAACACAAATAATGCTTTACTATCGTTTCGTTAGCGCAGTCGAGGACCCGGTCAATTGTTGAGGAATTTTGTTCCAAAAAGTCCTTTAGTGCTTGAAGCGTCTCTATTACATCGTTTCCTTCCACTCGTACTAAGAAAAATAAAAGTTCCAAACTTGGTGTCCCACAGTCCTGAGGTTTCTTTATTAGTAGCTGCAGTATCTGCGTATAAAGTACACGAAAACAATAGTGTGTAGTAACCGGCTCTTACGACCGGTTGATTGTGTTCACATGAAATAAATTCCATTTTCAGAGTTTTTTTTTCGTTCTAACCAAAGTGCTGCTGACAGATGAAATGATTTGTATTTCGCGCTGTCGGGTTAGTCTTCGTTTTATTATTCCCTATCACACAGCTCTCGTTACTTTCACACACACGCACTAACAGTGATAGTCAGCAATCGCTCTAATCTAACAGAAACATATCAATCGCGCCTACTACACACCGAAGATGTGCTGCTATGTGCAAATGTGTGCGATATATGATGTACGACGTGCACGTGTGTGTGTGTGTGTGCGTGTGTGTGGGTCAAGGTGTGTCTGTTTGTGTAAGCAAGAAGAAAGTGGGGTTTGAGTTTTAAAACAAGATGCAAACAAAAACGCATTGTAAAGGTATTAATGAAGGATTTCAGAGCTCACAGTAAGGAATGGGACGACTTCGAAAAAGGGAATGTGTGAACCACACGTGCACACACACACACGTGCCCAACTCGATAATTGTTCTACTATTAATCAGATTGATCTAGTTTTCTAATCCTTCGTTGTCCTCTTCATAAATCAACAGCAACAACAACATCAACAACAAATCGAGGACAACATATCACTAACTTTTTCACATGCACACATACAGAGAGAGAGAGAGAAAGGTACAGAGAAAACCATGCCATTGCTATAAAAAGTGCTCGTCCTGTGTGGTTAAGATGTTTGTGCAGAAAATAAATCGCGTGCTGTTAATGGAGGTCCTAACAGTTAGAGCGTGAGGAAAAAGTTATTCCACTCTTTTCCATTAATTGCTTTTGCTTTCGCTAGTCTTTTACAATATTTGCGCCTCTTTATCACTCTATTTTCCTACTCCCCCCGGTTTCTCTGTTCCTTTTATACTATTTCTGCCTCTCGCACCCTGCTCTGACGATTGGTTGCATCTACTTCTACTTTGTTTATCTACGTTGATGGCTACGGAATTACAGTGGTTGGTTTGTGTTTCGGGTGCAATTGTTACGGCTACGTGCATTGTGTGCTGTTCGACTTGTGTTGCGGTTGTTATTTTACCATTACATTGACTTCATTTACTTGATACTCTCGATACTCGATTCTATTCTTCCTAGGAAAAAGGCACATCTTGGATATAGTTACGATTACGGAAAAGCGCGTGGTAGTGGTACATTTAACTATTTCGCTATGTTATTTTTCGTTTTCTTAAAAACGCATCTGCACCGCGCAAGATGCTCGTCGTTTTCATTGTAAAAAGTTACACCAAAAATCGTGGGGAGTTCGCAAAGTTGTTTTAAAAATAGTTCTGTCTTTTCTTGCTTGTTGTGCTATACTGTCCTATAATGCATGGTTTGGGTATGCTTTTGTACCCAACATGAATCAACGGATAACTCATTGGTTTATGGATGGAAAAATCTATCGTTGTTGTGATTCGTTGACAAATTGAACTCGGTGGCGAATCGTTCCATTCACTGTCTGCGTTTGTTCCGTTTGTGTTGTATATCGCGGGGTGGGAGAAGGTAGATTAAAACTAATATCCTTTCACTTCCTGCTTTGAAATCTTTCCAACGTTAGCTTCCCCTACGCTTCGGGAAAGTATATGGTTGATTGCGTTCGTTCGGCTATGCCTGAATAAGAGTTTCCCGATTGCATTCCGGTTGTCTCGATGTACATCGATCGTACCACTAAGCCCAGAAATATGATTTCTGTTGTCCACGTGTCGAAAATGTTCTTCTGCACTAGAAGAACCGCTAGCCTACTTGTGTTTCATCGCATTTTCGCGACTCGTCAGTATGTTGTACGCGCAGCCCAGTGCCCACGAGATTTCGTGGCCGTCAATCTTTTTGTATAGCTGAAATTAAATGATATGAAGTTTAAATACATTTTTTAATTAGCGTAAATAACTGACAAAAACCATATAAAAAACGCTATAAAATTTCGAATAACTAGCAACTTACACCTTTAGTATATAGGCATAAAACTATGGCATGTTTCATAGAGACTTAGATCCATTTCGGCTTCTTTTGTCTCTTTGTATTCAGTAATCCTGCTATAGTTCCTCATAGTTACCAACTATTTTCAGTATTGAATACTTAGTTTAAATATTTATCAAATATTTAATAAATAATAAATACTGTTCTTAAACCTCGAATGCTTAATTCCAGCACAACTGTGCGGTGGGTACATACCTTTAAGGGCGTCTTTGCTTTCAATCCATAGCCTTCTTCGAGCAGCGTGGAGATAAAGACCAAGTCCACGCACATGAAAGGTTGGTCTGCGTTCGCTTCAGCGCACACTTCGCGTGATTTACTCACAAACTCACCGACCGTAGTTTCGCCGCCCTGCATCGGATCTTCAAATATGGGTACCATAAATTACAATTCGAAAACGGTTCCAAAGCACACCCAAGCTACTTACCAACCAGGCCCGTCTCGATAGCGCGATCGAAGAAGTAGCTAAAAGCAGAGATTTCGTGCTGCTTCAGTGTGACCGGCTTCGGTTTCAACGTCGGCAGCAGCTTCTGCTTCACGATCGTCGCACACAGCTCGTAGTCGACCACCGGGTTCTCGGCGGTTGCTTTCGGATTGTCCGCACCACTGATGTGGTACTGGCCCGTCCCGTACCGGAACAGTTTGTCGCGGATGATCGGGTTGACGCATTCGCTTGTCAGTTTCGTCGCGTTCTCGGCGGCCCGGTACGTAAAGACGGCGTGCCGGATTGCGTGCAGCCCGGCGCCGAGGTAGCTGTTGGTGAACACCTCCACGTACGAGCTGAACGTGGGCACCCGGTGCATGTAGTCCTTGTAGAGTGGCGTCTGCGACACGTCCTTCGGGGCGAACGTGACCTGCGTGCTGCCTCCGCCGAGATCGAGTGCTGCGACCGTATTGCGCCCGGTTAGTTTGCCCAGCAGGAAGTTCACCGTGAACCAGGAGAAAATTCCCTCGTCTGTACCGTCCATAATTTCGACCGCTTGCTCGTTCACGAGGAAGCCGGACGTCCGGAAGAGCTGCCGGCAGGCGACCAGCAGGGCTTCCGCTTGCGCTGGCTTCAGCAGCCGAAGGCCGGCGGTCGCTTTCAGTACGAGCGGTGTCTGGGAAAGTTTGTCCTGCGGCACCACGGTCTTCGCACGGTCCAGCAGCTTGCCGATGCTGGCCGCGCCATCTTCCGGTCGTTCGGCAAACGCCGACAGGCCCGGTTTCGACTGCTCGAACAGCTCATAGTCGAGCACGAGCCGCCCGTCCAGGTAGCCGTGGTGAAACTCGAACGCCAGCACCCGGCTACCGGTCGAACCGGCGTCGATCACGACGGCGTAGATTTTCTCATGGTAGCCGAGCTTCCCGGCGATCCCATCGATGATCGGATGGAACGAGTCGGTGTACGCACCGAGCAGGAATATAAGCAACGAGGCACTGATCACGAGGCAGATGAAGGAAAAGCGCAGATTGCTGCCGGCCACACCGCCCGAGCTCCCCTTTGTGCCCTTTCGCCGTGCGCCGGCCGGGGGCTGTGTGCGTTCCGAGGAGTCTTGCTGTTGGAGCTGGAACGGGGTAGGAAAAGAAGATTACGATCAACTCGTTACAAACACCAAGGCAAGTAGCGTGTCGCTCAAGGTGAACTACTACTTCAACGCGAAAAAGCGCAACTCATCCAATTGAAGAAGACGAAGTTGCCTAATCATGACCCACACTTCCTCGTTCCACCGTCCGCCCCTCGCAGCACACAATCGCTGTCATTATCATCTGATACCCCAGTACACCTAGCAAGAAAAAAAATAGCCTGCCTTCTTCAAATAATTACCAGTTCATACTCGAATCCCATTTTTTAGGTTTCGTGTGCGCGTCTGGAGGAGGTGAGATACGTGTCGCGACGTGCTATCTTATCTAAAATTCAACAAAAAACCAAAACCCTCTCCGCTCGTCCTGGTAATCATCGCTTTTCTTGAGCTGCTGTCGCCTGGTGCTCTCCTGTGGTGTGCGATGATGCAAATATCGCCTGTTGCAGCATCCAGCCAGCTAGAAGGCGGCGGTGGTGCATCCAACTAGTGTGTCGTTGTTTCCCAGCAACAGCACCATGGGAGGGGTAGACGAAAAACGTCGAAAACTGTCGTTCCACTATGGCGCGCCGTGACTGCACGGTTCGTAAATCACCATCGAAAATGGATGCTGCTGGCTACGAACGAAAATACGACTTTTCCGGTGGGGAATTTCACGGGGTTAAAACTTTCCCTCCCGGGTGTTGTGAGGAAAACCTCTCTTGCTTGTTCGCACACACTACACACACACAGGGACGCGTAATTTTGCTTACATTTTCCAACTTTGACGTTTCTCCCTTTTGCATCGGAGCAGTCGCAGAAGATCGATTCGTGCCTGAGTGTGTGTGTGTGTGTGAAGGGAGGAAAAGGAAAAACACCTATCCCTGTCAACACGAGCGCTTCCTTACCTTCCGGTTCCGTAGATTTTGGTTCGCGGTCGGCATGTTTAGGCGGTGTTGTTGCGGCGAATTAAACGACGTGCGAAACTAATAGAGACTCAACTTAGCAGCCGCTGGGGCACACGCACACAAAGAAACGAAAAGAACACAAACGGGGCGCACCTCGTACGGCCGCCGGCCTCCTTATTTTTTTGTTATTAAAGAGGAACAACAACTGCAACAGCAACAAACTGAAATATGTCAGCTGTCAAACGCTCGAGTTTTGAGCTCGGCTGATTCGTCCTCCACTGTGCCACTGTTCAAAATTGGATGAAAAATGCTGAAAATCTTGATTTCGAAACTCTACATTCTGCAGGAAGGCATATTAGAAAAACATATATGAATCTCTAAAAATGGAGAAAAGGTTGTCATAGAAAGGGTTGTTTGGTTTCAAATTTATCAATTTTCTGGAGATTGTCCCGGTGTGCGGGCGTAACGGATGCTCACTGCTTGAAAGTTTCTCTTTATGCATCTCTTTCTGCCTCAAAATTCAACGATCAAACCTCATTTCGTGCATCTCGCTCTGGCGGAATTTCGCGCTCATTTCGATAGCGCACGCTCGCACAGTGAGGCCCGGATGATCCAGCTGTCAGATTCGACAGCTGCTGTTCCATTTTGCTATCGTTTTTGTTGTTGTTCTTGTTGTTAAAAAAACAAAAAAAAAGTCCAAGGGGTAGGTCACGCTGCTGCGCTAAGGGAGATTTTGCTGGAAAATTCGTATTTTCTTCAGAACAGCACCAAACCGAGACACTTTTCCAACTGCTGAACCATCGGGACAAAGGATTCTACGCTCCGACCCCTCTCGCCTTTCCGAGACGGACAAAAATCAGAAAAGAAGTTCGCGGTTGAGTGTGTGCAGCTCAAGTTGTCTAGTTTCAAAAGTTTGCGTACTTCGCTTTCAAGAAGAATACACTATTCCGGTACGAATCCCATCTCCAATTTTGTTAACCTTCGATCTTGCTGGACCGGCACGTCTGCCTGTGAAAAATCCTGCCTTCCGTGTGTGAGTGTGTAGTGCACCAGCGCAGCAAGCGGGCGAGAAAAGTGCGCCGGTTCCTGTGTACTGTAATCATCGACCTCCTTCAAGAAATCATCGCAGCAGGCTTATCAACTTGTTCGACAGGGCGAGATTATTTCATAAAACCACCGACCATCCGACCAGCGAAGCTCATTCAGTCGTTTTCGTCTTGGCCGCGAGCATCCAACAGCAGCAGCAGCATTACCGCTCAAAGCCGGAACAGATCAGCAGCAGCAGCCAAGGAAAGAAAATTCGGTGCCTCGTGGAGAAAAGTGCCAGTGTGTGTCTTTCTTTGCTGTGATTGTGCCCGGTGAAACTAGCCAGCGAGCAGCCAGATCATGGAAAATCGAAACGAAAACGGCCACTCCGGGAAGGAGGTGCGGGTCTGGTGCGACGGATGGTAAGTGCTGGGGGAAATATGGTGGTGTGAAAAGCTGATGCAATGTGTGCTACGATTCGTAGGGTTTCCCAGTGACCTTTCCGGCTACCAGTGTGTGTTTGTGCTGTGTGTACTTGACTGACCATAAGGATCACGCGTTGTACGGGCCGAAAATAGATTTATTTCCCATAAAATCCGGCGCGTCCGGGTGACGTCGTCGACGCCGGGAAGGTCATCCGGACAGGGTGTGTTTTTTGGTAAGCAAGAAACGCCCTTTTTGCGTGCTTGCAGCGCACAAATTCTTTCTATTTACGGAAACCGTACGCCGCTCTCCTTCACCTTGGCATCCAATTGCATCGGTCCCCCCAGCTGCTTGAATCGATTCAGGGGAGATAAAAAAATACGGCCCGGAGGCTCAAAACGCGGAACCAAGGTGTGATGTGCATCGGTGCAATTAGCACAAACCGTTTCAAGCCAGCGTCAGCCTTACTGGTTAACATTGTGTACTTGCCCTCCCTTGCCTTTTCGAGCAGCGGAGCCTACTTTGTTGAACAAATTGTGCGCTTGTTTTGTACGCGGATCTAAATCGGTTCACGATTCATTCCGCGTTTTGCTTCCGGCTGCCAAAAGAAGTTCTTTGTTCCACGGGTTGTTCGTCATTGTTTAAATTTGTTTTTTGTAACCTGTGCGGTAGGTCATACTAAACATCTCGAACCGTTTCTTTCAGCACAACCGTGCGTGTGTGTGACTCACCGCCAAGGAAAAAAGTACGGAAGGAATCATTTTGCAAAACCCACCCTTCCCGTGAGTTGTAGCCGGTGGAATTACCATTTGGACATTTGAACCGCTGCACCGACACACGAGCAGCAAGCAATTTGGAACGGTACTTAGACCCGGTGCTGCTGGGTGAATGAACCCCCAACTAGGTGGCCTTTACCCACCGCCACGGCCGGCCGCTCACACCGGCGCGGTCGCCCCCCCAGAAGACATGCGCGCTTCATAAACACCCCAAAAGCCACGATGACGTTTTTTTCATCCTCCTGGTTTCAAACATTTGTGCCACACCACCTGGCGGGAAGTGAAAAAACGGCGGCTTTTCCTCGCAAACGGCAGGGGCAAAGATGCACTAATCAAAACATTACACGCGCGCGAGAAGAATCGTATGATTCAGGCCCGTACACCTATCAGCGTCGAGCATTTCCGTCACGCGTGCGCACACATACACACACGTACGCACGCAACGAAGGGGAGAGGAACGCAAAAAGTGCGCAAGACCCCTCGCGCGGTTGAGGAAGAAAATCGGATGATCGGGTGGAACACGTGCTGCCTTTTGCCGCTTCTGCATTTTTGCCATTCCCTCTTTCGGCTGCATCTTTAGCATGCTTTCATGCTGTTCTTCCTCCTCGCTTCCGTGGCCGAGGGCCCGGAACAGGTTTTTAAACGCGCGCCAGCTGCCACTGCCGCAGCAAAGCTTGTTTGGCCTTGATTTCCAATCAAACCCGTGCACAACGAACGGTGCTGTGGTGGCGTCTGTTTACACGGAGATGACGCCATGCTGCACCGATCCACGAAGGTGGTGGTGCAAATAGTAACAGTACTATGGTAGTAGTAGTGGGGTGGGAAACACCGCACCGGGTGAGGTTTGCACGAAGGATAATACCGGTGGGTTGCAAACATAAAAAAGCCAATCCTCCTCATCCTCTAGGTCAAGGTCGTCGCTCGAAGACGCGCTTCTGCCGTGCAAACTTTCGTCGTGGTTTTACCGCAAAGCCGCACACCATGCGGACTGAAAGATAAGTACTGTTTTCGCGTCCTCTCGGGAGGCCAAGCATAATATGAGCAGGAGATATTTTTAAGCACGTGCGTGAGGCCGCTTTCTTGCTGCATTTTCTGGTGCATTTTCTTCTTCCAATGCACGCGAAATGAATGGTAGTAATTGAGAGCAGTTCAGATAACGTTGATGGCGTATAACACAAGCAAAAATACATCATGTACGTGTAACAAGTATAAGTATTTATAGTATCAGCATTTATACGACATAAAAAAGTGATTCGTCCACTGGAAAAACCATTATATTCAAAATTAAATACTTCATCCCTGAACGAAGTAAGCGTTGATGATCGTTCTGATTGGTCAAACTCTCCAAATGGTTGCCACAGCAGCCATTTAAAAATATCGGCTTGCTTTGATTGAAAAATATACCATTGTAGCTAGGTTGCCTTGCTTATGGAAACATGCTCCAAGATAGGATTTAGGTTACGGTCACGTCGACCATTTAACTTCCAAGCCGTTTATTTCTGGTATTGATTGTATATTTCAATGCGGCTATAGAAAGTCAAGTTTGAAGAATCAACCAATAATGAAATTGTAAGTTAAATTAGTTCCTGAAGTTGTTCGTTTCTCATTGTTATTTGGTGAGATCGTTTCAATGTTGTCATTTTAATAATCCATTTCCAATAACCGTAATAGCAATATTTAAATGTATAAAATACGTAAATGACTCTTAATCCTGGTATTGTATTGTAAATCCTCGACCATTGGACCTACAATTTTATTTTTAAAAACTGGTTGGTTTAAAAGGATCTGCTCGATTATGGAATATATTCCATTAGAATATCAATTTCTCAAGAGCCGCACTTTAAAGATAAGGTGTCGCATGCAGCAGGTTACTGACTCCTGACCTAGACAAGTGAGGATTATAGCGGTAGACGGATTGACTTGTTAGCTGTTAGTTAAGGTAATAGCAATATCATTTTTTTTACCAAATAGTACTAATATGACTATTACTTATTAGGAAAATTGTATTTTAGAAAACTCATTATCGTCCAAATTCCGTTACAAGTTGTAAATGCTAGTAGAGCGCACCTTAACAAAACCTTTATTGGGCATGAACCTTTATTAGACATCGTTCCAAACTTCTTTTCTGTTATGACTCCCCGTAGAGCACGCGCGGCATGAGAGTGCACGTTAGCCAATTGATTGCAAAGCGATTCCCTAGGCAAGTCATCGCCATTATTGCAAACTCTTTACGGTCCGCCGTGTCGTAACGGCCGTACGTATAATCGTATCAAACACTAATTGACACTAGAAACCCCCGGGAACAACAGATAAGATAAATCGGTCTGCTCGCCATGTGTGTAATATATGATTATTCATCAATGGGTTCAACCGGTCTCAACCGACATTCTAATGTTTACTTCCGGAGGCGGATCGTATACCAATCGTTGTGTTTGCCCGGGTTTTGCTCATCATCGTTCGTGGGAAACAGGTATCGGGAGTACGTTGTAGGAGGCTAAGATAAGACGACTGTTTGCCCCCCCCCCCCCCCCCCCTCTTTTGATATTCAAGGGAGTGGAAGATCTATGATGGAATGGAATTTCTTTGCCGACAGCAAATCTTATCAACCTTCCAATTCCGCTCAATTTGCACACCCAAATGGCGTTGGATTGTGCACGAGAATGCAATTGGCCTTCCCTCAGTTTATTGCACAAAGCCACAGCACAACGACAAAGAATGGAGACACACGAGCGTTGCACGTTTTCGCCGTGTCGGGTTTCAGTGTTGCAAAACTACAATTGCCAACATTACCTCTGTCATCGTTGCTGTCGTCGTCGTCGTTGTCTCTTTGGCTCATTACTTAATTTCTTCGACAGTGCATCGTTAAGCTTTCCGGCACGTTTCAGAGGAGCAATTAGCTAGCATATGGTCCACGACGTCGAGTCAACCTTTTTCCATACTGACGCTTCCCGGAGTTTCTTTTATTTTCTTTTTCAAAATAATATATTGACCTGGCAGGAGCGCGGAGTCACGTGTACATTGCCTTCACGCTCGTGGTATTCTAAATGATGTTTTGTAAATTAACAAACTGCTTCGCGTGGTGACGGTGTCCGGTCCATTAAAAATGATTGCTCTGTGTTTTCTCTAGCTCCAGTGGCTTATTGATTATTTATTGATTGTTCGTGCCACTAATCGATATTCGTTTGCTTTTTCTCTTTCACAGCTATGATATGGTGCACTTTGGGCACGCGAATTCCCTGCGCCAGGCGAAGGCACTAGGTCACAAGCTCGTCGTTGGCATCCATAACGACGAGGACATAACAAAGAACAAGGGACCGCCGGTATTCACGCAAGAGGAAAGGTACGAGTGTTGATCTGTTAGTACTTGGAAGCTTCCATCTAGCAGTTCAAAAATGACCCCAACCCTAGTAGGCTCTTGACCCGCGCGATAGCAACATCCGATCCGGGGTGCTCTCTCTATCTTGACAAACCTACTTTATCTAATCCTATTCGTTCGATTACGCAAGTGTCACGCCACCGCCAGCACAAAGGGAGGAAAGCCACTACCCGGTACCGATGACGCGCGCAAATCCTTATCCCCGGGGGCATGTTACGCGCCCGGCGGTTATCGTTGTACCATTTCAACGTGGTGGTGTGATCCAAACAAAACAAAACCCACCGAAAAAACGCGTTCGGAAACTCGTACGAGCTCCCCTTAGGAATACTTCCTATTCCGTTCGTGAACGACCTTCTGACGTCTGTAATACCTTGAGAGCTCTTGATAATATTCCGGATCGGATCGGATTGATTAGCGCGGTAAGCGCGGAAGTTTGTTGCGTTGGACTAGTTCGACCAAAAACACAATCTGGGACCGCGATGTTCCTGACGCGTTTCCAAGCCGGGCGGCGCCAACGTTTGAATACTTGGTCTGATTTATGTTCTTTTTCGCATCCTCTCTATCGCTACTACTTGTAGCCGTTTTAATGGACGCGAATTGCCAACCGTGCAGCGAATCGGAGCGGCCCTGATAATGAAGACGATAGAGTGAGAGTGCCACCGCTGCTTCACGTTTGCTCGAAATGCGTAAAGGATCTGATGGGTCAGCAACGTCGTCATGTCGAATTCGCGAACAGTTTCCCATCCCGCAACGGTCGGTTGATTGTTAGCGGTGATCCCGAAGTTCAATGAAAGGCTAGGCCACGAACGAAAGCGAACTTTGGAGCACAATCGAACGACCCATTCGTTCGCATTCTCACCGTGGTGGTCTCAACATCGGATTCGGATCGCGAACGTGGCGGGGCCACCTCCGAAGTATTGTCGATTTGAGATAGCGGCATGTTGGTGCTCACTCTCCCTCTCTCTTTCTCTCTCACACTGACGCGAACAGTCGGTAGTTATCAGAGATACGACGCTGGTAAAATGTGCCGCGTAGTAGAAGCGGCTAACGCTGTCAAGCGCTTCTTTGCTCACTCACTTCACCAATAGTGAGCGTAGTTGCGGTTGATAAGGCGGGAACGGAACTAGACCCGACGACTAGTTAGAGACTGGTTAGCTGTACGGCTGGAAAATAGCATGGGGGGTCACCTGTTTAAAGGGTGATAACGCACCGTCCAGTCCAGATTGCGTTTCAGACAACGTGCCTCTCTGCCATGTGAGGCACGATACGGTGCACGGTATACGTTGTAGATCGAGATATATCTGACTTTTTGGAAAATCACTGACATAGCCATAGGCATGGGCAAAACTTTATTGGGGTCCATAACTTTGAACTCTAGAATTTCTAGACCACAACTATTCTAACGTCCAGTCCATACTGCAATATTTATAAGAAGCAGCTTAATATAAGAGCTTCAATTTCCGTATTCAAATTAGCGTCTTTGGTAGTGTCATATACATGCACAAAGAGTGTTTTAAATAATGCCAGATGGGAATTGACGAATATAGGATGAAGGAATATAGAACTTCGTAGTCCCATCACTTACATCTTGTATGTGTAGCAGGACATCGGCGAAGTTTTTTTTTAGTTTGGCGATGACTTCACTATTCCGTTGCACATCAGCCATGTTAGGACCCTGTGAGTTGATCATAAGAATAGAGTGACACCACACGACTAAACGTTTAAAATCCCTTTGACCTCTTCCAAGGCAAAAGCAGGCATGATGGGACAGATCTGAGATGAACAGATGGCGATAAATCTTCCGCCAGAACGAAAAACGAACCATGGACGAAAATAATCTATCTTCTCATACTGTCACAATTGCAAAATATAAAATAAAATTGAATTGAAAATATAAATTTTAATTTGATATATTCAAATCTCTCATCCTTTCAGATATAAAATGGTACGCGGCATCAAATGGGTGGATGAAGTCGTCGAGGATGCCCCCTACGTCACCACACTGGAAACGCTCGATAAATACGACTGCGACTTCTGCGTCCATGGTGGTAAGTTTCGATCGCGGATCCTTCACTCGCCCGCGTGTTGTACCGTCCCGTCCCATGCCAGACACTATCATCAACCCCAATCTCTCGGTGGTGGTGTGATGTTGTCCGGTGGCCGAGCAGCGCGTTATCAAGAAGCGCAGCTCCCGCTAACGCGCACATATGAACACAAAACCCCGTTTCCAAACGTACAGATCCGGGATCACATCCTTGCCAGTTTCCGTTAGTCTGCTCTCGTTGCTCGTTTTACACTACACGGTTATGGCCCCTAGCTTTTTTGCCTCATATTGCGGTCCTCATTCCATTGACAGCGAAATAGCACTGACCTTTTAATCAAGCATGGTGAATTGTTTACTATAACCGAGAGCGGCAGAAGCATGGCGATGCTTCGGCGCTCGTATCGATTGATTGATTGCCGATGGTTTTTGAACCTGGTGGACCCCTCTCGGGCGCGCACGCTGTCAACGGTCTATGGCACGTTGGAATTCCGAGCCGGATGATGCTGTTTACGATTTCACCTCCGTAAAACAAGAATAGTAACCACATGGTGCAGTGGCATCAAAAGACTTCTCGAAGTAAACAAATCGTAGTTTAAGCCTTTTGTTTGGTACTTACTGAACGTCTAAAGGTAATCGTAGCTTTCTCATCACTCTGTGTAATCAGGAAAGCGCAGTTTGTTGCTCTTCATTTAACAAGTTTAGTAGGTCGCATATCCCATACTCATCGCCAATTGATTTATATGATTAGAAGTGGGTCTAAAGTAGTATGTCTTTCTTGTCGAATGACCAGTTTGACAATCAACCGTCTACTTGCCGTCCGTCTATACATGTATTATTTGTAATGCATATTTTAGGTAGAAAAGCATGATAAAGTAGACAGGATCATGAGTAATAATGTCTTTGATGAATCTTAATTGAATTATTTTACGATTTGTGATGAAGATATAAACTGATTTCTTCATTTTACCACGTTTTATATATTCAAAAAAGCATTTTAATAAGAAAAGCATGGAAATCAATTGAAACTGTAACTGTTCTAACTCACATTCTTTTTACCCTTTTACAGATGACATCACTTTAACAGCCGACGGTGTCGATACATATCATCTAGTCAAAAAGGCACTGCGGTACAAGTAAGTAACGACAAGCGATTCAGGCCAATAACAATCTCTCTCAAACGCGTTGTTTTCGTTCACATCTTTCAGGGAGGTATCGCGAACGGCTGGCGTCTCGACGACAGATCTGGTCGGACGTATGCTACTCCTTACCAAGAATCATTTTAAGCAAGGTGATAAGGAATATGAGGTTGAGAAAGATGGTAAATATTCATCTCCATATATTCGATTCGAGAAGAAGAGAGGAAAAGAGCTCCTTTGTTTCGCCTTGCGTGTGTATTAATCCTTTTGTCACTCAATACGCTGCGAACTTCTTCTTTACCGTAGTTGAATGTTCTTGAGAATTGCTTCAGCTGTGTTCGCCTAAGTACTAGAACTATTTGCCATTAACCTGTACCCGCTCAATGTTATTAATTTTTCCTGTACTCTTGATGTATATCACGTATTGCCTCTTGTAAAGTGTTCTTCTCCGCTCTGTAATTCGCTCACCTTCTCGTGCTCATTATCTATAAGATCCATCCCAAACGAACTACCCCAATCTTCCCGCTCTATAATCCAGCCGACACCCTTTTGCATGCGCTTTACTACCCCTCGTTTTCCTTATCTTCAAGATTTAAATTTAGGCTTAATTGAAGCGCTGCTGACGCGATATAATGAAGAAAAATTCCCACCCGTAGGCTCGTCGCAACTCGGCCAGGATCACACGGCCCGCAGCCCTTGGACCGGTTGCTCGCAGTTCCTGCCTACGACACAGAAGATTATCCAGTTCAGCGACGGCAAGGCTCCGAAACCGACGGACAAGATCGTGTATGTTGCTGGCGCGTTCGATTTGTTCCACGTCGGGCACCTGGACTTCCTGGAGAAGGCCAAGGAGCACGGTGACTACCTGATCGTGGGTCTGCACACGGACCCGGTCGTGAACGAATACAAGGGCGGCAACTACCCGATCATGAACCTGCACGAGCGTGTGCTGAGCGTGCTGGCGTGCAAGTACGTGAACGAGGTGGTGATCGGGGCACCGTACTCCGTGACGGCGGACCTGATGGAGCACTTCAACGTGGGGCTGGTGTGCCATGGCCAGACGCACATAGCGCTCGACGTGGGTAACATTGATCCGTACGCGATACCGAAGCAGATGGGCAAGTTTATGCTGATCGACTCCGGTAAGAGGGGGTTCACTGCGTTTATAAATTCTTTGTTCCGATCAGGGGTTTAGAAATTAAAAAGCACAAATGGGATAGGACGCTGGAAACCCTTGATAGTCTGTTCTAGCATAGTTATTCACTACTGTTTCCTCTTCCTGAGCGTTGGATTGCGCCATAGAAAATTTTGCGCCTAAATGTATGCAATGCATTCTATTACATCAAAACGAGCTGTGAAATTTTTTAAGGCTTTTATTTTGCTTTAGAGAAGAACATTGGGTTTAACATGATTAAGAATGACCCAAAAGACCATCATCTTCGATTGTTTTCAACAAATTGTAATGAATTTTGTCATATTCCCACTCACTTACAGGAAACACCATCACGACGGAGGACATCGTCGAACGTATCATTCGCCATCGGCTTGAGTTCGAGCAGCGCAACAAAAAGAAGGAGAAAAAAGAGATCGAAGTGTACGAGGCGATGCAGAAGGTGAAACTAGCTCAAAAGTCCGGTTGACCCGCCGATACCACGGAGGCTGACGATCAGTAAAACACACGAGAAGTTACATCGAAGCAAAACAAAAAAAAACGGAAAAGCTAGAGTTCAAATTTCAAGTTGCGCTCGTTAGTGGTCTGGTGTGTATGTTTTAATCCGTGAAGGAGGAAGAATGTTTCGTCTTTATTTTACTGCACCTGGTTGTCGCGTTCTAGCGCCTAGGCATCATTCCTGTTTATTTGTCTGTTTTTAATTTAATGTCTGAAGGAGAGACAAGTGGAAAGAGATTGTGGAGCGCGCGTTTCGCGCACATAAGCGAGGCCGACACGAAGTGACAAATATTAGTACCCTAATCACAGTAAACAAAAACGCAAGAGAGCAAAGGAGGCGCCCGCTGTTTTGAGTATTTTTCGTATGGCAAGGCGTCTTCATTTTAGCTTAATTTATGATTTTAACCAAACAAACGCTCTGGGATTCGTTGCTTGCAACCACGCGCACGTGTGAAAGAATCTCAATTTTTCGTCACATAAGATGCGCGGGCCGGCCACGCGAATCCGGTGGATAGACACGGGTTTTTTTGATTTTGTGTTTAGGCTATATTTCAAACATGTGTAATAATGCGGTGCTCGTTTTCTTGTTGAATTTGTGTTGTCCAGTGCCACCGAGTGTCGTGGGCCAGAACGAATAAATTATTAGTTCAATCAATTTCGTACTGTTGCGAGCGACGGAGAAGAAACGGGAGCACAGTGAAACAGGTGTCAAGGTTAAACCCCCCTCACTTACGGTCTAGGGAAGCGCTATAACGCTATAACTTTACTGCTTAAAGAAAAAAACTTATCAAAAACACGTAAAAAAAACAAAAAAAAAAAACGATCGACTTATAATCAAATTCCAAGCGATCTCCCCGCCCCTTCGCTAGCTGTGAGTTTGTTCCCCTTGAGCGATTGCTTCATCAAAGGATACGTGTGACGTGTGGCGCAAAGCTAAGATAGAAAGACAGGAAGACGATAAATACCGGAAAATTATTGACGATTATGGGTATCGCTTTACACCGATCGAACAACAAGTAGTAATATGATGATTGTACATACCACAAACGTATAGTGAAACAGAGTGTTCTGTCCCGCCGTGGGAAGACGACACTGTTGAGGAAAGGTGCTGCTACTAATCGTAATCGTGTCTGGAGTATGTACTCTGTATTGTTTGTGCTTGATATTGTGTGTGCGTGTGCGTTTCGGTGTGAGAAAGCTCGTTTACGCTGCGTTTACGTGACACGTACCGGTGCTAGAAAAACTTGTACTTTCCATACGCTTTATGGCAAAAACACACTCACACATACACATATAGGAACACACTCCAACAAAGCAAACCAAATAATATAATCTTCACATTCGAACAAAAAACTGAAGCCCACGCTACCTCCACTGCATGTGGTCTGGACGTATCCGAAAGTTTATCGAACAACGCAACAACGCCTAACTCCATTGACAGTGGTAATGGCTGTGACATATCATGTCATATCTGTCCCATATTTAAGAATGGAGATAGGTTGGACTGCAGTAATCTCCGGGCGGTCTATCACATACCTCCTGTACCTTTCTGTACCTTATACTACAAAATCGTCTTGGCCCACAAACGGAATAGATGGTTGGTGACTATCAGAGATCCTTCAGAAGATGGTGGAGTATCCAGAATGGAAAATGGAAGAACCATCACAATAACAAGCTATCCCATCTCATTAGAATGGCAACGAACGACCAATCTGTACAGGATCGTTTCATGGACAGAGGAGGCATGCTCAGGTATATGACGATGCTATGCAACGTTTCGCAATTATGGAATAAAATCCATCCCACGATCCAACGTCAACACGTTCTTCCTGCCATTCTAGTTCTTATGCAAGCAAAGCTGATCATAATGTGATAACAATGAAAGCACAAAAAAACATGGAAAAATCAACCTAAATGCGTCAATCTTCCAGCAGGCGTGCTGTGTGTGAAAGTGAGAGAGATCGGCTGTACCGATCCAGAGTGGATGAAGTTGATCTACTAACGTGTGTATGTTTTTTTTTGCAAACGACGGTGGACAATTTAGTGGATCATTACACGCACTCGCGAAGCGTGCGGTGACTGTGTGAGTGTGTGGAATATGAAAATTGTGTTCAGCCGGTGATAACGCTCCAGTCGTCACCCCGGTGCCCGTACAGTGCGGTGTGGATTTTGTCATCACCATCCATCACTGAAGCGGTTTTATTTATATTTTCGATTTTTTGCGTACTTTTTTATTCAAACCTGTTATCGTTTTTCTTGAAAATGTGTATCTATACCCCAAATGCTCGCTGAAGTGCGAAATAGTGGCAAAAACGTCAATTTTTCATTTAGATACCATCGAAATTCACTCTTCAAATCGACCTCAACGACACTAATTACAACCCCGCGTGACCTTCACAGTGCCATTTTGGATCAATATGGATCATCTCGTTCGTTGCGAATTGTCCGATTCACAGTCTCACCGGGCCGCGCGGAAAGTTTGCTGATTGATCTCGAATGGCTCGGTGCGCTGCTGAGCGTTGTTCGAAATCGTTCTAAATAGTTCCACCGACGCCGAACTGATCGCGCCATTATGATAATGCGGACGGGCGCTGCACCTGTGTTTGGATTCGGGCTCTGGGTGGTGCCCACCGTGTCCATTGAAGCCCATTACGGGCCGCCAACGGCCGCTTCTTCACTGTCCCATCCCTCCTGCTCGTACCCATAATAAACTACAACTATGCCTTGGAGGAATTTTCATGTCTGGTTTAGTAGAGTATCTCATATTTCAATTATATTAAGTTGTTACGCTATAAATTGCTTAAAAAGTCTATGCTTTAGAACGTGTTGACTTTAAATTATAATTTTAAAGTGGATTTTTTCGGACATTACAGGTTGTCGACTGTTTAGATAAGATATTTTTGTATTAGCTTTTGTTTGTTATATTTTATTATTTATTTAATACTAATTTTTCTCAAAATTTCTGCTCAAGTTAAACACATTTAATATTTTTTAAATTTAAATGTTTTAAATTGTTAAGGAAAAATATGTTTCAACAGATTATAAAGTTTAGGTTAAAAAAATATTTTATAAATATAATTTTCTAGCACGATCTCGCGTTGTTCTTTTCTATTGTTAACTGTGTAGTTAAGATATTTAAAATTTTAAATATATTTTCTAGCCGATTCGATACGGCTAAGCGCGTAGCGTAAGTGCAAAAAATAATAGATAACTAAACGAATGAATTTGCCAGCAGATAACTACATAACAGATTGCATTTCCTAAATGATCGGATGCCCTCAAGCCCCTCATGGAAAGGTCTTTTTTTATTTGAAGCGCAAACAGCAATGACAAACCAACGGACCGTAGAATGATGCTGGAAAATGAGAGTGAAAATTCGCATCCCCCTTACGCACGGCACCGACTGACCGATCGAGCCGAGCAATACACGCACGACGCTTGTCGCAGAAAATCCCGTCCGTTTCGTGTCAGTTGAGATTTGGACCCGTAACCGAACGAATGTGTTGTGCAGTGTGTTCTTTCCAGTGATACAAAGTTTTGGTGGCCGTTTTTTATAGCGACTGTGGTGATAAAGTTGTGTGGCTAATGAAGATAACATGTGGTGCTGCAGGAAAAACTATTTCAATAGAATGAATTTCCGCGTCTGTCAGTGTCTCGGTTCGGGGTGTTGTATTTTGTTACTGTTCTGTGTGCTTTTCACGTGGCGTAGTGATGGTAATGACCCTTCGTATTTTTTTGGTTGATTTTTGATACGTCAACGCAGAGGGTAAAACCCGATTAGTTTATGAATTCAAAGACTGCTCGTAATTTTACGTAATAATGAGATTTTTTTAGCAAATGGTATCGTTGCGCTAGATCTAGACAATTCGTAATTTCAAGCATTGCATCAAAGTACACAAGATTTTTATGTGTAGCGTAGCGACAAACTACTTCCAAACGTTCAAAATCCAGAGTGCTTCGATACAACTCTCGAATTTTCGATTCCAGATGCGCTTGTTGCTGATCCAGGTTTACAAATTTTATGAGGTTGGGATTACATTTCTGGTGAACTTGAACTGGAAATTTTGTGAGAGAGTTCAGCATGTGGAATGAAATGTTTTATATATTTCCAAGAATTCTACTACTATGTTCTATCGACTCCACCAGGCATTTGGTGGATTTTGACGATTCGGCATGTTTCGACGTCCGCGGAGGTTCTAATACGAGTTTTTGCACATAAGTAGAATTGTAAGATGAAAAGAAAATGAACAAAACGTTTAATCCTTGAAGTATTATCAACTTTTACAGATTCTTTTTCATTTGTGCAAATGCATAAAACTTAACCGAACTCATATAATACTAGAGTAAAGTATGGATAAAATAGACCAAAATTTGAAACAAAAACTTCTAGGCAAGTAAAGTTTGTATAGTAAGAATCTAAATTAAGCCAGAAAGGCAACAAGGCAGGAGTAAACTCAAAGCAGGCAAATTTGTCAGGTTTAATCCGAACTCTTTTTTTATAGTATTTTTTCATTAATATATATGACGAATTTATCTTGACAACCAATTCTAAGGCGTGCTTCCATACTGCTCTTAGCTTTTCTTAAACTAAAACAGAAACAGAATAATAACACGTGCATCCCGCCCTTTCCAGCACACTCCATCGTGGAGAGCGAAACGCCCGGAAGCAACACGGTCGCTCGTTCGGCGCCCAACATCTACGACGAGCGCGCCCGAGCCGCCACGTCGACGTCCACGTCCGGCGAAGCGACTGCAGCCCTGCAAGAATCGAAAGCCCTATACCGCGTCAGCTGTCCGGGGCTGAGCGAGTGCGTCCCGCTGGCCGAATGTCCCGAGCTGCTGCTGGAAATATCCCGCCAGTGCTACCGCGGCGACTTCTCGCTGTCGTGCGGGGTGAACGAGTTCGAACCGCACGTCTGCTGTCCGCGCGTCACGTCCCCAACGTTCAACGATCAGCGTGCGTCGGCCGCGTGCGGCAAGAGCATCGTCCAGGGTGACTTCTACAACGGACTCGGGGCGTACCCGTTCGTGGCACGGATTGGCTTCAAAAGTACGTTCCATCCGCCCGTGCGACCTCGCGCGAAGGTCGTCGAAAGAGTCACGCCACGCCACGGGCTCGTGGACCGGGCGTATTCTAATTAGATGATCTTCGACCATGAAACGAGGGTACCATTCACGGATTCACGATCATGATAGATCGCAGATTAGACGCGATTCGTTTAATGGTCGCCGGAACAATGGCGCGCGTCGGTCTGACACTTGTCGCTGTCGTTTGACAGTCGCTGAGTAGCCTCTTCGCTAATCGATTACTTTCCCCTCACCGATTCGCACCTGCAGATACGAAAACGGGCACGTTCATCTTTCCCTGCTCCGGATCGATCATCGCGCGGCAGATTGTGCTCACGTCGGCCCATTGCGCCCTGGCCAAGGCGGACAGTCACCGGCTGTAAGTATTCCGATCTAGTATGCACTGTTGTCATTGCAACCGTGTTCGCAACGCCTCCTGTGGTTCTGTGTGACTAACTACCAGCAGCACCTGCTGTTGCGAAAAACTTCCTCTTTTTAGATACGGCTTCTATTCTCGTTCGGATGGCACAATGCAGTTGTTATTGTTAGTTGTTTTTTTTCAGTGCGAGATCTCTCTATACCGCCCGTTTAGTGCTGTTTGTGCGCAAAACTTTCACCCGCAGACGAGAGGTGCAATGAATTTGCAAACCAATGACCTGTCATATCCTGTGGTTGTGTGGAGCAGACGGTTCGTTTCCGAGTAGCTTTTTCCCAACTCGGCTCAATGAGTGGCTTCATGTCCGTTGAAGTTTTTGGTATGCTTTTGTGGAAAGCGCATCAAATGCATTGAGTATAAAGAACTTGGAAAGTTTGCAGCATCAACAACAACAATGTCTACTAAAAATGCCACTTTGGGAGTGCTCCAGGTTGGATTTCACACAGACAAATGAGGGACGCCCATAAAATCTGTCGGACTTAACACTTTACTCAAATAACTCCACACAGACGTTTGAGGGCTTCTTCGTTTCTTCTAGACGCTTCGTCAGATTCGGGCGGAGTATGTGGATATTTGAGCAGAGTTGCTTTTAGTCCCTGCAGCTTAAATCTTCAAAAATCATCACTATCTGCCCTTTAGTTTCTAGGACATGATCGATCAAGGTCAGGTCTGTATGTCTATCTAAAGCTTCAAAGCTTTATGGACCTCAAGACTTGATTTTATGATCGGTTTTAAGGTGTAAGGAATGTAATGATTAGAGAGGAGAATGCATGTAGTGCATTTTGATGTACGAACTTGGGACTTGGTTTGGAATCCTACAGACATCAAAATCAATGGCGACCGTCCAAGGTGGATAATTATCGAACATTTATCTTGGAATGCTTGAACTTCTGGTTCTGAGTCGGTCCTGTAAAGAACTAAATGAACAGAATAACAGTTCATACGATGCATAGCTACTCAGGTTCAAAAGTGAAGTTGTTGCTGAAGCAGTTTAACGGTTAGTTTGGAAATCCCAACACCCATTTCTCTCCCTAATGACATGTTTACGAGCTTGTCATCATTTATTCAAAACCAAACGGAAACAATTTACCATACCCTTGGTTCAACGCTGACCTCCGTAACGATGGCTTTGCCGCAACGGTCTCACAGTAATGCGTTGTCTATTTAGTCTATGATATTATTCTGTGACGGTGGTGTAACTTTACTCCTCCCACCCTCCCCCATGCTCGTTCCGTTTCATTTGCAATTCAAGTGTAACGATCGCTTTTTTCTTTCCACTTTGTTCCTCTTCCTGAACCCGAATCCGGTGGCACCATGTGGCACCATCGGCAGCTCATCAGTGCGCGTGGGGGATTACGATACGCGCACCGATCCGGACTGCGGAAGCACCGGATTCTGTGCGCCGGTAGCGATCAACCACGCCGTCAGCCAGATCATCGTCCATCCGGACTACATCGAGGGTCAGTACCATCACGACATCGCGCTGCTCGTACTCCGCACGCCCATCAACTACACGGGTAAGTGTGCGTGTGTGTAGGGGCTAGAATTTCGTGTGGCCACGACCGCGAACTTGGAATCTCCAACTCTCATGGGAAAATTACTATTAACCCCGTGCATGCGTGCCGTCGTGCTCACTGACCGTGAAACGTGCACACACTCATTGCCGGCATGTTTGTTTTCCCATTTTTTGTTGTTGTTGCAGTCGCTGCCCAACCGGTGTGTCTGCATGCGCGCAAGCAGGATCTCACCGTGGGCCGCCGGGTGCAGATCATCGGCTGGGGCAAGCTGTCCACCAGCGGCGCCAAATCGCCGGAGCTGCAGAGCCTCGAGGTGCCGCTGACGTCCTGGGACAAGTGCGTCCGTGCCTACGCCTCCACCGGTGCCCTCCAGTCGCCCCAGTCGATCGACGGCGAGTGGATGTGTGCCGGCGGGGAAGGGCGGGACGCTTGTCACGGATTCGGGGGCGCACCGCTCATCATCCGGGACCAGGGACGGTACGCCCAGATCGGTATCATGTCGTTCGGGGCGGAAACTTGCGGCGCGCTCAACATGCCGAGCGTCTACACGTCGATCGCACACTACGCACCGTGGGTCGAGGCAAACTCACCGAAGGCGTTTGTATAGGAGAGGCGTACGGATCACGCTTTCTGTAAATATTCAGTGATCCAGCCACACTGTGCCTTTTTTATGTTCTGTTTTGTGAGGATATGTTATGCACGAGGTAAATAAGGGTTTTAATAAAGCTTACAATATTCTAAACATAAGGCGTGTACGAATCATCATTTCCGGATGCGAAAAGTGAAAAACACTTCTGGTTTGTTGAACAGTTAGTTGTATTTGATATTTCCTTACTTAAGTAGGGTGCAGTGAAACGAATACCTGTATGAAATCTAATTGTATACCAAAAACAAAAAATATACTATAAAAATAAAATAAAAATAATTTACTGCTGATTAACATTTCTTACAGTAGCTACAAGCGTGGATCAAATCGGATTAAAACGAATTAAATTGCGAGCTTTGGAAAAATGGGAATGACAAGATGTGGTCTTATTTGGCTTGTAGCTTAGGAACTGTTGTAACTACACGCTTGAGCTTGAAATGTGTATATGGAATCTATATTCTCTCACTCTTGCGAGCTTTGTTTTCAGTGCTTTGCAGTGCATTTTATGAATCCCGATTAGGAATGCAATGGATAAATGGAAATTTTTCAAGCTTACACGAAAACTACCATCGATGTCTTAAAAATCAACATGAGGACCATCCTTAACACTCTTCTAAGCGTTTGATTGAGCAGTGTAATTGTTTAATATAAATCTCATGTCGTTTGGAATTGACAACGGTCTTGTAGTGTGGCGGCTGGCATGTTCTTCATTGCAGCGCTCGAAACGAATTTCGGTAAATCTAATGCTTACTTGCTACTCCTAGTTAAAACACAAACGCCTCTAAATCGCGATGGTTCTGGAAAGATTGATCCAATGTTTTTCAAGTGATGATGCTGAATGCTTTCACTTAATGTACTAATCCTAATTTTCCTAATTTTCATCTGTTATTTACGAAAGCTACTCGACCTGTCCATGAAAAGCGGGATTGTTTGAAAAAAGATCGTAAAAGTGATGGGAATGTTTTCTCGAAACAATGATTTGTGATCATAAAATGTACTGCTTTCTTCACTTCCCAGTACAGCCACAACTAAATACCTCTACAAGACGGAATCCGTTCCAGTGTCATCCCAAAACCATCCCAAGTCAGGTCTACTTCAACGCGCAGTCAACGAATCCATCGTCCAGGTTGACCTGATTGCCATCGTTCGCAGCGAGCGGAATCTTATCGTCACGCTTGGTGCCGCCACCGACCAACGGCAGCACGCCCTTCTTACGCCACCGGTACACCAGGAAAGCAATGGCACCCGTACCACCCAGCGCAACCAGCACCGCCAGCAAAATCAATCCAACACGCAACCCATCGTCGATGGCCGACTCCTGTTTCGGCACCGGTGGAAGGATACGCACGAACGCCCACTCAGAGAACGGTCCGGCTCCGGCCAGCGAAATTGCTTGCGCCCGCAGCAGATACTCCCCGGGACGCACGTTGTCGAGCGTGTACCGATACTGGCGTCGTTCGTGTTCGCGGCGTGTGAAGCATTCCGAGCGATGGCGGAAATACGTCCCATTGATCGTTTCTAGCTCGACGCGGTACGCCACCGTGAGCCCGTTCACTTCGGTCGGTTCGGGGAAGTGCAGTACGATGCGATTGTCGTACGTTGTCTTCGCGTTCGGGACTATGGTCGTGGTGGAGTTGGCGGTATCGTCGGCATCTTCATCATCGCCACCAACATCGGCCGGAAGCTGTACTTCATCCCGAACATGGATGCTCACATTAAGCCGATCGACCGAGGGTGAAGGAGCAGTGCGCTCCGTGTAGAGACTGTACGAGCTGCAGTAGATCGTATCATTTCGGCTGCACGCAAACAGCTGAAAAACGTACCGCGTGAAGGGACTCAACCCACCAACCGTGTACTCATAGTTGCCCGTCGTAAAATCCCGATAGAAGATGCGATTCACGAACTCAATGTCTTCCATCTCCTGAAGGTCGGTATCGCGCCTAGTCCGTCGCGCATAGTGATCATTCGGATCATCGGCCTTTTTCAGTAGTTTAAGCATGCTGAGCTCAAACTCATCCCTCCGAGGAACACCCGGATCTGTCGATCGTTTCCTCCTCCGCTTGCGTCCCCCAATCCTCCCAGTGTCTTCGATCGTAGTATGTTCGCTTAACAGCCCATCCGGTGCGGTCACCTCGTCATCGTCCTCCTCCAGATCGTCGTCTTCCTCCAGCTCGGGAAACAGACAACACTCACTGCAGCCTTCCCCATCCTTCGCTGCGGTCTCCCCCGCCGGCTCACCCTGATAGCCAACCCCCACCGAGCGTGCCACCGTTTCGTGAGGATGGGTGCAAAAGTTCCTCCGATCGAAATCTTCTCGCTCGTCCGGCTGGATGAACACGTCCACGTGGTACAACGACACCATCTCCCGCTCCGAGGGCAGTATCAGCCAGGCGAGCGTAATCGCACTGTCGTTCTTGCGGGCCGTCCGCACATGCAGCGGTGACGTCGGACGATCGATCGCCGTCTTGAAGTACTGCATATCGGACAGCCCCACCCGGTCGGTCGCACTGTTCAGCGACTCGTTGAAGTACGTCTTCACGTAGCACCCGTATCGCGTGAACGGCTTCAGCTTGGTCAGATTGTACGAGTAGAAGCTGCCCTCGATGGACACATTCTCCAACGCCACGAACCGTGACTTCCAGCCAAACTTTGAGCACAGATCCCGGCCCTCGTACGGCGACTTGTCCACGTTGGTGCGAATGTAGTAGATCAGGAAACCCTGCAGCCGATGGTGCGTTTTCACGCCGAGCCGCGTCGACCAGTACACCGTCACGTTCCGGCTCGACAGCACCGCCACCCGGGCCGCGAAGTACTGCACGTGGCACGCCTGCATGTACCCGTTAGAGTTCCAGTCGATCGTATCGCTCGTATTGTCGTACTCCGCGATCCGCCGCAGCACCTGGATCTGGGCGTTGCACAGCAGCTCGTTGTTACGGAAGTACATCCCCCGCGTCATCAGCCGCAGCGACGTCTTGTGCTCGAAGTTCCACAGCCGCTGCAGGTTGCTGTTTTCGTACACCATCAGCGAGAAGTTCGAGTTATCGTTTGTGTACAGCCCGTGGATGATCTCCAGGTTCGCCAGGAACTCCAGCGACGAGATGTAGTTCGACCGGAACACCTTCAGTATGCCCATGATCTCCTCTATATCGCCCAGCCCGTTCCGCAGCTCGTCCAGCAGGTTCGGATGGTCCTCCTTCAGCCGGATGTGCAGCGTTCCGTTGATGATCGTGCAGCCGCGTACCCGATCCGCGTCGGATAGGTACATGATCTCCGTGCCGTCGCACACCTTCGGGCAGCGGTGCTTGCACGGGTAGCACTTGTGGATGGAAAAGTCGGCCTGCTCCTGGTCGACGTTGGTGGCGCTGAACCCGGCGGGACACTCGAACAAACACTCGTTCCCGTGCAGCAGACCAGCCCGCTCCAGGCAGGCGTCGCGAGTTATGCATCGTTTGGTGTGCCGGTACTGGAGTCTAGTACGGTAGGGAAGGGACCAGAATATGGATAAATAGATATTGGGACGGAACAAAGCAAACAAGTTTACCGATTTAAACGACTTTTAGGTTTGCAAATCCCTCCCCAAATCTGTCAAAATGGTTGACGCGCTTTCGACTAGCTTCAAGTGTTTAAAGCTATGACTACAACCACTCCTGAGAGATACCATAATCCTTCTGCTACCTACCTATCAGCGGAGCACTGTTCAACGCATCGTCTGCCTTCCTTCCAGCCGCGGCACACCTGGCAATCGTACGCCGTCGTATTGGTGCAACCTCCAATGCACTGCTGGTGGCATTTGATCCCTGCAATCAAAACAGAAGTGTGCTATTAACATCCAGTAAAGAGGTTAAGGATTGCGACCGCTCTTCCTTACCATTGTAGTTGAAGCCCTTGTAGAATTTCTGGCAGCTTTCGCTGCCCCAGCAGAATTTCGGTACGCAGCCACGGCACACCTCCGATTTGTTGCAGACCGCCTTCGGTGGTTCAAGCGAGTTGAGATTTTTCGTACTATTATCCAGCCCGCTGATCGTCGCCCAGTCGATCTGGGTGTGAGTGTGTGTCGGAAGCAGATGAAGATAAGATTATAAGGAATTAAGCTGCCACAAGACTCTCTCTCGCTTACCGTATCCAGATGACACAGCTTCGGACAGTGCAGCGAGTACACGAATCCACGCTGGATGGCCACCAGGCTTTTCAGTCCGATCTAGAGGGATAACAACGATACGGGAGCATACGCTTCGCCTCGACAAAGACGTCCACACCGGGTAGCTTACCTCAATCATGTTTTCCATGTAGTAAAACACCAGCGCATAGTTACCGATCAACTGTTGCCCGCGGATCACCATCAGGTTCGGGAACAGATCACGCAACGTGATCAGGTTTATGACGCGAAAAAAGAGCATATAGCCGGTCACCTCTCTGAAGTGAGATATACGTTCGGATCGTTGTTTAATTTACGGTTCCCTCACTCGTAACTCGTCAGTGTGCTTTTCATTTACTCAGTGTAACAAATATAGAGAGATTTTTACTTTATTTCGCTTCCATTCGATGAGGTTTTTTTTGGAACCAGGACAGGTCTCGTACACCATGTGATCCATCAAACCCTACATACATGTAAACCTTTTGTCCTATATATTTGCCGATATTACAAACACACACACGCACTTGTTCTACATCCCATCTATCTATGTTCCTCCTTTCTGTAAGAACGTGGTTTGCTTTCCTGGCTTACGCTACTATCATAATACGGTTGCATTGTACCAGCGCATCGTCTGCTACTATAAACTGTCTTGGGGACAGGGTTGTATGTATCACATTTATCACTTAAAATCGATAGACACACATACACACACGCGTACTAGGTGCAATAAGTAGAACATATTGTTCGTCCCGGATCGTACCCGGTCCGGAAGAGAGAATAATTTCTTGTAGATCTGTAACGTAACTACTACATTGTGAAAACGCTATCCATTTCGGAGAGGAGTGGTCCATTCTTGCTACCCTGCTTCGTACCGTAATATGTACAGCTTCTTACCTTATGGTCCTGCTAAAACTAACGAGTTGAATATCTGCGGTGCTGCGACGGCAGACTACTTTACGGCTAAAGGGAGAATTCTGTTCGCTGCCCGCACAACACAATTTCACATTTCGAGAGGAGACAGGGCTCTAGTATCGGCGCTGAGAGAGAATTGTGTCTAGGAGCATTTGCCTGGTCGTGGTAGGGAAGGTGGGGTAGTTTGGAATGACTCATGATGCTACATAGATTTTTATAGAATGCATACCCTTTGTGGGGTGTTCTCCATGGAGGTGTGTTTGAAGCAAAAAGATTGAAACAAATAAATATTTGCTTGTGTGTGATTATTATTGATAATATCATATTGCATATTTAGTGGTCGCATATTGAGTGGCCAGGAACGAACAAATGTGCCCCGATCGATGGCTGGAAACAGCCGGTTGATCACAAAATGGGCCATTTAGTGATAAAAATAGTCTAGTAAGCACGGCAGACATAACGCCAGAGAAGATGCGTATTAAACAAGATGAAGAATAACCTTGCCGATAAAATCTGGGTCATCTTCCACCGAGCACGGGAAGTTCCGCCCGAACAAGGTCCAACACACGCAATCTTGAAGCGACAACAGCTAAACCCACGCAATGAGCATGCTTCTCAATCAGAACCCGATAGCTCACGATAAACTCACAAGTTCAAATGGTTCGTCATAGTCATCCCGCACCGCAAAATGTGCAGTTTCTTCTTCTCGCAGGCCTCTGCTGCGTGCGCTTCTCCACCAGACACCACCCCGCACCGGAAACTGAAGCTTACCTCAGCTTTTTGAGTTGATACTTTGCGAACTCACTGCTCGGGACGCGCTCGATCAGCACCAGCTGCAGGAACCCATTGATCACGGTGCAGTTTTCAATCTGCGACAACCGGCGCAGATCGTTCCGGATGTCCACGTTGGTGCACCGTGGGTCATTGTCGTCCGCATCGTTCGACGTGCGATCGGCGACCGGGGGCCGGCTGCTGGTCGGCCTTATCGCCACCTCCGAAATGGTACGTTCGATCGGGGTTTGCCCTGTGGTGGAGGTGGTGGAGATGGTGCTGGTACTGTTCGGAACTCCATGTACCACCACCGTCCTCATGCACAGGGACACTAGCGCCACAACACCACATAAAATGCCCACCGAAGGCGCCATTACGTCACGAGCGTCCGTTTCCCACACACACTCGCACACGCACACCGAGGAGACACACAATATTCACACCAAGAGCCTACTGCGGTGTACCAACGAAGCGAACGCACCACCTTCCTGCATTGAGATGTACACACCGAATGAGCCGACCAGCCTATGCCTACTGAGATCGAAAACACATTCCTCGCGTTCTCGGATTTCGAAGCAAGGTGCACCCGCGCGGACTCGAAGTCGATCAACAATTAGACATAATTGAATTATTAGCTCCCGTGACACCGCGCGAGCGATCGTAACGGCATCGGTCAGGAATTGGTCCGTTCCAAGACACAGGCGAACCGCGCCACTCGAGAGAGGCTGCAGCAGCGCAAGAGTCCGAAAATACACACTCAGGTGCGGGGTTGCGATTTGACTCGATCGCAGTTGTGTACGCGCATGTGGGTACGTTAAGGGTTGCTTCCGAGCGCGCCGAACGGAAGGGTTTAGATTTCTCGAAGTGTGGTCCATTCATGACGTATCTCGTCGGAACGTTTCAAGGCGAAGTAGGTGACGTGTGTGCGATGCAAAAAAAACGCATCCACAGTGGCAGCAGCACAGTTCATTCAACCGCGCATCGCAGCTGCTAAGTCGGTGAGAGAGTGTGTTACACTAACTAGACAGTCAAGAGATTTGTCGCTTTTTTGTATATCGTCTCGGAATCGGAGGTTTGTGTCAGTGGTGTGTTGTTCTCCTGCACCAGCGCCACGCACGACCAGGGGAAGCTCGCCTATATCTCAATCTCGCCTACATCATGAGTTCATCATCGCGCGCCCGACTCGCCGCAGCTCTTTCGCGCCAAAAATATTTGCCAGACACGCGCTACCGAAACATGACTTAAAACCGGGGACCGCGTGCCCGCGAAATGTGACTGTGGAACGCCTGCTGAGACGCCGCGCCGTACTGCCCGTACGGTGGAACTGCGCGCACTATGGAAGATTGCGAATCCGGAAGAGAAAGAGAAAGGAGAACGTCATCAATGCTCCGGGGGCGTTGGAAGCGACTAGGCCTGATTATTTAAAACAAATCTAAAGCTTCTCTAAAAGCGTTACTAGCATTACATTATCGTCTCCCCAGTACGTGGTAGCGACGCGCGCGTCGGCTATGAAATTCGTTCGATATTCCCTCCAACCACCGCTTGGGAGAGGATTATAGGAGTGTGTTAACTTGCATTCTAGCGTTCCTTGCGCACGCGTCCTCACGTACTCCGAAACATTACTACAAAAAACAGGGACCTTCACCTTGTCGAGCGCATGTTACACGATCGTTAGAGACTCGTTAGCCTAGGAAGTGGGTTCTGTGATACAACGTCTAAGAGATGAAAACAAACACACACACATGTACACTACTACCTTACGCACTAGTGGTTGGTTCCGTAGTAGAGCAGAAGTAATGAGAATAGAGAGGGCCCGTTTTATAGGCGTCTTTGTGCTCGACCAACTCTTGTGAAGAGCGTGACGCGCGAGTTTCGATTTTGATTCTGTTTCATGATTCTTTGGTAAACCGAGTCTGGTCTGGCAGGACGTACTGCTCGATACGTACGATTCGACTTGCATTCTGCTAAGTTGCTAACTACCCTACAGTTGTATGTGTGTGTGCTTCGTTTATGTTGTCATGAGTAAACCTTAATCATTAGCCACTACAATCTAGGAAGTTACGACAGTAAGAAAGAAGGAAGAACCAGCACCAAACAGATGACAAACTGTGCGCATTACGCGTCCCGATCTAATGCGCGCTCGTTTTGGAGTGTTTTTCTCGTTGCTGTATTGTTTAGTGTCTACTGAGGATGACAGTCAGGGTTTTGCTTTGCTACAGCAGCCGCTTTATCGGGTATATATCGATGGTTTTGCTGCTGCTGCTGCTGTTGCTGTGGATGCTGTGGATGCCGCTAATGTTGCTGCTGCTACTGCGGCGGCGGGGTTATATGTGGGAGCACGTGAAGCGCACACACGCTAGTGGGAAGTAGCAGAAGCTTGCCGGCAGATAAGGCAGCCACACAACACACACCGTGCGTAAAGACAAGTGGTACATAAAAGAGCAAAGACACGCACAGACACGCAGCTTCATCACGATTAAACAATTAAATTGTTAGTAATACGATAATAAAGCAGCTTGTCACGCAGATTACATACTATGAGGCTGATTCTACAGATTTGCTCCTAAAAGTATGCAATCGGCACGCAAAAAAAACTACTTTATTAATGTTTTACAGACGCTTTACGTGTTCGATTATTGGCATAGTTGTCGTCCTGCGCATTGCGTACAGTATGGCAAACTCCACAAGCCAAACTTTGCCTGATTATCGTCCGGTTTAGCTTCTGTTAACACGCTCTGTTCGTGTTGTGTGTGTGCTATGTCATGTTCTTTGCACTTTTTGGCAACTTGTTTTACATCACTACAAAAGCAAAAAGTTAGAAACAAAAAAGGAGAAGAAGAACGAGAAGGAAGGCAGAATATAGGTTAGTTGGGTTGTTTTGTTTTTTGCACGCCAGGTGCTCCCACAAAACAGATTAGTGAGCTCGTACTGCGGTAAGCTGTTGTTTCGTCGAGTCGGTTCCGTTTCTACGTTTGATCGCCATTTGCTTCCTAAGAGCTCGTGTGTTTCGATAGCATTGTGTGGATAAATTCATACTTTCAGCTTTGTTCCCTGTCACATAAGTAGCCCAAACAATGATGGCCACAGTGACCAAACAAAACAAATGCGGAAATGTCATCGTATGGAGTAGATTGCTCACAGGGTTTGTTTGTTTTTTTTGTGCAACTACAGTGTGTTTTGTAGTGTTGAATTATTGGTTGTGGAACATTTATTATATGAATTGTATCTGTTTGGTTTAAACCCCTGCTTTCTTCTTTAGCATATAGAGATCACCGTCGCCGGCCACCTCCTTCGCGATCTGTTTTGATCAGTATTATATTCCCCACATCAAGATCAACACACGCACACACGCGCGCACGATTGTATAGAATAGAGAAGAGATCTTTCGCTCCGCTGGCGGTGTGTATAATAAATTTGATCGTTTGCTCCTCATTTCCTGTCTTCCGTCTTCCCAGGGAGGTATATTTCGATAATATTGATAGAAAAGTGAAATAGTGCTCTTAGATGGCGCATATCATCAGTCAGTATAACAATACCCTGCCTCGCACACTACACCACCCACAGCTGCTTTCATCACATACTTGCACGTTGCAAACCTGTACTACACCAGATGAGGTGTTAAGCAGGCAATTTGTTCGGCGTATTGCATACTTTAAGGCAAAACGCCGCAAAGTATGCACTTCGCAGCACATATAGCCTGATTGAAAAGGGATGCGGCGTTTGATTTATCGTCGCACCGATCAATTTCCTTACGGTTCAATGTTTAACATTGCTTCAATACATCAATATTGGTACATAATTCTATTGTAGATACACTGCGTTTTTTCAAAGGGTGCAATGAAGAAACGCGCGTTCGCTATCGTATCAGCCCCGTCGGACTTGTTAGAAGCATGCATGGATATGAGGCTACTCTATCATCTGTGCTGAATATCTTGCTTGGTTGGTTGATTTTCTCTTGTAGATCGATAATAGTCCTTCAGCTCTGCTAACAATACTTGCAACAAACCTCCACTTCGTACTTATAGTCACACACAGGTAGGCGCTTTAACGTGGTATGGGAGGCTATATATAGATTATACTAGCTGCCAGTAAAGGACTCTTTCGAATTCCATCCAAAGTTCCATCCACAGTAGTGAGTAAGAGAGACACGATGCACGCGTATACTAACATCGATGGCAAACTATTCGATGGCAAACTATTCAAGCTTAAACGAACCCTAAACTAACTCTTGAAATGTATAGTGGCAGCTCTCGTAAGAAACCCAAGTTTGGTGATATGAAATGTTTCAAGAAGCAAACGATACATTGAGTAAGGGAGAACACAACTTACAACTTACGCTTACGCACACTTTAGCGGGAATGATAATGCGACAGGGAGCGTTCGATACGATTGGTCAGATTGTGTGCTAAGTTTATGCTATATAGTACTGTCTATCAGTGTGATTTCTCACGTTAACAATTATGTTTGATCCTGTGTTTTTTTTTTATTCATTTATGTTGCAATTTTCAACATTTATCTGCGCCCATAGAGGTACCATTTTGTATGTAAATACGAACAGTAAAGAACCTATTCCAAAACCCTATGCTCTATCGTTCACTACATCTCCTCTGTCTCCACATATCTATCTGTCTCCTCACGCGCTCAGCTTTCTTTGGTACAGCGTAAATACAGAAACCGATACAGGAGTACCAATCCTTTAAAAGGACCATGGTGCATACTAAAGGGACCTGCCTCTCTCTCTCTCTCTCTCTCTCTCTCTCTCTCTGTATTGGCCCCCATGTGTGGGTGCCGATCGTAACTATAAAAGGTTGCAAAATGTGCGCGGGAGGTGTCCAAGAGGAGGCTTCTTTTGACGTAATAAAAAATATGGTCTCTTCGATCTCTTTGCTTTATCATCAGTCTTGGGATGGAAATAAGTTTTCAGTTTTTGTTTTGTCATTATTTGGGCACAAAAGGTTCTTGTGTTCTGCAGAACGTCTTTTCCCCGTACGGCAGGGAGCGCGTACGAAAGGGAGGGAATAAAATCTACCGGCTACTTCACGATCAGTGTTGGTACAGTAGAACACACCACTGCGCCTTTTCCACGGCGAGGAGGTAAATGTCGTCGAGAAAAGCGAATAAAGCTGGAGGAAAAACGATAGCTGCTGAATTGTGTTTTTGCACGACAAGTTTTCTCCTCGGATACTCTGAGACTGAGTGTGTTAACGGGATGGGACACATTCACATCATACCGTACGCTATTCCTGTGCATCTTTGTTTTACTTGCAAAAATGGTATCATGTATCGTGCAACGAGTTCCCCCTGTGTATCTCTGCAACATCCATTTTTAAACATCAATGTGAGTAGTTTCAACAACAATAGATTCCATCAAACACGAGTAACGATTCCGGCACGGAATGTGCTTCTTGTATATAGTTGTGTGCGTTGGATACTCTCATACGTTTAGGTGTGAATTCTCCGTTCCGCCAATAATCCCAATCGCAAGGAAGGGCAATCTGGGTGCTTATCTCTTTTGCGGGCCTTACACATCCGTTGAAATCGTGCCCAGACAATCCGTCTCAACTGAGTCGCCCGTATCGTCCTTCTCCTCTTGCGGCTCCTGTCCATCCTGCGGTTTCACGACACCTCCACCTCCAAGTGGTTCTGCAAGGAATGGTTTAACGTTCAGCATTACCGGGACATGGCGCTCTAATGCAGCGGAGTGCTTAACATCAAATGCATTACTCATTCCATGCCACATGTATTGAACAGATCACAAAACACGGTTGCCATGCAAGGAGTGTCGTACGGAAACGAAACCGAAGTTATAAAATGGGCCCAACGCGTAAAACAACCATGCAACGATCAATCAAGACATCAGAAGGAACTCATAAGTGTTCGTGCATAAGGATGACTCTTCACAAGTCTTTCACAAAAAAAAGAAAAAAAACGGAATCAAAATTTCGTCCTTCGTTGAAAAACGTTCAGATAAGTATTCCACATAAATAATCCTATCGAAACATGCACACGGTGAAGAAACAAATGGCGATCAAGAGTATAGTTTCAATTTATGAGAATAAAAACAATAGAAAGTGATGAAAAAGATTGCAAGGAATCTTCTACATTAGCTACTTCAATGCGAACAACAATCAATATCTATGTAGGAAAACAATCAACACCCAGAATCTACTCGGAGACGACGATAAACTTGGGATGAGGGAAACGATGCCAAAAACAAACACTCACCGGAAGCGGCACTGCTGAGCACGGTGACGGAACTGCTCTCCGCCGACAGATCTATGCTCGGCGGTGGTAGGGGCGGTGGCACGGCATCCACCACCAAACCACTGCTCTCGTGCAACCGGGCCGGTATGGCCGGTGGCAGATTCGCACACACACTACCGGACGAAACGCCACCACCACTGTTGCCGGTGTACATGGGCGACAGTGCGTTGACAGTCGGGGCGATAAAGTTCGGTGCGATCGGTGAGATGCCGACGGCCGAGATGATGCGCGACGAGTTGCCAAAGTTTTGGTGTGGGGTTGGGTAGGGTGGCGGAATGGTTGTCCCACTGCTGCCGCTGCTGTTGCTGCTGCTGGCAATTCTTCGATGTGCCGTTTGAGCTGAGGAATAAGAAAAGGGAGAACGTTGTTAGCATCGGAAGGGGATCTGAATGGGAAACCCTGTAATTAGATCCATGCGTACCATAGTTCGGTGGACTCCGGAAGGAGCTACTCTCCGGCGGCAGTTCCATCGGTGGCGGTATTTGACTAGGTGCATCGACAGAACTCTCCAGTATCCGGCTGGCCAGCACCGCCGCCCCCGGCCTACCGTTCGCGTACATCGACATGGTCGCGTTGTAGTTTGGTGGATTGGCCAACAACCCAGCCGGCGCTCCGGACGCGAAACCTCCCGACGGTGGAGGATATTGCGGTGGTCCCATCACGCCGGTTGCAGCGCCCGGCCCACCCGTCGTGCCGCAACAGTGCGCTGGTGACTGGGATGGACTTATCGTGATGCCAGCTCCCACCCCACCACTACCAGCACCGCCACCACCACCATGCAGATAGGTGGTCGGTGGGTGTGCGTGATGGAAGAGCGTGCCACCGGCATTGTTCAGGTTGAGATGGTGATGCGGGTGGTGATGGTGATGGATGGTGTTCAGGGGTGGCGGCAGAATCGAACCCGCCGACGGGTGTCTCGGTTGGTGTGGGCGCGTTTTCGTCTGCTCCGACAGTGACAGCAGCTTCTTGACCGCTTGCGGTGATGCGGCTCCAAACTTCGGTGCGCCGCTGTTGCCACTACTTGCGCTACCGATCGAGAGGCTACTCATACCGAGACCGAGGGCACCCTTCTTGCCTTCGCTCGTGGAGCTCGTGCTTGACGTGGTGGAGAGCGTTGGCGAAGGATAGCGCTTGCGCACCTGCACCGTGTTGGGCGTGGTGCCACCCTGCGCCTCACACTCCAGCGACAGCCGATGCAACTCGTCCTCGTCCGTGATGACCTTCATGTTGTTCAGGTACGCCTTCACCCGCCGCACCATCTGCGCCTCCTCGAACATCTTCTTCGGGTTCGGTGCGGCGGTCGACTTTTTCCTCCGCTTCACCGTCTGACTGTGCACGAACGCGGCCGCCACGGAGGAGACGGGCGGTGGCGGCGGAGGTGCCTGGGGAGCGAGCATCAGATTCCCGCTCCCGGACGGGACCGACATCTGGTTCAGGGCGAGCATGGCCGAGCTGGGCGGTTGACACTTGTACTCCAGCATGGTCAGGATGTCGTACGGCGAGTTGCACATGTGCAACAGCGTCCGAATTTCCTTCGAAATCATGCGCAGCTTCTCGAAATTGATCAAACTCTCGATCTTCGTATCGTTCCCGAGGTGGATAAACGTAAGATCCTTCTTCACCACCGGATAGAACGGTATGACCGGCTGCTGCGCGTTCAGCTCCGTCTGGATCAGCTGCCGATACTTTGACATGTTGCGCGACGGATCCATCAGGTCCTGCAGGTCGTTGAACAGCTTCTGATACTTCGACGGCAGCTTCTCCCACGTCTGCCGCAACCGACTTACCGCCGCATGTCCCAACCCGCTCACGATCGCGAACAGACTGTTGAAGTTCTTGCACTCCTTGCAGTGCCGCGCGATCTTGATGAACTGCTTGATGATCTTGCACCGGCGCATCATGTTGTGCTCACTGCACACCTCCGTCACCACCCAGAACATCTCCCGGTTGACCAGCTCCGCAAACCGCACCAACATCGGCTTCCCGTATCGGCTCTTCAGATTGAACAGATCGTCCACGTACTCTGTCGACTCGATCTGCCGGAATATGCTAAAGTCCTGCAGCGTCAGCTGAATTGCCAGCTCGTTCGCATTCAGCTGCAGAAAGTGAACCGCACTCTCGCGTATCAGCTCCGGCGCCACATCATCCGGCACCAGCGTCTCCGTGATCCCGTTCGTCTTCAGGTAGTACCGCGAGCTCAGCCCAATTCGTTCCGCCAGATTTTGCAACTGGTCCGGCAACCGGCGCTGCTTGATCATCCCGCCTTCACCAACGCTCACTTCGCACAGGGAGAAGTTCGAGCTCGGATCGTGTATTCCGAACTCCTGCAGCGCCAACATCACCACCTCGTGCGCGGTCGTCTCCTTGTGCACGAGCAGATACTTGCACGTCTGGTCCGACTTATACACCTTGAGTATGTGCTCCGGGAAATCGCTCGCCCGAAGTTCCTCGTAGTACAGGGTGCCACCTCCACCGGCGGTCTTACTCGGGATGATCGCCTCCGTCGATTGGGCTTTGGCGGGCGTGCAAGGGTTCTCACGCAGATCCGGATTGCTCTGGTAGGTCGAGGTCGGTGGCGTTTCGTCCGAGTCCGCCGTCGTGATCGAGGACGTCGAGATGGAGGACGCCTGGGAGGAGAAGTTCACACTGATTCCGGACGAACGGTCACTGCCGCCCTCGTACGTACTGCCATTGTTGCTGTTGCCGTTGTTGCTGGCGCTGCTATTACTGCTACTAGTGTTGTTGTTGTTATTGTTGTTGATGTTATCATCCTGGAAGACGCTATTCTTTGGCAATAGGTTCATCTTGATCAGCGCCTTCTGGATGCGCTTCTTGCCACCGAGCGTCATAAAGCTTCCGCCCTTGTTGTTGTTCATCTGCGAGGACGACGAGGACGGTGTCGACACGCCGGAATCCTTTCGCCCGTACTCAATATCGCGCACCGGCAGCGGCATCAGAAACTGTGGCGTAGGCAGCAACCCACCACCGACCTTATCGACCAGATCGAGGGACTTTTGCGATTGGAGTAGGTCCGCCCGCAGTAGACCCTTCTTCAGGTCGATTTTCAGCTTGCTCGAATCGCCGTCCGCACTCGACAGCATACCCTTAAACGCCCACAGGTTGCTCTTGACGGTGATGCTGAGATGCGTCGTGCCCATCAGGATTTCCAGCGCACGCGCACACGTCACATGCTCGAAGCTCTGTCCATTCACTTCCAGTATCTGATCGCCCCTCTTCAGTCCCGCCTCGTACGCTTTCGTTTTGGGTTCGACGCGCGTTATAAAGATCCCGCCTGGACCGCCGGAAATCTGGAAGTTCAGATCCTCATCGCGCGCGCTGCGTGCAAGCGTCACGTTCCTCTCGCGCGCATTATGCTGCGCGTACACGTGCAGCAGCCGTAGCTGTTCCAGCATGTTCTTTTTCTCCAGCGCCGATTCGAATATCTCCAGAAACTCCATCATCTGTGGGTCGGTGTCGAAGTCAGTGAAGTGATTGTTCACCCAGAGCAGCACGACACGGGTCACTCGATCGCACAGGATGCTATCGCCCGTGCCGGGATGGTGCGTCGGAAGCGAGGCCGTTGCGCCATCAACCAGATCGTTCGAGACGGCTCCATCCTCGCCCGAGCCTCCGTTATCCACATTAAACCACTTGAGCAGCTGCTTCGAGATGTCGATCGGATTGCTGATGAACGTGCGGAACGTCAGCAGGAAGTCTTCCACGTAGTTAGGATCCGTCAGCGTCGTGTCCTCCACCAGCTGATGCATCAGCCGCTCAACCGTACCGCGTATCACGACGTAACCCTTGCGCGATCCATTCTCTCCGGTGCTGTTCCGCAACTCCGTCACCATCACCACCTGGCCGTCCTCCTCGATCTTGCGTATGTTATCCTCCCCCTGGTGCTGTATCCGATAGTAGTCCGTCTGGGTGATGCACACGAACTGACAGTCGTCGCACTTCGTGCGCATCACACCCCGATGGTACAGCTTATCCATCGTCGGCATGATCCCGAAGCTGTCGCCATAGTGCAGATATTCAACCTCCCCCGTCGCGTGCTCGATCTCGACGTGCCCATTGATAAGGACGCTCCACGAATCCAGCTCCTCGCCGTCGTTCATCACGACCGTGCCGGCTTTCTCCACGACCGCAAACACCATTACCGAGCAGAGGGCGCGCCGGACCGCGAACGTCATGTTGGTGAACGCTTTCAGCTTCTGTGTGAACTCGAGCAGTATCTCGATGTCCTCCACCGTCCGGTCGGTAGGGTCCTTTTCCAGACATTCTCGTACCGTGTCCCGGACGCTTAAACTCTGTGTGTGAAAAAAGGCAATCAGTAAAATATACTTCTTGGAGAGCAATATATTGTTCAGGCACTTACATCTATACTTTCGGCAATATCCTCCTCGTCGGAGTCAACCACGGACTCAACAAGACCGGACAGATCTACCTCGTCCGAGTCTAGTGAGGAACTTGTTACGGAAGTCATGGTGTCTGCCTGGCTGGTATCGCTCGAGTGAGATAACCGATTGCCCTTGTCATAAAGCTCTGGATAGATGCTGGTTGTTAGCTGTAATGACAAACAAATCGCGAAAAAAATCTATTAAAATAATTATATTATGAAAGCATCACATAAAAAACATATTTAATGGAATGAGCAAAGCAATTACAATAAGCGTGAAGCTTACCGCCAACGGCTTATTTGAATTTTATTCAGCATCTTCGAAAAGCCGCTTCATTCGAAACTCGATGTTCGAAACCAATGCGCTCAACTTTTCGAACAGTCTTCGGAAACGTTCGTGCGTGCTTCGGCTTTTCGGTGGCTACCATTTTTTTTTTGTTATGAAAAAAACAACAAATGCCAAACAAACACCACACCAGCTGTCAAAAATTTTCCGCACGTTGTTTTATCGCTCCGTTTATCGCGTATGTTTTCCCTGCCCCAGGTCGTGTATTTGTGATTTTCTGTGCTCACGGTTTGAGGAATCATCCGATCCAATTGGTGATTAAAACGCTGCGGAACGAGCGCAGCGCCTCCTCTTCCAGTGACGCTACATTGTGCAACAATACAGCAACACGGGCGGGCGTGCTGACGACGAAGGCTTCCGTATGCGCTGATGTGCAGTGAAGAACAAAACAGCAACAACATTAGCACTTTCATAGGTCCTCCTCCACCCACGAAAACGGTTCGATCAACGTCACATCGGTTTGCTGCTGGTCCTGCTGCTGCGCTGTGAGAACTTTCCCCAGCCCAGGCAAAGCGGTGCATGCAATCGATAATACGCCAGTCAGACTGCGTTCGTGCCAAAACTCAACAGCTGGTCGTCGGAGCCGTCGGTCGGATGCGCCGAGTGGCCACGATTACAGCACCGGAACCGGAACGGAAATAAAAACCACAAACAGGATAATTAGAACCAATTTGCCAACGCATCTGTGCATCAGTACAACGTCGCATTTTTCTATCGTGCAAACATTAACGTGCCTTGGAGCCTAGTAGGGAAAGCATTTCTGTGTGTGTGCGCGCGTGAGAGTGTTTGTCAGGAGGGTAGTTTTCTCGTTCCTCACTGGAACAAATATTGTGGTTGGCAACGATATCCCTCAGCAACCAACGAACAGAAACAGCAGGGAGAAACCAAGGCAACGGTAGAAAAAGGACCTCAGCTACCCACCTTCTGTCACGCATCGCGCGCTGCCTGCCGCAGTGTGGTGTCTGGAGAAAAGTGTGTACAACAAACCCCAAACGCAGCCCCAGAAAAAAAGCCAGAAACAACTTTTTCCCTCCCCGTCAGCAATGGTAAGAGAAACGAAGGGTCACACCAAACACGGGGAGAACGCGTGAAGTTGAAATCAAAACGTTAGCATAACAACATTTTCACAACCTCCCACTCCGCGTGCGGGGCGGCGGGCATTGTTGGCTTAAGCATTTTCTAATTTTATTTGTTTTCGTACCGTGCGAGCACTTGCGGCCCCCACTCACGCCAACCATAAGCTCCGTCTCGCATGGCATCGCAGACATATTTGGTCAAGGGCAACTTTCGCCGAAACATTTTCGCCAACCCACGCGCGCATTATGCAGGGACGGCAGTGGGAAGCGAGAACCTTTAAACAACCGCAAGCGCACACCCTCGTACGCTTCGGTGGGTTTGACCTTTGCTGGAGATTTTCTACATGTTTCTCTTCTCCCTCCCGCAACAGGCTTCCGGTTCGGTGTCCGTTTCCACAGGAACAAAAACCACCAACAAAACGGCTGGGACCGGTGCCACGGGCGTCGGCGGCGTCGGCACGACCGGCGGTGGTGCGGCCGGGCGCAAAAAGTCCGGCCCCAAGTTCGAGCTGTCCGACGAGCAGCGGCAGGACATCAAGGAGGCGTTCGACCTGTTCGACTCCGAGGGCACCGGCATGATCGACACGAAGGAGTTGAAGGTGGCGATCCGGGCGCTTGGGTTCGAACCGAAAAAGGAGGAGATTAAAAAGATGATTGCCGAAATCGACAAGGACGGCTCGGGGAAGATCTCGTTCGAAGACTTCCTGCAGCTGATGACGGTGAAGATGGCGGAGAAGGACTCGAAGGAGGAGATCCTGAAGGCTTTTCGGCTGTTCGACGACGACGAGACGGGCACGATCTCGTTCAAGAACCTGAAGCGGGTGGCAAAGGAGCTGGGCGAGAATCTGACAGACGAGGAGCTGCAGGAGATGATCGACGAGGCGGACCGAGACGGAGACGGCGAGGTGAACCAGGAGGAGTTTTTGCGGATCATGAAGAAAACGAGCCTGTACTAACTGGGCGGATAGATAGCGCGTGTGAGATTAACCGTACCGAGATTGCATTTAATTTGATTGTAAGTCGACAATTATCGCGTAAAGCAAGGCCAAAAATGAGGTTAAAAAAGTAGATGCCACACTATAGAAACGAAGCAGACTTTTAACGCGCTACAAACAAACGCATCATTGAATCTTATCAACGAATCAGTGAGGAACCTGAATCGAGCACGGAGTTGGGAGCGAACCGTGAGACAAAGAATCTTCCAACACGCAATCTCTCGCTCCCGCTCTCTTTGGAATCATTCCAAAAAACAGTGTGTTTTTACACTTCTATACAGCAAAAAGCTTTACTCTGCTGAGTCACTTACGAAACCTTTTGCGGAAGCGCGTAAACCCTCGCTCTCTCTATCTCTCTTATTCCTCTTAAAGAGGACGAACTAAATCCCCGATTGATAAGGAAACTGCAAGCAAATGATGACTAACGATGTTATTGATAGTCGCCGTTCTTCAGCAAATAGAGCTTCGTGCACGTTAGGGAATCTAAAGCAGAAGAATTTTTAAACAAAATCCCACCAAAACCCATCCACTGCGTTCTCTTTGCGTTCGTTACCTGTTCACCGTTCCCGGGCACAGCTAGTGTAGGTTTTTACACCGAGCAAAGGAGTTCGTTTCGTAATATGTAGACAACTACGGATGCACCTTCAACCATATCTTGCCTCGAAATAGGACTAGTTCAGCAGAGACACAGTTAAAATCTTTCTCTTTCTCTCTGTCTTATCGCAAAACCTAAAAAAGTATTATGAACCGACCACACCAGACGCCACATTGACGATGGGATGAGTTATTACGAAGCTAAAACCGGCTTTCAAACGATAAGAAGCACGGCTGGCATATGCATCGTAGTGAGTTATTAACAACCACACACACAACAACATAATAGGCACTTATAGCGTAGAAATGCAGCAACGCGCAGCAGCATCTTTGTCCAACAATAAAAAAGCGTACAGCGGGAAGAGATAGTCCCGATCGAAAGGGAATTTGAAGCAGCATTTTGAAAAATCGTTTCGTGTTTAGTGTGAGGAGCAGCTCGGATCGTGCCCGAAGAATTTGCTGTCGATAAGCCGCGGTGGTACGCGGTTCGAACCGGTGGAACACGAACGCCAGGGAGCCAGGAGCTTGAAACTGTGCTTGCAAGCGGCAGAGCGCGCCGAGCGTTTGAAATAAATATTTAAAAACATATTTTTCTTCCACAACGTGAAACGTTCGCATAGGTGTGTGTGTGCGTTTTAAAGAGAGTCGTTCCGAAATAGATCACAGGTAAGAGAGGGTTACTGGAGACAAAAGGATTTTTACATAATCTATCGACCCGTAAAATCGAACGAAAATGCTTCCACCCGTTAAAACCAGGCGGTAGGTCGGAAGCGACGGCATCTCGCCGGCCTGCCTGCCAGCCTGCCTCTCCAGGATATTGACATTCGATTTTACAAACGAATGATTCTGGTGCTGGTTTTACGTTCCTCGGTTGATTTTGAAAACATTCCACATTGTGGTGTGCGCGTGGAGGGAATCTATTTCCGGTCCGATCCATATGGTGAACTTGAACAAGGATTTCGAGCCGTGTAACAGTTGATGGTGGCTTCAGGCATGCTGCGAACCGAAGCTCGAGCTAGTAATTAAATGTCAATCAGCTACAGGCAGCAGACAAGTGCGTATTTGCAGCACGTCCCAGCGGAAAGTACAATGTGAGGGAATGCATTTTCAAAATTATCATATTTTCTATAGAAGGAAAACAGACACGCCCAGGTGTGTTCCAGAGAGCTCTCGGAGACCACTCGAAGCGAACCGATACAACGATAAGAGGGACGGCGCTCTTATGTGTCGTCTTATAAATCATGTATTAGAAATCGAGCGCGCGTGTACAGGGGAGTTGTGTAACGCGATTTAAATTCCACACAACCAGTCGGGCGGTCTCGCGCGAAACCCAACGGAGGTGGGTGGGAAGTGGGTTTTCGGTAGCTTCACACGATGGAATAATGAATATTGAATAAAACAATAACGAAGTAATCATTGCGCGCGCGGAAGAGTGCCAACGACGGCGTTGGTAAACTTGAAAATAGAAACATTACAATTCGTTAATAACAAGCGAATAAGATCGAAATTGTTTCGATCCGATTGAAACCGAAAACAAACCTCTTGTGAAGTGACCTTCGCCGGTGGAACAGTTGTTAAACGCTCTGGACGGCTCACGGCAGGCAGTGGGTTCGAATCTCAATTCGATCGAGAGCGAGTAAGTGAGTCTAGTCCTCCACCGTCATCAAGTAATTTTGAAAGAGGTATCTTCAAGGGATTAGCATGCCAAAAACCGATCGGTTACGGAGTTTTGGACAACTTAATCGACCAGCTGTGTGTTGTTGGAGTGAAAGGGAAAATGCTCCAAAAATACCAAACCACGCCAATTACTCGTTTCATTTCTCCCGACAGTTGCTTCTGAAATAGCTGGCAGGCAACGATCTGCACACTTTCTTCCACTCCAAGCAAGAAGGAGGGCAAATTTATGTAAACCCATTAAACAGGAAGGGGGCAACGGAACCAGTATGCGTCTCAGTGTGGAGAAAGATTCATTAAGAAGGGCCGCAACACGGTGTAGAGTGTGTAGCTTTGAAGTTACCATACGTCTCTTCTATGAGCGTGCGCCTAATCTAAATGATAGACGACTCTCGCTCTCTCTCTCTACTCTTATAAAACATCTATCGAAACGATTATTCCTCCAAGCAACGCAAGCAATAGACATTAACGAAAAAAAGGCGACGGTCTCTCCCCATTAGGAGATAGGAGTTGAACTGAAAACGAACAGCAAAAAAACTCCAAATGCTATGGAATGCATGCATGCATGCACTCAAAACTACCACCATACCAGACGCGTTCCATCATCATCCCCAAAGCAAACACGGACCATTAACCGACAGCCAGCCACAACTGTTGCTTCGGCTGCCATGCCCGGGCTTTGATTTCGCTGTGAGCCTTATCCACACGGCCCGGTGGTGTTTTTGTTTGTTTCTTCCCCCCTAGGAGGCAAAACGGAACGAGCAATTATTTCCCAAACTCCTGTTTTCGGTGCCTTCGGCACCAGATGATTGTACCTCCTCCTGAAAGCCTCGCGGTTCGGATTCGCGCAACAAAAAAACCTACCGTCTATTGCCTTTTTTGGGGTATTTTTAACAAAAACCTAAACCGAGCTAATTAGGAAATAAAAAGATCCGCTACTTCTAACGCTACTGCATCATCTGTTCGTTCTCATCTCGCGTATCATCGGTCTGCCTAGATAGCTTTTTTCTTTCGAAAATAGCGCAAAAAGTAATGAGAGCAAGCAGAGTTCGAGCAAGAGAGTGCTAGTGGCTGAAACTCCCGATGGGCTCGATAGAAATCAACATCAGTCAGGCCACTGGTTCCGGTGGTGCAAAAATACAAATGGCCAACTCCAGCTCTTCTTCTGGAGCTCCAGCTCGCTCTTCTGGAGGGCCCTTAACCGCCACCGGTGTTTGACTTGCGCGCCACTTGGGCGGCTACTTCCGAATTCCTCCTAGACCACAACAGTTTTCCCGTGCACTTTCAGCTCCGGAGCGAGCGGCAAGAAAAACTTTTTCGCCCAAAGTTAAGCTACAGACGCGCGGAACTGGCGCAAAACCGAAACGATCGAGACACGAGCTGCGTTCAATTGGGCACTTAATGTAATTGAAGTCTTTCACAGTGTGCGGACGAACGACAACGACGGCGGGCGGGAGCTCCTGGAAGACTTCGCCCTCTGTGAACCACAAACCCGAACGGATGGGTGGATGATCTTTTCCAACAATTTTCCTTCTGCCTTTTGGCCCGCGGCTTTACCACCGCGCTGAACAGCCCCGGGAGCTAGGGACAAATTTGTACGCGCTTAACAACCCACAATGGCCTGGGCAGAGGGGAGGGGCCAGATCTCATACGTCGTCGCCCACCATTGTGCCTGTCGGTTGGCCGCCACCGCCATCGTCGCACGCCCGCAGCACACAAAAGAGTGAAAAAGAGTGACAAAGAAGGGCGCACGGGAGGGTTTGTCACCTCTCCGGTCGGCCCCAAGCATAAAGGCCTCGCGTGTCACACCCATCATCATCATCATCATCATCATAAACTTCATCTTACTGTTCATCTTACGCCACCCAGAGGCACGCTCCCGTGCCCTGACAAATTTGTTAAGCAACAATGTTTCGTGCACAATGCGTGGCTGTGCTTTTCTCGCTTAATTTTGTACATTTCTTTTCTGCTGTGTGGTTTTTTGCTGGAACTGAAGAGCAACGGAAAGCATTCCACAAGTGGCGATCCATTCGTGAACATCTCGTGGTTACGAGGTGACAGTGCGTGTGGTATACTTAGTATGTTTCCTCTACAGCATAGTTTTCATTGTCCGTCTGCCTAAATTGAATAGAAATAATGAACTAACACATCAATGAGGAGTTAGAAGCACTGTAAAAATCTCTAAGAATTGTATCAATTTCTTGGTGGGACCTAGAAAGTGTCGTGTACTATGAGTCATTACATGTTCGAGTCGACAATGGTAACATATTTTGTTCCATGCGTTTAGAGCAGCAGGCTGTGCTGGTAATGAGACTAGACCAAAGCAGCAACTGCTTTTGTTAAAGTAACAATATGTTTTTTTTTTGGTGGGACCTATGTGATCTCCTGTATTATGAGTTGCCAACTATCTGTGTTGAAAATTAAAAATATATTTTACTCCTTATTTTTGCTCTTAATATCTTAAAAATATGTTTTTCTAAACGAAAAAATAAATTATTCAATATATTGATCTGGTGGGACTCGCATACAGTCGTGTATTACGAGTTGCGTTGAAAATTGTAAGCATATTTTTTAACACATTGAATGAATGCAAAACCTTTACTGACTATGAGTTCAACCAAGTTGAATTTGATGACATTATTTATATTTTGAAGATTTTTTTGTGGGACTAGAACATTTTATGAGCTTGTGCTGTTGGATACAGTAGAGAAAAAATAATAATATTTCTGATTCTGATCCTGAGCTTTTAATTATTTTTTTTTATTGTATTTATTATTTTGATGGGACCTGCTTAATGATGTGTACTACGAGGTGCTATAAGTGGAAATATAGCCTTTAATCGTAGCTTCGTTTCGGTTATTTGACTATAGATTAAAACTAACTACATCAAAATTAAAAATAAAAGATAGAAAATGTAACACCACAACAATGTTAAGACGAATATTTCAACTTCAAACAAACCCCCCTCGCGTGCTTTATCTACGTGCGATTTAGCCAGTATTTGTGGCAACCGAAACAAGCGCGCTCACAATGTTGTTTTCCTGTCGCTAAATTCCAGTTCATCGACCGTGCCCCCCTCCCACTAACAATCGCCTCTGTGCCTCTCTGCCAGCCTGTCAGGCACTGACCACCGTTTGGTATGACATTTTCATTCCAATCAATCCGCCCGCCGCTCGACTGCAGCTATCTTTTCTTGCGCTTGACCCCTTCCCACTCCTTCCAGAGCACGGAGGAGGAGGAAAAAAACGGTGTCACAGCATTTAACCCGCACCCACGGAAGCTGCCAAGCGGGCCTCCCCACCAATAAACCAACAACATAGGCCAAGAGGCGGAAACGAATCATGTTCACCTAACCCTTTTTTGTTGCTGCTGCTGCTGCTGCTGCTGTTGCTGCTTTGCCCTCCTCTGCAACACGCTGCAGCAGCAGTTCAATGGCTCTAATGAGGCTGCTGCTCCACTGAGCTACATTCACACACCGGCGATGCTGTCTTGCGGCGCCCCGGTTCGAAACGGTGTAGAGCATAACGAAACGTACGTACCCACCCGACCCAGCCTCACACCTATTTGCGAAGCATTTCCGGCCGGACAAATGGGATATTCTGAGCGGCCCGCGCCGCCGTGTAGGTGGTATTTCAATCGGTTTTTATTTATTTTGTTCCAGTCTTCTTTTTTTCTCTCTCCAATCCGGATGCCACGTGGGGTGGCAGATGTCCAGTCATCGCTGTTATGGCCGGCGACAACGACGCCTCCACGTTGGCGCGAGTTGACATAGTTCACTTTCATCGACGCTGAAGACATCCGGAGCAGCGCGCGTAGCAGAGCAGCTGCCGCTGGCGCACGGCATACCCGGACGGAATAGGGCAATTTCCAACCCGTTCCCGATGCGATTAACACGGGCTATAAAATCGATTTTAATTCTTAATCGAGTTACTCGGGGAGAGGAATTTTAATCACCGCCGTGTCGTCGCAGCGTCGCGAAGATAGGCGTAGGCGGGATGTGAAGTACGGTGTCCGGGACGGGATTTATTAGCTTTAATTCGGCACAGATTGGCCAAACTCTTAAATTGTTGCAAAGTTTGTTACGACCACAGATTTCTTTCGAGTGGATTACTAAGCTCCTTGGGAGGTGTTGCAATGGCTTCTACTGCAATGATTTCTGTTTAAACGATAAGAAACTGTACTCATTAGTTACTAACGCCTAAATGTGTGCAAAGTCAATAGCTCAAGCTAATCGGTTTTAATATTTTCTATGGTAAATTTATTAAAACATCAAGTATAGCATAAAAAATCATCATTCAGCAAATGTATAGTCGTGTATATTGCATTATCGTAGCGATTGCATACTTTTAGGCGAATCAGGCAAATTTTCAATTCGCTCAATTAAGTGCAATTCGCTCGAAAAATAGCCTTACACATTTTAAATCGTGGCTTTAACCTTATTATTTACCAACAATATAAACACCTTCAAAAAGAGTCAGCACATGAGGCAAAAAAGGCGTTAAAATATTATAAGTTATTAAAAATGGTAAAAAATTATGCAAATTTAAAATAGCACTAAAAGAAGCCGATAAAAGATCGTTTTGCTGGCTGCGTTCGTCTTAAAGCTTCCTAATGAATGGCACCTGCCGCTGCGTGTTTCACAGTTCGCTTCATGTAACTCTTCACCGCATCGCATACTGGGTGTGTTTGTGTTGTTGTTCCTTCACCTAACCATACTACAGCATCTGCATTTTCTTATGCTGCGGCGGTCACCGTAGTCTATAGAGCCGGGCGTTCAGCTTCCACCCGTGCTGGCGGCCGCCGCCGCCACCGATGCACCTAATGTTTATTCATTGCTCGCGCGAGTACAATCGTGCTCTCCGTGTGGTATAGCGTGGCACGCGCGCTGCTACCTCCATTGCTACCATATTTTGCTTCATCTCCGGGACGAAGCAGAGTGAAGGAACGTTAAGGTTGTCCACGACGGGGTGGTCAGTCGGCGACGATAGGGGTGTTGAAGAGCAGAAGGCGAAATAGCGCAGCCTTAAGTGGGCACCACACGACCGCTCGCAGCCGCTGTAAGACCCCGGCCGGACTCAGACGCATACGTCCGTGCGTGCGTGCGTGTTGCGGTGCTGCGCGTGCTTGCATAGCGCACGTAACGTTGCGTTAATCAAACGGCTGTGTCTGGTGCGATTGACAAGCAGGAAGTAGCAGCAGCAGTAACAGTGGCCCACCAATTTGTGACGAGATAAGGCATGGAAAAGCTCACCGCGCCACACCCAACGAAGGCATGCGGCGGCGGCGGCGGCTCGATCGATCGCGACGAACAAACAGAAGGAAGGCGGTAGGAAGGAACTCGCAGCGAAACTGCTCGGTGAGAGAAAGTTGCGAATTGAATCCGTACGGGGTCGATGTGGAAGGCATTAGAGTTATTTGTTTCTTTTTTTGCATCGATCAAGCATACGTGAACAATTGTGAAGCGTTTGCGCTGTAAGAGCACGGTGAAGGTGCAAAATATGAGGTTAAGAATTATAATCTGTTATCTATTTTTAAAATAAATAATTATTCAATCATTTATATGTGATTTAACCGCATCGACAGACTTATCGAGAAAAGTTATTTACTAAATTTATGAAATTTAAATATAAAAATAAATGAAAATGTAGAATAAGAATTGAAAATGGAACATGTAGGAAGAAAACAAGCTCTTAAGAATTATTAAAAGATGATTAAACCCCGTACAGTAGCAAATTGCAACTATGATTGAGTGGCGCCCTCTCTTGGCGAGAGGTGTAAGTAACACAATAATTTGATCGTTTCAACCTTTTCGGAGCTCTCATTCTACCTAGCTATCGATTTAAATAAAAATTAGAATGACTGAAGATTAAAATATGGCACAAAAATGCGGTTATTGTAAATTGGGCGGGGAAGTTATATAAACTGTGGAAAAAACATTCTGCATGAACATAAAATCATCTTTAAATTCAGGTCAGAAGGGTATGCGCATGCAGTAACACCCCGTCGAAGCAACAGCCCGCGATTAAATAACAACCGCGTGCGTCTGTGAAATTATCGAAGCCGGAAGGCTTTGAAATTAATTTCACATATTTTACGAGCGCCCGCAACAGCAACAAAAAATCGACACACGAACACGATCTAGCATAATGCGTTAGCGAACATTGAAAAAGAGCGCAAAGCGCTCACAAATCTCTCCACGCTGCCCCCTGGGGGCGGCTAGCACAGCCACACCGACGACCACATGGAAGATAATGATAATACTTTCGAAGCGAGACATAAAAAAGCCCACACTCCGTAGCCCGACATCAAAGGTAAAAACTTCTGTCCGCTCAACCACCGCCCGTGGCATCGCGGATCGTGGCATAGGATCGTGTGGTGTTGTCTGCTGGGTTTTTTTCTCGTTGTTGTTGTCTCTATTGCGCTCTTCACCTCCACCGCCATTACGGGCCTATAAAACACCGAAATTGTATCTTCACTTTCACCCGGCCGGTACCGGTGGGCAGCGACCGACTGCTTTCGGTGTCGAAAAATGAAGCCCACGGTTCAAAAACACGGGTTCGGAGATCTGCTACCCGTGGAACATGAATTGTGGATGATGATGATGATGATGATGGTGATGCAATCGATCATTACTAACAAGGAACTCATTTGCAAACCTCCCTCCAGCATTGTGTATCTGCCTGTGTAACGGGCTTGGGAAACATGGTGCGGAAAGAAATATCGCATTATGGAGAAAAAAGAGAGAAAAAAGCAACATAGGAAATGGGGAAAGCTCACGATGCAGTGAGACAGAGAGAAAGAGGCCGGTCCGTGTTTATGTGCGAACTGTTGTGCAATCGATGCACACGAGCACACGAGATGTTCGATAAAACACATGAATAGGAGAGAACGCATGCATGATGATGTATGCGTGTCAGATAAAAACTCTGCACATTTCAGTATAATTGGAAGAGGAACTAAAACATAGCAAACTAAAATCGAAATAAGCGAAAAAACAAAATATCCATGCAGAACGAAGTGTCTGTGAAAGTTTGTGAAACTCTGTTGAAATGAAGTAACTTCGTTCGCTCTCGGAACGTACGTTCAGTTGTTCATTTTACTCTTTTTTTGTTCATCGCGCTTAGTCTTAGGACAGTGTATATTATTTTACTAATACATGTCTTTGTGCAACGTTCGTTCCAAAGAGCGAACGAGTTTGCCACCTGTTTGAGCTTGGTAAACAGTCAGATAGATATACTCGTACGGCCCGCGCTTCCTTTTTACACGCTGTTTTACACTCTTGAGCTAAATGACTATTACAATAGTGAAGGGCAAATTCACGAACGTTCCCCGAACGTACGATCCCCGATAGGCATTTTGTATTTTTTCACTAGTTTTTAACTCGTCACACTAAGTTTTAAGTCGAAAGTATTCATTTTCACACATCTCGAAATCACTCCGCAACGTTCGTTCCCGGCAGCGCACGACTTTGCCGATTCGATTGGTTAAGTAGGCTCAATGAGGCGTAGAGTGTGCAACCGTTTAAGCACACTTAATAAAGCGCGTCAACTAGGGTAGATCATACCAGCAGCACTCAATAATTTGTGGAAAGAAATGAACAAAAACGGGCGTTCAAAAAGGGTCTGTTGTACAGCATAAAAGTCAACACACAGCAGGCAGGGGATCATTAAAAATTGTTTACAAACCAACCGTCCCCGCTGCGAGTGCTTCATTAGGTGAAACTCCCCGTTTCGCAAGTGGCATTAGACCCGACACCAGCATCAGGCTGAGCAGCCTACCAATTAATACCTTCCACAAGCGGTGTCATACGGAGAGGTGCCAAAGTGCAGCGTGTGCACATGCAGTGGAAGTCCGTCCTCTGGGACGCGGCAAAGCAAAAAGGAAACCCCTCTTAAGGGTCTCTAATGGCCAAACGGAACGGTTTGCCGAAGGCAATCTGGACGAAAAAGGAGGGTTAGGTAAGTAGTTTCCTCGCACAGGAACAGGGCGAACAAGGAAACAGGAAAGCTCAACTCAACCCGGGCACGGGATATTGTTGTCGAGTGCATTCTCCAGTGGACAACACGCAGAACAAAACAGTTCAGCCCTTTTTTCCTGTTCGTTGTGTATTTTTGTTTGAAAAGGAAGCGCGGTATTGTTATCAAGCACAGGCACTGATCTCTTGTAACTTCGAAAGAAAAGGATCTACCATTGAGAGAAGCGAAAGTGTGCACGATAAGATGACAGAAACAGACAGACGGAACGACGTTTAGAACGCCGACAGGGGAATATAAAAACGATGCCACGCTTATGCTTTCTTTGGAGACGCGGAGTGATAGTCACGCCATTTTAAGCGCTATTGTAATGGACGTTTACAGACCAGTCAACCAAACCGGCCTTGTTGTTGTCTGCGCTCAAGGGCAATCGCAAGTCAGATCCAGACCCTCCCACTGTCGACAACTTCCGAAGCAGACTAACTCTTCTGCTCTTCGGTGACCTTGGAAACCGTGGAAACATAATCTCCGCAGATCAGGCCCATCGATTATTCTCGTCACGACTGCCAAAGCGATGTCCGGGGACATTCCTCTCACGATTAGATCATTCCGGTTTGAATTTTTTTTTTTGCTGGAACGCTCAGCACCCTCACCAAACCACAATCAGGCACACATTCCATGTGGTCCACAAACTACCGGGACGGGTGCCATTGAAATTTAAATTAGCCAAATACATTAGAGTGCCGATGGTGCTGCCGCGCGCGACCACTCCCCAGAGGGAAAACACAAACTACACATCAAACACAACCGTTGCAGACGATGGTGGCGCGTTGAACAGGATAAGTACCGGAGTGGATGAGATGCCGGTGGGCAATAAATCAAACAATTCAACCACTCGCCTCGAAACGGGCAGCGTTCGGGGCCGTCCGTCCGTCGCAATTTATCCAATTTCGCAGCATCATCTGGCTCGACGCAGGTTCGGCGGTGCAGTAGACACAGAACCAGGCCACCACCTGATGTCAATCGATGCGCTGCGAGCAGAACAGCGCAGCAGATGGCGCACAATTGCACACAATCAGCCCGATTGTGCGGTGTACAAGATCAGATTAGTTATTACTGTGATCACGGGCTGCGGATTAATCCCAGCTGTGCCGGTCCCGAGCGGAGTTTCCGATGATACGATCATCCTCCACCCGCCGTCTGCCTCTTTCCAAGTTATTAAATCCGACTCGCTTTCGTCGCGATGCGGTGCGCGCGGTTGTGTGCGAAACGAAACGTGCCCAACACCGCCAAACCGTAACGAAAACGGCGAGTGAAACGTAACTCCCAAAGGAGAGGGCTTACACACCCGTTGCCCGTCCCGTTTCTGTGGTTTTCCGACCGCGCGCGCTCCTAGCCAAAGGGGATATCTCAAAAGTACACTAACGTCGCGATGTCGCGATGGTCGCGGCAGCTTTGGAGGAAGGAAACCCTATCGGCAACACAGCAACAACAAACGTGTCGAAGTGCATCGTAACAAGATTACCATTATGCATCGGACGAGCGGTTCGATTCCATCTTGCGGTCGTCGATCGGAAGCACTGGAATGGAGGATGGAGGATTTTATTTTATGGACGAGGGAGAGGAGACAACAAAAACTGTCGATTTTATGTGGATTTTAGAGAGAAAGTTGATAGGCAAGCGAAGCGCATCAGGCTGACGGTTCCATTCGGTAGCGTTGATTGAGGCATTAGCGGAGATGTAACCGTTTTGTTCCGCTACGTGCTACGCGCGTTACGGATGGCTGGCGGTGCTCTCTACCAAGCTCGCCCCGGGTGACAGTTGCTCCCGCATGTAGTGCAAACGAGATCTTAAGAATGATTCCAGCAAAGAGCTTTTTATGGCACTGGTTTTATGGTTCAAATGGATCAAGTGCGCAGCTGTTCATAGATCAGCATGGTAGCATAGGTGGTAAGTGCATCGGTCTACAAAGCAGCACACCCCGCGTCCCGGGTTCAAATCTCATAACTCTCTATCTGTGCTCATCCAAGCTCTCTTCTTAGGCCATGCGAACACTGAATAGCTTAAAGTTTGTATGACAAGAGAGTAATAATAGAGGTGAATTTACTTCAAGATCGGCTTTTTCTTTTCATGAAATTTTACCTACAAATAGACTTCGTTTTGCAATCTGCAATCACTGCAATCTGCATACAGACCTCAACCGAGATAATGGACTCATAATTGTTTATAACTGTAGAGAAGTATAGTAATAGAAGGACCTGCAAGAAATGAATGTAGTTCTAAGAAATATAAAACTACTACAAAAGTGTTCAACGTGGAGCACAGAGCTTGGAAACAGACCATGATATCTGGAAAATGATCTGAATGTCTTCATGATGCTGGCTGAAGTGTAGTAGTTCTTTTCTTAATTTCGAACCTGATCCTGATTCAATTTGGGCAAACGATCTGATTTTAAAAGAGAAGAGCTAACAACTTAGTAGAGAGCTCCACATGCAGCTCTGTGCTCGCCTCACTCAGGCCATTATGGGAGCCTGCTGAAGAGCGCAGAGCTACATTAAAAAAGGTTGGAGAGCAAAAGCACAGAATTCTTAGTACAAAGAAAAGAAGTTCGCCATTCTGCGACCGCTCAGCACAAGTCATCCAATAGTTTGAATCCGCAGTCTCGCCAAAGGACAAATACAGTGTCTATCTATTTCCAATCTTTACCCAGTGTTCTATAGTTCAAATCAATTTGTCCACCCTGGTACAGAACAAAATAAAAACAAATCACTTCGCACACCGTTTCCCGCGTTCGCTTGCAAACTGTGTAGGTGGATATCGCGCCCTCGTTTTTTCTTCTCCTTGCAATTGCTGCTGGAACACTTTGTACGACTTCTTCTCCTGCTTGTACTTACCGAGTTGGTGTGCTTCAGGCGGTGCATGTTCGCGTGCTTCGTGCTGTTGCTGTTGGTCGTGCTGGTTGCATGCTGGTTGCTTCCACCACCACCACCACCGGCCGGATGATGATGGTGATGGCCAGAACTCAGCGATGACGTCCCCCGCGGAGGTGGTGCCGGTGCACCGGTGGACGGAACTGGGCCACTGCCACCGGCTGCTCCGCCCTCACCACCGCCTGCAGCCGTCGTCGTCGTCGTCGTGTCGCCAGTACCAGCAGCCTGCGATGCCAGCCGCGCTAGAAGCTGCTGCTGCTGGTGGTGCTGCTGCTGCTGATGGACACCATGCACACCACCGCCGGGATGATGCTGGTGGTGAAGCGGATGCGGATGGTGGTGCTGCAGCAGCGGGCTGTTGTGGTTGGCCGTGGCCTGCTCCGATGGACTAATTGGCAATTTTCTATCGGTCATTTATTACCTATTATTTTTAGAAAATACGTTCACACGACGTTTGCAGTGCGCTCGGGGGCTGCTGCACACTCCGGTTAACACTTTCACCGGTTACTTTTGTTTTATGTTCCGTAGCCTTGCGCTCCCTAGCTGCTAGCGAGCGAGATGAAACCCTGGGTCGTGAAAAGACACACTTTGATTTTTACCACCACACACTTCTTGCACGCTCTACACCGGGCCAGGAATCATGTTGCCACACCGAACGGACCGGAGATTTCGAGCTGTTGGATCGTGTTGATGGCGGGTGCCGTTTGCCAACTATCTTCCGGCCGTGCGATGCCCGACGAACCTACCACACGGCGGAGACACATTGCTTTCCGAGAGCGCACTATTGCACACGAAGAAAAGAGCTTCCGGATCCTATTTCACCTTCGCTTTAGGTGGAGCATCATCCTCAACACGGTGCACTAAGCCCGCACAGACAGGGGGACACACACACACACGGGCTGGTTGCGGAAGTTGTGGGCTGTGTTATCAACTTTGCCTTCACCAGCTGTTTCTAATCAGCAACACCGCACACTAACTGCCAGCAGCCGCTTGCCGGACGAACGGCGATATGATTGGAAAACAACCTCCTGTCACGGACACATCTCACACACAAACGAGCACGCGCACACACTGGAGACGGTGAGGATCTACAAAGAAACAGAACGGGATAAGACCATCAGTACACACGGACGCACGGGATGCGGCCTCCGATACGGCGTAACCGTAGAGGAGTAATTGGAGCGGGCGTGAAGGAAAACCCAGGACCACCACCTCCAGCAGCACACCTTTCTCTTCCCCCTGCAAAGGAATGCCTTCGCGTCCCGCCGCACACAACCCAAACCTCAACAAAATGATATGCATTTAAAACGGGCCCAGAACAGGTTTGCTGAGCGTGTTGTGGGGGGTGCGCGGGCACGATCTCATGCCTCCACCGATTAGGCACTACCGGTGGGGGCTTCTTTCCAGCCCTATTGTGAAGTGCGCGAGAGAGCGCGCGCGCGCTCGTGCGCACTCTTCGATACACCGGCTTGTGTGTCCTTGCGTTTCAGTTCTCCTTTCGTTCCGTCGAACACGTTTCAGTCTCTATTGCTTTCTGTTTTTGCTGTTCGCGCACGCCTAACGGTGGTTCTCGCGCTCTGCACTTGTTGCAGGCACGCCGGCAAGGGTTCGAAGGTTAACGGTGGAAGAAACCGGACGGTTTCGAATCGATCCCCGCACGTTTGTGTGTGCGCGCGCGCGTTTCCGATCCGATTTTACAAAAGCCGTACAAATACCGCCCGAGTGGGCTCGAGTGGTTTCCGTCCGGTTCCGTGCGCTTCCGTTTGTGTTGTCGCTCGAGAGGTGTCCGGGGGACCGAGATCGTCGTCGTCTTCCTGAAGGCGCGCACAGCATTCCTGTGAAGTGGAGTGTAGGAAGAAGACATTGCGTTAGAGAGTTTGAAACCACTTGAAAGCATCCACAGTGCTAGTACTAAAATCACTTTCAAGAAAAGCATTTAAGAATGTATCACACACTCACACACACACATCAGACATCGCTCGCTCGCCGCTGTGGCCAATCGAACCTTACACACCCAGCACCAGCACCCTTCTAAACGAAAGGCAATTCTTCCGTCGTGGCTAAATTGAAGCAAATGGATTTAAATTGCACCCGCTGTGGACGTGGCGTGCGTGTATGGGAGTGTTTGAATGCATCTACCGCCCATGCAGCAGCGTATTATATGCCGCCTCACGTTTTCCTGACCGACCGGTGTGCCGGGAAGATGACAGGCCTTTTCCCGGCCGGCCCCCGCCCTCGTGTGAGGATAAATTGCAAGATTCCAGCGGCCGTGCCCATCCTTCGTCGATGGGAATTTCCAGGCCTGTTTTCTTCAGGAATAATGGTACCTTGTTCGGGTACCTGTCGGAGAGTTAGGCCGGCGGTGAATATTCTTGCTCATTATGTGCATACGGAGGATTTTTTCTTCTACTGTCTTGCTTCTATGTATATTGAGAAAGGTTCTTTCTTTCTATGATGTTTTCGAAGTATTTACGATATCACAGTCACAACTACTTTTTGTATCATTTTAACTCTATCATTTGGGTTATTAACCATCTTATTTCTCTTCTTTTTCTCTGATTTGGCTTTTCATATTCTTAAGCATGTTCTTATCCAGTGGCTGTTCATATCGTGCAATAAATATCTTTGTCATTATCATCGTTTTTTATTATTTGTTTTGTTTGTATCGTTATCTCGCCTCTTTCCTGATTTTGACCATTTATTTCAACATTTCATGTCTCCCTAATCTCATTGCTTTCAGTGTTTTTTGAGCTGTTCTTTCAAGTCCGTCACATGCCTCACATTTGATACAACTCTCTGTTTACATTTCGAAGACTTTCCTTGTGCCTTGTTTTTTTTTTTAATTTGATCGAAGGAGTTCAATGTGTATTTAAACAGTGTGTTCCGGCTTTTGTCTTATCTATTATTCAGGTTGTAAATGCAATTTTTATGTTACTAATCTTTAGAACACTAAATTCCGAAGCGCACGATCTTGCAATGTACGTTCCGAAGTTCATTTTCACTCGGTTTAACTCAGTTTTGAACTCATTTTAAGGATACACATCTCTCCCAACGTACGCGGCTTCCCGCGAACGTACGAGTACCCCAATTACCCCATGAGCCAGCATGAGAAAGTCGTGCGCTCCCGGAACGTACGTTGCGGAAAGATCCGTAGAATGTTCTCTTTTGTTACTAAAAGGAGAGAAAATGAACACAAACATGTACATCCCAGTTGCCCGAATTAGTTTATTATTATGATCCTTCAATGAACCAGATGGAGAAAGTCGTACGAGGGACTAAGAACGCACGGACGTACGCCCCGCAAGCGTACGTGATGTCGATTTGAGGTTACCAATATCTTTCTCGTAGAAAACTTCTTGTTTTGCTAGTAAACCGTTTAGTTACCATCAACATTGTAACGCTCCGGTAGAGGATTCCTCTCCGTTCAGACCCTCAAATGCTTCCTTCCCAACTTCTCCCCGGTGAACTCCGTACAGAAAGCACGGAAAGCCTCGGTGGAGCGCGCAAAAACCCGCACCGAAACGGTTACGTTTTATGGTGCAGAAATTTCTCTCCTCACACACATTTTCCACGGTCCACACACACACACAGCAGTCGTTAGAGAGCCTTCAGAGTCAAACAGACGGCCGGGGGGGGGGGGGGGGGGGCAAAAACAAAAACCTTCGTCTGAAACGCGCGCGAACGGATATAAAGGCATCCCGTTTCACTCGCTTCCACACATCTGGTGCCGCTGTAAGTAACGCCGCTCTGAGGGCTGTGGCTGACTTCTTCTGTAGGAAGAGAGTTCAGTTGATTGATGCATAGCAGGCGTCCGTGGCAGTGGCAGCGCGCAACAGCAAGCAAGATGGATGTGATAGTTGAGCACAGTGTTTGTTTCTTCTCAGAGCCTGAGACTGAGACTGTGTTTCTCCCCGACCGGTCTTCAACGGCCGTGAGTTCGTGCCGTCCCTTATGTCGTGCAGAAGTACGACACCCATACGAGAGTGAACAATAAAACGAAAACCCCCCCGACCGCGTGTGGTGGAGAAAGTAGCGAACGATGTAATAACGCGCGGAACGCCACACGCACCGCCGGGGAGGTCTCTGCGTCATCGCCATCATCAGCAGCAGCAGCAGCATCGTTGTGATCGGCGCGGTGTGACTGGCGCTTCCCGTCTCACCGTGTTTACCCTACGCAAACAGTTCATCATCGTGCCTCGCAAACGGTTATGCGAGCAGCGAGCAGCCGAGCCTTTCGGTTCCTCCAACACACGCGTGGACAGAAACACACTTCAAACCCAAAATTCCAATATCCCGTTGTAAGTGTCCGGTGGGTTGTTTCGCTCCCCTCTGTTCTCAAGTTGGCAGGCATTTCAAAGTTTTGGTCACTCTTGACCCTAATACGGGGTGGGGTGATGGGAGCAGGCCAGGCCAGGGCTTGCGCTAATCAGGAAGCAACCGTTTTGCTCACCCCTTTCGGGTTCGTGTGTGTCTTTTTTTTTGCGCCCGCTCTTCTCCCCAACAACGGGCCAGCAGCAATAATGTTCAATAATCGATTTGCTCGGGGCAAAATGCTTCCAGTTTTTTATTCATTTGCTTGTGTGTGCACACAACCTCTATAGAATGCTCTATCAGAACGGGGTTCTGTTTTGCGTCAGTCAGCTGATAAAGCCGGGGATGACTAAACTGAAACGCTCGGGCACCGGAGCCACGCCATGGGCAGATGTTCCTGGCGCAATATCTGCTGTTTACACGCGTTTCGTCCCGCGCGGGGTTTCTGGATTTTTCGGCGTTTAGGAAATAGCTTTTTTTGGGGGGATTTTTTTTTTTGCACTGCATGTCGAAGAAATATTGGATTTTGAGTTTTCATTCCAACATTGCTCATATGTCGAGTCGAGTGAAATCTTAAGTGGATCTGTATGGCGAACTTCTAGTGGGGAATGGAAAACTCGAGCAAAACTTTGAACGTCTGAAGAATATTCGAGCACTATGTAAGCAATGACTAATATAGAAGAAGTATAATAGCACATATGATCAAAATAAACTTAGTGTTTATGATCAGACGTTCTAAAGCCTGAGAACAGCGTCAGTTTGACAGCTGTCAAATTCTTTTTTTTTTTCTTCCACTTCTACTGAAATACAACACTTGGGAACAAAGAGTAACTAAAACAAAGCAACACAATAGTGTATACCAACAAGAGCATTCCTACACGTATGAATTCTCCAATTTCACTAGTTGATAACAGAGTGCATTCGCTTTTATCTCCAAACTATGAAGTTTTAGACCAAATTTTGATAAAGAAATCAAAAAGTTGGTCAAAATTCTATGCACGGGTTAACAAATTAGTATATTTTCGTTCCAAAATCCGACTAAAACGAAATTAAAGCAATTTTAGGGCAGGTTTCGAACAAAACATTTCGATGCGTCGATAAAGAGGATGAGGATCAAGTTCAAGTTTTAAGATCAAGTTCAAGTTTATATATCTAAAGATGGACCATACAAACGTGATATAACTTTTAGCTATAAAAAAAAGTTCAAACTTCAAGATCCTCGATCACTTCCACATCTACCAGACCACACGAAATCCTGTAGGAAAGCCAATCGGCCCAGCTCGTAACGTCATTACAGAACGAATCTTTATCTGATTTCAAGCTACATTACATGTTCCACATACGACCTGACACACCCATCCCCATCCAGCAACAGCAGCAACAGCATGAACCTTTTAGAATCTGCTTCACGCTCTTCATGCGCCGCTCTGTGCCCCGGCTCCTTGTGGCTCTTCCAACACCTCCCGAACGCGAGCAATCTGAGCAATCAATCAATAGGGAAACCAAGGCAAGCATGAATCAAATTCTCTCCGCATAGCCGGAACGCTACCGACGATAGGAGCTGGGTGTTTGTGGAAATTCTTGTGGCGGGAGAAAAGATCAAAGCGTGAAGAAAGCCTCTCGCATGCTGCGGGAAGATGGGCACATTGAACATATTTCTATGCACATCGCGATCATCGCCACACCACGCCCCTGGAAAAGATCCTAAAAAGAAAGCAATGGCGACTTTAAGATCGGTTCGTTTGCGTGTGTGCGTTTGGTGTTTTGGCGGTGAAGAGGTGGAACACTCTTACTACAAAAGCCTTGGAGACTACTTTCCGCGGTGACAACGGGGTTGGAATGCTTCCCTCCTTACAACCGTCCGGATGTTTGCGGCTCGTTGTAGTTGTACCATGCGCGGTGGCGCTAAACCTGTTACCTCGCCACCGCCGCCGCTCGAGACTCGATTCCTCCTCGACATATGGTCGTAATGGTCATGTTTCACGCTCACGCTGGCCGCGGACAATGAACACAGACGGAAAATAAACACTACAGAGCCACGGCAACAACAGCCAGACAGACGGAAGACTAGCTTGTATGCGTTTGTTGGTACCGTAGGCGTAACTGGCGTCTAAGCGAAATTCGATTACAATCCACACCGAAACTTGACTTGTGTTGGGTGCGCAGGAAGCAACCGAAAACACAAAGCAAAAATGTAAATTCAAAATGTGATCTCGCGCATAATGCAAACAGGGAAGTTGAAGCGTATGCGGAATGCGGATTCCACTTCTTGTGGGTGATGATAGTTTGTATAGTATTGGAAAAAAAAACAATCGTTACTACTTTGACATCGACTATTATTTCAGACCAATTCAGAATGCTTCTTCAAACAAAACATATCGTTCAAACTTGAGTGAAATATTTGAGTTTATTTTACGTTATTCATTTATCACAATAGAATTGAACAAGATTGGGAAAGTCGATCGTTTCTGGAACGAACGCAGCGAGAGACGTTCATCCGTAGAATGTTCTAAAAATAAGATAAGTAATTGAAAAATGAACGTAAATGAGTCCCTCGGAGGCACCAATGTCCTAGAAACGTTTTGTTCTTTTTTGAGACATTTCAAATATTTTCTGGGAAACATAAATGCGTAAATAACACATTTGAAACGATATTAGACAAACCAAACTCAGAAAAAAACTAGCTAGAAACAGATGAATGCTTTGTACTAATACTTGTACTAAAAGCGCACCAATTTGAAAAAAAAAGTACAAAAATGACATTGTCGAATAATTTGAGAAATTATCGAAATGACCACAACATGAACACGATAAGCTAAATAAAAAATTGAAAAACTGTTAACCCTTTGATCAACTTTTATTTTGAGTATTTTTATAGCTAGTTTAAAGAACAGATTGATAAACACATAGCAAATCAAAACCGTTCGCGTTGCATATTAAATAAACGTAGACAGCCCAACTTAACAATTTTATACAAAAAAGACGAGTGGAAAGTGTTGAATTTCTTGTACATCGATCATCACCTTAGTTAAGATAACGCAGTGAGATATAAGAAAAAACAAAATAAAACTGAAAAATTCGATTTTCTACTTCGAAAAACCCTCGACGTGTGCAAACTAACAAAGTTTCCAATATATCTTCCAGCACTAGTTATAAGTTTCTAGACTGGAACAATATTCTCAGCAGAATACACGTTTTACAGGGCTGTTACCGGCAAACAAACGAACATTATCCACGTTTGGGATCAAGAACGTTCGTACAAACGAAACAGATGACATGTCCATGCGAACTGCCCACTTCTGTGCGTATGCAAAAAAGCGGCTACTGCGAGACAAACAATCGCAGGCTACTACGATCCGCCCCGAAGGAAACCCTCCTAACGACCCCCCATCTCATGCGCGCACGGCACATTATATTCTTCCATCGCACTATGTAATTTCCCCATTTTCCCACCCTCAGCGACAAAAAATGGCAACATAGGCTGGGCTGAACAAGCTGCTTAACCCTTACTGCCGGTCCTCCATTCACAGGTTGCTTCGGCGATGTTCTCCTGTTCTCTCCAAACAGCACGCACACGCACACAATGCACACTCCGCACTTGTGGTGGTGGTGGATCTGAAAATTTCTCGCGCAACTCGGCGCGGCAAGTTTCGCGGCATCCTATCGCACCGAAGGCAAACGCGCGGAGAAAAAATCGCTTCCCTCATCATGCTTTCTTCGCCATCTCCGTTAGTTCTCGGACTGTTGCTTCATTCTTCGTGTTCCGCTGTTACCATCCCATTCCAACGCACAGTTCCTTTCCAGCGTACGTCTTCTCCGCTCCTCTGGCAATCGCTGCTGCCTGTTCGGTTTTTATTTTAACAAATTACCGCCGCGGAGTCTCCTCGCGCGGCTGCTGAAGCCTAATGTTGCTGCTGCTGCCGCAGCCATCATCAACATTTTTCCACTCAATCATTTTGCTTTTCTGCTCCGCTGTTTGGAGCTAGCTTTCGTTCGGTTCTCCCCACACGGCGGCAGCGGTGGGAGATTCCGCAAAAACTACCGCTGTTTTTCACACCACCGCCTCCACCCGTTTTCCTCGGGTCGCAGCACACCGCCAGCAACCAATTCCCCCCAGCTTCAACCGGCAGTGAGGACGGGGGCGATGGTTGCGTGAGGAGCGTGAGGAGGACCGATTCGATCTTCTGATGCGAAGCCTTGCCGTTTGTGTGAGGGTTTGTGTTCGGATCTAGCCTTCGCGCGCGTATCCACACGCGCAAACACCTCCGAGGATTTGAACTTTGCCGGACTTTTTCGGAGAAATTACCCACTTGCGTGGAAGGTGATTAGAGCAGCGGTACCGTTCTCCTCCAGTTTGCGTTTGCCTGAACACAGAGCCGGTCCGAAAGGCAGGGTTCGGCAAAACAACGATCTACGGAAAATGTTTGAAAATCGGTACGACGGTCTCCCGAAGTATAATGTGTGAAATAGGATCAATTAGCAATCTAATTATTGTGATTGGATTGGTGAGTCTTCTATAAGAGACTGCCTAAATACATACATTCCTTGCATTCACTAATTTTACACCCATTTTAGATGGAAATATTCGAAACGGCGATGAGTTTTTATCAATTGTAAATCCAAAAACTTCAATACCTCCTAAAGAATATATGGAAATGTGACGTTAAGGATTGGCATACGTAATACTTTTGCCATAACTGAGGGATAGGTAAATCAATACTCGTCATCCCCTGTTCCACATATCTTAATACGATGGCTAATGTCACTACAGTATCAGCTGAAATAACTATCAACTATACGTGAGTACGTCAAACGAAGTTTCCTAGTCTCTCAGTTCCTTAATTTTTAACATATTTGTTGTCTCTCTCATGCAACATATACAATAAGCCTTTGAAAACACATATTAAAAATTAATTATAAATTAGACTCCATCCATAGGAAGTCTCCCAAAGACAACTTCCTTCCTTCAGATTCTATTTTTCAGAGATTTTGTTTGATACAGTTCAGTATGATTCACATGCAATTGCCTATGCCAAACAAGTTTTCTGAAAAAGTGATTCTTTTCCGACTGTTTAGGAGAGTTGAGTTTTTTCAGGAATTTTACAATTCGATCCTTTCCGAATCTAGTTGGATGAAGAATCTATTCGATTTGCAATTTGAAAGTGATTGAAAAAAGACATAAGAGTCGAATTTGAATCAATTATTTGAAAAGACCTATATGAAACCTTTGAAAAGGCTCTCTATGTGAGATAATGTATCTTTTGTGAGGCCAATGCGAGTCTTCTTTTAGAGTCTTGGTGATCCTTACAGCAGATTGGAATATATTTTCCGCATTTTAGTTAGTTCTTTTCAGAGCATGAAATGTGAAAAAATACAAATTGAATATATTTGCAGCCAGCGTTGCCGTTTGCGGTACCCTGCACGCTCATTCGACGGTCGGAAACCCATCAGACCGGACAAAATCTCGCCCACAGGGAACCGAATGTTATGCGAATATGCTCGTCGCTAATGATGATTTCGCCGCAGGGCTAGCTGATTTTTGTTTTCCACTCCACCATCGAAGTAACCACAGCTGCTGCTGCCATGAGGATGATGGCACGGTTCGATAATGAGCTCAGTGAGGGGGAAGCTATGTGCAACAAGTTACCCCCGAGAACAGGTCCACCGGAGCCTGGCCGTTGTTGTATTGGAGGAGTGACCCACTGCCGCCACGGGTAGGTGGGAAAAATGAGCATTCCACAGCTAGTAGTGCTCGGAGATAATCCTCGCGCTGTTTGCTGTTGCATTCCGCTGCCACGACGCGATGCTGCAAATGATAAGCATTCGCCTCTGTGTGCATTTCGCGACAAAGAGACGTTTGGCTACAGCGCCAGCGATCCACGTACACATACGCACGCACACGCAGTCGCACTCACGACGCACAACCACATCTGCACGCACACACATACACACACGCACAAGTACGGAAGGAAATACGAACCTCAATTGTTTATTTTACTGCTGCACACACACACCCGCGCCTGCTTCCTGGCTGCATTTTGCATCTGCATCGTGCACAACAGATCACAAAAAAATCAACAAATGAATTACACGACGCACACACACACACGCACACTCCAGCTAAGAAAAAACACGGCACACTTTCTTCCGCGACTGGCGTGCGTTTCACACACCCGTGTTCGCACACACCGACATAAAAAAGTGCATTCCTGTTTGTTGTTTAAGCAGGCGGTGGATGTGGTTGGTGGAGGAGGGCACCAGTGCGTCGCGGATGCACCTTTCGACGTAGTAACACGATCGCACCGCACACACGCGCACATGCATACACACAAACCCCCGCGGAACAAAGTAGGCGCTGACTGAGGAGGGTTTCGTTACTGCGCTAGTGATGCGGAAAACATGCTGCCAAACGTATGATTGCTGTATGCTGCTGTGCTGATTATGCTGGCAGCAGCAGCGTCGCGTCGATAACACAGCATCAAATATGAGCATAAGTTGAACTTTAAACGCTGCGGAGGCGACGGTGGGTGGCACACTTCACCCCCCGCACACACACGCGCACAGAAACATACACAGATCCGGGTGGTGAAAGGGAGGTTAGAAGAATCTTGTTTTCTGCGTCACACAGGCACATACACACTTACAGGCACAACACACAACCAAAAGAACGCGAAGAACAAGACGAAACCCACCCAAACACCCCTTTTGCAGGCGGAAGGGAGAACGGGTGGTGGACACGGGAGCGAAGTTGCTTGGCTGGCAAAGAAAAGAGTATTTGCTGACTAACCGCGACAACGCTGATATTCGCCACGCCGTGTTTGGTACGACTTGCTGGCTGCAGCAGCAGATCCAATTACGGTTTGGTGGCAACACACTGCTTTCGAACACGTACACGATGTTTCATTTCGGGCAAGGCACAAACGCACGCACGCACGCACACGGTCGCTTCATTTGCATTTCGCGCATCGCCACACAACGAAGGCACGACGCCACGCGGCCTCGGGCTGCAAGCAACTTACGGGTTTTTAGAAAACTTTTAATTTTTCGATTCGTCGCGGCAGGGGACTGGCTGGATGATGCTGTGTTTTGTGCTGGATGATACACACAAATACACACGAGCACACAAATGCACACGCACGCACACACACGGACAATGACAGCTGTCAAATCGTTTGGGCAGCTTCGAACACGGCTCAGCCGGCCTCCACTGCGCCCAGGTGGGTGACCGCGAGCGGACGTGAAAGAGCGAGATGAAAGATGGGCCGACTCGATTGGGGGAGCGAGATGCAGAAAGAGAATGGGAGAGTTAGCAGCTTGCGCACACCGGTCTCATCACAACAAAATAGCCTGAACAACAATTTAGCTGAATTCTGCTTTATATAGCTTTTTAAAGCATAAATAAGTACTGAAAACACACTTAAGTTGACTCATATGCTTTTTAAAAATGCAAGAAAAACCCAGAAAAATGTGCTTCAATTCCGAGCGCCCATCACTACTTCCAACAGCAAGCCTCCGCTCCGAGCTCTTCAACTGGCGCCTGTAAACCTACATCGCACCCCACGTTTTGACAACAACCGCCCGCATACAACCCAAACAAACAATTTCAAAACAACAACGCACATCATCCGATCCGAGGGCTCGCACAAGGCGCACAAAACTGGGCTCGAATTAGTTACGAAAAAGTTCCGAGAGGAGAGTGAATGGCCTCACTTTGAGGAGGCGGTACGTGGTCTAAGTTTAAGCTGATCTCACACGTGCGTAAACCGAAACGAAAGTGGCCATATCAGCATGAAGGACGATATCATCTACCTGATCCTGCTCGGATCCTGCATCGGATTCGGGCAGGTTTATCGCAAGTTCAGCGACCCCGAACTGAAGAAGGTGATCGGGACCGGGTTCGGGCTGCTGGTGGTGCTGTCCGTCAGCGGGTTCCACATGTTGCACATGCTCTTCTGCTATCTCGTGAGTGCACTGCTGATAATCTATGCTAGCCGAAAGTAAGCACCCGTCCTGGCTGATAAGAGGCACGGCTTTACGTAATTTCACCACGCTTCCTTCCATCGTTCTCCGCAGGGTGTGTCATCTGGCGTGCTTTGGCTTCATGTTCGGGTATCTGTTCTTCTTCCGATCGCTCGACTGGCTCGGTTTCGAGTCACCGCCGGGCCACACGAACATGATACAGATGATTCTCACGCTGAAGCTTGTGGGGCTGGCGTTCGAGGTGAACAGCGCGTTCACGAAGTCGCTGGAACAGGCGGCCGACAAGCCGAAGCTGAGTGAAGCTGACCGGGCCCTGCTAAAGGTGGACATGCTGGACATTTTCCATTACAGCTTCAACTACGTCGGCGTGCTCACGGGTCCTTACATTACGTTTAAAACTTATCGCGACGCTATTTACCTACCGTTCAGCGGAAAGGCGGACTGCGTTGGCGCGACGGTCGAGAAGCTGAAGGTTGTGCCACTCTACGCGGCGCTGTTTTTGCTCGTATCGTACATCTGGCCGCTGCAGGTATGCGGAGTGCAGGAGAGAAGCCTTACGCGCCTTAATCCACGGCTAATCCCATGTCTAATCCCTCCTGTCTCCGCAGTACGCCACGAGTGCGGAGTTCTACGAGGAGCGTTCGTTCGTGTACAGGCTGATGTACGTGTGGCCAACGTTCTTCATCTTCCGTATGCGCATCTACACGGGCATCCTGCTTAGCGAGTGTGTCTGCACGATGGCCGGCGTCGGTGCTTATCCGGCGATTTTTGCGAGCAAACCGGGCCACGGTCCGAGCAAGGAAGACTTCGCTGCCCTAGACATGTCCGGCGAGCTGGAGTACAACTTCGAAACGGTGCGAAACATCGACGTCATTAACACGGAGCGCTGCTGGACGTTCCGCGAGGCGATGAAGTACTGGAACATGTGCGTGCAGTACTGGATGGCGATGTACGTGTACAAGCGCTTCCCGAGCAAGAAGTATCGCACGCTGGTGACGCTCGCCGTGTCCGCCATCTGGCATGGCGTGTACGCTGGCTACTACTTCTGCATCTGTGGCGCACCATTCTACCTGCCGATTGAGGATATGTACGTGAAGCTGTTCATCAAGGATGCCACCGGCCAACGGCGCACGGTACTGAACGTGTTGTGCTGGATCTCGAAATTTTTTGCCTTCTCGTACCTGGGTATCGCTTTCCTGCTGCTGACGGTGGACAAGATTTGGTACTACTACAGCTCGGTCTACTACGTTGGTTACGTCCTGTGGATTGTGCTGTACGGCGCCGGGGTACTGATCGCCAAGCAGAGGAAAGCACACGCCAAGCGGGAGGCAAGATCTCAAACGGATACCGACACCACCACCACCACCAACACCAACCCCAAACAGGACTGAGGTGGGACGGGTTTTTTCATGACTCAAGCTTGTTGCACTACCAAATTGAAATTAATAACACAAAGAATTATTTGCGAAAATTGCTTTTCAATAGTAAGCGTTAATTGTAGAGTTTCTTTATAGTGACTGTTGTTGCGGGTAATTTTTCTGATATTTTGTCACTATGAATAGAATAAAGTGTGTTTTTCTTCTTCTTGCATTGTACATGCGGTGTTTTTACTTTGCTTGTAGAACATAGTAAACTTACAATGTTTCAGGCTGCATTAGACACCACTTTGTGCATTCTTGCATGTTAATCGTTAACATCAACCAGTATTTTAAATGTAAATTCTCCAGCTGGTATTTGTTAAAAATATCCGCATCACGTTTCAGACCAAAAGAGCTAGTGGCTGAAACAAAACAGAAGAAAAGAATAGAAAATGTTCAGCAAGGAACACGGCGGAGAGAGCCAAATATTTGAGAGTTAGTAACCGTCATCAAGAAGATTGGAACAGTCATCTATAATGTGTGCATTGATCAGCAACATCGCCTGATTAGATCACGTATTAACCAATTGAAATCTTGATTTACCGACAGAAGTCTAGTTGATAAACAAACACTTTTATTAAACGTTTCTCAAAGATTTTGAATTGAAAAATGCTGGAACAAGTAAAATTGTCGTTATAGAATATTATCGGTCCGATTTGAACTGAAACATCGGAAAAATACCCTCTGCCATTGTTTTTTTTAGTCGCATTTATTACAAAACCAGTGCAGCGATTGTTTCTAGCCCAGTACTTGGTACACATATCCTATTGTTAAGACACAAACGTATTTTTGGCACTTGTATTACTTTTCCTAACGACTTTAACTCCATGTGCGAAGGTTTTTTTTCATAATATGAAAATTGGTAGAACTGAACCATGGCATATGAACATATTCTTGTATGTTCGAAAATCTTTTTTGGCGATATTCTATTTCTGCATCTCGCTCCCCCAATTGAGTCGGCCTATCTTTCATCTCGCTCTTTCGCTTCCGCTCGCACTTTGGTCGCTTTCGCGGTCACCCACCTGGGCGCAGTGGAGGCCGGCTGAGCCGTGCTCGAAACTGCTCGAAAACGATTTGACAGCTGCCAACGTCCGAGCTTATGTGTGTATGTGTGTCGATGTGCATTTGTGTGCGTGTGTGTGCGTCGCGTGTGCTGCGTCCCGTTTTCCATTGTTTCGCGTTCACTAATTACGGGATTTTAGTCAACCGACACGCGAAAAAACATCAGCCGAAAACGATCGAAACCCCTTCCGCAGCAGCACCTTGTGTGAGAAAATATATTCCGTGTGCAGTGGCGGTGCTGGCGTACGGAACATTTCACTACAAAACGCTCCGCACGAGCCTCCCAAAGCTGAAGCAGCAGTGAACATCGGCCATCAGGACAGAAAAACCGATCCGATCCGCGAGCTTACGGGTGGAAAACCTGCGAAAAATGTATGAACCATAATTAGCAGCCGACGGACGGGCGTCGGAACGAGGCGTGTTTGCAGTCGATGGTTCGATAGTGGAAAATCCGTCGGGTGTGAATCGACATGGAGTCTCTGGGGAAAATGAGGAAGAAAACGTTACTGGTGCAAGTTCGCTTGTAATTTCCCACCCCCGGAGAATTGTTTCCTTCCCTGTTGCGGGAACAATCGGGCCGTAGGAATCCGTTAACCGAAAGGATATCTACGGATGTGTGCGTGTGTACACACATACACATAGGTTCCTGCAAGCAACAGTGCGTGCGTTTTTTTTGCTCGCACGAATAGAAAATCCATCACACACGCCAGACCCCTTTTTCCGACCCACAGCAACGTCTCCGTAGTGTGCGTAAAGGGGGTGCGTCGTATTACAGGGTGCGCGCGCGTGTGTGTGTACGTGCCCGCTCTTCGTTGTGTGCGTGTTGCTGCTGAGACGAAGCAGAAAGCGAAGGCAAAGAAGCAAACGCATGAAAGAACGGCAGCAGGACCATCAGCATCATCATCGTCATCATCGTCAAACGTCAGCCCCCGTGGTCGTGCTGGAACGAGACGGCAGCGGCGCGTGCGTGAGTGAGCCAGCAACACCACCATCGTCGCGCACAAGAAACAGAATCGAAAAGGCAGCAGCAGAAAATGGAATCGAAGACTGGCGGCTGGAGGAAAGTCCGGTGAGAAGAAAACGAACGGAAGACGAACCGACGAACCTGCGAACAGCGAGGCTGCGATGCTGGTGCCACACACACTCGAGGTGATCTGTGATGTTAAACAGGAGCACCAGCGGTAACATCTAATCGCAGTAAACAAGGGAGAAAAAACGTGTAATTTGTTCCACACAAAGCGAAACACCAGAACACTGGGCGCTGGTAAGGCTCACCGAAAGAAGAACGCCTTCTTCAAGCTTTTCCCCGTGTTTTTCTTCGCCCGAAGAACGCATTCGAAAAGAAAAGAACCTGTTTTAGCAGTTCTCTCCAGAGCCCCCTTTTGCGCGTGTGTGTTTGTGCGAAAAGTGCGTCGCCAGAGCTCGTTTTCCCTACCGTGGGCCTCGAGTTATTACATGAAAAGTGCGTGAAAAGGTCGTGTCGCTCTCTTAGTAGGCCATCCGGAAGGTTTGACATTCAGCGCACGGAAAAGTGTCGATTGGGCAGAGCGGAGGAAAACGCACAACACACATACACCCAGTCCGGAAAAGTGTGTGGTTAAGAAAGTGAAAAACATACGATTCGAATCTCCGACACGGGAAGGCGTGTGGGAAAAGAAGATTTCTGGTGTAAGTGTGTGTTTGTGTACGTGCGTGTGTGTATTTTCCGTTCTTGTGTCGCATCCCTTCGTGCATGTGTGTGTGTAAGTCTGTTGGCCAGCGTATCCTTGTGTGTGCGTTTCCTGGAAAATCGGTCAACTGAGGTTTTTTTTCTACGTCTGTTGTGCTCTCAACGTGTCCCATCCAAGATCGAAGTTTTACACAGCTGTGTAAAATCGACATATCAAGTGCCAGCGCATTTGAAGTGGTGTCTGTGTGTACGTCTCGCGAGCCTGTGTCAGTGCTGCTGCAAAGTATCCTGACCACACACAGGCAGGCAACACCGAAAAGTACCCTTGCGGAAAGGGGCACAGTGGAAAAAAGGAAAGGAAAGGTGTCTGTCGAAGCAAGAGATTTTCGATTGTGTGCTCCTTTACCTTTTTGATCGAATGTAAATCCATCCCCTCCCCCTCCTCTTCAGCAAGAAGGGTAGTGCTGCAGAACGAAGCAGCAGTGCAAACGTGCGCCGTCGTGCCGTCGAGACGCCAAGGATAACTGCAAAGTCAAGCCCAAATGGAGCACGAACCCAGTGGCCATTGAGACGAACATAAAAGGACACAAAGAGATGTAATGATCCTGGCGGGGCGAGCCGAAACGAGTCCTTTTACCAACCGAATTGTGATGTAAGTAGCGGTCGTGTCGTCGTGGTATGTAGCATCGGAATTGATTTCATGTGAACACACACTGGGTCGTGCTGGATTCGCAAAGGATTTTATGTTTGCTGATGCAAGAAGGCTTGTTAGGTGTGTGTCAAAACTGACAGCTGACAACAACATTTGATGTGCAGAATATCTGGTGGTCAGTTGTTATTGTGCAGTGAGGAAGCTCTGCCCAGAAAAGGTTAACTAATAAGAGCCAGCACTCCCTGCAATGTTTTTATCTTCAAACACAGTTATTTCTTGAGGTTAAGCCTTAGCAATAGAGAAACACGGATGAAACGAACCAGTCATGGTAACATGTAACACTGAATCCACTTTTCTAAGGACTGACTATCCAGCTTCGGCTATAATCAAATCAAGGAAAGGCAGAAAACACATACCTAATTGGGGTTGTTGTACCAAAAATGAAATAATTTTTCATTTCCTTATTTAAATATAGTTTTATTGCTGACTCTAACAAACTTTATTCAGAACTTTAATTATAAGTGGTTGTCTTACGAATACTTTATCGAAAAAGAATGAACTGACCCTAATACTTTTCCTAGACGCTGATAGCTCTTGATTGTTACAAACACCTCTCTAAACACTCTCTAACAACATATGTGTTTACGCCTCTAACTGTATTTGTACTTCGTAAAGCATGAAGATACCAAGTACAGATCTCCGTGCTTATGAATGATTTTTGTAAGAATAGATATAAGAACAGGCTGTCCAAATCGAAACAATATGATTTATAATCGATTTTAAATCTTGAATGTAAGCATAAAGATCCTCAGTGTGTATGTGTGACGGAATCATTTTAGGAAGCAAGACCAAATGCAAAGTAACCCATAATGATTCAATCTTGTCTTCAGAAATAAGCAAATGAATGTGGTCGAGATACTCTGAATCTCTGTGCCTCTATAAACAAAAATCTCCCAACAACCGCCATCAAAAGTAGCAAGTTGCTGCTTAATGACGAAAACTGATGAGCCTGGGTCGGCTGTTTTCCTGGCAATCCTGCGAGCACTTACCTTTTTAACCTTTTTGACTGGAGGTATTTGTTTGCCCGTGAAGGAGCCAATGAAAACATTTCCAAAAGGCAAACATCAACAATGAGAAAGAAAGAAAACTCACGTCACTAATACCAGTGGGTGCACCGTAGCATAGCTACACACACGGCCCCTTTGAGCCAGGTGCAAGATCTGCGTGACCGTGGTCGTGTGCGTGTGCGTAGGATCCAACACGGATAGCCATGAACCCAACCCGCACGACGACTCTCTGTTTTTATGCTGTGCCGGTTTGCAAGTGTGTGTGTATGTGTATGTGATTGGATCTTGTTCTCAAAGATCCTCCACGATCAGACGGCCTTAGAAGCGATGCAAAAAGAAAGGAATATAGAAGAGCGTAAGAGAACAAGAAGGTCGAAAGATCTCCGTTCCATCAGGGAACCTACTGGAGGAACACTAGTCTTTTCGGCATCTTTCATTTTTTTGACGTTCATTTTTTGATCCCCGAAAAGAGAGAAAGAGAGAAAGAGAGAGAGAGAGAGAGAGAGAGAGAGAGAGAGAGAGAGAGAGAGAGCGAGAGAGAGGAATATGTATTACCCGCCGGCGTTTGGACATTGGATCCTTTTCCGGGCTCCACATCTGCATTGTTGAGTGTGGGACAGCGAAAAAGAAAGATATATAATGAGAGAGAGAGAGAGAGAGAGAGAGAGAGAGAGAGAGAGAGAGAGAGAGAGAGAGCGAAGGGAGTCATATCGCAATGTTTCTCTTATTCACGCACGATCTGTGTACGTAGATCCTGTTCGAAAGCGGCAACCTTTAGTTCTAAAGCTCTTCTCCTCATTACTTCGCTTATTAACTCTTAACGTGCAAAGGGTTGAAAATAGTCGAGTTAAGAATAATACAAAATAATGCCAGTTTCAATCAACTATTTGCTCAAAGTATAGGAGATTAATCAGTCACGCTATTGCAATTAAAGCTGTGATCTGCTTTCGACTCTTTCCGAAGCACATTGCAATTTGAATCTTGTGATCTTTAATTCACATTCGGAGTATGGGGAACCTGGACCTGGATCATCTCCCCCGAGCAAGAAGTGGCTATCCAGAAATAAGTCTAGTTTACACGATATATGCATGGCCGCATGTCTCGTTACAACCAAGAAGAATGAGAACTCGGAATAGTGTAGCGTTGAGCCAGGGCCTTCTTTTGCGTTTTCAGAGAACATTCGTGTACAATAACTCGCGGGATCACAAGTCTTGGCGATAAGATTTGACACAAAAAATGGTGTACAAAGATCTGACGCCCGAATGGGATCGGAAAACAGAAGGCGTCGTCGGAGAAAAGAATCAACTCACTAAAACGGTCGAAAAAGAGTCAGTTCACGAAAAGAGTGGAAGGTTGTTGATGGTTGGAAGGCTCATGAAGGCAAGTTGGATATTGTAGTGTATGGATACATGTAAGGCTATAGAATTTTGCTATCGATCAATGTGAGTTACATCCAATAACTGGTTGGATATCCTCCCGAATTCGGTTAAGTGTGAATTCGGAGTTTCGTGTCGCTCGGCAGCTGCTTCCCGAAGGGTTAAAAGCGTTCAGAATCCCCCGAACTCGGCACATTCGTTGATGAGCTCCGTGCAGCGAGCGTCCCACACTTGATCGAGGTGTGGTGCTGGTGGGCCTGTCCGCTTCTTCTGCCACTGGCTGCGGTTAATCGACGCTGAACACATCACACCGAAAACACCCGGCCCGTCGTTGCACCCCCCGCGTCGTTGCATCTCCCCGAGTTGTTGCCTCGGTCGGGTGCAACCCGTTTGCAGCAACCGGAGTTGAAACCTCCTCCCCTTTGGATCGCGTGGTTCTTCGCGATCGTGTGTATATGTGTGGTGCTGCTGTTGCTGATGATGCTACACAATGCCATATCGTCTTCGTCGCGTCGCGTACGGTCAGTCAACCCGCGGTCTCGATGCGTGTTCTCTCTTTCGCTCTTAGGTTCGAGTCTGTGTGTGTGTGTTTTTTTGTTTCTTTCTAAATAGTACGCGCTGCACTTGATTCTCCCCGGGCCGTCTCTGGAAGGAGCGCATGGGGCAACATATGAGCTGATCGATACATATACAAACAGACACGCACACCACGGAGGCTCCCTGGCCATTGATGGACCACGGGATGAGGACAACGATGAACCCGGCTGCAACGAATGGGGCGGGTGTGTGAGTGTAGTGCGCGCGTGAGGAAATTAAGATGAGGGAAGAGATGTGATTCCATTAAAATAATAATGGATATTGCAGAAGAAGGAAACGGGCTGCCGCTGTTCGCGTGGAAAAGCGCCGGACGCAGCTGGGAAGAAGTTGATAACAGAGAAGCAAACCGAAACAACCCAAGAGAGAGAGAGAGAGGGAGGGAAAAAGCTAACATTTCGAAATCATTGAGTTATTCGATTTTCGCTTCGCACACCCGATCTCCCTCGTTCGCCAAACACCTTCAGAAGATGATGCCAATGATGATGATGATGATGATGGTTATCTGCCTGCTAAAGGAAAAAAAAACACCCCGCTAGGGATCGACCCACTACCCCGGTAAGTGGGAGGGGTGCGTGTGGGAGGTGAAAACACTGGTAGAGAAACACTTGGAAACATACAACACAACAACACAGCAACAAAATCAACAGCAAAACGCGCGCTCCTCTGGTCGGAGTCGGAGCGACCGGATCGATCCGGCAGGGAGAAAAGTTCATTCTCCGCAAATTAAATCGGTTGGGTGGTTGGAAGGAGGGGAGGGGGGTGTACGTGAGGATGGGTTTCAATGAATGAAATCAAATGCCCAATTACCGAAAAATGGTTTTGAGGGCGCAGCACGAGCAGGAGAGCAACAGGCACACCACCGGCACTGCGGGGTGAAATTTGAAGGGATTGCTGTGAGAAAGGGTTGTGGGTGGGGTGGGAGGTGGCATGGTGGCTGCTGCTGCTGCTGCTGATTGCTGTGTGTGCGCGCTCGAATGCGTCCGCCGTCGCTGCTGATGTTGCGGGTAATGCGAAGGATGGCCAAAAATAGTGTACCTACGCATGTTTCACACACGGGGGGGGGGGGGGGGGGGGAAGAGAGGGCGGGTGGAGGGGTTGGGTGGATAAGAGTCCCGTGGCAGCATGAATCTTTCATTCATACGATCTGTAACGTAGCTTATGATCAGCGATCGGCTCTGGTTGAACTGATCCGGCAATAGAAAATACCATGCCAACGCGTATATGTGACGTCTGTCAGTGATATATCAGACGAGCGATCGGCTTTGACCTATTTCTTTGTTGTGCTGCTCAGTGATAACGCTGATTTAGTTAGTACAAGACTTTCCATGTCCATAGCGAAAGCGTCGTGATACAGCAGTTGTCGTTAGAAGCACCTGTGCCCGTCTGACATCGTAATCGAATCTACCAAATCGTTAGATCCACGGAGTTAGAGAGACGATAGACGTGTTCTCTGTGTCCCAGAGATATTATAAGCATATCGCACCCGATGCTCTGCACTCTTCACTCCTACGAATCTCTTAGTCCAATATTATGCTAGTTTTGATAACCCTACAGCTTCGTACTGTCTATTTTGCAAGAACAAGTGTTGCGATTGCGAATATTATTTCGATTTATGATCTTAACAGTGGAAATAATGTATCACAATGCATCAATATTAGGAGCCAAGACGAGAAAATGGTTAACTACCATTAATCCATCAAATTAATGCCTATTTCTACATTTAAGAGAATCTCCATCCTAGAATCTACATCTCGAATTGACACTGGGATTTGAAAAACTTTAGAAAGTTGTTACCAATATATGGAACATCTTCTCCGGAAGTGATCTTCGGTGTTGTCTCGGTTTCGAGTTTTGTTGCCGATCCTCTAAACTAAGAACAAAGGAACTATTCTGCAACAGGTGAAAAAGCAGTGAATTGAACTTCTATAAGAACTGTGCATCTGCAACATCATAAAGCACAGGTCTGGACAGGTCAAAATCAGCTGTTTTTCGTTTCTCGGGATTGGGTTGGCATAGAACTAAACTTTTTTGTTGTAGAGAAAAGATTGTTTTCTTAGTTTTATTTAATTAAATCAAAATAAGAACTAATTTATGATTTACTTCCTTTCTCGACTCTTTTTTACGTTGCCAATGCTTGATATGTTTCAAGTTTCGGCTTCATTATTGCCCAATATTCTATTGGAATGTTGCTCCACCATAAAGGGTTAGAATAATTCTGCGTTTTGATACTTGATGCTTCTTGCAAGTAGCCTGTCCAACTATCTATAACGATACTTTTCTACTTGAATCGCAAAAATGAACTATTCAGTTGCTAATCGGATGTGAAGCCCCTCATGTAAACCAAAAAACCGCACATCTCTTTTCGGCCCGGGCCGTGTTCTGCTGCTGTATTGTGCCTTTATCCTGGCTGGGGCTTAAGATTCCGAATGTTTGAAGCATGCGGAGCTAAACGACTCGCCTCCCCTGTGCTGTGTACGTGAAGCCCCGCAGGGATCGACACCAAGCGGGTCTTCTTCTTACTGTTGTGGCTACACGGCGGTCCCGCGCATGTTACTACTTTGGCGCGTGCAATTTAGATCAGGCAATGAGTAAAAAAAAGCAGAGTTAGTGCGAGAAAGGGAGAGACGGAGCAACATCAAAGATTTGAAGGCGAAGGCAGAATGGTATACACGCGAGAGTGACGCTCTTCCCGGTGCTGCTGCTGCTCCTTGAAGTGGTGCTCCAAAGCCGGCGTTTCATTCGCAACATTTGGCCGGTTCGTCGATTGGAGCTGGTGTGTGTGTGTGTAGTTGCGTTTAGTGTATGCGTGTGCCCCCACCATCATCGCCGCCTGATCGTGCTAACAAAGCGAAATGTTTCGGAGGGAGGTCCCGCTGTAGCCGGGTTGGTGGTGCCCGGCGGCTGACTCCTCGTTCTCGACGGTGGGCTGCCTTTGCCGGCATCATCATCACGCAGGTTTCCGCATCAGCAGCGGTTCATCGCTCGATCGCCCCGATGACGACGACGACGACGATGGCAAGGGTTGAAGGAAAAACAACAACACACGCACGCACGACTGTGTGTGGTGACTCAAAGTCCGGCGCGAGCGAGCGCACAAGCGAGGAATATTTGTCAAGGATCGCCAGGGTTGTCAAACATGTGCTGCGATTTATGTGCAGAAATGAGATTCTTATTTTCTTATTCTTATTAATTAAACTGACTAAGCGCAGTTGATACTCAAGGGACGCACAAGGGTATGACGTTTGCATGATTAGGCTAGCAATGGGCACATGGCTTTACACGTCGAAAGTTGTGTGTTTATGGATCCCAGGACCATTCCACGCCTTCAGAACTGACGATTCCTTTAAAAGGCCTATTACACCGTGTGTTAATATCTGTCATTGATTATGAACGACAGGTTATGAATAGGTCCAACCGAATTCATTTTTCCGCAGCATGGCAAACCGATCTGACAGAATCTTCCATCCAAGAAAATCCAGTGTAATAGGCCTATAAGTGTGTAATTTTGAATGCCGTAATACGACAGGAAAGGCATGATCTCTTAGGATCATTAGCTCAAAAAAGAAGATCACTAAATTGTTCATTCGGGTTATCAGTTTACTCATCGAATAACCACTCCCGTTTATGTCAATTATTTATTTCAGTATTTATTCTGGATGTATGTTGAGGCAGATAAAGAGCATTACAAATTAAATTATATACGGGTAATTAATTTGAAATCGAATAAGTTATCACCTCACGGCAATAATTCATCAAACCTATAATAAAAGGTCGATAATAATATGCAAATTGAACTATTTTACACACTCATTTATCATGTGTTGCTATGTTTATCATATCAACGTGTCTTCTTTGTGCTAACAACCATAATCTACTTCGTTTGACATCCCTGCACCTCCCCGAACATCGGCCATTCCATTTGAGGATCGATTTTCGATGCGGTTCATCGGCCGCTGTCGCCGTTCCCGGTTTTTTTTTTTGTGTATTGCTTTGCGCTGTGGCCACTACGTCGTATATGCACATTGGGCTCTGCTCTCCGTGCGGCCCGAACTGCTGCTGCTCGCGTGTTCGGGCTGACCACGGAAGTTTGTGGTAGTGATAGGGAGGTCCGTTCCGACCCGTGGCCATTCATTAGTTGTCCACCGCAGCAAACAGCAAACGGCAAAAACAAAACAACATACACACTGACGGCAGCGGCAAACGAAACGGGGCAAGTAAAACGAGAGCAATTATATTCGAAGCTACGGCCACGTTTTTCTCCGCTTTTTAGTTACGTCTCACTCCACACGCGCGTACAGAGCGGTCATTTTCCGGCTGCTTAATGCTCTGTCCGCTCCTCGCTTCCACTGTTTCACACATATTGCTGTCGCGCGACTGGAAGGTTGGCATTGATTTTTAAGGCTGGGGTTTAAACCAACTGAACGGATTGCGTGACAGAAGGAGCACCACAAAGAAACAGACCCGTCAGGTGCACCGGAGGAAGGTAGCAAACACACACACACACACTTGGCTAGGTCAGTCGGAAGGGCGCCAGTTCCTATTATTAAAAAAAAACTAGCATTAGGAGAATCTTTGTGATTCGTATGGCATTAGTTATTACGCTGCGAAGCTCTCCTACTGTAGATAGCGTTTGCTTCTTATCAACACTGTTTACTCTATGGCTGTTGTTATTGTTTTAGATTGAGTGGATGATGTCAATCGTGGGACTAATGACGTACACACGATCCGGATTATGAGCAACTTCACAGTCGACAGCAGCTTACCGGAAACGACATCTGTCGTGTTTATGTAAAACATAAACAAAAATACTATGCTGTGAATTTTGCACCGCACCATCTTGAAGAACACAGCTCACACACACACACAGCTGAGGAGTCTGATCCGGTTTTCTGACACATGCCTAACACATAATTTGCCAAAATCGGCTTCCAATCACCTCCCATGATGGGCGTTTTCGTGTGCCAAAAAGTGAATTTTTGGAGAGTCGCATGGTGTTGGCTCCAAACGGTCAGCTTTCTTCTCCATTTCGCCGGCTTAGTTAGGCGGGATCGATCGATACATACGTGTTAGTGCATTTGCCGCAGACTGCGCCACGTGGCAGAGCGTTGCATGCCGGTGTTTGACTTCTTCCATCCAGTTTTTGACTTGGCGTGCACCGTTTTGTGTGGATAAGGATGCTGAAGTTTGCAAAGGATACGATCCAACACAACGGAGCGGTGATTTGGAGAAGAAACCGCAGACGGCTCGGTTGTTAAAAGCCAAATCAAGCTCACGTAGAAACGTTCTGGAGCATGCAAAATTATGGAAACGAACGAAACGTTGAGCTAATAAATTTCATATTCCTTGCAGGCTAACATTTTGGAGACCAAAAGTCGTATGCTCGTTAACGTGTAGCGAAATCTGCGATTTCAAACTTTTACTCTACTCGTTAGTTTCGTTCGTTAGTTATCTACAAGACATGGCTTTCTTGTGATCCACGAAATCCGATCATTAGTCGATCGTGTTCACCGACAACATTCCCGGCGTCCAACGGATGGTCCACTCCGTGTGTAATTCGCGCAAGAAAACATCACAGCCGAGCGCTACACCACCCAGAGGAGAAAATGTTCGTCCATTGCCCAGAAATTCCGCTCATTAACTCACCACAACTCGCGCGCGTCTGACTTGTTTGGTGGCATTGAAATTTGCACTCGCCCGGATTGGACCGGTGGAGCTGTATTTGGTTCATTGCCAATCAATCGCCGTGCGTCGCCGTCGTTTTGACAGCACTGTGGGTCACAGCCGTCGGCCACTTTCACGGCGAACAGAGGAGACAGTGAAAGATAAATAAAACACCACCACCGTCCAGCCAGCCAGAGAGTGCGTCCAAACTTGTGAAGGACGCTCCACCGCGTGCGGTCAGTTGACGACCGACGCGACCGCGACCAGTCGAGCCGCTTGACACACGCGCCGCCGCTGAGTGATCAGTTGCGCAGTTCATTGCCAAACCGATGTCTTGACCGCTTGCAATTTTCAACTCATCACTGGCTGACGAGCAAATTAGCAAACAAGAAGTCAGCTGGCAAAAGGAAGGAGCTGGCGTTTTGGTCCAAATGCGAATACGTTGTCGGCGTGGTTGGAGGAAGGTCCGAAAAACGACCCCTGTGCCGGAATCTGCATGACAGTCGGCGCTAGGCCGTTTGGGTGATGCTGTCAATCATGCAGCCCAAATGGACAAGTTTGTTTTGCATTATTGAGATATGTTTCTTGTGGATTGTGAACTCTTCATGTGATAACCTCGAAGAAGTTTTATGTTCCTTTCAACCGATTAGTTTGTCTATAACCCAACTTTTGTTGTGTGGTCTAGATAGTCTAGTATCACTCTTAGGACGTGACTAAGCAACTAAAAAATATTTTTAATTCTTGCTGACCATCTATTGATTGAATTTTGTTCAAACCTAAGCCGTCTTCATCATGCGGTTTCCACCGTAACCATCGTTCCTGTTATTTGTTCCACAACTCCCCGTACGAGCTTCGGAATAGTATTTCCTTTCTTGCGCGACCACACACGTGCAGCATCTGAGGGCGCGCGGCGCCGTACACGACGCCGCCTGCAATCGTAAAAATTAGAAAACACTCATCTGCAGTGCGGGCACGCAACAATAGTAGAACACCGAACGGGAACCGGCAACTACTGCTACCGGTGCACCACCAGCACCACCGTGTGGTGTGTGGCTCTCGATCGTGATCTCTCGCCCGCGTCCCCCATCAGCCAGCGAAACAGAGCGAGAAAGTGCTAGAGGACGGTACGGTAGGCCCAAAACCACCGCACCACCCTGATCGCGCGCTGCCCTAACTGGCAGCGAAGAATCCGCCAAACAGGTGCGGGCTTTTAATGGACAGCAGCAGGGCAGTGGCAATATGCAATATTACCTGTTGGAATGTGTGTGTGTGTGTGCCCACACTGGAATCGGTATCAGGGGTGTCCAGTTTTATAAGGTTCAGTCTGTTGGGATCATTATTCCTTTCCTGTCGTGCCGTGGAGTTGATTTGGAATGCTGTAATGGCCGATCTTGGTTGTCTCATTTGATCTTAGCTTCAGAATTCCTTCCTCTTCTGTTCGAAGGATCAAAATTGTGCGAGAAATGATATGGATTATTCCAGTACGCAATGTTCTTGAAGAAATCTTGGATCTTATCTCGAATCTTGAGTAAATTATTGCCATCCAGTTGGATGTATTGGATCAATTGGACTACATTATGGACCTGTATCCGGTTCGAAGAACCAACACATTCTAATACTAGGGATTTGTTGCAGTGCAGTTCAGATTTGGTGTTGGTTCTGTCGTATTGGGATGAACGCAGTAACCAATTAGACTAGACTATAGACCCCTATCCGGTTCAAAAGACCAACACATCCTTAAACTATGGGTTTGTTGTGCTCGCGGTATTCGTCGGTGCTGTCGGATTCTGTCGTAATGGGATGAACACAGTTACCAAATTTGTCTCCTATCCGGTTCGAAGGACCAACAAATTCCAAACTATGGGTTTGTTGTTGTTGTGGCGAATATTCGCGGGTTTCGATCTATAGAAGAACAGTGTATAGATCATACACTTGCATTGAGGTCAAATATCGCTTCAATCCGTCTCGAAGGACCAACATGTTCAAACACTGTGCATTCGTCATTTTCGTCGTGATGTCGCAGTGTTTAATATAAACATTTTTCTCCCCGTCAGATAATAACACATTCCCTGGTCCGCGGGGGTATCTGGTCTCCTTCCGTACCCGCGCCCGTAGTAAGGGCCAAAGAGAATCACCTCAAGATGCAATAGCACAGCTCGTGTGGCCTGCTGCAATGCACGCGCGCGCGCTCGCACACTCCTCGGCGCAATCTCTTCATTCATCGCGCGGCTGGTGTTGTCGGGTCTGCAGAAAGCAACCGGAGGCCGAGACGGAGAACAGAAAACCCCCGTTAGACACGACGATGTGTGTTTTATGTTGTGCCGGGGGCCCCGGGCCCGGACCGGGCGTGTTCGGTCGTGTGGCGATGGTGATCCATCGATAGGTATTGGAAGGTTTTTCCGTTTCTCGAAATGTGTGTAGGAAGCGGGCAAGCCGTTCCTGGAGCAGTATTGAGAAGGAGCGGGAAAAGCGTAATGGGGGGATGCTTCAGTGGATATCGGTAAAAAGTGACGCGACTTACGGAACTTTTTTTGCCTTACCCTCCGTACCCTCAGTGCGCTTATTTCGTTCCGTAACGCTTTTTTTTTCTTTATTATTGCTCCCGTTTTATATACGATCATCTTCCTCGTCGCTCGCGTACGGTCAACCCCCTCCTACGGGTACCGGACAGCAGTCATAAGCGATTTTTCGTTGCTCTTTAACTGCCTGCCTGCTTGCCTTGGCTACTCCTAGCCGTGTGTGGGGCGTCGGGTGTGTGGGCAGGCATCTGACGGTGAAGGCAAAACTGCACTGCACCGAAAAGTAATGCATCGCGCTCGCGAGCCGATCGCCTCATCTGCCGTCTATTTGCGCTCGTTTGTTGTAGATCGTTTACCGTTAATGCGCGCCGAGGGGGGGGGGGGGGGGGGGGGGTTGTTTTCTATGTTGCGTTTCAACATTGTACTTTATGGTATTTTTTAATTAACCCTCCCCATCTCAGGTGGGTTTACCATAAACGTTTCCATTGTGGCTTGCACATGTGCGTTGCGTTCAATGTTCCCGTCCATATCTCTATTACGTCCGCCAACAACTTCAAATATTGATTTGAATCTGTCAGAGCACCAACTCAAAGGACGTGATTTATGTCCCACTCCATTGTGTTAGTGGTGAATTTTGTTAGCTTTCTTTCGATCGATTAGCACATCTCCCTGGCATTAGTTTAGGCAATGCAAAGCAGTCAGGAGAGGTTAGGCATAGTTTTTGGGACATTGCCAAAACTGTGTATACTACTCTTGCACGCGCCGTATATACATTAAATCTGTATTTTATTGCTCATCGTGTATGTTCTTATTAATAAGAGTAAATAAATATGATCTATAGCTGGAGTTGTTTGCTTGAATTATATCTCTCCCTAAACCCAGTTTACCCATTATGAGTCAAAATTTCAAATTCAACTGTGTGACAGTCTGACAGTCTGACGAGCGCATTCTACCGCGACTACTCCACCTTTTCCGGAAGATCGATTCTATACCGGTCGCGGCTGCTGGAGACGAACTATGAGGGTGGTTGGCGACGGGCGCAGCACCGGGGGCATGCACGACAACAAAACCACCATCACCACCCACCCCTAAACCCTCCTCCCCCCCAATGGCAGGGGTCATCATCATTCGCGAAAGGAGAGGTACAATTAGGCTCTCCCCTTCCCGGGCATCATCGGAAACAGTTCGACAACTTCTCATGTAGAACGAGGGTTTATTGTTTGTTTGAAGATTGTCGATTTATGTGTGCCGAGGGTGGCTAGATTTTTCGGCTACTATCGTGCGGCCGGGGCCCACTCCGTCCCGTTGTCGCGTGCCTTTTTTTGGTACGATCGAACCGAAAAACGTTCATTTCGTAACATCGCAGATAGAGTCGGGGCGACCTGCGCCGGGCGTGCCATAGTTTTATGTTTTCATTGCCGTGTTATATCCGTAGAAAATACGTTTATCAGATCTCTCGGGCAGCGCATGAGTTATTAGAGTTTACGATGGGTTTTATATAGCCGGGGATTGCAGAAGAAACATTGGATAACTTCGATTCTGTGTAAACACTGCGATCCATATCTCGCGCTGGCAAAGGGTTACCGTGGTAGCAGTGAAAGTCGACTAATCAATTAAGAAGTCATGATACCGATTATCCATCCGAGTTTACCGAACGCTTAACCTCTAAGCTCATTATTCAGTTTATTAATGGCTTCGTGGATACTGCACGAAACAAGTGCGACAATTTACACGCTGTTCAGCTGTTATGCAGCATCTTTCCTCGCGGATTGCATACTTTAGGGCGCACATGATCAATTCATCCTTAACATATGCAATCCGCATAGCGCTTCGATCACAATCAATCCAGTGAATCAAGTATAATCATCGTTTTAGATGCCGCATACATCGCTTCCGTTGAAGAATATAGTTCTCTAACGCTTTTTTTCTTTTTCTTTTTAGATAAAACGAAGATTTCCTCTGAAATTGGATACCCGAACAACCCGGACACGGATGAACTGCCCGCGCTAAGCAACTGGCTATTCCCCGTTTGCTGCAAGACACTAGAACTGCACTATGATCTGCTGTGTACGACGCGCCAGCCATCCAGTTTCGCTTACCGCCACCATCATCGCAAATTACCATCCTGCCGCGTGCTGCTGCCTGCTGTTTCCGGTAGCCGGTTCCGTGCAGCGTTCGGCCTCGTCCGGGGAGGAGCATGTTGGTTGCTGCGAGCAGTCGCCTGTTCGCGCACTGTGATGTCGTAGATATGGACTGTAACGCTGGCAGCAACAGTAACGGTGGCAACGGTAGCAACAGCAACGGTGCTAACGGTGGCAGTGGCATCTTTAACCGGCAGCACTCACTAACGGGCGGCGGTGGCGGTGGCAACGGCTACTCCTTCCTGCTGGCACACGGCGCCGGTGCCTCGCTGCGCTGCGACAAGGTGAACGGCAACGCTGCAGCGACGACGGCAACGTCGACGATCCTGGCGACGAGCAACGGTGTCGGTGGGTCGGTCGGCGGTAGTAGCAGCAACCTTAGCAGTCTCGGCACATTTCAGCCGGCGGCACTGAAAACGTCCTCGCTGACATCGTCGGCCATACTGTTCGGGGGTAGCAGCGGCAATTTGAGTAGTGTGGGTGGAGGCGTGAAACCGGGCGCGCACAAATGGATCGGGTCGCTGTGTGATGGTGCTACCTCGATCGGGTACAGCAGCGGTGGAAACGGCGGCAGTAGTAGTAAACTGAACCAGCAGCTTCACTTTCAACAGCAGCAGCAGCAGCAGCAGCAACAGTTGCATCTGCTGCAGCATCAGAGTAAACATCATCATCCGCATTTGGCCCAGCAGCAGCAGCACCATCATCATCACCATCATAGTTTACCGGTGACAAGTAGCGGTGGTACGAGCAACATGCTGGACAGTCTCACATTTCGGTTGTGCGATGTGGACGGTGCGGTGAGCAGTACCATGTCGTCCAACGCAAACGGAGGCGGCGGTGGTCCCAACGGGCAGAGTAATGGAGCTGCTGCCAACGGTGGCACTGGCGGTAGTGGAAGCATTTTGGTTGTGGTGCCACCCCAGCAGCAGCAGCAGCCTCCAGTGGGCAACAGTGGGAAACAGTCACATTCCTCAGGTTATGCCGCACATCATCAGCAACACAGTAGCAATACGGCGAGCAGCAGCAGTAGTAGTAATAATAGTGCGGCACTTGCAGCCGGTAGTGACGTCCCGATAAACTATAGCAAAATGACGCGCATCAGCAAGATGGGCCTAAGCGCGGACAGTGGTGGTGCCCCGCAGCATCAGCATCACCATCACCACCACCACCATGACAGTGCGACGTCCGTATCGATATTACCTGCCGGATCGTCCTCATCGTCGTCATCGTCGGTGCAGCAGCAGCAAGCGCTCCACAAGCAGCAGCTGCAGCATCTGCGTAGCTCACTGGGCGGCAGTAGTGGTAATGTGGCGAAAGGAGGAGGCAACGATGCTGCCAGCTACTGCAAGGTGACCCGCATCGGCAAGATAACGTTACTTGATCCCGATGATCCGCAGACGATGCTGCAGTCAAATCTGCTCGGAAACATAGCGATTGGTGGTGGAAGTGGCAGCACCAGCACCAGCAGCAACAACACCTTGAAGAAAGACGAAGTTAGCCTAACGAAGGTGGCCAAGCTGGGCCATTCGGTCGATCAGAAGTTGTGTGAATTGCAACAGCACTTTATGCAGCATCATCAGCATCAGCTGCAGCAGTTGCAGCAGCAGCAACATCAGCAGCAGCAGCAACAGCAACAGCAGCAACAGCAGCAACAGCAGCAACAGCAACATCAGCAGCAACAGCAGCAACAGCAACATCAGCAGCAACAGGTGGCGCAGAAGCAGCAATCTCAACAGCAGCAGCAGGCACAGCAACAACAGAAGGAGCAAGGTAACGGTGAGGAGGTACGGATGACGGAGAGTCTCGCACCGTTCGAAGTGTTGCGGTTGTACATGGACAAGCTGACGCAGTACGAGCACCACGAGATCTACAACTATCCGCGCATCTACTTCATCGGGGCGAACGCGAAGAAGCGACGGGGCGCCGGCAACTCCGACTACGACAACGAGCAGGGTTCGTACATACATATCGCGCACGATCACATCGCGTACCGGTACGAGGTGCTGAAGATCATCGGCAAGGGTAGCTTCGGGCAGGTGGTGAAGGCGTACGACCACCGCAACTTCCAGCACGTCGCGCTGAAGATGATCCGCAACGAGCAGCGATTTCACCGACAGGCGCAGGAGGAGATCCGCATCCTGAAGCACCTGCGGGCGCAGGACCGATACAACTCGATGAACATCATCCACATGTACGACAGCTTCGTGTTCCGCAACCACATGTGCATCACGTTCGAGCTGCTGTACATCAACCTGTACGAGCTGATCAAGAAGAACAAGTTCAAGGGGTTCAGCATGCAGCTGGTGCGGAAGTTCACGCACTCGCTGCTGAAGTGTCTGGACGCGCTGTACAAGAACAAGATCATCCATTGTGATATGAAGCCAGAGAACATACTGCTCAAGCAGCAGGGCCGTTCCGGCATAAAGGTGATCGATTTCGGGTCGAGCTGCTTCGAGAACGAGCGCGTCTACACGTACATACAGTCGCGGTTCTACCGCGCGCCGGAAGTGATCCTGGGCGCGAAGTACGACATGGCCATCGACATGTGGTCGCTCGGGTGCATTGTGGCGGAACTGTACACGGGTTCGGCGCTACTGCCCGGGGAGGATGAGTACGACCAGATGGCGTGCATCATCGAGTTGCTAGGGATGCCGCCGCTGAAGTTGTTGCACAATGCGCGGTGGCCATCGCGTTACTTTGCGTACGACGGTGCGGACCAGTTCCCGCACTACTGTTCGCTAAGCTTCAGGGAGGATGGGCGGGAAGATATACAGGGTAGCTACAGCAAGCGGGGCCGGTACAGGGGAGCGCCCGGGACGCGCGATCTCGCCAAGGTGCTCAACTACTGCGACGAGCTGTTCCTGGACTTTGTGAAGCACTGTCTACGGTGGGACCCGAAGCGGCGCATGACGCCGCAGGAAGCGCTGAATCACAACTGGTTCCACCGGATGTTACCCCAGTCGCCGCAGGTGGTGAAGGTGGTGAGTGATACGGGCTCGGAGTCGGCCGCTTCTACCGCTGTTAGTAGCGGCAGCACGACGGTGGCGGCGGCTGGTGGAAGTTCGTCCCATTCGACGGCCACGTCCATCAGCAAGCAGCTCAGCTCGTCCATGGTGAGTGGAGGAGGAGGAGGAGTGGTTGGTATCGATGGTAATCCCGGTGGCAGTCTTCAGGCCGCGACCACCGGCACCGCCACCATCGGTGGCATTTCGATGGGATCCTAGCAGAAGAAATCGTTCAGTGGTGGCGTGTCGCTGAAGAAGGTTTCATCGGCCCTCTCGCTCCCGGCGAACTACATCTCCGCCTGCTCCGGTGGCAGCAAAACATCTCCCACGACGCACTGCTCGGTCGTGTCGTCCCTTCGTTCGTCGGGCATTTCCGCCTCGATGATAACGCTCGCCGGATCGATGCAGCAGCCGACGTGCCAACGGCAGGCCACCTCGCTGCAGGCACTGCTGGAAGGCAGGATACTGGCGACTGGTGGACGTACGGTCGCCTCGTTGGGGTTGGATACGGCCACCGTTGTCCACGGGAAGATGTTTGCAGCAGACGAAACAACGACGACGACGCACAGCGAACGGAGACGACGACTCGAACATTCGCAGCCATCAACCACAGCCCAGCAGCAGCTGGCAGCACTGGCTTTGGGCGCAGTGGACAAAAGCACCACCACGGTCATCAGTAGCAGCAGCAGCAGCAATAATCAGCAACCCTCGGCTACACATCATCAACACTCCGTCAGTGTTGACAGCAGCAACGAAAGCAGCACTGGAACTGGGGTACCATCGTCATCGTCTTTCATAGAGTACGTAGGGTAAGTGAGTGACGGACGTCCTAAGGCAAAAAGTGATCTCTCCAGAGATATGTCGAAATTTGGAAGCATAGATAGGTAAATAGGAGGATCGATTCCGGTTTGAAGATTGGAAAAAACGAATCCTGATACTAGGGTCATTGATCGATTGCAAGTTTTAGTTATTCCATCCTGTGTAAAGTAACTCTTAGCTATTGTGAAAATTGACTGAGAAAGTGTCCTATAATGATAACAAGCGATTTATGTATCTTCTATGTCCACACGTCTCCCCACATGTGATTTTAACTCGCCACTGCCCTTAATTCTTTGCAAGTTTAGTTCAAAGCGAAGTGTAATGATATAATCCCATCCCATCCACTATGTCATTACATAATTTTTCTTATTTTGTGGACATGAACGAGATATGACTGATTTGATTACGAATAAAAGACGCAGCATCAACCAGCAGAAGTGTTGTACATCGTAAGTTGTACAACCCTGACAAACATATTTGGTTCTGCGTGGTAACAAAATAGACTCGAGCATTTATCAAAAATTCCAGATAATCAATCTTTGACCTTTGTGCAATGGTTCCCCAACTCGAGTTGGTTGAAAAGCTTGGTAAAACTGTAGTTGAAGGTGCCGTTTCATCGAAGTCTTACGGTTTATGTCCGGGATGGTATTGTACAGTTTCTCGAGTATCTGTCCAGTACAAGGTGTGGTGATCCTGATTCAAGAAAGTACATTCTCCATATAGAGAATGATTTGATCCACTGGTATACACGTGACTAGCAAAGACACACCACCGTGCGTGCACCCTGGACACAGACCGTAGCGATTCGATAATGTGCCACTGAGACTACGGCTTTAGTTTTCCTGTAAGATTCATAAAATTAATTTTATTGTATTCTGTAACTTGCATGACATCTTTTGTAACATGACGCACAGAACCTAGAGCTGTGCTCATTTAATGATGAAAATAGATCCAAATTTCAATAACTACACTGTTGTGTACTCGCTTACACTGCCTTTTTAAATCGTTTTACTTCGTGTGAAACGTCATGCAATTGAGTTGTATTGTAAACCTCGTGTTATTGTTTCGCACTATTGAGACAGGAGGTACTAAAATGGCGTTGCGTTCCATCATATCACTTCCCAGCTCGGCAAATCGCATTTCTAGTAGCATACTTAACAGAGACCTTGGTGAGGCGTAAAGAAACGATACGAGAGACTGTGAACAAACATTAACCTACTGTTAAGTAGCAGCCGCATGAGATTGAACGATGGTTGTTGCGAGAGGGAAAATGTACTCAAATAACCGAAAGCGGTATTACTTCGGTGTGTAGACGAAGAGAAGAAGGAGGAGGTAGACGCTTCGGCAGAACAATACCAAAAAATTGTGAAAGTTGTGACGATTTTAATCCCCCTCCAGAAACGACGGTACTCATTTTGCAGTAAAGAAAAGTACTAGCGGAATGAAAATTAGCTCTGAGTATGACAGGGACGAGGGACAGCTGCTGTCAAATCACTGTCTTCTTCCCGGTAACCCCGAATGGAGCCTCTGGAGAAGGTGTATAATCCACTGCTTGGTAGCCTGAAATTAGACTGAAGAAAAAAGAAAACGGATATGTGTATGTGTGCGTGTGGGTGTTTGTTAAACCCAATCCTATATGCGCTATACTAAGAATGCTTATCAGTAGCTAGCAAAAGGGACGTGTAGCGAATCTAGTTTATTTTAGTCTAATTCATTCCTAATCGACGTATTCCGTGTTCACAATTCACAACCCAAAACTTGTGAGGATATCTCGAGCTTCGGTGAAATATAGAAGACAAAACAACACACATACACAAACGCATGAGATATGACTCATTCTGATCTATTAATGGAAAAAAGCATACAAACAAAAACACTCATCACCTTTACTCATGATCGTTGTACTCAAAATGCTCAAAATAATAGCAAAATCAGTCACCAGTACTACCCCCAAGGACACTCTAAATAGCAATACGTAGGAATGCGAATAGATGTCGCATAAAAAAACCCGTAAAGCGAAACTAACTGCCAATTAACGTTTAGGACACTCCGTAGCGTTAGAAAGGTTACCACGTCCGTGCCAGATAGGTACCGGAAGAAGTTTGGAGCCGGCCGTGGATGAACGCGGTTTAACCTCAATAAGTTTCTTTTGTCTATAATTGTACAATGCTTCGAATGAAACCCTTACAGTAGACGGACTACTAAACAACCAACTTTCCCTATGTAATAGCAACAATAGATTTCGTTTAGCTTGTTCCATAGTTCAGTTTTCGTAGTTTTTTTTTTGCGCAATCTTATCTGTGAGGCACCTAGCTAATTGATATCGAAGCACTTAACAGTATCTCTGGTTCATATTTTGAAGTTTACATTTGGGTACTACGAAACAATCATTGCTTTCTCAATTCGCTTCTTTTAAGTTAAACATAACGCTGTTTGTTGGGCTGATTCGATACCGTTTCTTACAAAACGGTCACCGGCACAATGCGTGAACCTATATGATAAAAACAGTGAATGAATGTGAAACTTGGCATGATAGATGATAGCTGAAGGTAAGCTTGAAATAGCGACAAAAACAACAGTAACCTACAAGAAAGCGCTGAAAGCATGAGAAGGACAAAATCTCGTATAAATTCGCAATAATAGATACCAGATAGGGAAAACAGAGGGAGAGAGAGAGAGCGAGAGAGAAAGATGACACATACGCACCCACTAAAAACACTGATCAAATTATCGCTACGATAGCCTCTTTAGCATATTATGATGTATCAGCAGCTGTGTTGAGCCCGGGGCGGAATGGTATGTTGTCTGTTGCTGTGAGTGTGTGTTTGTGTACGTTTATCACTTTGTATCGCTGTGTGCGTTGTGAAGTTGTGGTGGGCGAGAAGGAGAGTTTCTAGCGAACCAGAAAACTATGAAATCAAAAGGACTGCACCGTATAAGCTAAACCTAACTAGTGGTAGTAGTGTAGCAAAGTTTGATTGGAGAGGAAATCGGGGGAGAAGTAGTAAAAGTAGTAAAGCAAGCGAAAAGAGACGCTGACAATGAAGCTGTAGTCCGTGGAAGTGGAAATAGGAGTGTATTAGGACTGTAGAGAATGTACATCTCAAACCCATCCTGCTCCTCACTCCAATACACTAGAGCTAGAGCATACACATTACTGTAGGAACGGGCGTTAACAACATACTTCCAACATGTGTGTGTGTTTTTTTTTTGGGTACGATTGTTTATAAAGAAAAAAAAGTATGAATACCTAGCTAATTTAGAGGAGCAAACATGCGAGATACACGTTCTTGGCTAAGGTAATAGGCAATGACCGATAACCGATAATCGATCCGCATGCTAAGCAAATTAAGCGACTGTGTACATATAGACAAGCGTTTAGGGTTAAGTTTAGTGAAAAATATCACTAACCACACAAAAAGCGGGAAACGAGCGTAAAGGCAAAACGCGATGAAGCAAACATACAAACGAAAGAACCGTGCAAATAAATAATTAAAAGCCTTAACGACTAAACGTAAAAGACACACGCATATTAGAGTAAAACGAACGCAGCCGATGTGCGCGCACGCGCGAGAGTAATCTCAAAGAGAACAACTAATAGTGCACCCCGGGCAAAAAAGAAAACGACGGATGTATAAAAACCACAAGCAGAACTGGACAAATGCAGAGGTGTGTGGCGTAGGTTGCGTGATGATTATATTCTCATGTCCTTGTCTTCGATGTGTGTGTGTGTTTATCTCATCCTTTGGTTTGGTATATTGTCTTCTTTTTGCTGCTTTTTCGAGCGGAGGACCGATTGCGACCGAGAAAGCATAAGCCATACAAACTCTCTCTTTCGACTGCCGTGAATGCAAAATGCACTTTTTCGTCAATCACCTTCTGCTACGCCCCACACGACGCTGGACTTTTTTACGTGACTTGTACTCTTGTGTTCCGAGCACACAAACGCACACACACTGCCTTCTAACATGAGTTATACTTATTCCGATACTTATTCCATTGCGATGAGATTGTCGGACGCAGCGAGCGAGGCGTTTAGTTTTCCCTCTTACGTTTTTTTTACCGTTCGCAGCGCGATTGCTACTATATTAGGTTAGCGCACTATACGTGGAAACAGTATGATCTTTTTGCAGCGTGATCCCTAGATTGTATGTGTATGTTTTGGTTAAGGCGAATTAGTACTTTAGGTGATGTTCTCGGTTGCTCGTGACGATTCCACTCTAAGACTCAGACTGACTCAAGGGCGGCGCACGCTGAGCTCTAGCAATCGTGTGTGGCCCCGGTGTATGGTAAATTAGCAAATTGTCCCCGTAATGGTGTACTGTTCCACCTCTTGTCATCCTAATTTTTGTCTTCTGTGTGTGTCTGCGTGCCTTCTGTACATGTGTGAGCATTCGTTTGGTTTGTTTATTTCGTTTGCGTTCGATAAAACCTTAAGAATTCCCAATGGAAGGTGTGTAACCTTGAGTTAAAAACCGATGCTTTTGCCTGTGTGCTTGTACATGTATGAGTTGCTGTGTCGAAACATAAAACAGCAGCTACCCAACTAAGAAAACAACTTGTGATGCGATGTAAACGATCGTACTAAACCTTAAATAAGCTGAACGAAGCTGGTTAAAGAAAAAAAAAATACTCCGAGCAAATTGTGAACCGTGTTATACCTTAATACACCACCAGTACACCACGCGAACAATCACGATCCTTTCCCGACTGCGATCGTAGAAAAATGCGTTCGTGGCGCGTATGCCTTAGTTTCGGTTTTTTGCGCTTCAAATGTTGCGTGTTCGGTTATATTGTAAAAAGAAAGCGCGCAAAGGAGAGTTTTGCAAAGTCTGTTGCTTAAAATGCTTTGTTAATGTTGTTGACTGCACCACTGTTTGGCTAATACCTATTTGACGGATACACTACCGGAATATCCTACCATTACCCAATGTTTGAGCGTAACGCGCGACGTGTGAAGGTGCTTCGATGTGCTTGAAAGGATTGTGCAAGCGACAGAGGAAACAAGAAGCGCAACGGAAAGCGTTAAACTTAAAAATCAAATATCTAAATTAATCACTAAGTACCGGGTACACACCCGCAGGGGCCGTGTTACGGTTTTAGAAGAAAGTTTGAAGACAAGCTGTAGCGAAATCACCGAAATTTATTATCCCCCCGTGCACCAAAACACCATCAACACCATAACACTGAGTATGCAAAAATGGCTACACCCCATTCGATAAGTTTTTCAAGACATTTGTTCAATGTTGAACATTAGTGAAAAGAATAAATCAATCAGTACGCACAGAGAAAAGCAATCAAACGTGTTTAGTGAAGGCGTTAAATTAACATACAGTGAATGTGATGATAAAACAAGCAAAAGTAACACGAGCTAACACACTACACGAGAAACTGCAATTTGATAATGAAATAAGAAACACAAACACACAAACGAAAAGGATACTCCGAAGAAGGCTTATAACACAACAAAACGCATGGATAGTCGCAAACACGAATGATAAAATAAAAAGTGAAATGACCATAAGGAGAGGCAGCAGCCCAGCAAAATGAACTTTTGATCCGTAGCGATGCATCCGTGTTGAAGTTAGTTAATACAAAAACAAAAGGAAAACAAACGTGATTCGAAAGCAAACCTATCAACCAAGTGTGTGTAAATGAGGGGAAGATAATTTAATAACAGCAATGGCGGCGGTTGCGTCGGAAAACATATAATCGAACACTGTGGTAGTGAAGGTGTAATAGAACAACAATAGAATAGAACAACAGTGGAGCTAAAAGTGCTAAAAGAGACAAAACAAAACCATCAAGCAGATGGACGCGGACGGTTATGAAACAAAATTAATAATATTAACAAAAACACACAGTACATATAATCGATAAGCATGAAGAAATCATAGTCATAGGCAAGAGTGGAACGCGGAGGTGTAAGAATAAAAAAAACACCGTGGAAAGTAAAAGTAAAATATGTATAGTGAAACAATGAAATACAAAAAAAAAAAGATTATAAACAAACGCATACTCAGAAGCCAAATGGACGGTGCGCCAAGATAGAAATTCCGAAACGATGGAGAAGGATTTATTAAAATGAGGTAAGTGCATACATTAATTGATCCGGTTGTTCTTTTAGCTTTTTTGATTCATAATATTGGAAGTATTTTTATTGTTCCTTTGTTCTTCTTTGTTCTTCTTTGTTTTTTACATTTGGATTTATCACACTTGAGTTTCACAGCCTACATTGCCAGAAGAGTTTTGATTGTATCTGCCTGTGTTATAATATCGTCTTACTTTATCAGCATACATATCTAACGCTACAAGTGCTTCACGGTCATGCTCTACTCTTACTCTGGGTGAACTTTTCAGTCTTCCTCGAAAGCATTAGGGCATAAAAATGAAACTTCAAGGGAAAGTTGTCACAGACACTCTGCATTAACGTTTTCGGTTTTGGGTTTCAAGGAAAAAGTGATTCAGTATTCACAATCCCCAAGAAGGTGGATAGAGAAATCTTTTTATTGCCATAATACACCGTAGCGGAGGCTAAATAAATACATTGCATTCTGTTGCGTATCTTAAAAGCACTTGAGCAAAATGGTGCATTTGCCGCGTGTGGATCACAATTTTTGACTTCCCATCAAGAGCTGGATATGGTGTTGCTTGTAATACTACCGCTTCCCACGATGCTGTTGGCCATGCTGCTGATAGCACCACCGCCACCAGCGCCGGAAGCGCTGTTTGCTCCCGCGATGCTGGAAGCAGCACTGCTTCCTCCTCCCCCTCCTCCTCCGCCACCGCAGCTGCCACCGACGTTCGCTGCCCCATCGGTCTTACCGTAGTTCGTGTCCTTCAGGTAGTAGACGGCACCACTGTTGATCAGCCCGTGGATCGTTTTTTTCAGCCCGAGCAACGAGGACAGCCGGTACTTGAGCGTCACCGACTGGATCCGGTCGATGAAGGTCGCGATGGCCTGCTCCATTCGCGGTGTGAGATGCGGCTCGAGCTGGAAGAGTTTGACCAGCGTTTCAATCACCCCATCCGTGAGCGGGAGTCGATCGAGATAGTCGTCGAGATAGGTCGCTTCGCCCTGGGTGATGTAGTGCTGGTAGATTGCGCCGGGCCAGTTGATTTCGATACCGTACGCACGGCCGACGATCTGTGCCTGGGGCACCGTGAGGAGGAAGTTGACGTAGTACAGCAGGGTGCCGGTTGCCCTGCTCGTGGTTGTTTCTAGCCCCGTTCCGGCACGCCGACTATCGTCACACGGTGGTTGGATGTTTAGCACCGACAGACAAGTCGTTGCTGCGGGTGGGGTGTTACTGCTGGTGGCGTTGCTCGAGGCAGCCCCAGAATCAACCTTCTCGGACGCGCCGAGTGCCCGGCGGACGAAAAAGATTTGCAGCGCGATCAACTCGGCGTGTGCCGCAGCGCGTTGTGCCAGCGTCAGGTTGTTGTCGAGCAGATAGTTCTCTGTGGCGTGCGTGACGGCATCCATAGCGTTCGTGAGCTCGGTTAGCACGAGTGACGTCGCCTGGAGCCGATGGTAGAAGGTGGGCGTGTTCGATGCGATCGATTTCTCCGGGACAGCCCGCTTCACCTCGTACGTCTTGACGATCGCATCGATCGTGCCTTGCGCTTCCGTTTCCCACAGTTCGGCAATCTCCCGGTACATGCGGAAATGGAGCGCCGCCAGGCGGAAGTAATCCCGCCGCTCCGGACAGTGCTCGTTGAGGAAGGTGATGATGGCGGACTGGAGCCGGCGGCCGTTCGCAGCACGATCATCGAACTGACCGAGCAGCGACTCGAACTGTTCGTTGTTGATCAGCGTCTCGAAGCAGTAGTGCATGTCCCGGTAGCGTCCGATGCCGACGAGTAGCCGTACGACAAGGTTCCACGACTTGGCCGCTGTGAGTATCACGGTGAGTGCTTTACAGCACGCCAACACCTCCATGATGCCCTCCATCGAGCACGAGTGTACGAAGCAATCGTGCGCTTTCACTAGCAGTGCCACGATGATCGTGTTTTGTTTCTTCAGGGACAGCACCTGACCCTGCAGGATGGCGTCCAGGTGCTCCACGAGATCGGCTGCCGCCGCGGTGTTCATGCGGTGTGCTGGTATGGTAGCGAATGACTCCAGCGCATCTTGAACGCCCCGATCGATCGGTGGGTACGACGACGACGTCTCGCCCGGCATATCCCGTCGTTTGCGATAGAGTCGAAACGCGTTACAGTACCGCAACAGCACGTTACCGAGCGCGGTCGTACTGGGTGCTAGCTCTAGGAACAGATGAAACTCGCGATCGATGTTATACCCCCAGAGCAACTCATCCGCGATCGCCGCCGGGTTCGTTTGCGGTTGCTGCTGCAGTTGGAACAGATAAAACTTCGAACGTACGACGGCGGACACGATCTCCGAGGCGAGGAAGTCGGTGAAGCTTTCGATGCTCATGCGCGTCGCGGTGACGATATCGCTGATCACCTCCAGCTTATGCGCGCAGTCCTCACGCACCACCTCGGGCAGGAAGGCGAGTGGGTCACGCAGTTTTAGCAGCTCGTTGTACTCGCGGTCGAGGTACATGGCGACGCGGTACGTGAGGATGACGCGCTGAGCGAGATCCTGCCCGTGTGTGATGCGATTACCGAGAGCCTGTGTTGGAAAAAAGAAATTGGGAAGAATAAATTAAGTCAGAAATTGTATCAGAGGTGACAAAGCTATTGGATCCAGATGTCGCAACACAATGAGAAAGGTTCTTCTTTTTCTACTACTAGCGCTAGTAGGAGTTAGGTTGGTTGGGAGTGAAGGATCTTTCTGACCTCATTCATATTTCAACTTTCTATCAACCCTACAAATCCCAACCGTTAAAGATCAATACTCACACTGATCGCCTCGAAAATATCCTGTCGATCGCGGGACGGCACCTCCTCAAAGTCGGACGTTGCCGTCGTGCTCGTGTCGGACGTATCGAGTTGCGCCGTTTGTCCGCCCTTCATGGGTGAACCACCGATCTGGCTGCTCTGGCTAACGCGGCTGATCCGCAGCGTCCGTCGCTGGAACCTGCCCGACGAGCGTGCACTGTCCTCGTTCAGCAGCATGCGCTCCTCCTTCGACAGGTTGTACAGACTGACCAGCCCTTCCGCGAGCGCCATACAGAACACGATGAAGTGCAGATCCAGCGGTCGCTGCTCGAAGATCGCCTGATAGCGCAGTGCCTGCACGATATCCCCACAGTCGAGTAGCCGGTTGATGAGCGCATCGAGCCGTAACCGCTCCTCGGTCTGGGCGAGCGGGACATTGGACAGCGTGAGATCATCGATGCCGGCCACCTCCTTCAGCTCGAGGAACGTGTGGTACAGGATGGCTGTCGTTGCGGGTGATTGCTGGTGGGCAGCGGTAGTGTTGCACCAGTACGGCGAGCAGTACAGCTCAAGCGTTTCCGGGCGGACATCGGTGCAGCGTATGTAGCTCAGCGCCAGCTCGTACTCCAACCGATCCCGATCGAACGTTTCGCTCGGATAGAGATTGTGCTCGCGGATCAGCTCCAGTGCGCAACGCAGCAGATCGTACCGGTGACGGTCACCATATTCGAGCCGGTTGGCGATGTGCGTGAAGAAGCTGATGCGTAGCTCCGGACCGACTCCGTACCGGGCACTTTCCGTCCGATAGCGCTCGAATGCACCCACGGAACCACTGGACTCAAACGCGCTCACCCAGTGCTCGAAGATGATGCTCTCGCGCGGCAACCCAGCCTCGTCCGCTACGGCGATCGCTGCCTCGTGACACTTTTTCGCCACCAGCTGCTCGCACAGCGATTCGTACAGCCGGAGCTGCTGCTCCTTACACCCGGCGGCGACGGAACACTCGTGGAGGGCAAGAAAATCGATCGAAACACCGGTATGGCGCACGATCTCGCACATCCGCAGCATCCGTTCAAAGTCAAGCCCGGGCACGAGAAAACACCGAAAGTCACACCGTACGTACGATTGCAACAGCAGCAGCTGATGGTGCATCGACGTCCGCTGATCGAGATGGATCATAAGCAGACGCGCACAGAAGCCAAACATCTCGTACTTGGGGATGCGCAGCAGAAAACACTCCTCACCGGCGGCCGCCGAGCGAGCTAGGAAGCTGGTGAGCAGCTGTGCTGCACGATCCGCGCCAAACAGCACATCGTCCGTAACGCTCAGATAGCTCGCGAGATGCTGCCAGCTGGAGTCGGGATAGAAAACGGCCAGCGAGCTAGCGAGCGTACAGAGCCGACCGCTCCGAACGAGATGCTCCATCAACCCGCACACGAACGATCGCTCGTGCTGCGTCGTGGTGTTCGTTTTCTCCTGCGCGAGCAGTGTGTCCCGGTACGGATACTCACCGGCGAGCATAGCCCACACGATCCAGCAGTACCGTCGGCTTTCGCTCGCTTCCGGGCACACATCACCCGCCAGCAGGGCTAAGAGAGGCCACCGGTTGCGAACGGCACGATCGAGAAGGTTCTGGAAGGTGCAAGGATGCCGCTGGGGGACGGCTGTCGTAGTCTGCAGGATGAGTCGTCTAAACGCATCGAAATCAAACGGTGCCGTGGAGGAGTCTCCAGCTGCGTAAGGGTTCGGTTCGTTCGAGCAGAGCAACACCGTGGAGACGAGATCCGTGTCGTAGCGTTCGGACAGGAAGGAGGCACCCTCGTAGGGCGCAGCGGACGTTGAGCTGGTGGTGATGTCTGCAGCCTTTTGGAGCGGTAGAGATGTGCTGGTGGTGTGCCCGATTCCGGATGTGCTCCGGCCTATGGAGGCACCGTCAGCATCGCTGGATATGCTGGAGGGACCACTCGAATCCGCAGTTGTGCTGCTCGCCTGAAGCGGGTGAAAGATGGGGTATATAACAGTTAGTAATTATATTTTCAAATTGTAAGTACGTTCCGGAGATCATTTTCCCTCAATTTACGAGCATTTTACGGAACAACATCTCTCGCAACCAACTGTGACAATATTCACACACAAATCTAATGGTTCGAAGCGCTAGTGCAGATTCATAACTCTGTACATTGCCAGCACAGAAAGAGTGTGACAAGCAAATGAGCAAAGGAGCTACATCGTATCAGTGTGTCACAAAAAGTAAACATCGGTGAACAGAAAAGATGGCATCTTTTCTTCTATTTTTACACTCCACCACAGGCTCCGCCGAATGCAGAGATAACACGACCGATTGGTAGCGAAAATAAATAGCACAGTAAAGTGTCCCGCATTTTTCTTCGTGCGTTCATTTCGTAGCTTGAACCACGGACTGGGCCCGGGCGAGGGAGAGAGGGAGGAGGTCACCGACCCGATCCGATTCCGGAACGACACCACGGAACCGGTTCCTATCTACGGCAGTTTTGTCCGCTTTTGCTTTTGTTTTGCTTTGCCGTTTCTCGCAATTGCGAATCCCGCGTAGCCAAAGGTTAGCTCGCCGTAGCACGCCGCCGCCATTGTTTGATATGGGACACACTTTGATAAGGCGGTGGACCGCGCGAAATGAGTTCATCTTGGAGTAGCTTCTTCGCCACACAGCATCCCGTGAGCTGCGCTTTATTGCGCAACATACGCGCGCGGAAAGGACGCGGAAACAAAGTAGCAAAACAAACAATGCGCGCGCCTTGTAGACTAGACGCTTTTGGGGAGCGCGACACAGAAGTCTTCAATTGTCGATGACTAGAGAGTTGTACTGTGTCAAACCGAAAAATGTAACCTACCGTGAAACTCGATCGTTCCAGACAACAAATGTTAATCAGTATAAGATTGTTATCAGCAGCAGCTTTAGTAAATTTCTTACAAAACAATATGACCATCGCCGCATTGAGAAAATGTGACGGATGGAATTGAGGCAGTTGGATTATTAGTAGCCATAGGATTATAGTACACCACCCTTTCACTAGCAAGCAAGCTTGGCTGTGTGTCGTGCGTGCAGTAAAATGGCAAATAAGCAAAGCAAACATACCCGTCTTCTTCGCCGCAGCGTTAAGCTCGATCGTCGCTTGCTGGAGGTGATTGAACTGGACGTCGCCGACAGCCCATCCACGCGGGCACTGTCCGCCACCGGCCGCGGTTGGTGCAGCAGCGCCGTCATAAGGTTCGTTCCGATTTGCCGCTCCCCGAACCCGACCCGACACAGCTCCACGATCTGCTCCCGTGGATAGTTCAGGTAGTCGACGAGCAGGAGAAAGTGATACCAATCGTTGCGGGCGAGTAACCGCTCCCTAAGGTACGCTTCCGGGTACGGCAGTCCGTTCGCTTTGGCCACGATTGTCATCGCCTCCAGATCGATCAGTAGCTCAGGATCGTCGAGCGATTTCGCGTGGATCGCTTGCTCGCAGCGTCGCAACAGCCCAGCCACGGTCATCCTCACCGGAGCGCGGTCAGCCCCCTGGTCGGTGTCGTCGGTGGCGAGTGCCAAACAGCGCAGATAGGCACGCGTCGGTACGCTGCTCACACCGATCATCTCGATGAAGGCGACGGCCTGCGCGGCGAGCGCCGTGTCCCAGTACGCGTCGATTGCCATCTGGGCGACGGTTTGGGCGGCACTGTTAATTTGGCGCGTGGATATTTGCGAGTAGTTCTGCAGCTGCTCGCGATAGAACTCGAGCACGGCGTGGCAGGCACGGTGCAGGCGGATGTGATGCGTGTAGCGCAGCGTAACCTGCTGTCCGTATTTGGCAACCAGCAGCGGATGGTTGAAGTGCGGTATGGTGCCGTGCTGTTCGAGAATTTCCATCTGGGCCGCCCGTTCGTCTTCGTCCTCAACGGCCCCGTTGGCGTCGGTGCGGGTGCCGTGGAAGAGAAACTGCTTGATGCGATTCGGATCCGGAATGCCGGCGATCGCCAGAAGCTTCTTAATAGTTTGATCGTTTCCACCGTCGGAACAACCACCGGCGCGGGTCGTTTTCATTCGCGTGATGAAATTCTGCAAATGCGGCAACTTTCCCAGCACCGGATTATTCTCTTCGAACCGGTCGTTTTTCTCGTCCAACCCGTACTCGAACAGATACACCAGTGGGTTCTCCTCGTAAAAGGCACGGTTGTGCTGCAGAATGTACTCGGAAACCGTGCGCGACACACCCAACAGGTCCCGGGCCCCGATCGCATTACCGTCGCGCAACTTTTGTAGCTGCAGAAAGACGTTCACCTCGGCGTGATGCTGTTCGCCTGTGTCCGCCGCTATTCGCTCCAGCAGCTCCCGGGAAACGACTCCCAGCCCCAGCAGGGGAAAGAACCGATTGTCTATCAGGTGGCGGGTAAGCTGCTCGCGGAACCACCGCGCCTGTGTCCAGCCAGTGCTGTGCTGCGTGAAGCTTTCGGTTGTGAACAGCCGCCGCAGGATGACGATCGTGTCCGTCCGTTCGTGGTCGACGAATCGTCCGAGCCGGGCGAGCTCGTGCAGCAGGATTTCGTTGCGCGACAGCGACCGGTGGTGGGACAGCTGCGAGAGCATGAAGTCGTCGATCTCCCAGCGTTGGAAGAGCTGCCGGAGCCGTTCGTTGAAGCGCGGATCGTCGTAGATGTCGATCTTGATGCGCAGCAGGTGTGGCGTTGGGTCGGTGCCGGCGTGCACGCATCGCCGAAGGCAGCTGTTCAGCTGGATCCATATCTTGACGAGGTTGGCAATGTTGTTCTTCAGCAGGTAGCTCCAGACGGTGTATCGATCGAGGATGGGAGAGATTTCCGTTTCTGGGGGATGAGAAGGAGGATTGAAAGTGTTAGAGTCAAGTTCGAAACAGGTGTTAGTTCACGATACACCAAATTGGTGGTTTGAAAAAATGTATTTAAACAAACTGTCTAGCTATAAATCCGATTCGTTTCTTCTGGCATATAATTATTTAACACTTCAACTACTAATTGTCACAGAGATAATTGCAATGGTATTCCTAGCATTTCACCGAAGGCTTCAATCATTAGCAATTTGTTATGATTCTCGTTTTGTGTTGATAATTGTCTATTGGTCGTTTTACTCATTTTACTGCCGATCTCTATACGGTTAAACCACAAACTTCCTGAACGATCCGGCCCACACCGAAAAAACATCTTCGCCGTCCGGTGCGTTCGGGTAGGTCGCAGAATAAAAACGCATTCCCCAATCAATTGCTGATTGGCTGATACTGCCTCTTGACGCACACAAAACGACCGCCGATGAGCCATCATCGCTTACAGCTTATCGCGGCTACTTATTCACATTCCGTTTTGATTTATTTTGACTACAAGAAAGGCAAAAAGCGTTTGGTACGAGGCCATTCTTCTCGGCCGAGGCCGAGTTTCTCGGTTAAAAATTGTCTGAGACGGGTTCGATTCGATAAGATTAGTTTTTGAGGAGGGCGGCCTTGAATCAATTAACTGGTGCTTATGACAGACACAAAGCAATCCATAAGCAGCCGGAAGCTGTCCACCGAAAAATTACTTCGCTCTAATCAATCCGTCAATATTTGAACCTCATTCCGCATCACGTGGTACGGACGGTGTCCTGTTCGTGATGGCCTTTTCGAATCGGTTAGAGCGATTGATGGTAAATAAGCGAAAAATCATTGATGATCTAATAGAAGGTGAAACGTGTATAGTTTCATTGTGAAGGACAAATCGTGGGTACGTTATCAAATGCATGGCATGAACTAGATTGTTATTACATGCCGATTGCACTTGCGAGACGGTTGACTGGCTACACACGAGAGCAACGATGGTCGATTAGTCATCAGGATTTTCTGGTGCGGTACCCTGCGTGCGTCATACGTTCCCCGGGTGGAAGGAGTTTTTGATAGCAAAAACACAAACCGCCGCACAGTTCAACAACTCTTTACCTTGGTTTTTGAAGAACAGATCCACCGCGACCGAGTTCCGATAGATGTCTTCCTTCATGCAGAACGTGTTGAACGACATCGTCTCGATCTCGAGCACGGTGTACCCGGCCGTCACCTCACTCAGCACCTCCGCCATCTGGCGCACGTTTGCCTTCAGCTGTGTGTAGGCGCGCCAGCTGGCCGCTATCCGTTCCTCCTCGCCGTTGGCGTAGTTCTCGACCGTCCGCGTCAGGTGCTCACGGATGTAGTCCCGCAGCCCGTGGTCGCTCGTTTCGGCCGCGATCTGGTAGAAGACGTACCGCGGGACGCGCTCGATGTTCTTCAGGATGTGGTGGGCCTTGTATAGCTGCCGGTTCGACAGCAACCGATAGACGTACGCGTTAACCTAGTGGGACACACAGCGACAGAGACAAAGAGGCGTGAGCCAAACTTGCAAATGTGTTCGATCGACCGATCCGATCCGATCGCTACCGCGCACTGTAGCCGGAAACGTTGCGAACAGTCCCACGACTGGGGCCAACGTCGGGCTTCGTAATGCGATAAGGACGCGACCGACTCAGGTTACCGAGATTACGTTACGACGAACTTGCTCGGGATGGGGCGGTTGCGGGATGGTGGTGACACACTGTGGAACTTCTACAAGGGAGTAGCGATTTGGACTCGCAACGCATCTATTTGCCCGTGTGTGCACATTGATAAGTGTCTGGTTGCACCGCTCAGCCGCTCAAATGGCTTTCGTCGATAAGTGTTGGTGCAGTTGCATCCCATAGAAGCTCCGTTTTATAAATAACCCTACCAGGGGCCGTTCTTTCTACAGGCGAGAGAAGGCAGATGAACGCACCTAAAGATATAACCGTGCAGAAAAGTTACCTTCTGGAGAAAGTAATTCTTCGCCTCCTTCAGCGAAAGCTCGTTCCGCTCGGCAAGGTACTGGATGCAGAGGTTGACGTGTTTGCCCTTGGTAGACACCTCCTTGATGATAACATCGTCGTCCAACTTTTCCCAGCCCTTCAACACGATGCTCTTCTCCGGCGGTATGCTGGCGCCGTCTCCCAGCGGTGTCGGTGTACCGGCCATCTGGTTGGGAGTGCGCGCGTTACGAAGCGTGGGAGACCGTTCGCAATCCGACAAACGATGCGGGGCGCAGTGATTCCAAAGGCATGAATCATTCACCAATCTTGCTGCTACCAGCTGATCACGATCCACGACACTTGTCTACCGGGTAATAAATTAACTACAGCGAAAACACGCAAACTATTGTACACAACACATAAACCGAAACGTGAGTTTAGTCGCCCTGAAACTCCTACTTCTCCGTGCTACACAAAAAAGCACCCAAAAACGTACGATGATATGCAAAAGAAAGCGGATGAAATCATTTTGTTATTGTTTACACCCAGGCAGCCTGACGTCTATAAACGTCAAAATTAGAAGAAAGCAAAAATATTCCGAATAAATTAACGAATAATGCTGCAAGTTGTCTTATTTACAGGGCGGTTTTGAAGATTTGAAGAGCGATGGATGTTTATTATTTTGAAACCTAAAAAACCCGTTTTAGTTTTTCTTTCTTCATCCTCACACACCGCTTCGCTATTCTTTCCCCCCCCCCCCCGCTTCGTTTCACAATCCAAGGCAGCTAAAAACCGAGGCAAAGCAAGGCGTTCCCAAGCGGTTTTTCGGGCAGTTATCGGGCGGTGTTTGGTTATTTGCTCGATCTTTTATGCTGACATTCGAGCTGTTTTTTGTAACGACAGTTGTCGCAATTTCCATTCGGATTTCCACAAATTGATAGATTTTTCCATATCATTGCACTGGTTGTTTATCATGAGCAGCTCATCCATATTCCAAATATAATAGCAGTAGTATGAAAGAAGACAACGGTTCTTTGTTTTCTGTAGAAATATATTTCAATATAATATAATAAAGAGTTTAGAAAACGCATTTTTCAAATGAACAATGGGTTTCAACATTAAGCATTTATTCAAACTACAATCAAACTCAAGTCGTATCTGCAAGTATGCGAGCCTCTCACATTGCTTCAATTAAAATCAAAACCATATAAAATGGTTCATAGAAACAGAAACACTCAACTTAAACCAACAATATCCAGACATGGGAGAACTATGTTCAAACATCCGACATGAAACTAGTCGGATTAATTCTTTTGCGGCAAACCGTGAGCAAACTTCGTCCACCGGCCGTGCGATCACCGAAAGCATAGCACCGACAGCATAGCCGAGAACATAACCGACGGCAGCCCCAGCATCATCAACCGACCGGGCCGTCGTCGGGTTTCATTCGTGTTTTGAACTCCGGCAAGTGAGCGTCGTCTGGCTTTGCGCACGCTGGCCCGCGTGTGTCTAGACCCGGCGTAAACATAAAGAAAAAATCTACAGAAAATTTATCGGAGAAGCGAACACATCACTCAAAAGCCACAAACTCGAGGCTGCTCGAAAACGGTTTAGTGCATGCTGGTGGGATTTTCCGATTGTTTTTATTGTGTGTATGTTAAACTATCGTGTGCGAGTGTCGTTATCACCGGTTTCAAATTACAAAACGGAAACCAGTACCGTGTGTGTTTTAAAGCTGATAGTGATCAGGCGAAACACAACTGTTTCGACAGCAGAAATACACATTGCTTGGTTGGGAGCGAAACGTACCGTCCGAAGGCACTGACGGTGACGCACGCCAAACAACCAGGAAAAGTGAGCGACGAACCTTGCGTAAATAGTTACATTTCTGTGCGTGTGTAGTGTTTCCAGTGGAGTGTGGGTTTTTTTTTCAAACTTTGAGTCAAACAAAGATTCTGCCCATTGCGTATCTCGTCAAAGTTCGTCCTTTACTGGATGCTGCTGGATGGGTGATCGAAAAGAAAGGTAACAACGTGTGGTTTATGAAATAAGTTAAGAGATATCAGTATGATAGTGGCGAAGATTACAATGTCCAATAGAAAGCCGCAAAGCGTGTGCGTTCTTGCAGTTAAAGTTATACCAGTTCCAAACAAAAGTTCCACTAAAGAGCACGCAATAAAACTACCCTTCACAGTGTTAGAATGAAACTAAACTTGTGTAAGGGGGTAGGCGTGAATGTGAACGCAGCAGCAATCGCGTGTGCGAATAAAGCGCGTGCAAGTGCATCCGACGGGCTGAAGCCGGTGCAACGACACCATTCCTCCGTGAAGAAGCTAACATGGGAGGGGGAGGGATTGCATTGCCTGTGAAGACGTGTGTGTGTGTGTGCTTTTTAATACTTCCGAATCAGATTGAAGTGTGTGCTGGGTGTATTTGTGTGATAGAATTTCTTAAGCATCGCGAAACATCACCAGTTCGTGTCTCTTCCTTAACTCTAACAAAAAGCTTCAACAGCTCTTTTCCTGTTGATGTTAGGAAGAGGAAGTAATGTTGTTAGTTTCTCTACACAAATGCTGATTCCATCTACGGATGAACGCAAACGATCATCGATTTTGAGCCATTCTTTTCCGGTAAGTTTTACTTATGTCAATTTAAATGAATGTGTTGAAATGATAGTGAAATAGCAATTAGATAAACTTAGCGAAGCAACGTTGCTCTTAACAAGAGGATTAAGTTATTGCTGCAGTTTGTAGCCACCGTATCGTAGTTGGCTACGAGGTGAAACGAGCGAAAGAGAGAGAGAGCGAGAGAGACGAAAGAGAAGCTCCCAAGCGCAGCGGAGCAAACGAGACAAAATTTCATTCTCGCGCGACACCTCTCGCAAGATCAAGTGCACACACATTCTTCTCGAACGAGAAGGTGTACGAGAGAAGGAGAGAGAGGGAGAGCGAGAGCGAGAGATCAGGCAAAGTTCAACGTGTTTTATTCCTTGCGTCGTGTTGTTTGCTTTCACGCAGCAGCAGCAGCAGCAGCAGCATCACCAACACACGTAACACGTATCGTGTCCGAGTGATCGAGAAATTCTTGTCCGACCGTTCGCCACAGTGTGGAGAAGTGCGATTGGGGAAAGGGTTGAGAACCGCACGGTGGTCGCGACGGGAGAAAAGAACCAGCCTTCGATCGATCGTTTCGTACTGTGTGTGTGTGTGTCCACCCGCGTGTGTGTGTGTGTAAGTGTCTGACCAGGTCGCGGTTGTTTCTTTCTTTTGCGTCCGTTTTCTTCTCCGCTGCCCGCCAGTCGGGTTGCTTTGGGGAGCCTTTCCAGTTTCCATTCCGAGCGGGAGTAAGAAAACGCGCCCGAAGAATCTCTTCAGCGAGCGCGCCCGCGCGTGTGTGAGTGTGTGTTTGTGTTCGGAATCATGGTTTTGGCGTACACGCGCCATAAAAGAAATAGAAAAAGAGCAACCCATCGCCGGCTCCACCAAGAACGCTCGCGGAACGTTTTTGGGTGTGGGAAAAGGGGACGGGAACGTAGCCGAGCCTGCTGTGGCTACACCATCGACCGTCGGATCGAACGTGTGTTTGTGAGCTGATCGAGAGCCCACCGGTGAGAATGAGATGGAGCAGCGGGGAGGCTTTTGGGTCGCGAAAGGCTCCGGATGGATGGATCGATTCTTGCGGTGGAAATTCTCGATCGCGAGGAATTCGCGTTGTGTTGGGGCCGTTTCTTTTTTGTTTTACCCTCCGTTTCCGATGGGGGGGTTTGATTTCTTGCTTTCCGGCTTATCGAGAAAGCTTCGGGGGGAGTCTTTTGTACTCTATTCCGCACCAAATCAAGGTTTCAGAGGGGCTCGTTTCATTGGAATGTTTCACATAAATCACAAGTTTTCAAGCAATATCAACAGTTAGAGAACAATATTCTATCAGTGCTAGCGTTCAATACTTGAAGTAACCTCCTGAAATTTCAGGCTGAACGGACGAATTTGACTGCAATTTGCACATTTTCTTCGAGAGATAATATTTCAAAAACTAGCCGCAAATCGTGATGAAAATTGGAATCTAGGCTCATAGTATACGGCACATATCTGATCTCACCATATACAGAGCATGGCCTCATCGATATGAACAGATTGATGAATTGATCTGCATTGCCTGTTTTGTAACGAATTCTATATAAAAGCGATATATACAACTTATTGACATGTTCAGAATTTTAGAAATCACATGCTATGTGTTGAAACGACTTATGTTTGGGATAAAATTGTACCTTGAATCAATGAGCAATCTATTCATCTCCATTCGGTCCTAATATTTCCAATATCTTCGACATTTCGACTCTTCCCGTGCGCTCCTGCTCTCAAGTGTGTTTTCTTTGCCCCATCCGGCAACTTGGGATCGTTCTTTTCGATCCTTCCCACCACCCTGGGCCGGCTCGATGCGACAAACCGGGTGGAACTCTCGTGCGCAGGTTCTAATTTTCCCCTTGATCCATCCCGGGGCCGGAAAGTGAGAACGAAAACCCAAAATCAACAACCACCAACCACCCGAAGGGCAAATGCAAATACCGAAACCCGTGCGTACCTACACCGCACTTACACCGGGAAGGATGGCTTCGATCGGTCGGACCAGCTCTGTTTCTGGGTCCGAAAATACCGATCGTTTGTTTGCCATCGCAAACACAACCGAACGTATCGTTCGTTCGCTTCATAAATATTCATCACCGGCGTGACACACACACGCACACGCACACACGTGTGTGCACGGAAACGGAAAGTGAGAAAAGTGAGAACTTTTCCGTCCCCGGCACTGGTGCGGGCTTTACTGTTTTTTTTTCGCTCTCCAACATCCAGTACGCGGCGTTCAGCCGGGGTTCGTCGCTTGTGACGGTCGAGGTCAAATCTTTCGTCTTGCAGGTACCCATATTTCGCTTCGTTTCGGCTGCGGCAATTACTACGGGTACGAATTTGTCCATGTGAGGGGCACACCGCTTTTATGGACGCAGCTTTATAGCACCTGCCGCGTTTTGTTCTGCGTGTTGTTTGTTAGATAAGGCTCTCTTTATCGTGAGAATTTAGTTTTTCGGTTACATTCGGGGAAAAAAAACTTTTGTCGCTAGAAAAAGGGTTCCATGTGTGACTGATTGGAGTAGGTTTTCACACGCTTGCTCTTTCTCTTCTGCTCATCCAAGCTCGTGCTCATAAGACATGACAAAGAAAAAAGAAGTAATACGACCAAATTACGCCAACACTTCTTGCCCGTCCGGTGGACTCTTTACCTTGACAAACACGCCCTCACACGCATGCTCGCGATAGGATCACCGTGCAGCTAGCGTAACTAACCTTGGTTTTGGGTGGCTGCCACTCCGGAAAACCGGTGGCGTTTTCACGGCTATTCAAATGCAGCGCTGCAACTGGAGCAGTCGCGGGCCGGATGAGCCGAAGGCGAACGGTCGAAGAAGAAAATCCGCCCATACGTCGTGCGCGCGGAAAGGAAGCGTTCGTCACCGGCGCACCGGGACGGAACTCGCGGCAGGAAAGGATTATGTTAGGTTACTTGTGTGTTAAAGTATGTGCCAACTTCGTTGCATCACACATGGGCTAATAAGCTACTTTTGATTAGATATCCGTACCGCTTGTCACCGAATGAATATGTATCAGAAACACGTTTTATGGGTGGCTTCTATTATTCGAATCTGTCATCGGAGTGTGTATATGTTTTTTGTTCCATTTGCTACAAGAATTAGTCGAAACAAATCGATTTCTGACGATAAAAACACGTTTTCGAACCAGTCGGCATACAAGCTGTCAATGATTTCTTTTCGTCGTGCCTTTATAAATCACGGCCAAAGATGTTTTATTAGCTTATTGCTTGTTCTTCCGGTCGTTTTGATTCTGTTTTTTGTTTGCAGAGCGGTACAGACTCAAAGTGCTCACTTGGAAGCTATGTTTATTGTTAGTTCTAAGGACGTATTTTGCACTCTTTAGCTGATTGAATTGAATTTCAAATGACGCCAGGTGAAATCTAATTTATTCTAGTTATTTTGAACAATTTTCTATTAGTATTAACTTGGCTTCTAAAACTGGGTTTTGCATTGATACCTCTTCACTGTATGTCTGGATAGAAGAAGTAAAATTTGAGAATCACATGCTGCTAGTGAGTTTCCCTTCAATTTGAAACGATTCGAACTGTAATATCTTGCATCTATGATGGGAAAATGTGTTGAAATTTTATTATTAATCATATCAATATCAATTATCCATTGAACATATCGATCTGAAAATATAATTTCTTCACCTTTTGATGCATAATAAGCCACGTTTGGATTTTTGTAGCATAAAAAACAGTCAAATTTTATATTGCGACCACCTACTCTAATATGTTCATTTGCAACGTTTTTTTGCTAATTTTAGCTAATTTCATTCTTCATATTTTCTTTTCTTTTCTTCTGCTACTATTTTGTCGTCTTTCTCTTCTACTTTTGTTTTCTTTATTCTTGTGTGTTTTTCGTTATTTTTAGTCAATGATTGGATTTATTTTAGTTTTCAAGTATTTTTCAAGCTTACATTGCTTATTGTCAAAAAATGTTAAGAACACTTTACTTATTTTTTGTGAAGAAAAGATTTAGGAATGTTTCAGTTTTGACATGACTCTAATGTTCTGTACGAAACAACTTGAGTGATGTTGATCCGTAAAATGTTCTAAAAATGAGTGAACGTACGTTCAAAATTCGTGCGAGTTTTCCGATTTCGGCATATATCTTTGCCTCCGTATATTCTTTGTTGATTTGCTTGGTTTATTGCACGCGTTTTAGAAAGATATATTGGGAGCATTTATATGATGATGGCTTGTGTGACTGCACACTGTAGACTGCATAAAGCCGTGCTCCATACCACGCCTAAACATAAGCATTCCTGGCAGGCAGCCTGCTCTGTGGCAGCAAATCATTTAAACAAAAAAGAACGAACTAGCCACGACTGAAGCCAGGTGTTGAAGAATGGCCCATAACACATCCCCACACCGCCGGGAAGTGCGGACTGGGAAGCGTTCTTTCCGGTTTCGAGCACGTCTTTTCTTTTCTGCTCCGTTCCACGCTGCCCCCTCTCACGCGCGAGTCCCAGCTCGGCGAGACCTTCACGGTCAGACTGTGGTTGGGTTTGAGCGAGTGTGTGTGTGTCCGTTTTTGCCACAATTAATTCTAAGCCTGCAGCGTGCTCTGCTGACCAGCATCGGGTCGAAGTCGCGCTGTGAAGTGAAATTACTCTAGCGAAGAATACGACCAGCGCCAACGAAACCAAACAAAAAAACAACACGTCTAAAACAAAACACAAAAAAAATCCGCAGACATTCCTTTTATTCGCTTTCTAGTGGTACGTGGCAGTTTTTGGTTCCATTCTAAGGTGGCCGGTTTGGCGGACCCTTCCAGCAGGAGTGAGCACCACCAGAAAGTGAGATGTAGCGAGTCGCTGGGGTGGAAAGTATTCGCCTGTGTGGAAGCAAAATCCGCGCTGCTGTTACCAAGCTCGTTATCTGCGAATAGATTGATGATTTATTTTCCGGCCTCCTTCGCGGTCGCCGCGATGGCAATTCATCATCATCATCGTCGCCGGTGGTGGTGGTGGTGGTGGAGGCAGGAGATGGGATTATGCTGACCAACGTCAGATTGTCGTCACGGGGTATGGGAAAACTAGTATAAACATTCAGTGGGTAGTGTGCTTGAGTGTTTCTAGTGTTAAAAGTCGCATTTCGGGTTCTTCTACACACTCGCTTTGGGTTTTCACGAGTTTGTTCGGTTGAGGAAACGCTTATCGGTTATCATTTAGATCGGTATCGTTAGTTCTATTCAAGACTGACGTTCTGCTTTGCTTATCTGAAACATATCTTTATGGTTTGTTGTGTTGTTTCAGTTTATTATAAACTGTTCTTAATTTAAACAAATCTTGAAGGAACATTTCAGCAGGTCACATATAGTTTCGGAGTGGTTTTACTGATTTTTTTCTTTTTCTTATTTCTTTTAATGATTCTTTTAACGATGTTTTAATGATGACATTCTTTAGCTGCTCAAGTTACTCTTTGTTAATAAAAAAGAATCAAAGCTAAACAAAATATTCTTTTTGTGAATATTCTGCAGTTCAAAACGAGCCAGTTCTTCAAATTTATTCGGTTTTCATTTTATTTGTTTTTAAAATAATTAGAAAAAAACATTATACTTTTTCTTGTTGCAACTAGTTTCATCAGTTTAGCCTCTCTGAATCTGTTGATCCGTTGTCCATTCGTATTTCTAGTTTAACTTTGTTCTAAAAGTTTCAATGTTTGTTAGTTTTGCCCAAAAAATACAGTTCAAAATACTGGCTTCAACATATTCAAACAAAGCTTTTTGTCTGATGAAACATTTTACTACTTTTTATATAAATATTAGATTACTTAATCGACCCAGAGGAAACCTTTGTAAGGAATTAATGAAAAATAGACATTTCATATGTGATCAACAATACTTTACTTTGAGCAGACGAATATAAAATATGTTTATGAATATTTTAGAAAACGAATGTTAAAATTATTGAATATTGTACTGGGCTTGTTGTTAAACGTTTTTAATTAATATTAATATTAAATTGATTTTATATTCAAATGTTATGCTACGACTTTCGTATGCAAATTTTTAGAAATTTGAAATGAAACACTGCATTCTCTCTCTTAAGCTTAATTAGGAATGTTTCAAGTAATGTTACGCACCGAAATAATTGGTTATTAAACTGATGAGTAATTATTACATACGAAAAGCAACAAAAAAAAAATCCTCCCCACCATCAACTGTGGAACTGATCGTTGCAATTACGCTTTACGCTTAGAAAACGCTCGCACCGCATTTGCTTGGCAAGAATAAAAACCTTGCCGTCGCGGTGTTTTCTGCTTTACGATAGGGACGAAAACCCTCGCCGGGCCGGCGCCAACCCATTTACACCAGTGGCCGGGCCGGGCCACCCCGCAGCGGAAGATTTCGTTTCGGTTCCGGTGGGCTTTCCGGAGCTTCCCGAGGGTACGAGCGCTGTACCTGTCATTAAATGCGTGTTAAAAATAGTTAACCATTTTACGGAATTATCCTGGTTGCTACCCCGGCGCTGGCTGTCAGTGGTACGCCTCCGGTCTTACTTGCCCGTGGCCCCGGGGAAAATCCTCCCCCCCCCCCGGGTCGATCGTAAAATTCTATCACTTCGCTCGCAATTGTTTTCTCGGTTGCGTTGGGAATGCGTTCGGAGGTCGCCGGCCCGGGCGAAAGGAACGCGTTGTGATTGTGCATCGCATCGTCCGGATTTAACAAGCGAAAGCGAAATAAAACTGCCCTTTTTTCTCGTTGGGAGCGGTAAAGGGCTCGGCCCGGTTAAACGATCATTCAGCGTTGGCGGTAGTAATTATGGAAAAAAGGTTCCTCTTTTTGGGGGGTCCGGTGGGAAGTTTGTTAATTCATCATGTGCCCGTTCGGTGCTTCCGTTGTTTGTTTTCGCGGTGATAAAGTTGGTTGTTTTAGTGGATTTCTCCAACACTGTACAGATTCTATGTGCTTCGATTCTTCAGACCCGCACCTCTTCTCTGTTCGGCAGATTACACTTCGGTTCGGGGTGGTTTGAGTGAAACTCTCGAATTGTGTTGAACCATACCGTCGTACCGAAGAAGCGAAGATTAGGACCGGGACCATACCGGCTAAAGTAAGCACCACCGCTTATCGGGCGCAGAAAAGGACACACGGTGCGCGTTGAAACGGATACGTACAGGCATCACGGCACACGGCCGAAACAAAACCGGCTATTGCGAGAAGGACAAACTCCCCTCGGACGGGTCGAAAAAGGAAAAGAAAAAGCCTGTAAAAGAAAGAAGAAAGTAAAAAGGGACAGCAACCAATAAAAGGATCAATCGAAAGTATAGGGAGAAAAAAGAACCTTCTGGGTGAAAAAGATCAAACGATCAAACGAAGGCTGGCTGCAGTGTATTCCGTCGAAATGGAAGGTATAAAGGCACAAGTGCACAAACAAAACGAAAAGCCGTAGCGTACGAGCGCTTTTTGGGTTCGTCGCTTATGGGCCCGTCGAAATTCTTTGTCTCGGTGCACTTGAGAATCCGGGACGGGCCAGGTACACACACACACACACACGAGCCGTCGACTGTTTGATTGATTTTTGATGAGTCAAAACGCGAACCCTTCGTCGAGTTCTTCGTTCCTTCGCTTCGGATTGATCCCGTGGGGTTGGTTTTTTGTTGTGATGGTTTGTTTAAGGGAAGGGAAAGGTTAACGTTGTGTGCTAAATTGTCTCTCTAGTGGGGGATGTTATTTGTGTTGATTTAGCCGTAGCTTGCTTTAACACTCTAGAGGTCCTTGGAGCATTTGTTGTGTGTCATCTTTATAGCAATTATTTACTTACTAATATGTTTTTTTTTCTCTTGCTTTTGTTTTCTTTGCAGATCTCTTTTGTGGATGATTCCATGCGATAGCAACGATTGCGTTCATCACGGCGAAATTAAAACCGAAAGGTTTTTTTTATTTTAAAAACAATGAGTTGGAAAGTTTTGAAAAATTTTTGTTCTCGAAAATTTTGAGAAAAAATGTAAATTTTTGAATAAATGATGTATTTCTTTTTGAAAAACCTGATTTTTTTTATTTCTTTTTTTGCCAAACTTGTTTTTTCAAGTTCTGTAATCATGATTTTTTTTGAAAAATTTCTTCAAAAAAATCGAAATTTTTTAAAAAATTAAAAATTTGAATTTTTCATAATTTTTTTTTCTTGTTATCGAACAGTGTTTACACAATTTGTCTCACTCCATTGGAGAAGGCCGATCCTAGGCACCAAGCATGCATAATGATCGCAACCGGCTGATCGATCACTGAAAATTTCGTGAATCGTCAGCCAGACAGGCGGTTTAAAATGGCAGCATCAGCGAAAAGAAACAAAACAAAACGGATAAGAAACGCTATCAGCTTGTGGCCAAACCGAACAGCTCAGATGGGGTATCAATTTCCACAAAAGTGTGTGTGTGCGGCATTTGAATTCGGTCGCTCTGCCTTTGGCTCCTCGCACCTGCCGTTTTGGCATTATTGTGCCCCTTTCGCCCAAACCGCCTAATGGACACACCATGGAGGTGTGGAAGCTCATCCCGGCCGATCGGACCCACCCGGACCGCCATTTTCCCTCCCATTAGCAAGCAGCGAGCGGTGGCGCTTCGCAATTATTATCGATCGCGGCGCGGCTTCGCTCCGTTTGCTTAAAAGCTTTTTTACGTGCGTGTGCGTGTGTGTGTGTGGTCGGCCGGTCAAAGGCCGATCGGTTGTGAAATTGTGCGCCGGTCCGGATATCGACTGCTGGCGGCCTGGCTGCTGCCGATTATGGAACCAATTTTCCACCAGTGCGCGCGAAGGTGCGAGAAAATTTTTACCAATATTTTACCTGTACACCGTCATCTCGCTCTTGTCGGATGGGATTTTCCTTTGCGGGGCGGCGCAACAAGATGAAAGGTAGGAGACGAGGCTGATTTGGAAAGCTGCTCTCGATATCGGATATTGATACGTTGTTTGCGGGGCCGGACCGAATGAATTGTTTCCGGGTAGTGTTTTTTGTGCTCGGTTTTGTTGTACAACAGCTGAAGTTTGAGAGTTTATCATTCTTTGAACCGAGTCTGGTGTTGTTTTCTTGAATAGTGGTTGGTTCAATTTGGCGTTTAATGACACCATTACATATCTAATCTACTTTAGTTGTTGTCAGACAGGGTGAGAGATGTTAATACTGTTTGGAGTTGGTTTTTAATTATTTGGAACTTTTGAATCTCCATAGAAAGGTTTGGAGAAAATGTTTGTATCCAACCACCTCGTTGCGATCAGGTTCCAAATCGGGTTTTCAGTGCCGAAGCATCCTTTTTCGCTTAGCTTAATTTTGTTATTCAAATCATAGGATATCTTTGTATTTTTGTTATAAATTTGAAAGATCTTTATTTAAGTTTTTACAGTTTATCTTCTTTTTCTTCTTTTAGAGGAGAAAAATGCATTTTTATGTATTTTTATACCTAGCTCAGCCCTACTCAAGAGCCAAAATTTTGAGCGAAAGTCGATTACGAACACGTTAAGCCAATGAAAAATAATGAATAACCTCGGAATATAACATGACAGCTTAAAGCATTCATTTTTGTCGTACTGAGAAGGTAATTTTGTATCTGATTTATTTTTTTCATATTTTTTTGGCCACAACTATGCCCCTGGTACATTAAATTTCTCATACATACCGGACCGTCACTGTGTTAATATATGAAAATAATCATATATTCCTCTTTTTCGTTATTATTCGTTTCCACTCGAAACAACACTTCATTTATCAGCTCGGATAAAGAAATGCGTTACACAAGTACACACACACACACACGCAGAGCACGCACTCGAGTGGCAAAGGTCACCGGGGGAGACAGTAGTGTGAACGAGTTTTCTCCGCCGTTCAAAACGGCTTCAAGCCGCAGCCGGGAAATCACTTGCATTACAAGCAAGATGCAAGCAGGCAAGCGAGCGTGCAAGATGCTGCATTGTCATCATCCCGTGTGCCGCTCCGCCCTTATCGCAACCCACGCCTGCCGATCGTTTCTAATCTCTTTTGTTTTCACTCACCGCGTTTTCTTCTCTCTCCGCCCACAGCATCATCATCACCGCCAGCGAGATTTGTTTGAAAACACAACAAACGCACGCCATTGTGTGCAGCACGCCGCAGCGTACAGCGAGTTTTTGTTCGTTAAACCGTGTGTGTGTGTGTGTGTGAGTGAATTTTCCCGCGCGAAGTGAAGCAAGTGCAGCAAGATCGAGGAAAAAGGGAGGAAAAATCACAGGCGGCTCGTCTTCGGCGGTGTGTGAATTTTGTTGTTTTCGGTCTGTTTTCTTCGGTACGTGCGTCTGTCTGTCTGTGTCTTTTTTTCGGGGAAAATCGCATAGCGAAGAGGCATTAGTGAAAACCACGGCGCGGTCAGGTCAGAAGTGAAACAGTGAATGATGATGATGATGATCACGACGACGACGACGATGATGATGCGCAGGTGAAGAAGATGGTGCAGCATCAGAAAGAGGCCGCCCGTGTCGGAAAAGTGTGAAGGAAAAGTGCGTCCGTGTGACGGTGCGGTGTTGGTGTCTCCCGTAGGGGGTGAGAAAAAAAGGTTGGAATTAGCTAGGAAAGGGAAGGAAAATTCAGTTCCCTCATTTGTGCGTGTGTGCGTGTGGAATTGTTTTTCGATTCGGCGTGCTTTTGAGGCCGATGTCAAGTAGAAGTACGCTTTCGGGGTCGTCCATTCGCCTGTGTGGGTGTCGCACGCTGTCGGTGTTGGTGTGGTGAGACTGGCGACTGGCACAATGGAGCTGGCAGCGTCGGCCACAGCCTCCCCGGCACCTCGGTATTCCAGCAACAGCAGCAGCAGTGGTGGTGGTGGTCCAACGCCACCTTCGTCCTCTAATGGTGGTGGCGAGAGTCCCACCGCTCCGAACGGCGCTGGCGTCGCGCCAAACGGCCCCGGTAACAATAGTGCGAACAATCTGAAGCGCAGCAGCATGCGGCTTATCGCGCCTAATGCAGCCCCCACCACGACTTCCACGACGACCCCACCGTCAGGGGGTGGTGCATCACCGACAGCATCCACCGGCGGTCCGGTGGGAACGGTGGCACCAGCAACACCAGCAGTAGCAGCAGTGGGAGCAGCTTCAACCCCATCTTCCAGCGCAACAGCAACGGCGGTCATCGACACCGTCGCCTCGACCGTGTCCTATCACCGACGGCCGTACCCGGATGCGGCGCTACAGGTATGTGTGCTTTTCAACACGATAACACTGTTTGCCAACACACGGCGGCACGGGTGCCGAAGAGAAGCGAAGAGCCTGTATGCCGACTGCTTCCGGTTTCGGCCGAAAGGTACAAATGTAACGTATCCGAGCTGTGAGCGTGCCCAGTCTGAGGTTACACACATACGCGGGACCGGACGTGTTCGACAGTGATTAAGTGCTGGTTGAGATTGGATCGAGGTTGGTTGGTGCAAATTTTCTGGCCTCATGTGATCCTTTCGATTTCGAAGCCCAAGCGACCAGCCGGGGTGGGGTTTCCTTTTCCGACATTGTCCTCGATTGTGTGGGAGGTCAAGATCAGAAGTGTTTCATTGTGCAAGATGTAGCTTACATATTTATTAAGGTCTTTATATACCATAAACGCAATGGTAAAGATTAAAACATATAAAAATGACATCAAAATTAGGAAAAAACAATTGATCAGTCGAAAAAGAAACATGAAAATTCAATAACCTGTGGATCGCGAGAGAGAAACAACACTTAAAAAGATTGAAAACTGCATATTGAACAAATAATTTAGTCCAGAGGGTTTAATGTACATCCTAAAGGTTGACTTATAACTAGAGAACGGAAAAATTTCGGAAAAAAGGCAAAATAACACCTGCATCAGATGTGCAAACATTATTTAAAATTGAAAAATACTAGAAAAACAAAAAATAAATAAAAAAAACATTTAGAAATAGAATGAGAAAAGAGACTAGCAAACGAAACTATGAAGCGACTTTATCTAAACTGATAAATTGTACTAAACAAAAGAGATCATGTTTAGAACCACTATTGAAAAAAATAACTATTAAGAAAAAATTGACAGAAATGAAAAAAAAACATGAAACAGAGATAGAGATAGAAATAAAGGACTAGAACATGGAAAAGAAGAAAAGTTGAAGACTAAACTGGAAACAAATTGAAACATAGAAAAGTAATTCCTTGTATCTCTTATTCCATGATATTCCATGATATTCCAAGCTTATCTGATCATAAAAACACTTCAAGAGATGAAAAGATAGAGGAGAATTTACATTCGGTAGGTGTCTAACTTAAAACTGCATACAACTAAAGAACGAAATCGTGTTGGATCTGTTCAACAAATAGAAAAGAAGTAGTTGTGCTCTCGTGCCTCGTGTTTCAGATATCCGTCCAATCCATCAAAGTTGCTTTGTATCGCCGGACGCCAGCATCGGAACCCCACTCAATCCAGTCCGCTGAGCCGCTGCATACGTTTTTCGTTCAGCTTCCAATCAGTGCTGACCTTGAACCGCTGTGGGGTGTTGCCGACATTCCGCCACGACAGACAGCGGCATTTAGATACGCATCGGGTTAGAATCGATCGGGCCTATCGGGCCACTCGCGTACGAATGCTTTCAGCTCGGCTCATATATTTAATGCAAGATGTAAATATAGCTCCACTAATCTTATCGCGATCGTTTTGAAGGATCCGGTGAGTGCTATTTTCGGACAGGGCACCACGTAGCGCCCACGTACGTCAGTGTGTGTGTTGCACCCGTGCGAAGGTGCAGCTAGAGATACCGATCGGATGGTACATTGAAAGAACATTTGCGAGCTGGGCGAATCTGAGATAGGTGCGGTGATTGGTGCGGAGGTTTCGGTTTATTGGTCTGGCTTGTGCGCGATGAATGCTTGGCGTAGGGCACGCGCACTATTTTGTTGCGAAATGCAAGATAAGGACACGATCGACACTGTTTGTGCATCTTGACGGCGTCGCTGAGCTCTTCGCCCGTCCCGTTCCACGTGACGTGAAGGACCGGGAGGGATGTCGCGTTAAACACCGTCTGCAACCTTTCCACCGGAACCGGTTGCAGTCGCTAATCCCGGAAGGAGTTGCGCGAGGGGGCGTGCGAAAGGATTTTCGTTCAACGCGCAACGACGAGCTAATCGTAAGCTCGCGCAGCTTAAGAGGCTTCATCGGGTGCGCGCGCGCGATAACAGGCGCGACAGTGAATGGGCACCGTGTAACGGATTCCGGGCCGGTTAATGTCCCTCCCGGTCCCGGTGAGTGGAGGGTGTAATCTCCCGAAAAGCACTTAAACAATCGCTTGCTTGCAGCTTCCACTGTATCGCACATTTCCGAGAGCTGGTTTCTTGCACGGAACTGCTTTTTTGTTTTCGTGCTACGTGTGATACTGGTGACTCCTTACAGAAGCTAAGCTGATCACGACAGCGGGGTGTTGGGTGTTAAGTACACCTTGAGGTTTGAATGTGTTGCCTTAGAGTTGGCGTGCCAGAAAGAAGGTGATGAAAGAGGTCCCATTAGCTACATTGCTATCTATGAGAACTTAGATGAGAGTAGCATGCAAACTTTGCACGCAAGATTAGGAAGCATTCGAAGTTGCAATAGTATTGGGAACAGTTGACATAACAAAACTCTCATAAGAGGAAAGTCAAAGAGATTGCCATCTTAAAGGGGTTCCAATATCAGGAACAACTTGTGGAGGTAGTCTAGTTTCCGATCATAGGAATTGAAGCAGAACTGTCTTAACACCTTATAAAACTGGTATAAGACTGATGTAGTCATGTAAATAGTCCCAACAGTCATTTTGAATTTCCTCTTTTCGGAAGAAATTTCAAATTTCCGATCGGATTTCCAATGTATTATATCTAGCCAAAGTTTGATGAAAAAGATAAATTGAAATCTACTCTAGTCCATGTGATCTCTCAGCTATGATGGTGCCTTGCCACAAATATCAATATCAATCTGTAGATAGATCTGAGGGTTATGAATGTTTTGGAAGAAAGCTTTCACATGACTTAAATTATATGATTATCCATATAAGAATGCTAATCGATCAGATCGAAGTTGTTTTGAGTTTCAGATAGAATGTACTAGAGAACTAGAAAATGTAATGAGCCCTTTACTAACACGACACGACTTCCTGCACACGCGACTTGGAGGTCCTGTCACTCGCTGGGTTCCACCGCCAAGATCTGTCCATTCGCGCGATTCAAATGTTCTCGGACGAACAAAACATTCAATCACCTTATCCGGTCTCGTAGATCTCCGTTCGTCTCCCCACCAATGTATTGATGTGTTGTTGATTTATTTCTATGTGAGAAAGATGACATGATGCTAGATACGGCAGCGGAGGGCGACGTGTGAGTGTGAGGAGTCCGTGGCCACTTTTCTCCGCCGATGTCCGAAACCGATATCGATAAATCAACTCGAAGGCAAACCAGATACACCGGCGGGGATCACTGAACGTGAGCTTGTTTGCGCCGGGCCCGTTCCATCTGCTGACATCTCGGCGGACGCGTACCGTGTATGTGTGCAGTATGCAGATTAGTGTCACGGAGCAGATACTGTACTTTCGAGGCTCAATTTCTGGCTGGCGGAGTTGTAGTTTCTTCCACAAAATCCGACCGAGACCGAGGGAGGGAATCAAGATAAAACCCAGGAACGCAAAGGAACGCCACCTCGCGCACCACAGTGTCCTTTTCATTTCTCTCGATTCTCGATCGAGCGGAGCCACTCACGGAGTCCCATTTAATCTAGCAATCAATTAGCATTAGATAGAGGTTTCGATAGGTTTTTTTTGAGCGCCTGTTTCTTTCGGTTTTCGGTTTCGAAACGCTCCCCAACACCCAAGTCTAGCTGAATAAATTAGCTCACGCGACCGACCGGGTCGTCGTTGAAAACAAAACATCACGACGATAGAACAGAGAAAAAAAACAGAAACAAGCCCGCTGGATGGCAGGTAACTTGAGTGTAAGAATGGAGTGGGCTGAAAAAAATGAAATCTGCTGTGCAGAACGCAACCAGCCAGTGGCGTCAGGATGCTGCGACAAACATCGTCTGACCGGGCTCCGAAGGGGGGAGGAACCGGTTCGAATGGCTTCCCGGCGCTCGGATGTCAAGAATTTGAAGCAACAGCCGGCCGATCGATTCCGTTTGCGAATTATTTATTTTTCCATCCGAACCCTTTTTCAAACCATCTAACGAGTTCCTGTGAACATGGATGTGTTTATCAGTCGCGTGGCTTGCACGGGAACGATAGGGCAGACACGATCGATCGAAGGTGCCGATAAAGGGTTGGCTGTGCTGGCTGGATCGAAATTTGAATATTTCACCGGAACCCATTTCGGAGGGCTTAGTTATGATGCTAACCGGGCAATAAGAAATCAACACTTCTGCCTATGTTGAAGCCTTTCCGAAAGGGTACATAAGGTGCTGTGTTTTAGGTGGCGTTTCGACAATTCGCAGATACGGAAAAGGATGGATAGATTTTGATTTGTGTAGCAGAATGGGCTGTATATTTATGTGAGAACATGTGCTCGTGTTGAGTTGTTATCATCTTTGATCGCTCAAACCATTTGGATCTGGATTTGTTTGCAGCTTCTAGGAAGTCTTCACGTATGAATGTATGTGTTTTTCAACTTAAGGTTGAAATAGCTTTATTTTGTACATTGTATATCGTATTTAGCATCAAAAGTTAGCCTAGAAAAGAAGAAATATGGAGTTGAAGAAACGGGGTTTGAACTAACATCCTTCATTGTACTACCTAAGCACCTTCACACCATGCTAGGACAGATATATAGTAATGATGCGCTTAAATGGAAACAAAAGCAGTAGAATGATGTCTTGTTCTGCGCCTAATCAACCAACGAAGTTTGTTTTTTAATTGAAACTAAACTAGAACTGGAAGAAGTGTTAAACCTTAGCGATTTCTAGTCTTCTAAAACTCCATTTTAATATTTAAAACATCACTTTCATACCATCAAAAACGGTAATGATGTCATTGAAAGCATCCTTCTTCGGCGGTGCTCCTACCTATTGTTGACTCTGATCTCATTCAGGCCCACTCGTCAATGAGAGCCACTTGCACCAGTTGTGCAAACAACAGCCTTCAAGGTCGTCGCGTTTTCCTTCCTTTCCTACGCTGGCCGGGTTTTCTTCAACTTTTCGAACACATTGTACACAAGTTCTTGGCTCGCGGGCACAAAGCTCCCGCCCGGTGGACGCGCAAGAACGGCGAACAGAACAGAAGAACTCATCGTCATCATGATCGTCGTCAACGGGCGCAACCGCAACGTCCAACCACGGCCACGGACGATGTTGATTGGTACGCGCATTATATTTGCGCAACAATGTCCGAGCGTTCTTATTTTGGCGGGCATTTTTGCACGAGTTTTTTTTCCCCCTGTTGTTGGGTGCTTATTCTCTGCTCTGATTGTGCCCCATTCCAGGTTGAGTTTTTTTTTTCGCGCGCTCCATTCTGTGCTTGCGATGAAACAAAGTGGCTCGGTCCGGTCGTCCCCCGGAAAGGAAATATTTTGTTACGAAATTTTATATTCCTCGCAGCGGCCGGGAGGAAAACGAAAAATTCACCGAAATGCTTCTGTCCCATTTACGGTCATCTGTGGGGTCATCTGTTTCGGGGCGGGTTTTCCGTCCACCGTAAGCCATTCGCGTTTTTGCTGCCCTCGAAAGTGGCCGGCAAGCGAAACGAAGCTCGCAAAGTGAGTGAGTGAGTGAGCGAGGACGTCTCTGGGGAGATCTGGTTCCTTTTTGATGGCGGCGACTGGTGTACACGCCGTGGAGCACGGGAGAGATGAGGTAAACGTTCTCCTTTTCGCCATTTCATAGCCGCCATTCTACTGCTGTGCATGCCGTGGCGAGCCTCTTCTCCCTCTTGGACGAAAGCAAAAACTCGAATCTCCTCCAGCCGTGATGCAGGAAGCAAAATGGCAAAAAAAAACAGCGAAGGGGATAATAATTCGTGCAGGCCGAAGAACGGCTGCTGCTGCTGCTGCTGAAGGAGGAATCGGCAAACGCTGCGAATCGGCGTGAGTCAATGAACTCTCCTGCTCGTGTTCTTCCGCTGTGCTTATGCCGATCTTCTTCCCGTATGCTCCTTCCCTGGTACGATCGGGTTCGTCGCTGTCGCCGGTGTTGCAGTCTTTCGATGATGAAGCTTTCGAGTGTGCCTTTTCGTTAGATTTGGCAAACAAGAGACAGCGAGCCTGTTCTTTTTTATTTTGCACTAATAAAATCGCCTCGTGATTCGATTGTTATAATACTTTTCTGTACTGTACATACCTCGCACAAAGGTCCTTGGGACAAAAAGAAGTTTTCCTGACGTTCCTTGGCATTCATAACGTTAATCAATTCCCCGTACCGATACAAACGGATACGAATAAACGTTCGCACTAATTGCCTAATTCGCCGAGGGGTACCGCAGGGAAGAGCTGGCCGGCCACTTCTGCATCTGCATCCCTTGTTTCTCACGGCTCAATCCTTTCAATTTCCAACGGTCTTGCCGGTTGGCATCCGTGAAGGAAATGTGAGAAAAACTTTATTATCGAAATTATAAGGAAGCGAGGCTGTGCCTTTCGTGCTGACTCACGCTGCGCTGGTTCCTAGCGTTCCTTTTTCGTGCTCCTAGCGGGTTCTAATGGAACTGCATCCTCGCCGCTGGACGCGCACAGTATCGAGGGCAGGGGTTGTTCGGAATGACGGGGCAGAAATTTCCGTCCGAGGCACGCAGACATACCGAGCCGAGCAATCTTCGATCAGTTCTCTATTCGTCTGACCTGACGGGCGGCTGGGATAGAATGTTACTCCACGGTGTGTGTTTGAGTGTTATGATCGAAGCGTGTTGCGTAAAATCTCGCTTCGATACGGCTGCCATCAGAAATGTACTCGCTCACACGCACACACGGCTCGCATGATCGTTCTGTAGATCACGTGCAAGGTGATAATGGCTGGCAGCTGAAACAGGAAGAGCCCGGCCGATGTTTGAAGAAGTTTTTTGATTGCGATTCGTTCCCAGATGCTCCTTTCTGCACGAACCTTATCCGATTGGATCCTGAGATCCTCGAGCGTGAAGCTGGCTTCACGGAGAGATCCTGAAATGAATCTATTAAACCTTCCGCTGGCCCCTCTGCTTCCGGTGCTCTTGCACCGGTATCGCAGCGAGGCGATCTTCGCTTCCCTTGCGGTGGTTCGGGTCCGTTCGCGCAAACCCCAATCGAAGCTCGCATCGACGTGTGCCGCAAAGGTGCTGACCACCAGAGGTCCAGAGGATCACGCTTCGCTGACCGTTTGCCCGCGGGACAGGGTGGATAAAACTTGGCCGCCATGGCCGGGATGATGGTAAATGAAGTGATTAACAACCGCCAACCGCAAGAGCTTATCTGCTGCTTCACGTTCCCGCTGCAAGGCTGCCTTTTCCCAGCGCTGCCGCGGGTTTGCAATCAGATTCTCCGGCTACATGTGCAGCTGCACACGTGTGTAGGAGCGTTTCATCTGTTGAGCTTGCGAAACGACCGGCACCTGTACGATCCGCCCGTGCAAAGAACGTTCTCGTTACGTGGGATCTCTATTCTCTATCACTGCCTCGGTCGCTTGGGGGAGTCTTTCGCCGTCGTCTTCGTCTTCGTTCCTATCGATCGCTTCTATCGAGATCTAGTTCCCAACTCCCGCTCTAGCTCAATCCGAAGAAGAGAGACACAAAAAACCAGGCAAAAAGAGCTGCTCCATCATCTCGCTGCCGGGGCCGGGAAGAAGAATCACCTCCCGTTTTCTTCTTCGTTACTGACTGCCACCTGCCATGATCCTTTTAGCTGCCATGAATCCCACCACCCTCTGCTGCTAGGGTTGACCTTTATCTTAATCTCATTTGCATATCGGTCGGATTTCATCTCTAGTTCCAACCACCATTACTACTGCAGCCGCGACTAGGGCCGAGGTTTGGCAGTTCTTGTGCACGCTTCACTCTGTGTGGTTTCCGAACGCGGGAGGGCATAAACGGAACGTTCTGAAGCGTTCGGAGCAACTCTCGGGCTCCTCCGGGAAGGAGGAGCATCTAATGCGAGCAAATGAAGAACACCGGTGGCTGGTGTGGTGGACTAGGAACTCTCGCCTTGCTTCCGCCGGCAGCACGGGGGCCAAACACAGTGGACGGATTCGGGAATTATGTTTGCCAATCGTTAGTTTAGAATACTTCATGTACGAACTACTTTTGGAGAGTGCCCAAAGCTACATGCAACTTAAGAAAATAAATTTCAAAAAATGAAGAAAATAGCTATTATGACGCCTTCATCCCAGCTTATATGTACGCCGCGTCCAATGTGCCAGCTCCGGAGGGCTCCGCTTGCATAAAAATGGCTCGTAAAGGCTTTTCTTATCAGATCTGTACTCATGCAACCGGGACAACGAACACTTGGCATCATCTGGATCTTCCTGGACGTCCGGAGATTGACGGGTCTGACGGGAAGGCAGGTCAGGTTTTCTCAGGTCCGTCTGTATGTGTACTACGTCTGCGCACAAAAAGGGGAACTGCTGCTCCAGAAGTAGTCGAACTCCTTCGGCTCCCCCGGTTTCACGTTTCGGTGTGGGCTTATTAGGGCGTTTGGAGACCGGGTATTGCCTCTGTCGAGGATTTTCGGGCTGACTGTTCGGAGCGGTTCTCCCGGTGTGACCTCCATGTAGCCTTTCGCCGGCGTCCAGTGCCTTCCCTATCATTACGCGCGAGACGGCTAACTGTAGATTGAACGTATTGTTTGTTTCGGTTCGGTAGGGGGCGTTGAAACAACTGCGGGACCCACTTTTGTTTCGTTGCCGTGCTTCGACTTCATGGGTGAGGCCAGCGTTGGTTCCAGCGCCACTGAAGGATTGGGTGGAGCTCAGAATATAGCTTCCTTCCGCTTGCCTAATGCACCGGTGGGGTCAGCTGTGCTGAGAGGTCTCTGTGCTGCGGTAACAGCTAGGAACGTGGATGTCGATTGCGTCGGTAGCGGTCAGCGTCGGGTTGTATCGATTACATCAGTCTCTAGCTGAAGACTAGCCGGACACCCCCCAAAACTCAAGCCAATATATCTTGGCCGCTGCCTCCATCATCTCCATCGGACCCGATTACCTATCAACCTTATCCCAGAAACAATAGCAGCCGTCGAGACGAAAACGAGCCACTTCCGATAATTTTCAATACCGAAGGCAAATAAAACCCCACGCCCGGCGCCGTTTCCGCCGTTTCGGGCCGGATCGCAACCGGACGTTGGGGTGAATTACGTTTTTAATCCAATTATTTCGTTGGCGTTGGCCCGAGGTGGCGACGACACGAAATAGGTTAGCAGGAAATTTTGGACTTCCTCCCGATGCGATTGCTCAATCAGGTGCGGGAGATAGCGATCGGCAACTAGCATTGGGCCTGGAGGATCCGAATCAACTCGGTCGAATTATTTCGATTCAATAAACTAGCCTGTGAGTTGGTGTATCGGGTGTATCCAAAGTAGGACGGAAAAATTATACTGACTGTAGTGAAGATACGGGAAGCCAATAATGATACTTAATGCTATGCTAATAGCAAAGAGTCTTTGCCATACGGTGGGTCATCTTCTAGACCTTGTTTTGATAACGAACCAAAGCAAGTAAATGGAACACACTAAACATAAGAGCCCGAAATAACCATCTGGAGAGTACTCCACCAAGAGATCACCTCAGTCGGTGGGCCGAGGTCGAGCAAGAAGAATAGCTCAGATTTGTTCTTGTTGGTGGGTCCATCGGCTGGACTCGACTCTAGTGCTAGTGCCATTGTCTAGTTCTGCAAACATGACTACAAGCTATCATAAATACGCGCACGACGATGCGGAGAAGGGGCAGACAAGATTGGGATTGAAAGCGGACTCTGTCACGGCGACTGACGACGAGCGGACGAGCGGCAACGACGGCACGCCGGTTGGGCATGTGCCGGTCGCTGGATGAATAGCTACAACATCAAAGATCAATATTTTATGTCTTGCCCACTGCGAGCTGTGCCGTCCTCGTTCGCTTTCTTGTCGCCCTTGTCGTGGTCGTGGTCACAGGTTTGGAACGACGACGCCGACGACGACGACGACGACGACGATAAGCGGCAAGAATGCAACACCGTACCATCCGATCGGTACACGAGCCGAACGGAGCCAGTAATGGCAACAATAATTCGCGTTCGCGTCTGGTGAACGTTTCTTGTTCTCTGGGACGAGTTCTCGGTGAAGGCCGGCGTGTGTGTGTGTGTGTGATGCTGGTGACGTTGGACACGATGCTAGTTGTCGTCCGCAACGCCCCGTTCCGAGATGTTCTAGTGGTCACGGCCCCAAAGAGCAACAAAGAAGGGCCCCGTGGGCCCGTGCTGTCGTCTGTTGCTGCCATCGTCATCTTCATCGTTGCCGTTGCTGTTTTGATGCTTGTTAGCGGGCTATCGCCCTTCGAGGTACTTCTAGGTCTAGCAGCAGCAGCAGAAGAGAGCACCGATGAGCTGTCCTCTCGCTTGACACCTTGTCCCCGGTGCTGCCGGTTTCTTGTTCAGCTGTCCACTTTAGTTAGTTTATGAACCGGCCGTGCGGATATTAGCGGGATCGGTTCTGTGTCTTCTAATCACAATTATCACAGGCCCGTCCGCCGGACACTCCAATGGCTCGACAATATCGAGAATTGATATACGATTTCATGACGCACCGGATTGAAGGGGCGCGGCTAGTTGCGGGCCACGTTTTCGCGTCATCCCATTTGACGTCGACTTACTGCTCCGAGTCATTGTAACTCTTGCAGCCGTGGCGCGATGTCCGATGCACCCCAGCCCCGCTGCGGGTGTCTTCTTTCACTCCGGTCCGGGTCCGGACTGTTGTTGTTGTTGTGTGTGCGCGCGGGGTCAGGTCGGTGACACTGTTGGCATGCGTCGCTGCCTTTTCAACATTCCCGGATACTAACGATCACATCGACTTCAAAAGCGACAAAGCTGGCGGGCCGAAAGAATTTGCCGACAGGACTGGCACGAACGGTACACGCGGTGTGTGTGTGTGTGTGTGTGTGTGTGTGTGTTTGTGTGCGTGTGTTCAAAATATGCGGGATGATAAAGTGTTGCTGCGTGTGTCTTCGAGAGGGAAGATAAATGAACGTCGGTGTTGCTTTTTTTTTGCAAAACAACTCCCCCGAAGTCTCGAGGAGGATTGGTGGAGGAGTTGTTTGATTTGGACGTGACGTCCACCTTGGACTTGGCGGACCACCGGAGAAGGAAGTCCGAAGAAGGAATTCGGTTCTTTCTCTCCCTCGCCAAGATGATGCCTGCCGCGATTAGAGAGAGGTTAGGAAGTTTTGGGCCCGGGAAGAAGCAGTACGTTCTCGTCGTCCATGTACTGCGCGTGGGTTTTTGGAGCGGCAGAGAAGGTGGCTTGCTTGCAACTGCTTTCGCACTGCTTTTGGCACAGCCAGCCTCGTAATCCTTAAGAGGGTTTTATGCCTGTGTGCGCTCTTCCACCCAGCTGCTGCTGCTGCTGCTGGGCCCGCTGTATTGTGTTTGGTTAACCCCCTATCGTGGCTTCAGGACCCAGTCGTGGAAACGTGGCAGTAGCACCCAACCCGGCTCCATAATACCCGGCTGCAATTTGTTTAGATTACGGCTTAAGAATGGTACGGACACGGTTCAGAACTCAGGTTCGGGTCCGAAACTCGGCACAGCTGGAGCTGCCCAACGCCCGCTCGACCAGCGGGAGGGCAGAACAACAGTTAAACTGTCACCGTTAACCAGCATCAGCGGATCCCGGTGGATGCTGTTCGAGAAACAGCATTTGGAAGCGCTTTTAATCTGCTCCCTTTCTGTGTTGCATTCCGCAAAACGAAAAACACACACCTCCTACACTATCTCCGACGTATATAGGCGACGGTCGAAAGATCGCACGGAAGGGGGGATGGGCGGCTTAACAAACAATGCACTTAAGCTCTGCTCCAGTTTGACAGTGAATTACATCATTCGATGGGTGAATTTATTTGTTTGTGCGTGGCGTCGCACGCACGCATGCAAAAAAAAAACAACGAGCGGCGTGAGTGCATTGACTCCCTGGGCGCAAGCTGGAAGCTGGAACAGGTTTTCCGGAACCTCGCCAACCAACCTCGTTTCGAATATCTTTAAATATGAAGCATACGGGTGGAGGTTGGATCAGGTTTGGTCGATCTTCACTCAAGGTTGTCGTGCTAGTGTTGCTGTTGTTCTGCAGCAGAAGTAATAAGTCACAAAGTAAATATTGTGTTTTGTTTTTCTCCTCTCCTGTAATCAACGAACGTTCACGCAGCCATTCCTCGCGCACTGGAACGTATCATATTTCCTGGTTGTGTGGCGTGCGCTTTTTTTTTGTTGCTTTACTTGTTCAAGAACGTCCACCTAATGAAGTCGTACCCGGTGGGAACTTTGTTTTTTGTTTCACCTATTGAGGTATGGCCCCAATATAGTTGTGGTATGGCTCTTTTTGTTGCTGTTGTTATTGTGTGTGTTTACAGTTTTTTTCCGCCCCAATATCACCCGTTTGCTGTCGATAGTGAAGCTCTTCCAGGGGTGTGTGGAATTGGATACTGTTTTGTTATTGCCCCACACGAAGCAGCGACCCACTGCGGCGAGGAGGAATTTGCAAACGTCGTCTGGTCTGGTGGACAGTGGCGAGCGCGCGCGCGCTATGGAGTTTTTACCGCCCGACGTCGACGTCGGCGCAACTGTCATCGTCGTTTCTTGCGACCTTCAAAAGAGCGCACGCAAGTAGGCTATAAAAGGAGGTGGGACAGTTTTTTTTTCGTGCGTTGGTAGTCGGGTCTTTCGTTCCCGTTTGGGGTAAAGCCCATTCCTGCATGGGTTGAGTTTCTAATTGCACTGCAGCTGGAGTGAGATTTCTAATCGATGTCCCGCGGGAATCTTCGGGGGAGTCGCTGGGAAGTCCAACTTTGGACTGGTGAGAGTGACCCGCGAGATCCTGCGATCGTTTCTTTGAAGAGGGCAAACGCGCTCCCGGTTACGCATATGGTGTTGGATCATCCCGCCAAGTGTGGATAATGAGTGTCCCGCCTGGCTGCGCTACATATGGCCACAAGGCTGTACCGTGCCAACAACACAAGCCGTACGTCACACTGCCACACTCGCGGCCTGCGGCTTCCTCCAATCCAATAATGAAACGTAATAAATTAGATTAGAAGCTAAACTGTACGAATGGCTGGCTGCATGAGACCACGACGGCGAAACCCGTTTACTCCGGTAGGCTTTCCGCCAGGCAGTCACAAGCCATGTCATCGCTGACTCGCCGAAGGCTTATTGGTGTGCAGCAGCAGCAGCACCAGCAGATAGGTGGCGTGTTGTGTCTCGACCGCTTGGGCTTCTTGGGGCCAGCGACACAGACCGATTGGAATGTGCGAGCGTGTGTCTGTAAATTGCGGCGATATTATGTGCTAAGGTGGACACTATGCCTCGCGGTGTGCGCTGGCTTCGGCGAGAATGGGAAATTGATCGTTTGGAATCGAAACAGCCCGTGCTCCCCCGGTGGTAGAGAGTGCAGTTGTGACAGTTCAGCTCGCTCGCGAACTCGCTTGTGAAATTCGCTTCAATTCGCTGCCATCTTGACATGACCCAAGTGGCACAGCGCGGGGACCGGTCGAAGATGCAGACGGAATAAATCATAAACCTGCCCGGTGGTGACGTATCGATCCGCACGCGTTTGTGTGCGTGTGCGTCCAACGTCAGGGTCATCCGGACGGTGCTGGGTTCTGGGTTCGGGTCGAGTCGAGCCGGATGGTAATTGGTGGTGCGAATTTTGCACTTAATAGCGACCGCGCGGCAAGCGCACACGCCGGACTGCTGCATAAGGAGGGGTGGGTAATAATTATAACCAATAATAATTACATCCAAATTACTTCGGGTGTGCGTTCGAGTAGAAGGTGTGTGCGTTGAATCGTTGTGGCACATTAGGTTGCCTCGTCGGTACCGTAATTGAGTTATGGATCTCTTTGTGTTTACTTTGGTGAAACTTGACTCTCTCTCTCTCTCTCTCTCCCTCTCTCTCTCTCTCTCGATCTCGATATATCCTTAGAAACTCACCTGAACTCCCCGTGTCGCTATAGCAACGCGCTATAGCGAGAACGACGTTAGAAATCTGTCAAAAAACCCCTGCATAGTCGCTGTGCTTTCTGTGGTGTGGCAATTGGGTTTTCATCATCAAATTACCTTTACGGATCGGCAAGCATGATTTATATCACACTGACTCGGAGCTGCGGACGCGAGCCGTGCTGCTCGAATGCGTTTCCGGCGCTGGAACTTTGTTTCACCGGCGGTGGAGATGATATCTTTTTATCCGTTCCAGTGGGCAGAACCGCGGCTTCCAATCCTGTTCCCTTCGAGACATGTCATCATGTTCTAGCGGTTCGCAGTTTGATCTATCCTCTTCTCCGTCTAAAGCGCTCGGTGGTTCCAGTTCACGAAGTCCTCGGATGGGAGCTAGATATTTTTAATCATTAAAAATGTCTTAATTGAATTCAATTAACACTGCCTCCCGTAGCACGTACCGTAGTAGCGTTTAAAGAACCATATCTCAGTTCTCCACCGTAATGAAAACAACTTAACTGTTCCAATGAGCGTCAGAGATTTTACCGGTTACTTAACAACTTGATGTTTTTTATGCTTATCCTACTGTTTCGGGCGTGATTTTGTTACAAACAGTTGGATAACTCACTTTGGAGAGGGTTGGTTGTACCGTTGGGTGCGAAGTTGTTCCAACTGGAACGTTACTCAGATACCTAAGACTTCGACGGACATCGGAGGTACATATGTTCTGGATGCTAGGTTACTATAGTGTCTTGGTAGTTTGAAATATTAATAATTTACGTCTTAATGTTGGTAATGAATAAGATATTAATACTGCTTGGTGCTAACAAGCTAAGAGTTGTGTAAAGCTGTAGATATCTTTTTTGTTGACTTAGACATGATTTATGGATCTTCAAGCATCTGGAACTTCAAACGTATGCACTTTGTTGTTTATGGTAGGTGGACGGATATGATCACTTTTAGTAGGTCACACCTCAAAGGAAGTTACCTAACCCGTTCCCATCATCCAGCAATGAAACATCCTAAACCTACCCACGATCGGTTCAAAGAGCAAAACCAACCCGGTATCAACAACTGTCACCAAGTTGCCTCCTCATTATTGCTCACTTAGCTGTCAAAACCGGGCTTTCGAACCGTATCCTGCCAATGCGGCGGCGTGTTCCCGTTTTAGAAAACATTGTGTGCGGTGTTAATCTCTTCATTTGCCCGTTCACCGTCATCACCCAAGGTCGTACAAGTCTTATGGGGCTTTTGGGGGTTTTGAAAAAACAAGCGTTACACAACGGCACAACGCATTAACCGCACTGGGGTTAGCTCAATATAAGGAAGGATGTCCCGGCGGTTCGTCACAAAACAGCAAACCTCAGAGGCATCTTGCATCTGCGGTTACCTTTGCCCGCCAGGCCCTGTCACACCGGAGTGCATCCGCCGCAGTGGTGTCGGTAGTCGTAGGCAAAACTAATGAATCATGATGCAGTGCGGATGCGGAGGTGGACAACGTTGGGTTTGCCGTTTACCGCAGGCGGCCGTCTCTCCAGGGCAGGCTGGGAAGCGGTAGACAAAGCACAGCGTGTGCTTGCGAGCGCGCGCGCTTTGTCGTTAATTTTCACTTTCCATGGTTGTCGGGATTGGCTTTTGACAGATTGCTTTGACGGATGAGTTTTGATGGAAGGTGATCGTCACCCGGTGAGCGTGCGCAGGCGCTTGTCGACTATTTATTGTTTTTCGATGACGCCGACCGTATGAAAAGGGCGCCTTTTGAGCGCCGAAGGGCGCACCGTTTGAGTGTTTACGGGCGTACGCTGAAGGCGCACGGTGAAAACATAAATTAAAAACGCAGGCTAATCTCAATTGCTTTGAATAGCCATGAGAAATTTGAGAGCTGCCATTGTAAGTGCACTGTAACATTATGTAAGGGCAGGCGCCTGGTAGTTGTACACGATTATGCCGACGACCGGACAGATCGATCGACCAAAGCGTACGGACGATCGGGAGACGGTTGAAGACATGCAAACGTGCCATGTGACGTCCATGCGGTTTCTTTCTCCAAAAGATGGGTCCCAGCATTGCTTTTACTTCCCTCCGGGAAGATGAGCCCGTCCACGTTCCGTTATTGTGTTGTGTTGTTGTTTGCCGGCCTGGGTCGCCTGATAGCCTGATGGACATGCGAAAGCGGTTGATCTCGTTTTAAATTGATTGAAAACCGTGCGCACACAATGACCCAAACCCTGAACGGAGGCCACAAAGAAAGGGGCACTGCGTTTTGGCACGGCACGGAAGGAATGGTTGACGCCAATAATAATTAGCTAGTTTTTTTTTGTTTTGTGTGTTTGGGACGCCGAGATGGAGCTTTCACTGCTGGCGTGATACGTTTTGTTATACAATAAAGGAGGAACGATAGGTAATAGTTTGGAAAGGGCTCTTGGGGAGATTGCTTCACGCAGACATGAAGACTTGAAGGTAGCGCCCGAATATAACCACAGAGAAAGATTTACCGGAAAGCAGAAAAAGATGTTGTTTAGGAGTTCTTGCTTTAGTCACCAGTCTTCTAACAGTTCTTGTCTTGGATCATCCACTACGCCCACTCAAGTCACGAGTAGGTCAAGATTTGAAGACATCATTCCACACGCACACCTCAAACGAGCTGAAGCAGTCAGAATGTTCAAAACCACACCTTAAAAATCCACCTTCTTCAGATATCCAATCAGCCAGCGGTCATTGATCTCTCGCCAAACCTCTTATGGATGGCCACCTTCTACGATCGGAGTCGTCATCAGCACGTGCTAAGAACCTTAAAAACATTTCTGCAAGATAGTGGCGTCACATACAAGCCAGCACTGGTGCAAATTGGACCGTAAAACACTGCATTCCATTAGCGCGCACCTTCTGAGAAGGGGGCGTGCGAGATTGGAACATTCCGCTCACGTCAAGAAGTCCGTACCCAAAAACGGAAGGTTTCGGAGTGCTTTGGTGGGGGGACACATGTGGAATGGAAGGTCGATCGATAACGAATAGGCCTCCTATTGCTGAATGCAAACGGTAGCCATCGAGAAGAACGCGCATGAATCGGCTTTGCCCAAGTGCGGTGTGTTTGTGTTGGTCGATTCTGGTCGGACCGAATGGACACAAACACTGCCGAAAAGCGCCGAAGCAAGCAGTTGTAGAAGTGCACACAGTTCTGCTGCCGTCATGGTCAGCCGCTGTGTCTTGGTGGAGCAAGGCTCTAAGCGGAACATTTCAAAGTGTAGGTTAGAAACGATGACGTACATCACACATATCCACACCCCCTCTGTGCGGTGGTGAAGTCTGTCAAGTTTTGATTTTTTGCTTCTTCTCCCAGCAGGCTTCCTCCGGACACTCTGGGTAGGACCTGATCGATGAAGTTCCGCTCTGCGGTGGAGACGGCAGGGAAGGCCCAGTGCTACGGAATCAGGTTTCACTTCCTCTTCCTCCGCAAACGGCAGCTGTCTCCGTAGCTTCTGTGTGCTACCAATTGCGCTGCTTTCGAATGACCTTCAGGTCGTCCCAGTTGGAGTGTGTGTGTGTTGAAGTTTTGAAAACGTTTTTGAATGGATCCATATGGATGGCTGCTCCAGCACGCCCGTTGGAAGAAAGTATGTGGAGCGGGGGAACCCGAGGTGCCATCGATCGCCTTCACCCTGCGGGACCCAGTGACTCATCGTTTACCGGCTGACAGTCGGTCCGCTGTAGCAGTAGCTTGGGTTGCGACTTGCTTGCGAGGTTTTTGCTGGCTCGAGCAGTTTGCGGTTTTCGGCGAACCGTTTTTTTTGCCGCTCTGGGAGTATATGGGAGCCGCCGTGTGAGACGGTTGCAATTTACACAACCATCTGCTCCCGGCGAAGGCCGGTAATGGTAATCGAGCGGACAGGGGTGAGTGTGCGCGTTTTTTTTCTGGTGGTTCATTTTTGATGCTGTGTTGTTCCGTTGCTATTTGAATCGAAGTGGCAACTCACCGCCATCGCATCGGTGTCTGTCAGTCAGTGGCCTGTGCAAAATGTCAAAATATATCGTCCGGGACGCTGGAAGTAGGTTACCGGGAGCATAGAGCGACCACAAAGCTCAGCTCCGTCGTCCAGTGCCGAGTTATAGTGCGTCGCGCGTGAAGAGTGAGGTTAAGCGAGCGTAAGTGTACTGGAACTAACGAGATGTCGTTTTGGATGAAGTAGACTTGACACAGTTGTACCCTTGGTGTTGCGATCGTAGTAGGCGTAGGTTGTCGATGTTGCACATCTTTCATTATACAATATCCAAAGTTTGAGGTTAAGAATGAAGCGATATGCGCCCATAGTGTAAGAAGAGAAGGTTGAACTTTTTAGGGAACAAGAAGGCAAACTATCTGGAAAGTGACGAGACTTTAACGGTACGTAGCACTGCTGCTATGAAGTGTGTACTCAAATAGATAATCATTTTTATTGCCGCCCCCTTCTTGTCAGAATCTGCGAATATTCTAAGTGGTTGCCTACTTTGATGGGGTGCTATGGGAAGCGCCCGTTAAGTTCGCAGATGACGTGAGTAGCATTCTGCACGATCGTTACCCTATGATTAGGATAACGCTTTCGTGGCGTCTCGCCTCAAGTGGGATCCCACCACCGGAAGGTGTTTTATTTGTGTTTGGGGCTTCTTTATAACTCTGCATCTCATCTAGAATGTGTGACTGATGAGGCACACCTTTGCACGGTCAGCAATCGATGGAGTCAGCGTATCATTTTACGACCTGTTTAGCAGTTTCCATTTGAATTGTGCGCTGCAGCAGTTACGAGCAGCTGTTGTGCGTGATCTCCCCTCGATCGGCCATTAAAACAGTCTGTCACCGACGGGCGTGAGAACGATCGGTGTTTTAGCATTCCGTTTCGGGGCCAAGCGAGGGCCGAGTGCGAAATTTTCTTACCCATGGCAGCTGGCACCAGACCAGTGATACAGAGGCTCGAATTCTTCGAACTCGTCCGCGTTTGTCTGATTCGTTTCGTCTTCGTACCATCTTTATGACACGGCCCGATTGGACGCTCACGGCACGTCACAAACACCGTCGAAGGCGCACACTCGTTATGAGCGGTCTCTTCCACCGTTCCACCGTTCTAATGAGATATCAGATAAGGCACCACAACCCCCCAGACCTAACACTGCTGTATATGGCGGCTCCAGAAATGTCGTGTCGTGGCATCTTCCCTAACCTCTGGCGCGAGTGAGAGACATTTTCCCAGTCCCACCAGTGAAACAGTCCCCGGCCGGGTGGAGTGCAGGTCATGGGTTTTTGATGTTTAATGGCTCAGATTTGTGGTCTTCGCGTTCGTTCCGGCGCTGCTCATTTTTTCCCCCGCCCGATACTTGCGCCTTGGAAGGTCTCTTGCGAGTCCCGGGAATTGCATGCACCGGTGCTCCAGTGTCTAGAACTTCGCACACTGGAGCCAGGCGGTTGTATCAAGATGAAGATGATGCCGTGTTTGTTTTGTGCTCCGTGTGGTGCCCCATTACGATGGTCCTATTTCGTCGGCGCATGTTCCTTTCGTCAGTTCAGTTCCTACCCGGCTAGAGACCTGGGGCACCGGGTTAGCAAATGGACACACAGTTTCGGCTGAGCATGACGACGCGCGGGCACATTACATTTAGCGCGTTGTTTATGGGCTTAGATTTATGAGATCTTCCCTTCCCGCGGCGGCGTTCCAGAGGAACCTCTGAGCGTTTCGGATTCGGGGAGAGAGAATGGAAAACGCGTTGTTCATCGCGTTACCGGGTTTCCCTGTGGCGTTCACCGGATTCAGCCGAAAACAAGGTCATGATCAGTGCGCTGGAAACAATGACGAAATTGGGCCACAGATGAGCTGCCGTTGCGCTGCGCCAGCCCTGCGGGTGATCGCGATCGGTGTAACGATGACGGTGCCGGTTTGCTCGCACTGTTCCTCTTCTCCTGTTTCTCGCCGTGACCTTCGTTCAATGTCGTCTTGTCGGGTTAGTTAGCTGGGATGCTCCACAGAAGAAAACCCCTTTCCCAAAGGTCATCGATGTCTAGCTGTCATCTGGAGAGCATCACAGATCGATCTGGGCATTCGGTGGTGTTGGTGTATTTGGAACGTACGCACTAACACTTACGCGAGAATGGTCGTTCGATTGATTACGCGAATCAATGTGGTGATAGAAAGATGAAACCCAAGGAAGAGAGAGAGGGAGAGATAGAGAAAGCACACTTTCCTTTGAAGCGACTGATTTCGGAAGAATATCGCCCGAGAGCTGTTGTGTCCATGTCTTTTGTGTTTTGTGTGCCGGCGAATTGAAGGCAATTGAAGTGCGAACACGAACCATTGGAGCACACATGCGCACAGCCTGTCAAAAGGGAGTGCCAATGTGTGTTTGTTATTTTTTCGATTACCTCTGTGCCGCTGGAGAGCAAAATAAGAGCAGCAGGGGCGTCCGAAACATAAATTAATAAAAAAAAAGGCAAGAGAGGCACACACACACACACACACACACACATGAAACGAAAGCAGGTCACCTGCGAGCTTGGCCTGCTCGCCTCTAACGTGTGAGTGTAGAGTGGCGGCGCATCTGACTCCAAAGCCGAAACGCTGCTGGCAGATGGCTTACCTCCTCCAACGAGCCAAAGGCGGAAGACACGCCACTAGGGTGTGATGCAGATGCTCTGCGAACTCTTTACCTTATGCATACTGAAGACAGACGTCGGACGTACGCAACTGTTGTCGATCGAGCAGAGTGCGCTCCAATTTTACTTTGCGCAACAAGCGCTCCGGTACTTCCTTATCGGTGTGTACGCTGGTGTGGTACCACCATGTGAGTGGGTGGGTGGGCGGGCGGGTAGATAAACCCCGCACCGTACAGCGCCACATCAGCTGCGGCAGTAATAAACCTCTCGGAATGAGATGTTTTCGCTTCCTTTCGGCGAATTGGTGGGAGTTTTGGAGATGGAGACGAGGGCAGCGCAGGCACGCGTCTATTTAGGTGACCGTAATTTACTTTCGTGATCGATTGAGATAGTTTAATTTCTTTCCGCCATTTCTGAGTGCAGCTGCGATCGAATGTGGCGCTTTTGGAGCGGATAATTTGTGGTTGGGATGAATAGTCAGGATTTCACTATCGATGAAGCCAGGAGGGGGAGTATTTAGGGTAGTTTAGTGGCTTTCTTCCCTGATGCTGTGCGCCTTAAAACGCTCTGTTCGAATGGAAAATCGAGAGTGGGTACGAGTACAAAACAAGGCCAACTTGATTTACATTTTTGACATTTGACGCAGAAAGCATCGCAGTAGTCACTGAAGTTACTGTTCGGACATTCGAGTGGTGAAACTGAACACGGAAGCGTTCGCATTTTAAAGCATTAACCTTAAATATCGTCTGGTTCCTCTTTTTTTGGCCCGGTGTCCAGCTATATCTCAGGCGGTAATATAAATTCTCGCATTATCCTCTTTTTATGGGCCGATATATTTGCTTAAGCCCAAGCCTTCCGGATCCGGCAGATTGGATTGAACTTCGAAGAAAAATTGTGGAATCGTTTGCGTGGGGATGAAGTGTCCAATGTTCAGCTAAATTTCTGAATTTATTCTCTCCAACACACTCTTGTACTTCAAGAATGCCTCATTTAAAGTTTGTTTTCTTCAACTTCTCTCTTTCCAGGTATGTTTGATGAGGTTATAGTCGGGAGCAGCCCAAGTGAAGATTCATCTACTAGAAAACCCGATCGAAGTATCAGTGACAGCGTGTGGGCCGAACTCATTAATTTCGCAGCCATTAAAGACGGTGCCCCAAAACGTGTGCGTATATTTCACATGAGTTTCGTTACAGTTCTCATCATCCGTCTGAACCTTTTTTATTGCTGCGCGTATGTTGACCCGACGTCGTCAAAAATTAGGCCCATCCAGCTATTGTGACGGTCGAGTGAGCATGACTTCCCGGAGCACGAGTTTTGGAGGAGGAACCGTGTCTAGCGACTTCCCCCCTAGTTTTCTTTACCGGGATCGGCTTGATGACCTAGTCTTGCCGACTTTTCTTCCCGCTTCGTTCTTCGCACACGCGTACACACGCGAAGTTCATCGTGCCTGTGTGCCAATTTTCTTCTGAACGAAAAAAAAACGAGACTCCGGGAGGTTATTTGCAATTCACAACCAAATACTAGAGCCACCGGATGTGATGACCTTCACCCGGAGGAGAGAAGGAGCGAGTGCGGATCCGTCACATAATACTCCACCGAGCCGTAGCTGCTGGAGATCTGCTTTTAATCGATTCCTCAAGTTTCCCATTGACGGAGGGAGGGAGGAGGAGGACGGATATGCTCATTAGAAGAAGAAACTCCACCAACCGACCGACGCCAACTCAACCGGAAGTGTAAGCGACCGTGCGCAAAGAGCAAAGAACGCCACGAAGAAAGCCATGCACAATGGGCCTGGCGCACACGTAACGTCTGGCAGCTGGGATTTTATGATGCTGCCGGCTGCTCCTCTTTCGGCATAATGACTCCCACTACTTGCCCGTCATGTTTCCGTGCGTTCTCAACTAATTAGCGAGTGGTTTGCACGTGCCGTCAAAAGTGGAGAGGAACAAAAAACGAAAATACCAGCTTGAATCGGTTGGCTGGCCTTGATTCGGTGCTGGCGCTGCGCGTCCAAATGTCAGGCGCAATCAAAGCACCCTGAACAGACACACCCGCCAGCCGCGAATGCCGGTCGGTGCGCGTAAAGAACTAGACCGGAAAGGAGACGGCATCTTAGTTACGCCCGGGGGTCACATTGCTGGGTAATGAGCGATTTGAATATGAAGCATCGCCCGGGCCAGCTGTTTTTGAGGTCTGATGAGATGAGAGATGTCTGGTGCGTGCGTCGGTTGAATATCTGGCCAATAAATTAGTCGCGTTTGGATCTCCCACGATGGGGCTCTTTGTGGCGATCGTTGATGGGTCTATCAGTTCTGATAGTATTATGTAAAACTTCATCAACGCGCATGCTCCGATCTTGTCGTTGCTGATGCGCCTTTACTATCAGCCTCGGTTGGATCGGCCTTGCTTCGGTTATCAAACAGGTCAGTAAAACTTGATGATGGCCGGTAGTAAAACGCTTTGACCTAAAGACTTGCCCCCTCCGAGTGGAGGGTGTTGCTTCATAATCCAACGGTAGCCGGGGGTTTGCAGCGGTTATTGCAAGATGGATCATAAACTGCTGTGTCGATTGTGTCCGGTGTTGGAGGTTCCGAAAGTAATGTCGGACTACTACACCGACCTGGGCGTCTTCTTGGCGACGCCATCACGAACCATTTTTGCAGTGCTGTGCAAAATCGCCGACATATCGAGGTCGCTAATGGAGATATGGGTTAATGCAATTCCCGGCCGCGGTTCTATTTATTACAGCCAGGCAAACGGCCGTCGTCTCGATAACTGTACACGATCGGGGAAAAACGATGGATGGAATACCGAATTGCGATCATCCAATATCTCGGCTTTGGGCTGATGCCAAACTCTTCTGCTTTTTGTTGCGCTCCGTGGACCAATTAATTTTGGCCCGCTAAATGAGTTAATCACCGCCATCGGTTAGATCCTGCGACCAGGCGCAAAGCACCACGCACCACGGTCTGCTAGCGAAACTGTGTTAGTGTGCTTTTGCTCGCTTTTCTGTTCGCTTTTGTAGCAGATGTTAGCCGCAAAGATCGGACCATAAAAATTCTTGCCAAAACAACGGCCATGTGCCATGGACGGTTCGTAATTATGGAGCGGTGGCGAGCGTTGGCTAGACTCTTCTGACGGGTTTTTGCAGTAACTTAACTACCATTATTGCTTTATTGGAGCAGTTTTGAGGTCTGCAGATGTGCTGGGCAGCGGCAATTAATATAGTAATCAAAATCGCATTCCGGACGTCTTTCTCTTTGAGGGTCGATACAGTTGTGTTGGATTAAGTTTGGATGAGTTATTTCTGGAGTTGGAAGTTATGGATCTGGATACCGAAGATATGTAGCCAGGAACATAACGAACTGAGAAGAAAATCGCACCGTTGCTTCCAATCTCCTCCAAAACATAATGGAACAGGTGTCAAGTTTGCAAGACATCTATTTGACCATCGTTGGAAACTGCCAACCGTGTTGGAAATTAACACTGTATCACTAATTGCTACTACCGACACTCAATGTCACACATCGTGGACTTATTAAAAAGAACCGTCCGTTCCGTTACCTTCCTAGCATGCTATTGTGACACATTGTTAGTAGCGTCATATGTGCTGGAAGCTCTCGCACACATGAAAATTCGCTCCAAATTAAGTGTGACGCACGCCTATCGAGAGAATCAATCGATCAGCCGCGCCGCCGAGTGCTTCGGTGCATAAACACTGCTGCGTGCGATCTACCGTCAAGTTTTTGTCATTCCGTTTCCACGTCCACGGCGCACTGCACACGGTGAAACGCGGCAAACTGATTGGCACTCCCCAAAAAGGGTCGCACGGTTGAAGCATCCCAACACCCACCCGTCCGGATGGTTGGATCGTTTTGGTCACTGGACCAAACTGTCGCGTCCGAGCCCTTTTGCCGGGTGACACGTGCCCCAAAACCGGCACACTCCCGGGCTGAGCCGGCCTGAAAAAGCGTCGTAAGGGAGAGAGAGAGAGAGAGCCCAGTGTGGTGAAGCGGAGATATGAAGACCTCAAGACCTCGTAAAACGCACCTCCAAATGGTCATTTATCGCTTACGGTATGGTGGCGGCGATTTCGATCGACACGGCGGCACTTTGCTGTCGCGCGGATCCCGTCGGCATTTTCTGCCCGCCCCGGCCGGTCCAAAGCTCCGCACCGAACGGGACTTTGGTGGACGGTTGCGGCAGTTCTGTGGAACTTCAAGGTGACAGTTTTGAGTGTGGGCCACGGCGGGGACAGTGCGAGTGCGCATGGGAAGCAAGGCGGGCGGGACCAAAACTGTGGCGATGTGATGGTGGAACTGAACGCCGCCACGTCTAATCCAATTTAATGTGACGATTGAATAATAACGAGGGTCACCATCGGCCACACCAGTGTCCTGTGGCGCGTGGTGCGTACGGGCCGTGTTGCGGGATTCGGAATTTAGTCGTTTTGAAAGTTTCGAGAAGTGTGGGAGATTTGGATGCAGTTCGGGACTGGAGCGGATTCTTTTGGAGAGAGGGATGTTCGAGGTGAAATTCAGTGTCAGAAATAGAGTTTACGATAAGGAAGATTTGGAACAACGGCAATAACAGTTGCTGAAAAGTTGTAATAGAGGGGTTTCTAAGGTCTAAGTCCTTCAATTCTCACGTTCAAAATTAGACTTTGCGTTCAAGAAATTTTCCGTAAAGAGTTCTTACTGATTAGGGTTTCAAGCTCATTTGCTCTGAAGACGTAAGATCCAAACGCATATTTTGTAATATTAGTCTTTTGAAATAGGTATATTCCAGGAGTATAGCATCAGGAGTCTCATATTGTATCAGGATCATATCAATATTCTAATCGCATCATCTTCAAATGCAAAAAAAACATGTTGGAGAGGTCGTGCTTTATTTCTTAGTCTAATATCACATGACCCATTAGAAACTCATTTAGGCCCGGGCTCTGACTGATCACTCCCCAGAAACATTGTAACCCCGAATCTCGTGTTTTCAATCTTCATAAATCAATCGCGGTGGCGCGCGCGGGTTTGCCGGTGTTTGGGGTCGAACAAAAAACTACGGCAAATTCTGTAATTTACGAGAACCGCCATAAACCCGGCGGGCTTTCTGGGGCTTTGGGGCTCTCGGGCTCCGGTACCGAACGTGGCGTCCACTTGTGCGGTTAAGTTGACCTTCACGTCGCGTTGCTGTGAACACGCCGCCGCCAAAGGATTAAGCCGACCGGCCGACCAGAAGGGGTCGAATTTTACGAGATCTCGCGCGAACATGCGGTCGGTCGGTGACGACTGCGAGAGGGCAATAAAAGGATGCTGTGGCTGCGTGACGCTCCTCCTCCGGCATGGGCCAGGATGTGATCAGTCATACGGAGCCTCGGCGTGGGGAATTAGTAAGGCAATAAAATTGATTTATCCGCGGGACATTTAATGAGGCAGGCATGAAATTGGTTTAAAATTTGGCCCAACACAATATGCGCGTTGTTCGGGGTGGTTTTAATGTGGAGTTCTGTTTTTCGCTGTCCAAATGTCGATGGACGAGCAACCGTTTGCTCATCTTTCCCTAGCTGGGTCGCGAAGTGCGTGTCTGTTTTTATAGTTTTCGGTGAAAACGGGGTCTTTGATGTAGCCGATTCAGAAGACGATGTAAAAATAAGCTGTACATTTTTTTTTTCACAGACACAAAGACGCACACACGGATCCAATATTTGCTCAGCTCAGGAATTATGTTTTCTTCCTCCGGTGTATCGATTTATTAAAATCGACACTTTAATTACGCGCTCATACTCATCTCATTACGACGCCTCGCATCTGTGTGCGGGCATGATCCTCTAATTAAGTCGGAGCCGGGGCGGTTTGGTGTGTTGCACCCATTTGCGTTCCATCTTAATTATGTTGTAATGCATCTCGCGCGCAATCGCTCACACTGACAGTGGAGCCGGCCCGTTAGCTGGAGTCGTAGCTGTTCCGGTTTCTTCACCCCGACCGTGTCGGAAACACTTTCAGGGCCCGGCCCGGTGGAAAATTTTCTCGTCTCGCGCATTTGCATGAGCACCCGGGCCCGAATGGTTGGGAAAATTTTGAGCACGGAAATAAAAAAAAACACAGTTTGAAAGAAAAGCAAATTACTCACGAGCACGGGTGGGAATGTTCGGGATGGCCGTTTGTTTCGGGCCCTATGTTCGGGCCTTGTGGCGTGAGGTTTCACCAGCCGATAATCAATCCATCCGCTGTCGATACCTTTTCCGCGATCGCGATTTATCGATCGAATTTTGCACTCCCACACACACTTTGAAGCCGTGTACCTTTAAAGCGTCTTGCTGATAATTGGGCCGGCGGAGTCAATTTTACCCATCGCTAATTAGAGCCGCGCAAATATATGGTAATGCAGATGGGTGGGTGGGTGAGAAACGTCTGGAGTGAATTGAAGGCAAGTGAACAAATATTTGTGAGGAAAAAACAGCCAGTTGTGTGAAAAGAAAAAGTTAAACGGAGTAGAGAAATTTCACATTCGGTGATATAAAACAATTCGAACTAGATACGTCAACGGTTGAGTCGCAGCACGAGGAAAAGGGCAATGTAGCGAACGTCTGTCGCCGCTGTCACACGACGCCACGAACGAACGCCCACCCAATGCACCGGCGGGCGACCACCCGGTTTGATTTGAGCCACCTTTGGATCCAAAGACATCCCCCTCGAACGGGCATATCTCTGCTAATTAGCTAGATGACTTGCGCTCGATTGCGAAGACCTCAAGTTGACAAAACCGATCGCTGTCTAACGTGCGATGTGATGCTTGCCCGGGTGGTTCGGGCCGGTTTGGGACCCGCTTCACATGTAATTGATCGTTCAGCCTCATCGCGATAAATGAAGCCCGATGCACCGAAATCGAACGCGAACGAGATATGCAAATGCGCTCGCTGTTGTTGTTGGCCGCTCCGTCTCTCGTTTCGACATTCGGCACGGGCAATTAAACTGTCGCTTGCATTTGCAAAGCGGCCGCCGACGGATGGTCCGCCTGCGCTGTGGCCTAATTGGGGCTAATAGCAAAACAATTTCGCATCGCATGCCGAATGTGCCGCATGTGCCTCTGCCCGGCGCTTAATTGAATCAATTGTTTTGCAATCGCCCGGTTTTCGGCGAGGTGCTTTGCGTGGGTAAGAGGCTGGATCGTTTGATTGGTGTGGCCGGTGTGCTGCGTGCGATGTTTGATTATCTGATGTTGTGTTGTTTATTTGTTTGATTTCCGTTTGTTTTCAACCACTTTTTCACAAGAAAAAGCTTGTTTTTCCTGCTGCAAATGTGTTTATTCAGTTTTTATGTTTCGTGTTTTGATATAGTCTCAAGGCTCTGTTTGGTTTTCTTCAATTTGTTTGTTTTTTTCATATGTCAAACTGAACTTTTAAGTTTAAGTTTGTTGTTTGTTTCTCTTTATTTTTTCCTATTTTTTACACTACATGTGTTTTATTTGTCAGTTTGTTATATGCAAACCACTGTTTATATAATTGCTATTTACGATATTAGCATCCATGACATTATCATGGCATAGAAGAATCTTGCCTTTTCTACTTTTGTTTTCTATTGTTTTCTTTTTCATGTTTTCATTTAAGCTACTTACGAATATGTCTATATATTATTTTGCTATCTTACCATCTGATGGCATGATTACCTCTTGTTACTATCTTGTTTTTTTAAATTATTTAAATGCTTTGTTTAGAATTTTAAATGTTTCAAGTAAGAAACCCATCCAATAACTTACTTTCCATGCCGAACGCACTGGGAACGTTTTGTTTATTTCGATGTTGCTGAGACAATTTCTGCCCGTCGCATGCTACAATTGAACTGGCACCTTTTATCTTTCTCTTTTTCCCTCTGTGCGTGACTTATGGGAGAGTTGCCTTGCATTAGCCTCCTGGGAACTCCGGAGAAGAAGTGCTCATTATTTTGTTTCGAACCATTTTGTCGCAGACACAGTGCGCAGTTTTGATGGTGTCTTACTTCCCTCCCGCTAATCAGATGTTTTGCTGCTGTTTTCACTCGAAATGTGTCAAATTGCATTATTTCCGTCACCACGAGATGATGTTAGGTTGTGGTTTTATGGTGCGTTTGTTGATGACAACACACCCTCCCAGCTGAGAGGAGAGTGTGTGGGGGGGATGATCAGCTAGGTTGTTGAACTGCCTGCTGTCAGCAGCTGTTCAGCTTCGGCTGAGAGAGGCTGAGATGCGTTGTTGTTGTTTTTTTTTCTCTCTACCACATTCCCCTCAACATGTCCGTTTATTTCATCTTCGTTTTGAATGAAGCGCACTTGAACGAAACGAGTGCCGTGGGTGGGAGGCGAAAAATAAAGCCATAAAAGTGCAAATGATATGACTTTAATTGCACGCTTCCATCGCTTCGAATTACAAGCATCCATGCCAACCGTAGCTGCTAATACGGTTCGGGCCAGCCAGCCAGCCCGGTACGTTGCTCGGAACCAGGTGCATTGCGGTGCGGTCTATATTGACTCCTGACGTGTGGGGCGCCGCAACGCGGCTTAGATCGCACGAACCACAAAACACACGGCGCGATAAAACCCAAACCAGAAAACCAAAAGCAGCAAAAAAAAAAGGCAAAACACAAATGGAAATGATCGCATGAAACGAGTCTATAAAGCTCGTTGGAAATGAAATGAAGAAAGCAACACAAAAAACACACACACACAGTAAGACAAAGCTAACAAAACAACAAAAAGCGGGCCAGCAGCAATCATAATGATACGGTACGATCGCGATTGGAAGTCAAAAGTCGTCGACGAGTGGGTGGAGGCCACCCCCAGCGGGGGTGAAAAGAGATGGGAGGGTAAAAATTACATAAAAATGCAAAATCTCGACTCCCACCCGGCCGGGTCGACTTTCTCGACTTTCGGCCGGGCCGCGCTGGAACGCTTTTCCGGATGGAAACTTCACCCACCCGGTAGGTGGTGCGATTTCGATTTCGATTTCGATTTTCCCAGCCAACGCTCTCTGTTGTGCTGGCCGGATTCTTGGGACGGCACCGAGACGAACTCGAGCTCGAGTTGCATTATTTTGCATTAGTCAAATCCGTTCTGGAGTGGATCGATATCGTACTTCGCTAGTTGAGGTACCGTTTTGTTGCTGTTGTGCTTTTCCTTCGCTTCCTTTCCCAGCGGTGCCTGCTATCGCGTAGAACACGATCGCGCCGAACGGCGCTGTGTCCTATTTTCTGCCCGGTCCTTCTGCTTCGGGGTCTCAGTATTTTATTGTGATTTTTTTTCTTCTCGATTTACTCTCTTCTCTGTGCCGTGCTGAGGAGAAAAGCACGAGAAGGCAGTAAAATTTATGCACTTTTCGGTTGTGATGCAATAATGCAACCGAGGGAACCCGAGGAGGTCGTGTGCTTCGGTTGCAGTGTTTTAAGTGTTTTGCTTCGTCATTTCGTTTCTTTTTTTCTTTCTTCTCACTGTTGAATATTCAACAGAGTGCCCGCCAGCAGGGCTGGGAGAAGATGGATTCTAGACCGCGATCGACGATCGGTGGGGAGAAACTATTGCGAGCGAACGGAGGCAGCGATAGGCAGGCTAACGCCGCGGCAGAAACTCCAAGTGCAGTCAAGAACTCTGCCGGGCTGAGGTTTACTTTACGCCTCTGCGAACGATCTCACCGGATAGGGTGAGCGGACAGAATAGCAACAACCAGCCGGCTCTGCCAGCGCAGCAAGCGCTAAATTGCTGGCACTTTTCCGTGGTGGTGTTTTCTTTAATGCATATGTATGCGCGCCCGCCTGTGCTGGCTCTAGTGGGGAGGGTCGCGCGATCGCAACAATGTAGCGGGAAAGCACCCACCACCACTAGGCCAGACTGGCGAAAGCAACTATCATCATCCCGCGGTTGTGTACCGTTTCGGGAGAGATTCTGTGCAGTTGCAGTTGCATAAATAAACAATTGACGCGCGCATTCTGCTGCGGCCCGGGCGACCGGCTACCGGAGTGCTATAAAATGTAAAGTAGATAACTCGATCCTGGCGAATCTTTTTTTTTCCTCTCGTTAGTGCTGCTGGAAGCTGGAAGCCGTTTGATTAAATTTATGGAAAAGAAACATGTGCTTCGCGGCAGATCAGGGCGGAGAATCGCTTCCGTTCGTTTGCGTTCGCCCCGTGACGAATGTTGATGGCCCCTTCGGTGCAAATTAATATTCAAATCGGAAGCCGAACATCGAGAGTTGATCGTTGTACACGGATATTGAATATTTCGGTGGTTCTTTGTAAGTCTATTGACCTTGCCTTTTTTTAACAAATGTGTCTATAACATGCAAGAAAAGGACGATGAAAATTTGAAAATCATGAGATACCAATACTGCTTGGTTGGTTTTTAGCTTGTCTATATCTATATGTGCGTATATGTATTTTTAATCAAAAGGTTGACAGCCGCAATGGCTTATTACAGTCTTAAGAACCTTTTCCAATCAACGAACCTGTCGCGATGGACGATGCTGGGATTATATGAAACTTTCCTAGTCCCAGTCACATAAGTCTCTGAGACATGTACCCTATCCAACTCTGACAAACCTCTATTAGCTGAGTTCGAGAGGAGAATGCTCAGGAAGATCGTTGACCTTGTGTGTGTGGAAGGACAACGGAGGAGCCGTTGACCGAGCTCTATGAGCTATACAAAGACCTTACTATTGTGTAGCTCATTAGACTCGCCAGGCTCTGGAGGGCTGGTCATGCCAGAAGAATGACACTGGACGACCCAGACCGTAAAGTCCTTTTAGGTCATCCACATAGACAGAAGAGGCACATAGACATAGACAGAAGATCCACATAGACAGAATAAGCACAGACTGAGATGGATAGATGGCGTCAACTCTTCCGTCAGAAAGTCCTGGATAAACGATGATGGTCAAGCAGGCCAAGACCGTACGTTAGTCCGATAAGTAAGTAAGTATATTTGTTATTGTAGATTTTTTTTAAACAAAATCTAGTTCTCCAATGTGCCGCATAAAAAAATCTAAATACGTTAAAACTTTTCTATCGACTCCCAAAACTGGTACGAACCTGACAGCGAATTTCATCCGCCCCGAAAGCGTCAGTCACGAACTGGGTTATGTGTGGTTGTGCGATTCCAAAGTTTTTTTTTCACCTTGTATGTTTCTAACCTCAAACCCACAACGTTCGAGTTCGGCAAGTATAAAGCGTGCGATACGACGCCGACGACGTCTGGTTGGGGGGGAGGACTCCATTGTGATGGGCCAAACGGCACAACCCATCGTAATCGCGCAACAGAGAGACCGATTAGAAATCGTAGTTAACGCGCGCCCGCGGGGTTAGTTGAAAATTAAAATTTTGGTCAAAGATGATCGCGGCTTGTCGGGCCTCCTCCCGACCAGCGCACAAGTGGCCGAGGTGGCGGTTAGTTCGAGAAAGTTGCATTATAATTCAGGTGCGGCGGTTTTTGGGCATTATTGTCGTGGGTTGCACGAGCTTCACTAGCGCTCACTAGGGGAAAATGTGTTTGTATGCATCTCTTTTCTGCTTTTCGTCGTCTAATTAACACATTTATCTGCGCGAAGGAAAAGTTTGCATTATTGTTTGTCATTTTCCACTGCTAGAAGCCAGATTATCGGGACCTGGTAATGCCATCTAGTGTCTTTTAACGAGTTGACAGACGTCAGAAGTCGTAAATGTCACTTTGGGCCGTTTCAAAAACTATTTTTTGACAGCTGTCAAAATAAGTCATTTACTCTGCTTGACGGTCTTTTTGACAGCTGTTCTTTTTTATGTTCACTTGAAAAGTTCACATAAACTTCCACCATCTTGCAGGTTCTTGATGTGTTGCATGTGTTACCGCTATTAGAAGAACGGTTCTAATAACAATGAATCTATCTGTCATCCTGACTGGAAGCAGGTTCATACCACCGCTACTACCTCCCACCTAACCGTAATTGCTTCTCTAATGCACTTTACCCAATTGACGTGTTAAAGTAGCTCAGACGGCCCTTCATTCGAGCGGAGGATTTAATTTTCCCCGGCATTGAAATTAACTTTCAAAACGGAAAACCAATGATATTGAACTGCTCGAGATGCAAAGCGTAAAGAAATAATTCTGCGCACTTAGCCCGCTTTCCCGCTTTCGTTGGGGGTGGTCCGACGGAGGCTGTCCGGCTGTCCATCAGCTCCCAAGATGAAGCTCCCCGAGGAGGACGGTGGCGCACAGGAACGTGTACGTGTGTATGTTTACCCCGCTCGCTTGATTACGTATGCTCCATGCCCAGCTGTGATTTTAATGGACGACCAGTCTGTCGGGAGTGGGTGGGATTAAAAAACGCATGTTTAGTGCGTTGGGAAAAAAAATAATCTCCCCTTGCTGCTGCTCTGGGTCAAATGCACGGTGAAAAACTTATCGTCTATAGATGCACCATGGGTGCACCCGAGGGGCTTTTTTTCTTGCTCAATATTTTATTTCATCTGCAAGCTCTACCATAGGAGCACTGCGCTTTCCACGCGTTTCAACGTCTTGCGGGCTGACGTGTAAAAATCGTGCTAGACGGGAGTACAAAAAAGAGTTTTCTTTTTTTTTTGTAAACTGAAAACTAAAACCTCTTCACCCAACCTGTCTGGGATTGACGATCGGAGAAAAGGAAGCTTAAGTCGCACGTATTTGCGTACGCACGCAACAACTCCTGGAGCTCACGCCATGCCCGGATGAGAGATGCTCGTACGATCCACTTTCTTTCACAGCAACGTCCGCTGACATCCGTAGTCCGAGGGACATCCGAAGCGAGTCGGTGTCGGAGTAGGGAGTCGGAAATCCTTGTCACATGTGCGGTGGAACGCGCCGAACGTCGAACGACAACGGGCTTCTGCACCTTCCGCACCGGGCATGAAGCCACGCGGGTGTCGTATAAAATAAATCTCCTCCATCTGTTCTCCCGGAAGCGGCTGGAAGAGGATGTGATTGTCAGCGCAACCGGTGGAGAACAACTGCTCACTAAACGCAGCGTTTATCGCGCGAGTCGCTGCACTGAACGGTGCATGCACAGGCATGACTTATTGCAAGCGATTAAGTGGAGACACCTCTTCAACGCGTGCGTATAAACGCGGGATGAAGCGAGACGGGAGACAGCGGCAATCAAATGACAGATGACAGAACGCACGAGCGGATATGGGGACTGAGACTTGTTGTCTTAGTACCGTAACGTCTGATAGGTGACAGTTTTGTGCCTGCTGGGGACAAGTTTTTTCCGCTCTCTCTCTCACTCGCTGTACAATTGTTTCCGTTTCATTATTCGTAAAGCCTGTTCGGAGAGTGGACATACACACGGGAAGCTTTGGATTATTGATCGTTCTTTGCAGATGACGTAGTGTGAGTTGCGCAAGTGAGGTGAAAGTTGTTGGAACGTGATAAAAAAAAAATGCTAATTCGTACACAGCAGAAGTTTGTCGATAGGACCATGAAGTTATGTCATGTGTTAAGGCAGCGCTCATCCTTCTTTCGAGCACGCACACGTCTCTCTTCTCTACCCAAATTAAGCAATGCCTATCTCGTTATCTCGCATGCCTAAGTAGGCGGGTTTTGTAAACGGTTACGTACCGAAGCCGACGCTTTGTTTTATTCTTTTAAATTATCATAGAATCGTGTTCGCTGTATCGTGCGCACCTTCTTCGGGGTACTGATTCTGGTGGTTTACTCATTAAAATTTGATGGAACCATTGCGTGGCGTTGTTTGCATTAAATGCATCGAGATCTGGTAGATAGAATTGAGGCGGTGTATTTAAATAAAACCCACCCCAAGAAAGGCGTTCCACGTCGTCGCAGCGGAAGTGCGTGCAAAAAGCTGGCGTTGGTAACAAAACGTGTCTTGATCACGTCGACCCTGGTTGGTCGGTGGTGGCAGTGTTGTGGAAAACGTGCTCTCCGTTGCGGTTGGACGATCCGTGGCTTGAGGCCGCCCAAGAGGAAGATTAAGAACCATTGCGTGGTCGGCAGGTACTTGAAGGTCGACTGGATGCGATTGACCAGCCGTGTGCAGAGTGCATTCAGGTGCGTTCATTAGCACGTTCCTTATTTGTGTCTTGCTGACTATTATATTTTTTTCATATTTTATTACTTAAAGTAGAGTTGCATCATAATTTTTCCTTTCGAAAATCCAATTTTTCATTCGTGTTCGATTTCGATGAACAAACTCACAAAAAACAACCGACCAAACGTGGGTGAGAAATTAATACGTACCTTTTTCTTACAAATGTCAGCCGCAGACGTCAACTCCACCGGGCTGATATTTGACCGTAATGCGTTTAGAGGATTGTTGTTTTCGCAAACGGTTCGCAAACCGATCGCAGCCAGCGCGGCTCGCACCGATTCCAGTGTCTGCCTTTTGTTTCAAGCGTTTGATGCGTTTGTGAGGTGATTTTTGTGGACTGCGCGCCGGCTGTGTGTTGGGAAAGCACTGACCTTTTGCGCGGCAGAGAACTCCCCCTTTCGTGGCAGGAAAGGCAGGCTGGCTCTCGCGAATGGCTCCGATCCAAAACCCAATCCCAGCGCCAGGAAAGGCTACTTACGGAAGGTCGGAAGGTTGGATAGGCTGATTTTTGGGTAATTTGTTTGCATTAAGTAAACACACGCGCGCACCACTTCGCGCTGGTGCAACGCGCTCTTCGCGGGCTGCCACTTCATGCGCTGGAGCGCTGGAGAGGCTGAAAATTGAGTTAAATACGCTCCACCGGCAGCGGGGACTGGCTCTACCGTGGAGTCATAAACATTCGCGTGCATGCACGCCGGCTCCGGCGCGGTACAATCATCGGAATGATGGAGTGTTAATTGAATGCGTTTCTCAACCGACGAACGCAAGACGAATTGTGCGCGCAGCAACACGCGACATTATTTTTCGATCTTTTTTTCTGCTTCTGCGGAGGGGACTAAGTTGTTGATTGGAAGGGTAAAGGCGATGTTGCGGATGAGGGTTTTATTTCACGCCGGACCCTTAAGAAACGGTAGGTAATTTGTGATTCGATTAGAGTGCAAATTCGGTTGTTTTAGAAGTGATAGTTTTTTGTGGGCAATTTGCTCAAATTATCTGAAATATTGCTTGGTATCAAGGTGACAAATTTGAGAGCATTACAGACTGAAGGTATATCGTGTCATAAGACTAAAGGTGACTTGCAGCATTGAGGTCGAGCATCTGTTAACAACAGCAAAGTAGGTATATTAGACGTCGGCTTATAATGTGAGTAATTGACTCGCCTAGTCGTGTTGGTTTAGATATAAGATTTCAAAGATTTTCTTGGATTTATATCTTTACCTTGAACAAGTTTTCAGGTCTAAAATTAAATGAAGACCATTAATCTGTGACTTATCAGTTTTTTTTGGTCTAAGTACATGCTCTATATACCAATGTGCTCACTTATCCACCCTTTTGAAATAAATTTTCGATTATTCATCGCATTCCACAATGATCTTGTGAAAACACTCTAGTATTAGTAACAGGTTCTTAAAGTTCCACTAGTTCCGCTCGTCTCAGACCAGAGATATGGATTGAAATTGCCAAAATGTTTGGAGCCACCTCAGACAAATCAGTGCTTGAAGTCTCGGTTGAGACTCTAAGAATTGAAATGCCCCAAAGTTTGGAAAACATGCTTTACATGTGGATATAATCATTTCAAGATATGCCATAACTTGTCGATATAATGCCGAGAACAGCGTACCTAGCTACACCCATCACCTTTCTTTGTGTGTCTGATTTACGACACCTGACCATATCGGACTGCGTGCTGTAGCTTCTAATGATTTTTCGATAATATGCACCTAACCAGCCTACGCACCAGCGTGTCCAATATGGCTCCCGCCTGTCCCGTCGCGCGTGTGATTTAAAAACATGGGCCATAAACTTGAATGGGTAGTAAAATTGTTTCGATTCGCAAAATGATTGCCGCCAAATGAAATGAGCAAAAAAAAATACGAAAAGAAAATTTATGACGCCCCACTTATACGGTGCAAATCAATTTATCAGCAATCATTCCTGCCTGTTGGGTGTGACCCACTATACCATCGCCTTTGCTATTGTCCCATCATCGAGGTTGACCGTTAAAGCCACGCACAAATCAAAACATACCGCGTCGCGAAATGTGATCGCAATAAAAACGCAGTTTTGCAGACGAAACATGAAGTAGGTAACAACAAAAAAGCGATATGATTCATTCTCTGGTGGTGTGCGAGCGCATGACTCACATGATAAATCTGCATCGAGAGTGCAATAAAATCGAATGTTTAGTAGACGTATTGTTAGCGGCAATTGGAGGAAACCAGCTGAGTGGACCAGGTTTTGCGTTGGACACAATTATGGCGGGACAAAAGGTACAAATTGATTACCACCTCACTACCACGCACCACACACGATCTTTGACCCGTCTGCTCCCTATGGAGTCTGCTGGACGTTGGCCGAGAGTCCTACGCGTGAGGTGTCGCGCAATGCACGATTCTTTGATTGCAGTGTGATGCAATGTCACCAAGTCTGCAGATCCAAATCAGCCACACATGCACACTTAGGCATCGCTCGATCAATCTCTAATCTGCGTCCCGGGATCAGTGGGTCCGTCGTCAAGCTGCTCGCGGGGGCATCTGAGCGACCCATCGTCGGTGCAAATTGGACGTTCTTTCCGTGCGGATACTGCTAAACCGCAGCTCGATCAATGTCGCCGTACATGGTGCGCGTTCGCACACAGACACCGGTGGCCGACGGTACGCTATTTTTGGAATTGGAAAAACCACCCGCCAAGACGCCAAGTCGGTACCGACGGCAGACATAGCCTCAATTCTTGGTTGTGACATTTTGTCGGCTCGCTGGATGTTTGGGAGAACCTGGGAGTTGGTGCAGTTGGTTCTAGGAAAAGGTTATTCCTATGCTAGTTCGCACGTCAGCGGTGGTGCACACCGAGTCGAGACACATCGAGGACTGTACCTGTGTTACGTGCGGCTAAAATTGAATTTAGACCATCGCAACCGCTGTGGGCTAACCTGTAATGGAACTGATTTTGAAAAAAAAACTGCTCGAATTACTTGCTCTCCAGCATGAAGTAGCACACACGCTCCGGACCAAACCCAGATTTCCACCAGACAGGTCGCACTACTGCGATCTAACTCTCCAGCTGTGAGTTCGCGAATCAGCGACATATGGGGTGGACGCGCGGCTAACCTTCTCCTGCCCACGCAAAACGTTGAAACCTTCCCGCCGTCGAGAAAGTGTCACTTACGTAACACTCTATCCCTCCAACGGCTCCCAGGGCCGTTGGATGGGCGGACTCAAGTTTCCGAGCGTGCTCCAGCGGCACCGAAAGGGCCACGCGAGCCGCTGTCGTCTCATTATGTCGTAGCGCCCATACGTGTGAGAACGAGGGGGAGGGCCCCCACCGACGTAACGGCGTGGCTTCGGCCGTGTCGTTTGGCATGCGACACGCGATTAGGAGGCGCGGTTGTCATTCCGTTCGGCTTTGAAATTCGAACGGAAAAAGGTTATCCAGCCGACCAGGGACTAGGACTGGCTCGTAATTTCTGCTGAATTATTACCAACCACCGGTCGGAACCACCGTGGCGCTCTCTCGGCGGCAGTGTCAGGACCTATATTTGTACCGAAAATGGTATATTATAGTAAAATGTGCTCCTTGGAACGAACGTTCCACTTCCTAGCCGGGGACGACGCCCGGGTACGACGGACATGAAATTTAATCCTCGCTATCCTACGATAGCTCGCAAGTTATGAGTCGTCTCATCGTTAGACGCGTAGTTTGTGTAACAAAACTTCCCGGGCAGCCCGCGCGCAAACGATTATTGCTCTATGAAATTGGAAATCCTAACCTCCGAAAACTGCCCGAGGGCAGTTCAAATCTGGTGCATAAAATATTACGATATTACCTTCTGTGGTGGCTTCGCTTCGCGTTGCCCAAGCTTCCTTCCCCGACCCGAGGGTTATTCATTGGGTCGGCGAAAATGGGAAGGAAAGTGGTGTACGGATGTCTCCGCCACTCGGTCAGACCCCTGATCTCGTCCGACGATATTGATCGGCACGCGCGCGTCGCTCGACAGCGTTAACAGATTGTTAACCCGTGCGAGCGCGGCCTGATAATGATCCTCGCCGACCGTTGTCGTGATCATTAAACGGTTTGTGTACGCGCGGGCCGGATTACGTTGGACCATTTCGTCTTATTATCGGCGGGAAGTGTCGAAATGTCGTCGCGTTGCCAGTAGATTAATTTTTTTTCTCCTCACCCTCGCGACTGTCGCTGTCCATTTCTTGTCCCTCGCTGATAATTGTTTGTTTGTTTGGTGGTTTTCGGCGTGGCGTCCTAATTGAGTTGTGTTTTGGCTGTTTTGCCCGAACGGAAACGAGGTCGATCGTCCGTAAGTCCGTCCGTCGGTTGGTGCGTGCAGTGACGCTTGAGACGTGTTTGGATTTGGTTGAGTGTTTGCGTGTACGGAGACGATGTTTTTTTTCGATGGGAAAGAAGTTATTGTTGCGTGGGGCTGAAGGTTTATGTTTCTGTTGCTGTTTGAATGAAAAACCAAAAATGTAATTGGATCATAACGCACCGAAGGTATGCCGGGGGCAAAAATTCAACCTTTAAGGTGTGCGGATAAGTTCTGCTTATTTGCATCATTTGTTTTTAATTTCTTTTTTTGCGTTGTGAAAAGTCGTGCTGCGTTGAATAATATTTTTAATAGAATCCTGAAATTCGTGAAGTTAGAACATAAAAAAATATTTTAAAGTGAAAGAAACAGCTTCAAAACAGTTTATACTCTTAAATTTTCATTAGAAAACCATACTTTGTGTTGGGTTTTCAAGCATATGTTTTTGTAATTGTTTAAAATAGAACCAGTAATGTAATTTGATCATAAAAAATCAAATATTTTCAGAAGCAAAATCATTATCTTAGGTATCCGAATAAGTTGTACGAGTATTGTTTTACCTTACGAAAAATCTTTAATTATTGGAAACTTATGACATTTCAAGATTTTTAATTTCGTTTTCAATCTTTCGAAGGATTGCTTTTAAAATATTGCCTCTTTTAAATAGATAATTTTGAAAAGAAATCGAAAGCAATAAGCAATTAGATAATAATGTGTCCAGCTTTTCGTACATTTTTCTTCTGTAAGTTACCAATTTTGCCTTCTCATTTGCAATGTTTGCCTCTGCATCACAAATCACTCTGTACATCATGATATCTGGGATGATTTATAGATAAGAAAAGGTGGTTTCAAACGCAATAATTGGTTTGCGGCAACAAATTTAGAAGTTGTTGGAATTAGTATAACCGCTCCAAACGAAACAAGTATCACGTCTGCAATAAAAACTAAAAAACAAATTATGCATGTTGGCCGCAACACATTTCAGATTCAGATAGCATAAACATCTTACAGTTAGATCTATCATCAGTTTTCAGTTTGATTTGTAATATAATAAGTTCTTATGGCTTAATTTTCGCGTATTAAAATAATGACAGCACCTTTTTCGAACACCTAACGCACCCCAGACGGCAGAAAGGAAGCTTTTCGGGTTTCGCTCACCGTCATCGGCTCGAGTGTGCGTCTTACCGTGACACAGTGTGATGTACCGAAAGTGAATTTGAAATTAACTCCACTTTCCTCGCCGCCTGCGAACATGGTGCAGCTAAAACAATCTTCTGCACCGTTCCACTCGCACTCCACCGGCAGGGCGCACTCTAAACGCACCCGAAACCGATTGTCATTAACCTTTTCCATTTCGAGCAATCGAACGGGAGGGGTTTAGGAGACGAAGAAAAAAAATTGCACAACGGAAGAGCGCACCGAGAGGAAAACGGTGCGATTTGTTTGAGTGAAGAAAAAAAAAACCCCGAACCGTAGCAGAAGAAAGGTGCAAAACGTTAAAACGGGTTCGGCTTTTAAACGGATTGTGCGTTCGATGGTTCACTGGTCACGGCGGCTTTTGCGAGGAAGGCAGATGCTACGGGCGCTGGTGGGGCAGGGAGCAACTCCAACCAGGAAGTAGTTGCTGGGTGCGTGTAGACGCCACGAAAACCAGGGGTGGATAAAATTGGAGTTTACTTTCGTTGAATTAATTAAATTATGATCGATTAGTAGCGCTTGTTGTTTTTCGATTAGCTGGGGCGATTTTGGTTTTGTTTTTGCTGCTCGCTTCGCTTCTTTCTCCCTCCGGCGAGCCGGGCCGTTGAGAGTAAAATTTCTCATGCAACGAAAGCAAAACAAACGATCGATCCATGCACCGGTTAAAGCAATAGTAGATAAACGATTGGAAAGAGCATGAAGAGCCGAAGTGGGCGAAAAAAACACACAAAAAAACAAACGCTGCACTAATTAGGTTTTAGTAGATGTGATCGCGCGCGCCTCGAGGAAGATTGTTGATCGATTCGGCCTTCGAAAGTGTGGAACCTTCTTCGTTTTTTTTGCTTTGTTTTTCTCCACCCCATTTCCGGTCTCGGAAGGAAACATCGGTGCGAAAAGTCCGCTAAATCCGCGAAGATGGATGGGCTTGTCGGTGCAGAGAGTGTGCGCTTTAGAGATGGCATTTACTTTTGCTTTATTAGTTAAGGCTTTTGCTGTGTTGCAAGAATCGATTAAAAGGCCCAAATGATTGCGATCCATTGTGCGCGTTGGTGCGCTCGATTGAGATCCTCCCGGGCGAAAGAGAGGCGCACTCATGTCACGATAAAAAAAACACCCCGATGGCATGGTTTATTTATGTCTTTTTTCTCATCTTTACACGCTCCCTGAAGGTCTGCCGGTTTTTTGTTAAGTCCACCGCGAAATTGATTGCAAATGTCGATAAAAACGAATCTCCCACTCGGTGGCACTTTTCCGTTTCGCTAGAAAGAAGAAAAAAAAACAAAAAAAAAATCAAAACGCAGCTTAAGCGACCATTACATCACACTCAGTGCGGCCCCCAATGGCTTCGGCCGATTGATTTCGGCCGTCGCGATACGATCTTCGCGGATTCGCTATTAAATTGTCAGCTGATGGAAATTGTCAATTTTCCGTCCGACCGGGTAATGCAGGCGTTTACCGCGAGCTAAACATGTCCAGCGATCAGGAGCATAATTTGGCTCATAATTTATACCGTCCGCGGCACCGCTGCGGGTCCGCGGCACTCGGGAGTTTTCAACCTAGAGGTCAACAGCTAGGCAGCCGCTAGCCGAGACAGCGAGGCCCGCGCCGCGAATGGTTTGCATTATTTAGCTAATTTTATTTGCCCGCCCGACGCGCCGCCGCGTACACCGCGGTGTGCGTTATTAAGTGGTGCCCCCATTATGCGGTACCTAAACTGCGGTTTAATCATTCCATTACGCGGACAAACGTAAACGTCATTACGGCAATCGAGCGTGCGCGCGTGTGTGTCTGTGTTTCGTTTCGTTGGAAAATGTGTAGCAAGAAGACATGTGTGCCGCGAAGGGCACCGCGACGGCATCCATCCACCAAGTGCGTGTGTGTTTGTGTGTATGTTTGTGCTTTATAAGCAACCATAACGGTATTGAACGCGTCGGTTGAAGTGCGGAGGAAACATGCCTTACTTCACGAGATCAGCACGAGAGCAAACCGCACCACCCGGTGATGAACGTCACCAAAAGCGCGGGGTTCGTCGCTTGGTGCGGGCTGCAATCGTTCGTCTTTATTTGCTTGCCCGCCTTAACGGTGCTGTTGCGGTGGGATCGCGTCTTCCGCGATGACCTTGAACGAATCGAATAAAGTCGAGAAACATTCCGCACAACTGCTGTCGGTGAAAGAAAAGAAAGAGCCATAAGAAACCCAGGTCCCTGGAAATGGGACCCGCTTTCCCGACGATTGATCGCTGGAACGGGAAACCGGGACCGGCCGGTGATCCAACACAGCTATCCCGCATCATCTCCATCACCGTCGCCATCATCATCATCATGATCGCGAGATCTTTGTCCCCACGCGATTAAAAACCTTTCCCTCCCCTGTGTGTGTACGCGCGTCTTGAGACCGGTATCATCATTCTTGTGCATGCGTGTTTGTGTGTGCGGCAGCATCAGGTGAAAAAAGGCGATTTCAATTTATTATCTCTTAATTGTATCGCGTGCTCGAGGTTGAGGAAGATGCACAAGCGCACGGTTAAATGTTTGCGCGTCTAACGGCTGCATTTTGCGCCGATTAGTGCAAGCGCAGCAGCGGGAGGAGATCGCTACCGGTCGGTTTGAGGTTAGAATCGGACAACAGGAATCCCGTGTCCCGTGTGCCTGCTACAGTTAGCTCTGATAATGATCCAACCACGCTCCACGGGTGGGAACACTGTCAAGAACGCCATTCCATGCGACCGGAACGAAACCTCGCGCGGCCGCACGTCCCATGATTTATAGCCGGTTGCACGTTACGAGATATGGGCTCTGGGTTGCTCCCTATCGGCTGCGATCGCGCGCGAGCGTACGCGCGCCCGCTGCAACCATATCCATCCCCGGGAACGCATCCTGAACGCCCTTGATTCTGCGCCAACCTAACCTTCACCTTTTTCTCTCTCTTGCTTCTTGCCGTTGGGACCGGTTCGGAACGGGGCTCCAGGTGGGAAGCCACCGTAACGACGACGACGACGACGGCGACGTGTGGTGCGATCGATGCGTCCTACCGTTTCCGTTTGACTTATTTTTATTGAATTGTAAATGATAGAAATTCTTGCCTTTTATTGATTAATTGAACCGAGCGATCGACACAAACACACACATACACATGGGGAAATGGGAACGAATGGCCTGGTGGTGGTGGTGGTGGTGGATCGGATTTCTCTGGACGGGCCGGTCGGAACGCGGTGTTGCGAAAAATCCGCCCCGGACGCTGGGAACGAACCAGGTTTTCGTTGCCCGTGTCCCTCCCAGCGAACAGGTCTAACGGTCGGGGCACGGCTCCAACTGTTGGCAGCAATATTTCATCATATAGGCACTCACTCAAAATGTCTCGTTTCTCGCACTCGCGATATGATACGCCGGTTGATCTGGGGCAGGTGATCTAGGCGCTTCGATGTGCTTGGAAGTCGGTTGATCGGATGGGGCTCGTAACCGTCTAACAAATATTTGGAGTTGACTGTTTATGCGTTTTGCAGTAAGTTTAAGGTTATGCTTATGGCATGTTCGAAAAATGTAACTATAATTTTCCGTCTTCAAGTTTGAACTACCTCCAAGATCTTCCAATCTGGATTCCATTCCATTCTTCCAATCTTAATATTGTAAATCTCATGAAGTCAGTTCTAAATCTAAATGATTAGGATGATGAGATTAGGATACGAATTGTCTTTGAAGAACTCAGAACAGAATAAGTTTTCTATAAGCTTTTGAAATCTGAACTTTTAAGATTGTCGATAACAATTATTTCAAACAATTTGTTGATACAAACTCCATTTGATCACCGAGTACTTTATCTGATAAAAGTGTATTAGCTTGTATATGCATAAGATACAAGTTATCGTAGAAATGATAGAAAAAACTCTGAAATATCCATAACCTATCGTGATCGGAATTAAATCCCATTCGTCTTCATTTAGAAACAAAGTGCGAACAAGTTCATCGACCCCGCAGCCTATTTATTCCAATCGTCCAATATCTTACGACAGCGTACAAAACGGTATGCACTCCACCAGGCGTTAAAGAACGAACAGGATTAGCAGTTCCTAAGCAAAACTGAGCCTAGCAAGGCAGGCTTGGTTCGTCAACGCGAGTAAAGAAACACGCACTGAACACCTTCTAATGGGCGTTAATCCTAATCTTCGGTCAACGCGTGGAACAGGTTACAAGTACCACCGCATTTGGCATTAGCACCTCCAAAAGCCGGGACATGTATGGCTTCACGCGCTCTAGCATGCAGACTAATGCGTTTTAGCTGAAACACAATATCTTTCCGTCTGATGAAGGCTCCTTTTCGCGAGGATCCATATCGGAGTTATTCTGGTTGACGTCCAGCATGATCCCCATGCTATGTCTGTTTCCCCCGTGAGCTGTAACAGCTTTCCACTAATTAAATTGTGCATCCAGCACAACATGACGGTGATGGTGCCGCAGAAAAACGAGATTTTTATTATGCTCGATTGCAGCAACACACCACAACCGCCACACGAAGAAGTGGTCTATTTATTCAAACCTCCGGGCGAGTAAAAGCGATCGTCCAGTAGCGTTGTGGACGCGAAACAACAGAACCAATGAAAACTAATTTGTTACCGTATTCTTTCGGCCGCATTTTCGCCACCCGTGTACCGGGCCGGGTGAATTGATTTTACTAGGTCATAAATCATTAATGCGAGCGAGGCGAAGGATGCGAGCGAAAAAAACCAAAATGAACAGCAAAATTATTACCTCCAGGGAGGCAACGCTTCCCCAACGATTTGTCCGGGACCATCCGTGGAGGTGCTGTGAAATGAATTGTTTTACTGGTGGTCGGCTCCGGTGTGTGATTGTCTTTCCGAACGACACGAGAACTCCGGCTTCTCCCGCAAGCGGTCTTGCCATAAAAAGCGTGCGCGCGAACTAAACTTCTCCCTGCGCGCGACGGGCCCAGTTTTGGACGATGAGTCCAAATCAAATTCTTCCCCAACACGCGCTCTTCAAAAGTGGCCGAAGCGATGACGGACTCCGCGACGTCGCCGTCGCCGTAACCTACTATTACAATTAACTGTACCTCTGCTGGAGCATCAGTTTCGTGTAGTGCTCCAGTTTGCGTCTGGTGTCCGCCGTCGTCTAGCATCTGCTGTTGGACTTCTGATTGTCCAAAATCGGACTCCACGACCGCGCGGGCATAAATGGCACCTACCTGGGAAGAATTATTCTACCCCGCCAGCTGAACCTTCCCTCCTCCCACCGGAGTTTTGCAACGAACCTGAAGGGAAACAGAAGTTTATTGCGTTCGTCATCGTCGCCAGACGGCGGCACCGTTACTTGCGGTGTGTGCGTGCGCAGCACTAACAGTAAAAACAATTTCCAAAATAAGAATTCCTTCGCACCCCGTTTCCGATCGATCGGTGTGCAGGAGATAGCGCTCGGTTTGTTTGCGCCAGCCGGTTGTTATCGGGAAGTATGTCACCGTCTCATCATGCTCATCACCGCCCGTCAGTCAGGCGTAGGGCTCTAGACGGCAGCTCAAACGGGACCGCGTGTGACATTTATTTGTGCAGCTGGTCCTGCGGTTGAACAGACAAACTATTTCTTGTCAGCTGTTCTATACGAAACGCTAGACAAGGTTTAACATTGTCTAGGCGGGATGGTTTGGATTCTAAAATTTTCTTGTTGAAGACCTTAGGCAAGGAACATTGAGGGTTTGCATGTATCTTCATATCTTGACCTTTATAGCTATGTTGGATGGTGCGCAATACTTGCTTATCTACTTATCAGCCGCTTCACCAGATAAAGATTCAATGTCATCCGTCCATTTTAGGGTGAGATGTGGTCCTCTGAGTGTGATCTTTCTAAGTTCTTGTGGCTAAAGGAAGGATTTACAGCCTGTATCGTGTTATTCTAGTGACATAAGCACTTAATGTCATAATCAGCCCTTCGGATAAAGGCGAGTCTAATCGTACAACTGATAGAGCTTGTCATTGGTTTCTCCATTGTCCTTCCACACATATAGGGCGAAAATTTCTCTAGAGCGTCTTTCTTTTCAAACGCGACGCAGAGGATTAGATTGGTACTTGATCACGTCTCAGAGGTGTATGTGAGTAGTGGGAAGGTATACAAGATTTTTTTTGCGCAAACTACGTTACAGAAGAAGGAGTCTCCGCATACTCTGGTGTCAGGAATTTTCGAACTCCATCCCTATCCCGACAAATGAGACATCATTTCCATCCAGCTTGTCATATTTATCACTGGTGGACAGTAACGTATTACCAGCCCAGCACTGACTCCCTGCATAAACCAATCGATTGATGGCAGTAAGGCATGATACGAAGGATGTCGGAATGCTGCCGCACTCTCACGCAACAAAACTGCACCGTGCTACTTCCTTCTCGTGAGTTCACTGTAGTGTCGAGGTTTCCCTCCACGATTTCTGGTCAAGAAATTGGTCCGATCATGCGACCACCGTCGTACACCGAACTGCACCGGAGATACCGGAAGTCTTGTTTGCGTGTTCGATCACGTGGCGTGGCGTCACTGCCAGGTACGCGGGAAGCCCTACCAAAGGTAGCCACCAGCCGAGGAAGCATCGTGTTTCTCTGACCGTACAGCGCCCTCCACCACGCGCGTCGCGTCGGCTTGACTTGCAATTTGTTAGCCTAAAATATGATCGGGAAAAAGGGAACGCCTTGAAGTGATCGCGGCGTTATATATGGACCCGGCTTCCCGGGTACAATGTAGCGTGCGTTACAGCACCGGATATGGTTTTATTGAAACGGTTTGCCCGGTGCGCGGCGTCGATAACTCAGCCAGCCCCGGGGGTGAAATGCGCTAACGAGGTTGATGCTCGGTTTCGGGCGTGCGGGAGGTGCACAGGGATAGAATTATGAACCACTTGTGTGTGTGCGTGTGTGGCGCTCTTCGTCTGACGGAAGTCTTTTACTTGGAACAGATATTTACTACCGGAGTCGAGTTGAAATTGTTTTGTGGAGAGAACACCTTGCTGGTACATCATTGGAGCAATCCAATTGGTTCCAGACGAAGTTATGAGACCTGTCAGAAAGCAATGTGGCGGGATGCGTTGCATGAGAATCAATTATTTTCTTCTTGCCAGCATTGGAATGTGGCATGCGAAAGTGTGAGGTTATGTTTCGGACATTTATTATTTCGCCGTTCGCCGACAGTCGATGAGGTTATTTTGGTTGTTTCAAAATATAAAATATAGTTAGTACACGGGTACAGCTGTCCAATAAATTATACATACACTCTCGTTAACGCGATAGTGTTGATGACCTTTTTCTTTTTCTTCTGCTTGGCTCTTCCTGCGTTCGGCTTTCGCTTCCAACCGACGGACCACCCTGCGCCCGAGGGAAGGTTGTTTCTTACACGGTTGCGTGGGATTGCGTAGCAAATAGCGCACATGTAGTGTGTGTCTTTCTTCGAATCACCCCACCTGCAGCCGATCGTCAAGGTCGCGGTTCAGTTCGTTCTCCGATTCGAAATGCATTTTATCGATCGCCATCTGCGCCGTGCACCGTCCCATCAGCAGCAGCTGCAAAGTTGAACCTCACAGCAAGCTCCCGTCCGTAGTTCCGATCCGAATTCTGCTCAAGCGTAACACACGATCGACACGTTGTGGGGCGGCCGAGAAGCAAAAAAAAAGCAACATGGCGCACCGTATGGAAATAATGCAACCATCTTGGTGTGGCGGCACCCGCTGGTGGTGGTGGGACCGGAAAGTCACGCAGACGTGTGTGCGCACCGTTGCATAATTTAATTTACGTCCGAGAGGTTAATTTTATTGTGTTGTCATTACCGTGCTCTTGGTTTTGCTGCTCCGTGGCACTAAAAGCTGAAAAAATGGGTACAACACTGACGAAAATGTCTCCGTGCGACAGTGCCATGTACACGAAAATTCCATCACTTTTCGTTCCGGGGGCGCGCGAACGCGTTTTTTTGGATACCCGCGTGGAGTACAAGACGCTGACGGAGGAGGAAGGCGTTGCAGCAGGGGCGTACAAAGATGCAAGATACACGAGTCGTGCGTGTCTCGTTTAGCTGTATCACCCTCATTTGTTGTTCGACAGATTAACCTTTCATCGGATTAGGGTGAAGCTGGGGCTGAGATGTGGCATACGTTCGGACATTAGCGGGAAGCTGGATTTTTCAGACGTTGGAATCGAATGACCCAATATGATCGTAGAACTCCTTGGTTCCGTAGTGCAGCCAAACTAAACCGAATCCTAATATCTTACGAAACAACGAAGATATGAACCAAGAAGCTATATCCTGATGTTGGACCGGATTTCTTTCCCGCTGTCCATGTCGTACAAATTGAACAACCTATCAAACAGCTGGCAAACTGTTTTCCTATTCCTGGCATGTGCCTTGGTAGGCACACGGTACGACACAACACAAGTTTACTGTTTGGACCGTAACCAGTCCGACGCCGGCTTGTCACGTGGCTAATTGAAGTTCATCGATTTTACAAAACAAAAAAAAACATTCTACCGGACACACCGGCGGTGTCGATAATATCGTTCGTCTAACACGTTTTCAACGCTGGGAGCACTTAAGTTCTCCCGAACGTCTGGGTAGGCAGGTCTCATTGGCTTCAGTTATTGGATTGGAAGTGTCCGAGCGGCTGTAAAGTTTTAGGTGCGATGCGAACTGGAATGTGTATCTTCTGAAATAAGTCCAGTCTGGGGAGACATTCCAATCCGCTGAGTAACAAGAACCTCGGAAGGCGACGCGACCAACGAGTAGCTTCCCGAAAACTTTCTGTTCCAATGTTCCGATCACTGATGTGTCGCTACTAATTGGGGCAGACAAACTTTCTTCGGAAGATTGATCACCGAAGATACTGTGCCGAAGAAGATCTGGCATTCTTGACAGCGGTATATGGAAGCAATAGACGTAGTTTTATGATTCATACCGGTGCCACTACTGCTGCTGCTGATGCTCAGCAAAAGAGGAGCTCCCGATTGCTTCCGTCAGCTTCTAATAATGATTTAACGGCCGTTCATTGGGAGCCACGGCCGTTTAGCGTGAAACAGAAGCTCGCTCGTTTTCGTCTGTCCGTTACACGATCGCTCAACATGTTTAATCTGTCAATCAGGCACGATTAGGCCACACCGCGGCCAGTGGTGTCACATGAAACGAAGCGCACCTCGCGGACCGTTTGTCAGCTACCGTGCTGTGTTAGATCTCTTTCTCTTTCCGGCCGCTCCAACCGATCTGCATCACGTGGAGATATCTATTGCCTTGACCACCGGCCGTACGCTTTCCACGCGAGTGCCTCTAGAAAGGCATCAATTTGTCAATTTGTCCACCGGTGTGTGTGTCTTCTGCCGGGAAGGCAGCCGCTCAACCAGAAACGCCATAGGCAGCATAGGCACATTTCACCTGATCGGTGCGCAAAGCCGCGCGTGTGTGTTTCGTTGATTATTGATGGATCCGTCGTGTATCTGTGCGCCCACTTGTGGGACGCACAAATGTTCGACCCGGCGTTTGCCAGGGGTGAGGTTTAGAAATGCAAACGTCTGGCCCGTGAACGTTTTTATCATGTCCCGCATCCCGAGCAGACGTCATCGTGGATGTGCGGCGGCACCGTCAGGAGTTTGGTGCACGGCTCGGGACAGAAAAAAAGCATTACCCATGATCGATGCATCAACTATCGATTGGGTCAACCGGTTTTCTGCAGTGTGCAGTGTGCTCTGTACGTTTGCGGCTTGCTGCTGGCGTATTTGCGCAGCCGATCTCCTGGTGCGGTCGGCCAAGGAAGGAGGCTGGAAAGGATTCTTGCTAATCGAAACGTATCGGCGGAGATTACTGGGCGGACAAGTACTTTCTCATTTCACGGTGGGCTCCGGTTGGCTCAAATTGTCCGACGTGTTTTGTACGACGGTCGCCAAGCGTTGAGAGCAATGCGTGAGCGAGTATGGGACGGGGAACGTTAACTGTTTGATTTTTTCATGCTGATTTTGTAGAATTGCCATCAGCTGATGGCCAAGTGTTAATTGAACTTACCCGTATTTTGTTGTCCAGAAAAGATGTTTGATATAGCGTGATTAGATGCATACGTTCCGAGAACGAGCAGTAGCCTGGAAGCGACTTCTTTGACGTAAGCACCTTTTGATTGATTGGGGCAGATTTGAGACAGTCCAATATACTCTTTCGGGCTGTAAATGGATCGAACGTACGGTGTGTTAATTGGCGAGTGAGTTTCAACTGATTAAGATTGAAATGTGGTGATCATTTCAGTTGATGATATGGCGATCGCCCTGTGTGTTGTTTCTATGCATCGTCATTACTAATGAAACGTATTCAAAACATGATCAAGTCAAAGTCTAGACTTCAATTGGAATCTAAGGTTTTATGCTTCTTGTGTTGCTGATTGAACGCTTTATTTTCGCCCTATTTGTTTTACCTGATTGTTCTTGTAAGAACACTTTTATAACTATTCAAAAATACATTGAAAGTTGTATGCATACCAAACTCATGAAATCCTGCTTGTTGCAATGTTCCATAACCAACTCATTCGTTCAACATTCACCTCGGCGCTCGGTGGTTAGGTAATCCCGGTACTGTCCTTAATCTGCCGCTGAGGGATTCCGAGTGGGCGTGAGATGTACCAGGCGCACGATCACGACGAAGGATCTTGACCATCTTTCACCAAAACAAACCCGAACGGTTTGAAAGTGATCTTGACAGTGCCGAAGCGAAACAACAAAACAAAACTGATCTTGTTTCGCTGCCATGGCTGCCACGCTTCGTTTGTGACTGCTTGACATTTAATCCATAGTGCGCCCCGGGTGAAGTGGCCCCGAAAGCGCATAAAGAATGTATCGAATCATGTCGATTGTTGTTAACAATTTATTTGCGTACATGAAAATTTCGAATCGAATATCTCTGGATCCCCAGCGGGAAGAGGATGCATGCGGAGGAACGCAAATTTATTGCCGGTTTGTATGTTTCGCTTGTAGTTTTGATTTTCTGCACGGTACCCACCCACACTCAGCCGGCAGCGCAGTGCACGGAAGCCCGAAACAAACTCTTCCTGGGCGTTTCTCTGTGTTTTAGCGTTACCGTACCAACGGTAGCAGCGTGCGGACATGTCCGCTGGTGGGAAGATTCGTACGATTAATTCTAGAACCCATCCCCCGTACCGCGGCCGCATTCGTCTCCGGCCGAGTGATCGTTATCGTCCCCCGTACGGACGTCGGTGCGCACGTAAGCCCGGTAGCAACGTGTAGAAAATTCTGACATCTTCCCTCGCGCGGGCGAGAGTCGCACGAGATGTAAATCATGCACCGGGGGCGTATCTTGCGCATCCTCGGCGTATGAAAACGCGATAGATAGTTGCAATTAAAATTGCAAATAGGTAACAAGATCCTGTGCGGAACCTGAAGTCCGAGAAGCGGGCAGATTGGGTTGAAATTGATCTTCACTTTCGTCGCGAGAAGATGGCGGAGAGGCGGAGGCACACGCGGGATAAATTCCTGAGCTTCGCGAACCGTGCCCCATCTCCAGGTGCGCAGGTCGCGAAGGCAGCCGAGACCGTTCCGAGATAAAGCGAGAGATTAATTAACTTCCTGATAGAGCAAACAGCGTCCCTGCACGCGATCTCACGCGATCGTGCGACGTCGCAAAAGGATACGGCCGTTTCGTTCGCCCGGGCGAAACAATTTGAATATCGTGTTAAGTATGGGCTGCATGGGTTTGCGCAGCGGTAGCATCACGCGCGCGCGCGCGCCCAGCATCGCGTTCCACGCGTTGGCAATATTTTTTACCGCACGGGAAGGGGACACCAGCAAACCGGAAGGGGTTGGAGGTGGGTCCGCCTTCACTGTGTGCAGTTTCCTTTCGCAAGTTCAAGTTTCACGAGCGTCGTACCCTGTCGTCGCCTGTCGCGCATTGACATCCTTTACCGCGCTCGGAACTCGCACAATCGTGGGCCGTGGCGCATTCGAAAGGGCAACAGTACGTCCGTGAGTCCTTCTGCTCGTGTGGTGCTGTGTGTGCGTGTGCATGTGTGTGCCTGTCAGTACGCCAGTGGACTCTCAAGTGGTTGGATCGATAAATTTATTGGAAACGGTCAACTTTATTTACCGAGTGTTTGACCGGTGTGAAGTGTTGAAACAATATGCGATATGAAGTGTTCAAGAAGTTTGATGCATTGGTCGTGGCAAAGTAGTAAAATGAGAGAGTTTGGAGTACATTTATTCGATATTAAATAGATTCATGGATGACAGATGTGAAAGATATAAATTACAGAAATTGATGGAAGAGCACCACAAATAGGTTATTTGATATGACATACTGATAATTTATAGCTTGCTTTCGCATACACTATTTTGGAGGGTTCAAGATCATCAAGATATCAACATGTTAGCAGATCGCAACGATAATAAAGAGATTATTTCTTCAAGAAACTACAAAACGATCTTGAGATATTATGCATATAATATTTACTAGAAATGACCTTCATTAAGAACTTTCAAGATACAGATATTGGCCGATTGCAATTGTTAAAAATATTTTACACTCGATAAGATATGACTCCGTCTGCAAACGTGTACAAAATTGACGTCAGACTGGTGGCATCTTTTTCTCCGGAAAATCGCTACTAAATTTCCCTCCAACCGCTCTGCCTGTCAATGGGATGGCCTAGATACGCCAAGTAAAAGATAAATAAACATAATGTCGGTTCATTATGATAAAGCGTAAGTAGTGGCCACTCCAGCGGCCAAGTCGAGCTGTTGGTTCCAGTTCCCGAGAGAGATTTCCATTTTCCGGAACCCCATGCGAACGCGCCGGAGCGGACGACAATTTTTCGATGGCTGGAAGACGACGACGTCGTCAGACAAAACTGCAGAAATAACACAAAATAATAACTGTGGGAATATTGATGGGCAAGGTAACGCTCCGCTGACCGGCCGACTGCACGGAATGTGCAGCAGCGTGGGGAGCCGCCGAGCCGGAGAAAATCACGACGAAAGGATGCTGTGCAGCAGCAGCAGCAGCAACCCGCGATATAATTGCGAGTCGTGCCCGCGATAGAGTGGTAATGAGATAATTTGTTTGCCGTTTTTGCACAAATTTCGCACCAGGGCAGCACCACCGGCGTCCCAGCGTGGTGGGACTTTCTATCGTTACAACGCGGGCGGACGTTTTCTTCCTCGCCTTCCGGCAAGATGAGTCAATTCTGTCAACTCGGAGGGGCTCGCCGGGGTGGTTAATTTGTTTTACGACCCGCTGCAGCTGCAGCCGGGATGGCGCCTCACGAAAGTGTGTCTGTGTGTGTGTGTGTACAGTTTTGCCTGCCAATGACTCCGGCTGATAGTGCTTTCCCTCCTTCGGGGTGGGATCGTGTCGTTGGCTCGTGAGAAAATTAGCACTGATCGGAGCGCCGGAGATGCATCTGGGAGATGAGAGTGGAACCGAGGAAAGTGAGGGGAGAAATTTATAGAAGATCGAAGCGAGAGGTCATCGAGCCGTGAGCCAAACTATAGATCGTGGAGTCGCGCAAACACTGGATGAATGATGTTCAACTCACTGTTCGTTTAAGTATATCCAAATAAATGAATCGAAGAATTCCTAATGGGCGTTAAGGCTTGAACGACTGTAGTGTTTCAAAGTACAGACATTGAGCTCCAAGTAATTGTACCAATAACTTAAGATAAGCTCGTTTCAAAAGACCAATTAGATCTCCTCCGTCTCCAAATTTCAGGTGTCCAAAATTATTGAAAAGATATTGTCAAAACGGTCTTTTCTTTCACATATTCAAGTTATATGTCAACAACAAAGTTCTTGGCTCAAATAGCAAAGTTCAACTATAGTCGTTTTTTTAATTTAGTTTTGGAAAGCTTTCACCATATTCTGAAGTTACTAACGATTTGTAAGGCCTTATATTGTGATTGATGTTTTCTGTGAAAAAATTGAGTTCCTATGGTAAATTATGAGTTTAGACATAAAAAATTATTTTCTGACACAAAATAATCGCATGAAACAAACTTGTTATCGAAATAATGAGCAAGGTAGTTGTTTAGAAACATGGCAAGAGGTCATTTGTTTATAAATACTGTCATAAGTACTATTGCCTGTTAAAACTGTGCTGCTAGTCTTATTCTTTCAACGTTCTACATGTCCGGCAATGGCATTAGTTCTAAGTAGTCTATGCATACTTAGCTCAAATTAAATAACGCACTTAACTTGAGCAATAATAACGAGAAAACTATGCACCGATCTAACGCACACCCCTTATTGAGACCTCATCGCCAGTCTTACCCATGCTCAATTTTCACTACTTACTCTAATTGAATTTACTGTTGCGCTATTTACACGTGTGTTCTTCCCATCTTCCCCAAACGCTTCATTGCAGGACGACGTGGTACGGTACAACGGTGCACCCGGGGCTGGTGGCAACGGGGCCGCCGGTGCTAATGGCCCACCGGTCAGCAACGGGGGCAACGCCGCCATTCTGCATCCCGCCCTGCTGCAGCTGCAGCACCACCGAAACGGCGGCAGCCCAACGTCCGGGACCGGCCCGTCGACCAACGCCACCGCCGTTAACGGAAACGGCAATCAGACGCCAACACCGACGATTGTCCCCGGCGGCGCACCGAACAGCATTCTGACGCAGGCCGGGCTGGAGGAGTACAGCCGGGCGTACTACGAGCAGACGGCGATGTACCACCACCAGAAGCAGTCGTCCTACGCACAGTCGGAGGGTTATCACAGCTACGTGTCGAGTTCGGACTCCAGCTCGACCCCGTTTCTCGATCGGTGAGTTAGAACCGGGTTCTATGAGGCTTTGTGCGCGATAAGCGAGCCGACCGCGGCGCATCTCTGGGTCAGTAGCGTGTGGGCCATCAATTTAACGCTTCGACGCATCGGCCGCCGCTGTGTCATCGTGGGTTAATAGCATTGGAGGCAGGTGCATTGGAGGGACGGCTGTTTTATAGCGTGTTTCTCACTCGGTCAGGGCCGAGTGTGACTTCCACCCGAAAGTCCGGGACGCACAAAACCCATCGAACGCGTTAATTTCCGGACGCCGGGACACGACAAAACACTTACCAGCGGAAGGGTTCTTTCATTTCTGCTTTCTGTTTGGTGTTCTGTTTTTTTTCGTGTTTCATTCGGAGAGAGAGAAGAAATGCTGTTTGGAGATGCAAATCCACTGGTTCCTGACGACATGTTCCGATGGTATAATGTGTTTTTTCCTTGTGACCCAGGGAGTTGTGGAAAGATTTTCTCTAAACCCCCTAAAAGGAAGACATTATGCAGGCAAAGCCGCTAATGTCTACATGAGCAGAAACTTTCTTTTCAATGTTAAATTGTAACAAAACTTGACGGATATTGAGGGTGTCTTGTTTTGGTGGGGAGATATGAAGTAGGCTACGTTGGTGCTAATGGCAAAAGACTTGGAGGTGATTTGGCTTCTCATCTTCTGGACTTGTTTATGGTTTGGGTAGTTTCTCTCCGAGTGGAGAGTCTGATAAGCCCGCTCGAAGTAATGGTTTTTGCACAGACATCTTCATATTTTCCACCTACATCGGATGAACAGAAGGTTGATTTACCCATCTCAATCATTACGCCAGTGCTGGCTTACCTTCCGAAATACACTCAAGTTCGGTCTATTTTTGCATTTTTAAAACAAAACAAAAAAAATAAACGACTGATTACTTCCTGCTCCGGCGGGGCATCCATAGCTAGCGCATTGTGCGCAGGTTTTCGAGAGCATCCCATCATGCTACCAATCTCTGCCTTGCTCAGCTTCCAGTCTGACGTCCAGTAATAAGCTCGGCTCCCCACAAAAAAGTGAGGTTATTTGCTCCACATAGCCGCTCCACAAGGAGGATGCATATAATTATTACACAAACAATTTGCGCTCTCTGTTGGGAAGGAAGCAAGCGAACGTAAAGTAGTTGTACTCACGTCAGTCCATAAATTGAGATTTGGGTAAATGAAACGAGGCAGCAGCAACAGCAGCCGAGGAGGAAAAAAATAAGTTGGGCAAATTGAACCTCGGTGGGTGTGTGTGTATGTGGAGAAACACTGACGAAAAAGCGGGCTAGGAAAATTCATATTTCTTGGCTGATGTGGGCGGATGAAATTTTGTATGGGGTCGGGTGTGTGTGAATCTGATTTTCATACGAGCGTTCGGTGTACGCTTTGTTCATCGTGGCGGGCGGGCGCACTATGATCGCTTCGCGAGATGGGGCTCGACCGCGGAAAATTTCAACCTAAGCTTCGGTGATCTTGCGATATGCAGCAACCGGCAACGACCCGGTGGTTGCATTTGACTATGAATTTGCGAAATGGAGCAATCGCCGTAGCTACGGCTGTGTGGGTATGAAAAGCGTTTCTGAAATGCTGGCATATCTCCCATTCCGTGCTGGCGCGATCTTGAGAGGCGTAAAATGTGGAGCATAGAGTTTTCCAGTTGGTATGTGTTTGAATTTCACGGTGGATCTTCCTTGAGGTAGATTTTTTTCTCTCTACACATGAAAATTTGTAGTTTTGTAAGAAAGATTCCGTCCGAAAACTGCTTTTCCGTATCATTAATGGATATAAGTTTTGGGAGATGGAAGAATAGATTGTAAAGAAACTCACAGTACTTGCCGTTCATAACTTGCCGTTCTCACCGTTTTCAACAATGTTACAAAGTTAAGTTATCTATTTTACATCTGGGATAACGATTGATTGGTTTGTGCAGGGTGAAGATCCATTGGTTTGGAACGTTGAGAATAATGAATTGAAGTAAAACTTAACTTTTGAAGTGAGGTATGAAGTTTGCTAATAGACAAAGATTCTTGGCACAGATTACCCCTGATTACCGTTCGCAAATATGTGCATTTTAATTAAAAAATAGATGATAATAAGATAATCGAAGCTATTTCGCTATTTGGTGCAAGCTCATCATTATCGCAGCCAAGGAAACAACTCTTCCGTGTGTGCGAGGTTCGATCGATATAACACTACCCTACGCCGTTTGTTCCACCTTTCGGTGCCCGGTAATGACACAACCCCGAAAAAACATCCTTCAATTCTCTGATTGATTCCGGCATCGATCCGGCAGGGAAGGCGCGAAAATCACCAGAACAAGCGAGGCTGGGAAAAAATGAACCGCCTGTATCGGTTTTCCAAACCGCTTTATTTCGTTTCTCCCAATATGAAAACCGTCACTAATGAGCATCCCAAGACGAATGGAAAGAGAAAAAAAAAACATCAAAAACACCCATCACTCTGGGCGGATGCCTAGACGGAAGAAGAAGTTTTGGCGGTAGCGTCTGGGGCAAACCATTACACAAACGCGAACCCACAGCAGCGAGCAAACGGGCAAGCAAGCAAGCAAGCAAGCAAGTGGCCTCATTCCACCACGCTCCGCGCCGGACCAAAATGATGAGCGAATGAAACGAATTCAATATTATATTTCAGCTACAGCCAACTCCCAAGCGCTCGCCCGAACGATAATCGATGGTTTTGATCGATTTTCCGCATCCGAGAAATCGTTCGACGTTTCGAGGCCAGCGTTCCGTCGGGCTGGTAGGTAAAGCATAAACAAAACGAATGGGTTCGCTAGTTCGACCCAGCGGTTACGCTGCTGAAGTTCGCATTTTAGTTCGATGATATAATGCATTTAGATTCGTTTCCGACGACTTGCACAGCTGCCTCGGGACATTCGTGGCGGTTACGGTTGTGGTCATCAATGCGAGCATGTCAAACTAAGTGGTGCGTCGGTATGCTGCAAACGTTTTGTGGCATGTGAAACGAAATTATAATATCAAGAATCGTTATTAATGCATGCTTGCGTGGAATGGGCATGATCGCCGGGGTATTGGATGCCTCCTTTGTGTGACTTGATGATCCAAGATCCAAGATCGCTCCACAACACCTCCAACACAATTTGAAACAGTCCGATCGCTTCTGAGCTGTACCGCATTCAATTTGAATTGGGATTTGATTAACAAATCGCCCTCCGCGAACACCTCGAACTATATGACCTCCTCGTTATGGGGGCTCCTCCTGCTAGGACCCTCTTGATTAGGGGTTCTTATTAACGTAGCAAATAGTGAAGCCTTTCGCTCAATAGCGCGCGATACCACCGTGCATGTGGTTTCCAATTTCATGCAGAGTTACTCGGGTCTGCTCCTGTTCTGTCTACACACATACAGTGCCTCCGTTGGCTTCCAGTATCGTTCCATCGGTGGTCGAAAGTGGTCCAAATGTGAGTTTATGAATGCTGGAGCCCCGGTCGCTTAAAGCGGTTTGATTAATGAACCATTTTCGACCAGGCCCTTAGCCGGGTTCAATAGCAGGCAGTCGTAAACTAATGAACCCACGTCAATGCTGATGCTGATGAAATCATTTCTTCGGATTCGGAATTGAATGGCTGCCCAGACGCTTCGTCCGTGGGGTTATTATTTTATGTTGCTAAAGAACTTATGTAGCCGTGGGTATGGTTCCACTGGAAAACTAATGTCCGAAAGCACATTGATCCTCGTTGAAGTGATGTTCAGATCATCTCACTGTAGCAAGTATTAATATCTGAGCCTGTGGTCACGGAGTGGCTGAGAAACCGAATCACGTTTCCGGTTTTATCTGACAACCTGCATCAACCTTCTAACGAGCTACATCCTAACGTCCAGGAAACAGCAACAGCAGCGTGTTTCGGGTCAAGATCAACAACATCCGCGCCCGCGTTCGATCCCGGTTTCCTTTCACTTTCCTCTTCCGGATGGTTGAGTCGTCAGCTGTATTTGGAAAGGGTTGGGTTGTCACCGGCTGCACGGAGCACTTCGAACTCAGCCTCTCAGCCTCTCGTGTCGATGATCCCGAGCGAAGACTGCGATCTAGGACCGATGGATTGGGAAGTTCGGGATAAATTTGATAAAATCTGACCCCTTTTCATTCGTGACCGGAGAAACACTGTCGCCGCACGGTGTCCGACGGCCTGACCCTGACACGGGAAGGCGAGGCAGACATCACCCGCCGAGCCCTGGCTTCGATAGCCGTCCAAACTTATCGGGTTACTAGTGCCGCGAAAATGGTGCCTAATTTGAGTCTCGTCTATCACACCGGGTTCCGGGTACGACCTTAAATCCCATCCCTGCGCTAGTTCACCGCTGGGGACGTTTTTTTCCAACCGCTTGGACCAAAAGTAAACTTTTGTACAGAACAAACAATGTGCGAGCTTTGTGCGCACAGATTTTGTTTTCGTTTCTCTCCATTTCGCAGCCAATAACTTTGAGGTTAGGTCACGATGCTTGCCGTAGGGGAGTGGTTCGCGCTGGCAGACGAGCTCGCACAGCGTCCAGGTATTTTGGCGAACTTCAGGATCCCGATAGCAAAAGAAACGCGATACGGATCGGTCTGCGGATCGGAACGAACATTAGGGGGCGAGTTCATCCCGGGCGAGAAACCAAATCGCGGTAGGGCCTGCGGATTCGTTTTCGCTCTCAATGTCTTTCGTCTCGGTGCTTTGCTGTTTGCCATTTGTTTTTTGTTTACTTACTACACACTCTCACCACACCGGGAGCAAACTTTACAGCTATAGGTCACAGCGTGTGGAAAGGCCAATCGATCTTTCCCGTGGAAAGCATTCGAATGCTTTATGGTTCGTAAATGTGTAGATTTGTAGTGGGTTCCCTCCCCGTACGTATCGATGGACGGTATGAGATTAGGAGTCAGATTTTGGTGCTCTGGTTGTGGAGATCTTTTGCATTCCTGTACAGCCCTACCGAGCGCCACGATTCGATTGCACGAAACAATTGAACGTAGATTAAACGGGAGATACAACACCGGAGAGGAAACGCATTCGACGTGCCTCGTCCGCTTAACGACTGCAAGTAACTCCCTCCGAAATTTTCCCTTTTTTGTAGTCCATTTTCTATTTATCTTTGGATGGATGCTTGTTTGGGGCGGAGAACTTTCTTTGCGCGACGAACAGGCAGCGCCCCATACCCCATGGCGGATGTAGTTGATTTTCTCAAGCCTCCGATCTCGGAGCGTGATCCGGTAGTTTCACGGTAGTTTTCGGTGTACTTAGCGAACGAAAGTCTAGAACGTAATGAGCTTCCCTTTGATGCGATATTGATTGTACTTGCCGTAAATTGGTCTTACGGGAACATGGGTTTTTGGTCTGAGAACTCCAACCACGGAATGGTACGAGGCGGATGAAGTATATGAGTAAATGGATGGTGAAATAAGCAACAACAGCTACCTGGATGCGATTTTCGTTTGAAATGGGTGAAACGAGTGTGTATTGCTTGCCTGAGGTCATTCTATAATTGCGAAGATACATCGGAAACGGAAATGTTTATTATTTCCCTAGGTATCCATTTGAAAGAACTCAGTGAAGCGCGTGCGTTACTGACACTAGATATAGTTTCGGAAGGCATGGGTTGGTAATATCTGTAATCGATACTTAGAAGCGCTTGCATTGGCATATATTCATAAAGTACTTTGTATGGACCTCCAATGAGCAACGCACGTGGAATGTAGGACCACCCCGCAAACACAGTTATTCACTCTGTCAGAAGGTGTGATTTATTGACACCGAACGCATCGTACGGTCCTGTCTGTATCTTTTGCACACTACTGACACTGACCTGTCACAAACCGAACCAAAAAGTCCACCGTAACTCAAATGCCCCACAGGGGAAGTCTTGCTAAACTGCCATCTAATTGTTCCGATCGTACGCGATCGATCATGCTCACACACACACGTGGTTCATTTGCGGGCTTTAAATCTTACCATCTGCCATTGAAGCGTTGGGAAGTCGCAGCGGAGTCGCTCGCTCGGGAGACAAGAATTGAAAACATGGGAATGTAATTAACGGGGCCGCGAACGGGCATCGATCGTTTGAATGTATACCGCGCAATGAGCGTATTTGCGCAGAGACGGACACCTCACGCGGCCTCCAGCCGTTGGATTGACCGACCGCCCGACAGCTCATGGGCCCCCCCGTGAACCATCATTCAGCCCCGTTGAACGCTGTGCTCTCTAAGGCGCTTCTGGCGCGGCTGTCATTTTCATTTGGCAAATTGCGTTTGGCCTAGATTTCGAGCTCGAGCGTGTGAGCGCGTGTGCGAGGATCTCCTCCCGCGCGTTCTCGCGCGTAAATCACATCACAGACTGACGTGCGGTGCACGGGGTGACGGTCGTTGCTTTTTGTTAAATATCACTTTTAATGAGTCCCAGCTGGTGTACGTTCCCGGTGTACTTCGATTGGCCCTTTCCGTCCTTTGCATGCATTCCCTTTTTCGGATGCTGCAAGTTCGCTGAGCGGCTAGAGATCCGTTTTGCATCCGTTTCGGAGAAGAAAGATTTCAAGAATCGGACACTCCCACTCCCGATCCAGCTGCTACCGAGGTGGGACGAATCCAGTTGCTGCCCGATCGCTCGATCTACAACTGACAGCCAAATTAATGATCTCAAGCTTGCATACATGTTGGGCAGTAGTGGCCGCAAACTACGAACGAACGTGTAGGAGCCCTGCCTGAGACTACCTTACCGATCCGGATGCGTATCGAGTCGTTCCCCGGACGTGCTCCAGTTCCGTGTAACACTATCGAGATCCGATCCGGACACAGCATGTCTTGTTTGTACATACTGATGGAGAACCGGGGGTGTGGAAATTCTTGTGAGTTTGTGTGTGTGGTGCCTGATTGACCGGACCTAGCATTTGCATATCAGCTAAATGGCAATTTGGTGCTCCACTTTGTGAGTTCTTTCGAATCGGTTCCTCGAGCCGTTCAATATATTTGCGCACGGCATTCCCCTTCTGGTCCAATGCATTCTCCAAGCCAGGCAGTTATCTCAGCTAAACCACCATAAGTAACCCCGTCGTCACAGTGAAATCGAGAGCAAACGGATCAATCGCAAAACGCTCCTTTGTGTGTGTTTTCTGGTGAAAAGTGAAAGCTGCGCTTGAGCATCGTCCCTTTTGTCAAACCTCACATCTTCCGGTGCCGGATGGCACGCGGAAAACGCCATCTATCTATTGTTTTGTGCACGCTAGGCTTACACCGCATATCGCACACGAGTGCGATTTCCTTCTCGACGAACTGCCCGCGGTGCTTTGCTCTGTCTCGGTGACAGTCGGAAGTTTTCCATAGTGGCCCTTAGAGACCGCCCGGGAGGGGGTGGGTTGGATCTGGATTGTGCACGCCAGCAACAAAGGAAACGATGAAGATCGAGGCACGGGTTTGCAGATCACGAAACATCACGGGGCCCCGTGTCAACGTTCTTTCCGCGGATCTGACTTTCGATTTTGTCTTTTTTCTGGAATTTTAATGTCTGAGGCACTCGCTCCAGCACACCGTTGAACAGCCGGATAGAATCGAGCGGCGATGAGAAAATGCGAGCGTGCAGCACCAGCTAACGGCTGGCGGCAATAGCGACGAGATCTGGTAATAGGAGCCGGGTGGATGATTTTCCAGATCGGACTCGAGCAAACATTCCCACCTCCGTTGGTGACGACTGTCAGGCGCGGTCTTGCGGCTGGTCGTCGCACTGGAAGTGATGATCGCGCCACGACACTGTAATTTGGATGCGCGGTATGGGGATGATGCACCGTTTTGTTCCCTGAACTCTCGCCGAGGTCGCCATCACCCGCGTCACCGTTGTGGCACTCAATGGCATAATTGCACAATCTTCCCTTCTCACGGCGTTGCGGTGTTTGTCGTCAGGCTCGTCGGCGACCCGTCCCCAGAAGGCACGAATTGGTCGCCGCGTCCCGATGTCAACGAATTTTTTTCCACGCTGACCTAGGTGGTTGCCCCATCCGTCCTGGGTTTCGTCCATGTCGTGTGTAATCGTTTGTAACGACTAGAAAACCGATGGACTATGTTTAGACTGCGTCTATCGCTTAATCTTTGTGGAGAAACCAGTGCCTGGTGCTGGTGAGGATAACGTAGTTTCACTTTTCAATTGAGTCTAGCTGTCTTGCGTGTTTCAAGAACTGACCGAATGACATGTTCCTGGTGCTGAATACTGGACTTTAAGATAACTCTTTGAAAGGCAAGAAGAACTTGCTAGCAATTTGAATATGCATTCCCATCGACGTTGTAAATTCCATTCCCTACAATCGAAGGTCAGTAGTTTGATATGGGGGATACAATTTTCATTTATGATAACGCACTAAAACCTATCCGCCTGCGCGCAGAATGTCACTTTCATTTCTATCACCGTACAACGCGATCGTAGGTCGATCGATTGATGGAAAATTTCTCTCCGATGCCATAAAAATGAACAAAACGAGACAGAAAAAAACAACAGTTTGGCACACAGCCTCCACCGGCTGCGTTGGGTCAACGCCTTCGGTAGCAAAGAGTGGACATAAAAAACGGGAGCCTCGAATGGAAAATAAACCAAAACCAGCGTCCACCTCCTTCTTCCATAAACACCGGTAGCCCACGGATTTGACCTGCTAGGGCGAGAGCCCACGTTTTGGAGCCCACGGAGAGCCTCCGGAAAGCTGCCTGCTGCGTACATAAAGCGGTCGATTGTGTCGATGTCCGTCCGTCACGAGCGAACGCGGGGGCGACCGTGGGTTCGTTAGCATAAGTGGACCAACCAAGTTCAGGGAACGAAAACGAAAGCATCCAAGAACCGCAACCGGACGATGCAGATTTATTGCGGGAGCTTTACGGGAGCTCGGATGAAAGTGAAGCGTACGCGGCGGTTACACAGTGCTGGATAGATTTGGCCGTTTTTCGTCAGCAACTTTCTCCGGCTGCTGTGTCGTGTAGGACTGACCCATACAGGATTCTTTGCCGTTTGAGATTGGGATCTTGGAATTGACCTTAATAAAAAAATCAAAGGGACTTTTCAGAGCTCTTGTAATTTGCTTGCAGCCAATCAGAGAACGGCCAGATTGATTACATTTGTTACTGAGACATCGTTGTTGCTCATCTCGCGATTTGGTACGACTTCAACGTCTGGTTTCAGTTAAAGCTAATCCTACGAGATGCTTCATGACAATCCGTTCGATTATAGGTCGCCCACGATCATTCTCGAACAGTTGAGAACCATTCCATCTATTTGAATGACGTTGCCAACGCTTCCCTGCCCCGAGTCCCAGAAGAATTTGATTATATCATCCGTTCGCAGCGAGCGGGTCACATCGGAGGAATTTCAGCCGTGATGGCTGCCGGAGTTACGATTGGACAATGAGCAGCGCACGGAGCTATGCGGCGATTGCTGCTGGATCGTTGGATGACCTGGTCAATTACGTGGCCTACCTTTCAGTCTCGGCATGCACCAGGGAGTTCACGAGCTGCTCGTGATGGTCCACTGACTGGTGACCCAATTTTGTCAACGCCTTAGGGAACGGTAGTTACCACGCGGTAGGCTACCGGTGTAGTCAAGTTTTTCCTATCGCCTAATGAAGCAGGGTTTTACGACGATTTTTCGCCATTAATATTCAGTTACGGTAATTGGTGGAAGCTGGAACGTAAAAGAGCGGAGTCTTTCATTATTGACTAGTTCCTGAGCAAGACCGATTCAACTACTGGCAATAACCCGGAACATACGAGTTGTATATGACTCGTTATGGGCTACTGGATCTCAATATTGGAGTTTCAATTATCGCTTCGTACTTATCTGGCAACTACAGCTCCTGGACTTTACTGTGTTATAACAACCCTGATCTTGGATAATAGGCTATGATACTCGTCAACGTTCAGGGTTGTAACAGGTTGTCAACTTACTTGAACTGATCTTGCTTTAATATATGTATCTCTTCAACAACTTACGACTTAAGCATGTAACCCTCCGTTTGTTCCATTTAGCGTCCATGTGAACTTTGCAACAACATTTCTAACTTTCATTGCTAGCAGTTGGATTCTTCCACACTGACTCCTAACAAGCTTCAAACGAACAAACGAACGAACGTGGTAGATCACTTCGTGGCGCTGTGTTTGTGTGTGTGTACGTGTGCCGCGAGCAGTTCGTAAAATTGGCGGAAGTTTTGACGCAAATCGTCCAGAATCGTGAGCAGAGAAAGGCCAGCGTGCTCCTGCCGAAGCAATATATACTGCTACGAACCGCACAGCGGACGCGGTATGGCCGGACGGACTGGTTGCTGTCAGCGGGCTAACGACTTGCGAACGCAGTCGCCTCATTCATTTCTCAGCCTGTGTGTTTCCGATCGGTGGATCGGTGTCGATCGATCGGTTGATGCGGATGATGGGACAGCGACAACTACGACGACGACGACTCGGTCGTGAAGACAAGGTCCAACATGATCTGCAAGCGCTGTGGTAGGAAAAGTTCTATTTCGTGACTTACGGCCCCAGCCGGACTAATTAGGCAACGACGAAGGTGAAGAAAAGGCTCTCCAGGAACCACGAGGAATGTTTGGAACGACCGCTTCGCAACTTTCATAACCCCAGGGGGGGAATAACGGACTCGCTGGCCGGTCTGCAGAACCCAGTCCGAGGGAAGCAGCGTGTGTTCAATATTTCTCACTCTCGATGACCTTTTTTCGCGCTTCGCTGGTGTACTGGAAGCTACAGTACTTTCTCGGCACTCGGTTGGCGGGTAACGGCGCGAACGTCCTGCTGGGTGAACCCGGGGTCTTGCAGGAACCACATCTCACTTTCTACTTCTACCTGCCTAGGTCAGCGCTCGTAACGCGGAAGCCATCATCGGGGCGGTGTTTTTGCCTTTCCTCTCCGTGGGTCATCTTCCAGGACGATCACGAGAGATGCATTTGGTAGATGATCACTCAGGGTTGTTTTCTTGCTGCTGCTACTGCTGTATACGATCTCGAGTACTAGATCCCTCGAGGTCGTTACCGAGTGGCGTGGTGTACCGTAGGCAGACAAATCCCAGCGAATCTCCCAGTGGATTGATTTCGTTCGTGCCCGAGGAAACGACGGCGAGCGATCCAATGCGCGATCATTAGTGATCGTAATTTACGCAGATTGACTTTATCGTCCAATATCCCGCGTTCTGCACCGTGTCCGTGGTCGCCGCGATCATCGTCGTGTCTTCGTGGCGGTTTCGTTTTCCCTCCTCGGGGCGCCGTAGCAACTGAGTTGCAGCAACATTGTCGTCGCCGAGCCGCGTCGTCGCAGCTCACAAATCAGTGCTCTCGGTGTGTCCTACGCGTGCACTCCACTCGCGGGCTTCCAGAACCGCAGACCGCACACCAGCAAACAACAGGCGGGACGGCGGGCGCACATTTCTCTTGGACGTCGTTCTCCAATCGCAACATTGTTGCACGCTGTCTGCTGGACTGTCTGCTGCTTGGAATGGTGTTCCGGGCAGCGTGGGATCTCCGTTTGACATGCGACGTCCTGCGAGATCCGGGGGTGTTACAACAAAAGTCGTGTTTTTTCTCAGTGATCTAGATTGTTTTAATGCGAAAAGCAATTGCGAACAGACGGGGTGACGATGATAGTACAAGCAACATCGGTGGAGCAGAAGAATGATAAGACAGATACCGCGCCGTACGAGATCTGCTGGCACTGGGTCCTTAATTAATGGAGTTCTTAAACGACCGTTCGGGCGCGGTGGGGTTAATAATGGGCTGCCGTGCGCGCCGTTGTTGTGATTGCGTCGATTTGCTTACCGGAGTGTAAACAACACCGTCGTGCCAATGGGCAGTGCGTGGCGCGATTCAATTGTTCTCGCGCCGTCCGATCAAGCAATCGAGCAGATGGGAAGAAGGACCTTGAAGGAGTGCATCCAACTAGTGGACGTCTCTTAGTGCGCTGCGGTGCAGCGGCGAATCTGGAACCTCCTGAAGTGGGACGTCATTTGTGCTGGAGATTGTTGCAGCAAATGGACCTGTAAGCTCGGGTTGATTGGATTCTCCATTTGCACGTTTATCTTCCCGGCGTGTATTAATCGCGTCTATTTCTTACGCTTATCTGTCAGTTGCAGCCGGGACGATCTTGGCCTGGAGGTGGTGAAGGTCTCGCGATTTTATTGTGATCTTACATTGTTTACGCTGGCGAATGAAAGTGCCTGGACCACGTCTCTGTGATGGACGGCAAGGTTCATGCACTGGTTTGAATATCAGCTCCAGATCTGATTACTCTCCAATCGTAGTCAGGGTCACACGGTACTTCACCGCCATCTAATGGGGCCCACTGAATGCATAATTTATCGTCTTTGTGTACCAAACAGTGGCTATTGCCAAATTATTTGCAGTGAGTCACAGTGACGGTATAATTGGATGACGTCCATTACTTCCCGAGGTTACCATCGCATCGCATCGCAACTCCATCTTATCCCCAGCTGTTCTAATCAATCATCGCCCGGACGATTCGTGGCGCGAGTGATGTGGCGAGCTGTCGCCACCGAATCTTTCGATTGTGCCACCGTCTGTCACAGTCTGTTCAACGCAAGAAGCGAGCAGAGTGAATGTCATCTCAGCAGCAGGGCGTCGTCTAATGTGCGGCGCTCCGCTACTAATCGCTTACATAAACCGTGCAGATGGCGGCCGGCGGGAAACCTCTCCAAAAATCATACCGAGTGCTGAAAGGGCTGTGGAGCGCTTTTGTTCGGACGAATTTCAACCGCTACATGAGAGCACAAATTGGGGGATTAGGTCAAGCGGTGGGCTCGGGCGAGGAGGACTGTGTGACGGTGCGTCCGGCTGTTCGTCCGGCACGAGCGGAACACGGGACCAAATCAACACACAATCAACGCGTGTTTGAACACTCATTTGCCACCGCTCGCTAGATGTCACTCTGGAGAGCTTTGGGAGAGATTGAACGGATGGTTCGGTGCCGATACGGGTGCCTGAAGCATCTGGTGGACCTCTTAACCTCGCCAACACCACTAGATAATGCGATTAAAGCTGATCATAACGTTCCAGCTGGAGGAGCTTTGTCGGTGTCGGCCCTTAAAACCGATTCTTCAAATCAGATGCAAATAACATCGCATCCCATTCCCAACGCTCGAAACTGATCACAACCGAGCGCAGACCGAATCTCACGGTTGTGCGCGACTCGATTTTACGATTCTATCTGAGTCCCTCGGCACGGTAACAACCATAAATCGTACCTGTCAACTGAAGGAGCCACCACGTGAAAGTGAAGCTTCAGCGTTTGCGTTGAGCAATAATAAAAAACAAACCCCGAGAGCACTGTTCTGTAACATCTGTGCTGGCTCGTCGCTTGTGAGGGCTCGAACCGATGATGAGGCGCCATTGTTCTTAGTCGCTCTCTAACCCGTTAAACTAGGCCATAGACCTACGGCGGAGCGCAACATTTCGGGTAGTCGCTATACGTCCGTGACCCTTTTCCATGCCGGTTCCAGCGGTTCGGGCGCTTGTTTTTCCTTAAAGTCCGGCGTGATTCGACCACCACCAGAGGGGACGCAGTACCGGGTACGGCTACTACCTACGCTGAGCGGCAAAGGGCAAACGCTGACCACGATCGCACGCGTGCTTACGTTCCCGGGCGCGCCAAACGGTTTGTCATGGTTTATTTTGTTATCCGGCCGCGCGCGGCGTTGGCGGGAGGATTCCAAACTTACTGTCTTAGCGGCACCGCACAGCCGCTCGAAACCGATTACGATCGTTCATCTTCCATTTGCGTCCGACGCCGGCAACGGCGGTCGGGACCACTTACCGCGTGCGAAATGTGTGTTTGTGCGGCTCCTTGCACTTTTCCCCATTTCCATCGGCGAAAATCTGGCACAGATGTGTCAGTGCGCGGGCAGCATTGCGCTGGTATGCGAAGGGAAAGTGGTATACGATCGTCGTCGTATCGAAATACCTGCAGCAGCAGCAGCAGCAGCAGCAGCTGGTGCTGATATCGGCATAATGTGCCAAGAAGAAGCCCTCTCGGCGGGGGCTGCATTCTTCACCGGGGTTTTCTTTTCTAGGTCGGAATGCTGTACCGAGCTTACCCTTTTCCTTTTCATTTTCAAAACAAAAACAATGTGAGACTGCTGGTTTGTTGCGTTTTATTACAGCTTATTCGTAATATATAAGAATATTTTAACATACACCTTGAACAGGTTAAATTTTAGTTTCATGAAATTTAAAATAAAGCTAATCAAACTGATAAAAATATATTAAGGTTATTCAACTCAACTCATATAACTCATATTGACCTCTTTCTTAGCCTCGTGAAATATGTTTCAAATTAAAAAAGAGGCGTTAATACTACATAAATAAAATAAATATAAAAAAAACTGAGCCTGAACTCAAAAAGCATCTTAGCGAATTTGTTTCCTTGATTTGGTCGTCATTTAATGCATTAATAGATCGCTAATAAGTAGTAATGTAATGTTGAATGGATACTTCGGGGCGTCATTTTGTCTATTCAGCCTAAATGTATGCAATTTTCGCACACAAAAAGCTTAATTCATCCAATATATAATATTCTATCTGAATTTATCCTTTTTTTTTATTTTGACATATTTTATTTGATTAGTATTGCAAAATCTTCCCTTGGGTTCGACTTGTACTTAACTTTTCTATTCTTTATTTACGAGTACGGTCGTATACGAGTCGGCTAGCAGTAAAAACGAGAAAAAAATCCATCCACCCGTGAAGGATACGTCAAACTCTGGACGTAAAAAATCCAATAAAATAACTTACACCCCATGCATGAAATGATTACCTACGATCGTTGTTTTGCATCCATGCAGCCGAGCCTTTGTGCTTGTTTGCGCACATAACTCACCCCGATCATCGATAGCGCAAGCTACCGGTGGCCAAGCGCGATCGCGTCGAGCAGGAGTGGGCGTTTTTTCGCATTGATATTTATATTCAATCATCTTCCACCCGATGGGGGGTTGCGAAGTGAAGCTATAAAATAGCATCCAACGAAAGCCGGCACGCACGAAAGTGAAAAGTGGGCTTCGGAGGGGCTTTGAAGCTATGAAAAGCTTGCTCACTGGTTGTGTGTGCGTGGGTGCGTATGTGAGCAATTTTTCCATGTCGTTTTGTAGAAGAGTTTTTTTTTCTTCGAGCCTTCGTCTTGGGAGTTGAAACCCAGTGGTATTGTTGGTGGCATTATCTTGTTTCACACAAGTCTCCCTCCTCACAGCGCTCACAGATGGAGGATGGAGGTAATAAAAATAATCATCTTCATCACATGTTTGATCGCGCGGAAGGTGAAGTGGCTTCGCTTCTACAGCACCGGGAGAGCGCCTTTCTCCCTCGCAATCGCTCCATCCCCCCAGGTGCACTGGAAAAAGGGCGTAGGTGTCGGATTTCGCGTTGAGTACATGGTCGCAAATAATGCGTTCGATCCCACGGCGGGCAGACCGTGTGCGGCGGGAGAGTGTATTGAACAATAAAACGCAACATCACATTTGCACATTTGAATGATAATAACAGCAGCAGCGGCGGTGGCGCGGCAGCTAGAGCGAGAGAAGCGAGAGAGAAAAAAACGAGTGGAAAGTGAGAAGTTCATGACCTCAGTAATAAAATACCGGTGAATCCGTTTCGCGTTCCTTCGCCACTTTATCGCGTGCTGCACTGACACACAAACACACACACACACACTCGATAAACGATCACGATGCAAAATATTGCACCGAACGGTTGAAAGGATTAAAAAAATAAATCGGTTTGGCCGGAGCCCGATCCCGTATCCTTTTCGCACATACGGGAGGTTTTTTAAAAAGTATCGAAATTGAAAACCTTTCCATGTGCGCAATTGGAAATTCATTTACGAGACCCCGGCTGACGCAGTGGCGGGATGCGTGTGAACTGATGTGAAATTAAGAGCCACAGATACAGACGCAGGGCGGACTGAAAGCTGGCCCGCATCGAATGCCGTGATGTTGTGTGGCAAAACGGAATTAATCTGGCGAGAAGTCTGGACAGTGTTAAGAGCGCTTCGATCGTATCATCGAGCCGGATCTGTGTGTCTGCCTGTGTGTGTGTGTGTGTGTATGTGTGTACGATCTGGGACGATTATGCTGGGAGCGCACATCCTGGTTTGGATTAAGTTCCTTTGTGAGAAAGGGTTTTACTTCAGCAGGACTGTCACATGAATGTCAGGCTGCTTGTTGAAGGCCCTAAGTTGGTGAACGGTGTCAGCCGATCTTGATGAAGGAAATACTGAATTCAACCTTCGAAAGTAGATATTTTTTTATATGCTAGTATTGTACATCGGAGACTGCCGCAACCTACCTATCTTTTGGGTATTTTATATCTAAAAATCGATGTACAACAAATTCGCATCTTCGGACAAGTCTGGTTGCTGCAGCAAGTTTGCTGATGCTGTCATATTTTGGCAGTATTTCCTATCTTTATCCTATCTTACTGCAAGTTCAAACATTCCGAAATCTACCTGAGACTTAACTGGAATGCATAGTTATTGTCAATATTTATTAATGATTAGTTTGAACAATAAAACATAACCTAAAAATTGTGAAAGTAATGGAGCTGTGGATGCCAACGCCACTGCTTTGCGTTTGCTCAAATGATGGGTAATTTCCCATCCAGAGAAGAGAGGCTCGACCGGCTAATTCTACCCCATAAACGACACCGTTTGACCTCCTTTCGCCTCCTAATGGCGTAATGGCGTGTGAAAAATCGAATCTATCCAATCCCAATCGATCATGCGTCGTGACGACAATGTGATAATGCGCTACTTCCTTCTTAACCAGCGGCCACAATGCACCGTGCGCGGCAGTAACATTAGAAAAAAGCAGACATACACACACACACGCACACTCAACAAACCCGTCGTTACCGTTACATCCACGTTGGAGTACACCCTTTTTCCACCTAACCTATTGACTACGATTGCTCCTCCGCGACCGTCTCAACGAGGGACATGCGTTTGAGGCACAATTTGCGTAACTTCCTTCCCATTTTTTGTGTGTATGGGTGTGTGTTTGTATGCGCAACCCACATCGACCCCCCTCGCACGCCACACGATGGGATGCGCTTCGCCATTCACGCTAGGTGGCAGTACGTACGGTAGTGCATAATGGCGGTTTAGTTTGCACTAAAACAATCCCGACGCTTGAGGTTAACGCAAATTGCTACCTTGCGGGTGCGGCAGGGAAAGGGCGAGGGAAAGGAATGGCCGCGCCGGCGGCAGAAGATACAGACGCCGCGACCGGCGAACTATATTCTATTACATCACGCCGCAACAATGGGCCGCCCGATCGCGGGATGCGTTTGTTTCTGTTCTGTTCCTTTCCCTTTACTTCCTGTGGGGTTGGGGGGTGGCGAATGCGAGGTAGAGGCTGCGGGTGAGGCGGTTTGGCTTACCCAACCGGGAGCTTTAAACGGTCGCTTACGTTAGCTTTCAACGTGTAGGGTTAGGAAAGTTCTAGAGGTTTTATTTGTATGCGTTATGACAATTATATAAATATTTATTTTTTATCATAAACCTGAGCTTTATAGGAGTTTCCTCGTTTTAAACTTGTGTAAGCGTGTATGACTTCCATTTTGTTAGCATTAATTTGCTCAAATTTGCGGTAAATATGTTCTAAAATAATTTATTGTTAATTGTGTAACTATTGGGCAACTTTTGGATCTCCATAATGACCGCAAGATCAATCTGTTTGAGAGGACAACACTAAAATTGTGTTTTTTTTACCAAAATTTGACAATCAGATTAGTTGAAATTTGAATATGTTCAAAAGATTCACTAATTTCTGAAAGAAAAGGTGATTGGTTCGCGGTCTGATATTTTTTTATAATTATTATAAAACAAAACTTGCTCTGCATCTTTTTTCTACACCAATTAAATATAACAAAAAATCATTGCGATTTGTGATTCATGTTTTAAAATTTGACTCCTCAAACTTTTGTTAGCAAGTCTGGAATTTTTGTTTTTTTTTTCAAACTGTCAAATATTTTTAATAAATTATTTATTTACATAATATTTCATACACTAGCTGGTTAAACAAGATCATTACCGTCATATCTCTCATCTTGAGTAGCTCTTCAAATTTATGAACTTTTTTTTATTAAGAAAAACTCAAATTGTAAATAGGAAGTTATTCACTTGATCCCTGTAAAATTTGATTTTGGCAACCGCGCGTAATTTCACCTGTCAGTCCAAGACTCATCTTCACATAATATTACCATTCACATCCCGAACGAATTCCGCACACGACCGCACCGTGTTGCGTGAGTTCCCGTACACAGACGTCATAGTTTACACGGCATGCGCATAATGTTGCTTCCGTTGGCTTTTTTTTTTGGTTCCCCGTGAGGTCGTGTTTCGATCAAATTTCGGCATTACCTAATCGAGACGGGCAAATTTAATGTTTCCCCCTATGAAACCCAGCTTGTCCAATGTTGTTTTACACCCGTTTCGAGCGCGTTATTGTCAGCACTTATCTAAAATCGCCATCTTATCGCGTCCGAATCGAGAAGCACCTCGTAAAGTAGTAAATGGCATCGGTTGTTGTGGTACAATAGAGGCTCAATTCAATCAGCATATTAATTATGTTTGGCGTCGCGCACAGCAAATGTGCCCATTGAACCCGAGCATCTCAAGTGCTGCTCAATGCGCTTGTAGAGAAATAGTGCTTTATATCGCAGAAATAAATAATGCACATCAGCAACGGACATACACATTTACAGCACGTGCAGAAGCAAACAAAAATACCTCGCTTTTTGTGATGCGAAGATGTTATGCTGCTGCTATCTGAAGGGTAGCAAATAAAGGGAGGGAAAAACTCAACATGCTCTTACGGCCGTATTTTTTGTTGTTGTTCCTTTTTCACACTCTCACTCCCCCGCAAACAACTGCAACACAATTGCTTAACAATGGTCAATTCATGATTGAAAATAGGCCCGACTGCCGCGTGAAGACATGCGGCACAGCCAGCCCTCGCGCGCTGAAACGCGGTGAAACACACGTTACAATATAAATAATCTTCCGCCGACCATTAGTCAAAGTTTATCACGCTCACGGGGAGTTTAGCGCGAACTACTATCGCGCCGATCGCACGAGCAGTAGTTTATTTGCCGAACCGACCGAATATAAATATATCTCTCGCCGACCGCCGCGAGACTGTACGCGCAGGATGGTATGCTTTGTCCTGGGATGCTGGGGTGTGCCATTTTCTGTGTGTGTGTGTGTGTGTGTTTTTTGCTGCTGCTGCTGCTTTTCTGGTGTAAAGGTGACAACCGTTTCGAAATTTGCCCACCACCCTTAAGCCACGCCAACACGAGGCCCATCAATAACACTGCAGAAGCAGGCGAACATGGAAGGCAGTAGCGTGTAGCGTGTGGACGTGTATAACGAATGTGTAACACGGGCCGCCGACGTACCGATCGGTCCACCCGGGACGGGGGAAAAAGTCCCACCCCGATCGGTATTATTTATTGCGCCGAGCGTTATACAGCGTCTTGCCAAAAGGTCTTGCTTGTCCATGCCCGCCGTATTCGATGTTTGTAAATTCATTTAGAATTAATAACTAATCACTTTTCCCGTTGCTCCCCTCGGCAGATTGCGACAGGACAGTGAGCTACTGCTGTCCCGCTCGTCACACAACTGGTCCCAGCAGGACCTGCAGCAGCTGACGTCCTCGACGAGCAGCAGCATCGGCGACAGCCACAGCTCGGCGGAAAGCAACAGCTCCTCGACGGAAACGCTCAAATGGCTCGGCTCGATGAGCGACGTGTCCGTGGCGAGCCATGCGACGAGCACGTCCGCTTTATCTAGTGCTGGTAAGTTAATTAAATGTAAATTGTATATGAAAATGTGTGGACAAGATATACCAGAACATAAATTCATTGGTTTAGAGCAAGTGAAATGATGGATAACAAAAAAAATCACATTTTCATATTATTTTTTTTTGCGTGTGATGAATGTTTTTTTCCATTTTTCAATCTTATTTCCATCCATCTTTTGATTGTTTCGTTCATTTGCTGACCGATATAAACTATATAATTCCTGTTTATGCAAAACAGCCGAACTTTTTTAAAAGGTTCGTCGCTTTTGAATTCATGTCTTTTGTTTATTTTTTAAAACTTTTTGATATATTACAAGCTTTCGGCGCTTTTAATCAATTTTTTCAATGTTTTTAAGATGCTGTTAAACTCACTCCACGGCAATGACCTGGTCTTTACCTTCTCCATCAAATCTCCAGTAATTTAATCGATTGGTGGCACCCATCGTTTCCACCGTTTAAACATTTCATTTGTCCGCCTGTTCAAGTGCGATCGAAATGCATATTTCCTCGGAGATCCATATTGGATCCGTGCGCGCTGTGTATGTGTGCGTTTGTGTGAGCACACATTAATGAAAAACAAATAATGATAGACGACGAGGGCGAATGAATGGAAGGGTTCGTCGCCTACTGCCCCCGAACAACGCCGCATCCAGTACACGCGATTGAAGTCTTTCGTTTTCCGCACCGCTGTATGGATGGCGGGCGTCGATGACCTTTTGGCCGATGGCAAGTTCTGATGGGGGTGGGTGTTGGTCTCTCCTCGCCCCTTTGGGTGGTTGATTGGTCGCCCGTTGGTGGGTTTCTCTACATTTTTCTATTTAATTTCGTGATTTATCATCCGGGCCGGAGTCTAGACGGTGATGATTACCACCGTTCATGGCGTATGTGTGTGTGCCCGCCCGTCGGTCAGATGGAGTGAAGCAACACAAGGAGCCTTTTTGAAGCCCTTTTGCGAAGTGTGAACGAATGGCGTGGACACAAGCGCGCACGGCACAGAAGCCAAGCGAGAGTTCCGAGCGAGCAGCCCGCTGGAATGAAATGCTTTTCCTTTCATTGTGCCCATACGCGCCCGTAGCTCCCATAATCGAAATCACAGCAAGTGATCATCGATCGGTTAAGTGGCAATCGTCCCTTGGGGAACGATGCGTGCGACGGTGGAGATAGTTATTGAAATGGAAATACCATTTTTATGCAAATTGACGATAAATGCGCCGATGAGGTGGCAGCAGCGAGGGCGTTGAACAGCTTGACGGAAAGGCATATCCTTCACCCAAGGAAGGAAAAAAAGAAACCATTCTTTTCCGTGCCGTGAGCATAATCCGGCACGAGGCCTGTGAACGAGGGGGAGAACACGGTGAGAACAAAACGTATGGTAAAATTTATTGCCGACAGTGAGCTCCTATCCCACCGGAACGATCAGCTTTTTTCTATCTTCGCTCCACCGGTTCGTTCCTCTGTCCGATTATTAACGTTTCAAGTGCAAAAGACGACTCACCCACAGCGCACCCGAGCGCAAATTACTCACTCTCGGTGCCGGGCTCGGCGAAAGAGGTAGACGTCCTTTCCCGGTCGGTTCTAGTGTGGGCGGGATGCTACGGGGGTGTCTATTGCCGAGCGAGGAATATTCTTCCGATTCGATTCACCCACCGTACCCGGCCCCGGGTTGGGAGCAGCAATTACGATCACTTTTGTCCACCTTTGTGCGTCGCAGAAACGATGCAATTGCCCTGCACCGATGGCGAGGCGGAGACACGGCGTGCAATATTTTGCCGATGTTTATATTTGGTTTACTTCTTTCTCATCCCTCCCACGCGCCCCTCAAGGAAGTAAATCAAATCACCCTCGTTTTCGCACGAGCGTTCGAGTGCTTCCATGGACATTAATTCTTGCCTTTAACCGGGCGTGTACAGTGCAGAGATCCATCAGCGCGCAGCGTAAACACGCAACCACTGGCGCGGTGCATTACCGTTTCTGTCGGGAGGATAATTTGATTGGAAGCGAACGAGGAAGCGAAGCGAGATCACGTCCAACTGCTGCCCTCAGGGCGAAGGCAACCCGATCAGCGCTCACTGTTTGCTTTCATATTAAAAACGTTGACTATTTACACACTGCTGTGTGTATTCTGTGTGTGCGATGGATTTATTGTGATTGCACTACGGTGGCGCTACTACCCGCTGCATAAAGGTTATCGACCATAAAGGTTACCGTTCCACCCACCGAACGGGGCTTCTTGCCCATTGCTGTTGGTCAAACTTGGGTGCACCTTTGTCCGGGAGACATGCACAACATTGCAATCGGTTGTTCTGGAGTGAAATTCTTCCCGATTCCCGTCATCGATGTTTGCATAACGCTGGTCACACAAATGTCACCAATGTGTACCAGGTAGGAAGACAGAACCTCAAGCTCGGACCGTAATACGGACGGACAAGCGAGGCGATGTGTGGGAAAAAGTTGCTGTGACATTTCAGTCCGGTGTTGCAATTTTATTGCGGGTCGATTTTTGTGTTTTATGGGATTTTGAGGTTGTGGAGGTCCGGGTAGCGAATGAATTGAAGAATTAATTTTATCGGCGTTCAAGGACGTGAGATCTGGATCGTTAAATTCATACGTTCCTGGTTGTTCTATCCGACTTGTTCTGCACTTCCATCTCTTTCGCACGTGTCTTTTAGCTAGCCATAAAATTTGCCATAAATTGGCGCTTCGTTTAGTAGCTGAGAGGATGAAACAGATATTCCATGTACTTAGTTTTTTTCTGAAACAAATGGATTTTCTTCTAGAATATCTTTCTAAAATACTAGTCTAAAATTTCCATAGATTGTTTATTAAATATACACATATTGGGTGGAGCTCAGGATCAATTTGAAAAGCAAATATCTGTTATAATAACAGGATGCTATGAGCAGCATTTTTACGTCAATAAATTCCATCAATATGAGCCATATGAGTTGTAAGACATATTTTGCCACCAATCTAAGCACTCAATCCCAGCCCCATCAAATTAGCATACAGGGTGACGTGGATCACTGGGTCACTTGCACAAAAAAGGCAAACCCAGCCAGCCAGACCGTACCGACGAAAGGCAGCAATCGCGTGAAACAAAAACACCCCTAAGATAACAAATTTCCAAGAATGGCGTCATCTTGACAACTCCATCACTGTCACGGCGATCTAGTAGTCGCGTTCCTAGATATGTCTCATCAAGGCAGGGAATTAGCGAATGTGCGAACAGACGCAAATCAGTACGCTCCCATGGTGGGCGGTCACGTCCACGCAGAAACGTAGCCGTTGAGTAAACATTACCCGGTGACCTGTGACTGGCCGCTACTCTCAACCACCGCGTTATGGTCTCTGGAGCGTCTCTGGACACGCTGGTCAGTGGAACTATCATAAAAATCGTTTGCATATTTCCCTTTTTTTGTGTTCGTTGCTCTTCGCTCACCATCCTTGATCCACGCGTCGGGTACACGCACATTTGCATATGTACACACGGCCGGGTCCTACATAATGTGTGTCACCCGGCTGTGACTGTGGGCTCAGTTATTCCTATCGGCTACGTGGTGCATGCAGGCACGCAAATTTCGCTTCGCGTCCACCACGCGACGCGATCGCTTATCCTGTGCGCCAGACGGGCCAGCCGGCCTTCCTCTGTATGGGTGGTGCATTTCTTTGATTCATCAGCGGATTCGAATGCGGATCGCGTCCTCCGCCTTCATTCCAAGCCCACGGAAATGGGAGTTTTATCTCGGTGTAGTGGGGCGCGCGCTGTTGCAATCTCGCCTGGACCTGGTCAGCCGTGGTCAGCTACGAAACCTTGAAACCGAGCTGGCGAGTCGATAAATAACTTGGGCTCGGTATGGAGACAACGGGCACCCGAATGCGTTTGGAGGGGTTCTGGAGTTGATCGAGAGGCCGAGATGAGCGTGGAGTCCGGGCAGGGATTGCTCAGGAGGATAAGAAGCTGGGTGTCAGCCATCCCATTGTAGTTGAACTCCGAAACTTGTGGCGTGAGACGCTGGACGCTGGCGCTCCTGATATCCGCTCGAAAAGATCGCGTGCGCTCCGGCTATGATTCTAGAGCGACCCCAAACCGAAGTCGATGACAACAGAATTGTGTTTGTTCGAGTGTCCAGCTCGAAACGGACGAGGCTCGGTTGGGTGTGGAGAACCGAAAAACTGGTTTTCGCCGCGGCTATGTATCAAGCAAGTACCGTAGAACAAACCCCTCCTTCCTTCGCTCGATAAAGGATTTAGAGCGAGCGCCTCGGCAATCTCCCTCGCCGGGGCGGAACAGCGCACGGGGCTCCGTTAGGCTTAGAATGTACACGTCCAACGTGCCGTGTCTCCAGAGTGCCGCGCCGAATGCAGTACCAATACCCTCGCAAATACCGTACCGTTGACCGCTGCGGTGTTTTTAGGGAGTGGCGGACACCGGACGAGAACCTGGCAAAACTATCGAACCCTTTGTGGTCAGTTTAGAATAACCAGCGCGAGGAGGGAGGGCGCCACTATCGCACCGTAGGCGAATCGAGCCACAATTAAGTCACGACGTTTCGCCCCGCTCCATTATCACAGCACGGCAGAGTTCAATGTCCACAGAGTTGGCGAGAACATTCTGGTGAATGTTAATGTCCGGTCGTACGGTTTTGGATGGTGGCCCAAGTCAATCCCGCTGTACTTTAACCTTGCGACGGTTGAGATCAGGCTTTTGGCGTGCGAGCGATCAATTTTACTGACGATCGCTTTCGAGCGTGATCCATTCGGATCTTGCACCAGAAGCGGTGGACTTTTCTGTGGAGCCGGTTAGGCCGTAAACGATTTGCAAACATTTTGAGGCACCATCTGCTCCGGCGAATCTGCTGGTAACAACGTCCAGAACACGCCATCGAAAGCAGAAGTGAATGCACTTTCGACTCGCCCCGACCAAAGTGCCGGGACCTGTGTGTGTGTGTGTGTTTATAATGCCCGGAGTGCTCGATTAGTGGCTGCAACAGTTAAGAAATGGCACACCAGCGACCCGAAGTCGATCTTCTTCTGACCGGCCCGGGTGTTTTTTTATGCACGAGAACGATCTCTTCCCGTTTGCGCGCCTTGGAATCTGCCTCGTCCGAGAACTTCGGGATGATGATCCAGGAACAGGGAGCAACTGCTCCGAGAACAGGTTTAACAGCGTGTGTGCGCACATCCACACTCACTGTAACGAAACGAGTTTCTACTACTCCTCCTTCGCGGTGCCTATCGCGCTCCTCCTTTCTCCGGTTCTGTTGGGAATGCGTTGCCTTTTTGCACACACACACACTGTCCTCTGCTTCCCTTGTCGCGCAATGTGCCGAAGACCGTAGCGATAAGCACGAAGACCTGATCGAGAAAGAGAGAGGGAGCGCGATTGTTTCGCGAATTGCTTGTCCGACAGCCCCGGGCTCCTCCTCGGTGCCAGGGAGGAACCGTTTCTCTACAGCAACCAGCAGCACGTCCCCGAGGCCATGATTAGCCCATGATGTCCGTGTCCGTGAGCTTGCATGATTTTGGAGCATTATATTTAGGTTGCGCTTGACCCGGCCCCTAAAACGACTTCACGACGACGATGATGATGATGATGCTTTCAATCCGACTGGACTTGACCGCGTGTGCTTTTTTTTCGTTGCTGCTCCTCCTGCGAACGGGTCCGTCATTGGCAGGCCAGGGAAGCCTACAGCTTCTGGCCACACGACCTTGGAGATTAACGTCTGTTGCCGGGTTGTGGCAGGTGCAATTTTCGTGATATGGGTTGCGCCGCCGCTGGATGCAGTTTGCTGAGTTTGCGGATTGTTTTTTTTTGTACGTACTCCCCTTCAGGCCAGGAACAAAATAAATCGCTTTTTAACTAATAGCGCAGTAATTTTGGAGAAGAACAATTATTTTATAGCCTGTAGGGTTAAAAGTTTGGCGAAGATGAACCTTGCCAAGCATAATGCGTAAAGAAGAGGATGTCTCACGACTTAGTTTTTATATATGGGCATGTGCAGTTAAAAATTTAGTTTGATAAACTACATTTATAGTTAATAGCCATCTTCAGCTATCTTCAAGCAGCCATCTTCAAGTTTTATATAAACAGATCACGTCTAAAACTGCACAACTTTAGTTGGAATCAATCAGGAGCTCAGAAAGTCTTCGAACACCCTGAAAGAGTTTCAAAGAACACTTGATTGATCAAATCACAACCAAGTTGACTTTAAATCTCCGCACCACCCAACATCAGCCAATCGATTTAAGCATCGCTCACGTTGGCAGGATGTTGGTGGAAATAAAAATAAAATCCACTCCACCCAACAGACCGCTTGCTGATTGATACTTCAGCCCGAGCACGGTCCTGACTCCTGACACCAGCGTCAGCGGCCTGTCCTGTTGATTGCTTTTAATGAGAATGGACATTCGTGCTCGCGGAAATGGGTTTGTCATAAACGTTCTGCTACCCGGCCTCTGTCTCTGTCTCCGATGCACAACGCACGCATCGGTTTCGATAAAGTGCAACAACATGACGGTCGCCGATGAAAGAAGCTCTCCGCAACAATGTCTCCCCCAGTAAAGGCTTAGTTTAATTTCGGACTCGGGAGGGCGATGGTTTATACCATCCCGTCGTTTTTACCTCGTCAAACGGTGACTGTTGTGCAACAGTTGTGCAGGAGAGAAAAAAAACTGCAACTGCCAATCCGTGGTGCCTGTTGGCAACTTATGCGCCGAGGTTTATTCATCGTAAATTTTATAGGCCATCATTTTGCGGATTATTTCTTCCGCAACAGTGCGGGGCAGAGCGGTGAGCCGGGAATTAAACGGGGAATTGAACAATCATCGATCCATCATCGCACTGATCATCACTGTTTCGCTGCCGGGGAAGTCTAATTCCCATGTTGGTCTGTATGGACCGTCTTCCAAGGTTTTTTTTCTGTTTTGCTTAAAAAGTCCATCGCCAAGTTAAGCCGCGCGCACTCACGGGATGCAGCTTGCACGGGATGATGATCAATCCTGTCGTATTTTCTACTTATGACGCGTAGGAAATGACTTTCAGATAGCTTCGCAAACCCCCCTTCGATTCGCCCGGACATAGGAAGGCGTGAAATGTACGGTTTGTGTTCGAACCACCAACACGAATCGAAAACAATTACGATGGCGCTCAATAAAACACTGACGGCAACACGTTCGCGGCGTGGTTACTCTGTCGCTGGAGTTGGAAGCGACGAGAGCCACGGAGCGATCGAATCGAACGCACCGCAATCAACGCGATTTCCGCAATAAAACGCTCTGATAGATCTATCTGCGGTCGAGAACGTTTCTTGGGCGATGCTGGTTTGCGATCGGGATAGGGGTGGTGAGCACGCTGGACATAAATTTCAACATCGTACACCTCCTTCTGATTGGAGGTACCTGGCCCCGAGTGGATATTGATTCTAATGGGAAAACGGATAAAGTACGATCGGCGTGAGTCCCTTGCCGAGTGGACACTTCTTGTTTTGTAATCCCGCAATCATCAATTACCCGGTGGGGCTCAAGAAGATCGAGATACAGTTGGCCAGACTGTCACGTCCGGCGGGTGGACATCGAAGTGACATCGATAGACTTTCCTGCGGACTTAATCTCCTCGGATACGCCAATCAAGTATTGCACGTACTTCGCAGTACAATCTCACCCCGGACGGGAGAGAACACTCAAGGACGCGATTGTAATACGTTTTGTTTGTAGTCTTCCTGCCGACGACTTCCTTCTCCGGATTTCCTTGGAGAGATGACGGTGCCACGGAAACGCAAAGTAAGGTGTTGCACCGCACTACCGTAATAAGTCGTAAAATTCCAATTATAATTCAATCGCGACGCCAAGCCGCGATCCGCGACACAAAGAAGCGCGCAGGTTTTCGCACTTAACGAGACAGCGCGCGGGCGTCACAGCACGATCCAGGTTCGAGGACATGAATGCGGTGCGTGAAGACGACCTAACCGCCTGGGATGAGTTATACCGCTAGAAGCAACGTCAATTATCGTTAACCCTTGAGTCTTCCAAGCGGTTTCCGGTGTCAGACCACGCAAGATCTGTTCGCTCGTACTTCCATGTCCATGTCCACGACGCGAAAAAAGGTATAATTGCAATTAGAATTGCCACTGGAGGCAATCGGGTTCTAGGAACGCCTGCGGTAGTAATTTTGTGGGTTAAGCTTTTGGAGCTTTTGGCAGCTAGTGTTCCTTTTGTGGCGCCCCCGAGTCCATCCTTAGTTTTCGGCACTGGTTTCACTCTCATCCCAGCGGCAGCAGCGGGCAGACTCGTTAATCCGCGAAATAAGTTGTGACGTTGGCGTCGGTTTTACTGCTTTACGATCGATTGCCGCTAATGAGCGAGCCGCTTTATGAACAACGGGCTCAGACGCCTTTGGCAAACGCAGCTCCTTTATGCGAAGGGGGTCTTACGAGCTTCACGACCCCACCCGGAGGCGACACGAGGAAGTTACGCGCTCGGTTCGCTCTCTGTAATATCCGTTGTACCAACAACGCCTCCAACGTTCCCGTTGGAGCGATGTCGCTGACTTCATCGTCGCAGAACACCCGAAGGATTTGACACGCGCTGACATTGAAAGTGTTCCGCGACGGTGGCGGTGACGGACGGACGTTGAAATCGAAAGTGCCTTGCCCGTGGTGTGGGCCAAAGTAGCTTGCGCTCCGGTTGGCATTCGTTCGCATTCCATCGTTCCGAAGCGCGAACCGCGGGTACACGTCATCGGTATGCCATTGCTGATGCCTTGCCCGAGTTTCCTATGTAAATTGCAAACATACAAACACACACACACATTGCGTGATCGACGTAAAATTTCCCTTTCTGCGGCGATCACCACCCGGCTGTGTCGATCGTGTGTCGGAAAGTGATCCACTTTCGGGTTCTCCCTCCCCGTTACACTAGTGTTCGATTACTCGAGCGCGCGCGCGCCTAGCTAAAAACAATGAATCAATCAACGAGCCCTGTCGAACGCTTCGCACTTGAGAATGCGATGGCAATTTGCATAAAGCCTGCGGCGGTACTCCGCGCGGTACCGCGCGTCCGGATCGGTGATCTGAATTCTGTGGATCCAGAAGATGCGCGGAAGCGGGACGGCAGAGCATGTTCAGGTTCCAATTTCAAAGACGTCACCCTCGGGGGACACGCGTGCAAGAATTCAGAATATCCGAGGCGCCTCACCAAGCGGCCCGTCTGTGTACTGGGCCCGAGTACTTACGGGATTGGAGCAGTGCGTCGGCAAAGGTTAAATTGATGGCCGACACAATGTGTGTGGTGATCGAATTTCTTGCGCAACTCGCTCGGGACATACGCTGTGGCACGCGGAACTGTGGAGTTTGTTGACATTACTAGAAAATTAAGTTGATTTACCGCTCACGAGGTGAAAGGGACATGGTGAGGACAGATCGACGAACGAGCGATGACCTTACGGTGGATATATTGTAACACATTATTTGATCACTCAACTGTCATTTGAGTGTCGCTGTCATGGAATATGAGAGATCTTTCAAGTTATCGTTGGTATTGGAAAGAGCATTAGAATGTCATAATTAATCATCCCAATTTAAATACGTTTTGACGTCTTCTTTGGCGCTTTATCCATTTCGAATTATCTTGATCTTCACATACGGAGATCGATTCAACATCAACAACAACACACCTTAGGCATGTAAATTGTTTCCGCAAATCTTTCCTGTACGTGAATAACACTCGCGTGTACCCATTTGCCAAACACAACAAAAAAGAACTCAATCAGAGCTGAAAGTCCCCACGCTAAAGTAAAGTGCAAATATTTGCCCACATCGTTCAGATGAAACGATGAACTTGTGTCCCAATCCACTTGGCACTGTGAGAGTTGGTAAAAAAAACGGCCAACAACACATCCACTGAGTGACTAATGCAAACAAAGCCCTCTTCTTTTTCATTTTACTGATCATCATTCACTTTTTTTTACTCATTTCTGTCCCTGTTAACTTCCTCAGGTTCAACCTCGCAGCTGATCGCGCACAGTTCGCGCGTCCGCACGCCCCAGCGCCACAACTCCGAGAGCATCCTCTACATGTCGAACGATGACCAATCGACGCTCGGCGGTGTGTCCCAGTCGACGGGCTCGCTCCACAACCACAATCACATGCTGACGCATCGGACGCAGCAGCAACAGCAGCAGCAACACTCCCAGCATAATCATCACTTCCATCGGCATCAGCCGCACCGGCACAGTCATTTGCACGCGAACGGTGCCACCGGCAACAACCATCACTCATCACCGACTGGCAGTGTGGTGGGCTCTACCGGGCAATCGGGTTCGAGTGCGACCACACCAACGACTCCGCAGCAGCAACCATCGCCGACGGGATCGACGACGCAACCGTCCGGTGGCGCAGCGAACGCACGCTCTAGTCGCAGCAACAATCGATTGTTTCCCATCAGCACGTACACGGAACCACCGGGAAGTGGTGGTGGTAGTGGTGGCGGCACAGGAGCTGCATCGCAAACAACGTCCCAGCCAAACGGAGGTTCAATGGTCGATTTCAAGTAAGCCGACATTAGTGTCCAGGTTTTTTTTTGGAACCGGTGTTCTATAAAATTTATTCTTTTTTTTAGACAACTCAACTCACACAACTGGCAGTCGGTGGCGGAGAGAATTAACGAGCTCGAGAAGCAACATCACGGGATCAATCTGCACAGCAGTAGTACTTCGAATCTTAATGGAACCAGTACTGGCGGTGCTTCGGCGAACAAACCGCATCTCAGTCAGCTTAATCTCTCCACATCGGGTGCTTCGACGGGGTCTTGCAACCAATCGATGACATCACCCAGTAAACCACAACAACAGCAGCAGCAGCAGCAACAACAGCAACAACAACAGCAACAGCAGCAGCAGCAACAACAACGCTACACCTACTTTGATCCAAGCAAAACGCACCGTGTCTCCAACCCTTCGCTGAAGGCGTTCCAGAAGAACGCTGTCATTTCGTACTTCGAGCGGCAACAGCAGCACGCCCGCGAAAGCATCCACCAACGACCGAGCTCACTGAACCTCTCCACCACGTCCAGCGGCTCCATGAACTCGGGAGCATCACCCGCTGGTGGGAAGTCCCAGCCCGGATCCGGCGGAAGTCCACCGGGTGTGTCTACACCATCGCAGCGATCATCCATTTCGAGTGCGTATTCTTCGGCCGCCGGCAGCATGATGGAGCTGAACGGTGCTGGTGGATCGCTCTCAATGGGCAGTTACTCACCGCCGAGTAGTTTGGCCGTGCAGCAGCAGCTGGACAAGCTGGCCGTGAACAATCTGCGCAATCAGCTCGCGTCGGTGCACACGATGAATCTGCTGAATAAGGTTGTACCACCGCCTAGCGTACAAACCGAGCAGCAGCATCATTACCATCATCAGCAGCAGCAGCAACAGATGATCAGCAATGCAACGCTCATACTAGCATCAGCGGCGACCAACGGGTTGCCGAGTGTTCCGGACATGCACGATTCGCTGGGTGAAAGTCATGAAATGATCTCGACGTTCGATGGCGCTCCGCCGCCACCGCCTCCGCCGAGAAATCGAGCCTCGATGCTACCGATGGGCAGTGCTATGCCCTGTTCTCCTCACTTGGCTACTGTTAGAAGGTAAGTTGGGACTTTCTGTCGCCATTAATACGTTTGACTGACATTGTATCTTCTCACCCACGTTTTCTAGGACATCATCCGCCTCCGAATACTCCTCCATTCGTGACAAACTCATCCAACAGCGCCAGCAACTGTCCAAGGACCTGCTCGGACCAATGATAATGGGTCCAATCATTGCACTCGACGACTGGGTACCGGAGCGGCCCCCGAAGAACCCGATGCTGCGAATACCGAGTCCTGAGTTGCCGCCGCCTCCTCCCGTGCTCACGCCTACCGAGGATGTGTTGCTGATCAACCAGGACGAACCGTTGCCGCCACCACCGCCGGAGCTACTACGCCACATGCGCCAACTGAGCGACTCCGGTGACTGTCGATCGAACTCTGCAAGCCGACGCAACAGTTTCGCCGGCCAAACGAACAAAAAGAGTCTTTACCGGGCGTCGACTTTCGAAAATCTGTCCCCACCGTCGGGCCAGCATCAGCAGAACGTTGCCGTGGTGCCTCCGATGGTACCGAAGAAACCACAGTCGTGCTCGCCCCCCGGCTCGGAAGTCACCGGGAACGGCGTCCAGCACCGACGGCCGGTGTCGAGCATGGCCAAAACGCAAACTGTTCCTTCGATGGCAGGCACAGGTGTCGGTAATGTGCCGGCCGGTGCTGTCCAACCAATGCACCACCATCACCTTCACCGGCTGTCCCATCAGATGATGCCGGCCAGCGGAAGACCTTCGCAGGATCATCGGCTTTCGTTGCCACTCCAGCAACCTACGGCTGCGTCTAGCCACCAGCCGGGACTGATGATGCCAGTCTCACCACAGCAACAGCTGCAACAGCCCACGTTTGTTGCCGGTAGACAGTCGGATACTCGCATTTCCGTGCGCAAGCGTGCGCACAACTCGCAGCAGATACCGGTGTCGGAGTATCTGCTGAAAATGAACGGGACGGCGGTCCAGAATGGTACTACACCACCGCCTCCACTAAAGCCACGCATGCCCGTGCAACCGCTGGCTGAATGTAACGGACAGCAGCCAACATTGCAGCAGATGCAGCAGCAGTTTCTTCAGCACCAACATCACCAGCAACAGCACCAGCAGCAGCAACAACAACAACAGCAGCAGTTCCATCAGCAGCAGCAGCAGCTCATCTCGATGGGTAGTAAAAGGTAAGTTCCGCTAGTCCTTTCTTTTATTGACATTTTTTAAGTACCAAGCTGATCTAAGCTAAGAGCTTCCGTATAAAAGGTGTCGGCCTCATCTCACCAAGTGTAAATTAGAAATTTCTAGTTGTTATACCTAAAACAATGAATGGAAAGTTGAGCTTGGCTTACGTTTTACGTGAAGTTTGATAATTTCATTCAATTTTCATAAGGCGGTCGAATGGACCTGTCCTATGTAAGACTTACATACCATAGGTTGTGGGTTCGAATCTCAACTGGACCGTCGCCCTGTACTCAAGACTGACTCAAGGGTAATATCTTAGTCAATCAAAGTAAGAAATGGCAAGCTTAAACCTATTCGATGTTGCTATGCCAAGCGATTTCAGAACGGATACATTTCTTATCTTGGCTCTATTCCATCCATTTTATAAACATCTAGTGAGCGAAAAGAAGCACTTAAAACTGTGCTTAACACTATCTACTATATTATATCTACTCTCATACTGTCTACTTCATTACATGATTAAAGTTTAGTTGGATTATGCTCGTAGCATACTTTAAACTGTAAAAATCAATATGTCAGCCTAACAAGATAGGCGCCCTTTATCCCGGCATGTTCCTGTTACAGACAGCCCATTTTACAAAGTGATAAATATAAATTTGCACACGGGCGTTACAAGCCGATAATTAATGAAACACGGCCCCCAACAAGATCATTGTGTGGACAACACTTCACGGTACGCCGGTGCAAATGCTACCAAGCACCTCGGTGTGGCATGCCGTGCTGCGAGACCTTAATTATTGAGTCGGGTGAAAAATGGCTCTTGAACCGGCTTAAACAAAGCACCAGCAGCAGGCAAAAGAACATCAGCGGTAACTTCTAAACGCTTCGATGTTTGAAGGGCCAAGCGTGCGCACGCGGACACTGGAGGAGATTTGTAATTGAATCATTTACAACCAGTTGGAGTCCGTCGCGTTGGTTCCAGCGCGCTACAAAACGTGGATCCAAGCGGTGGATTGAAGGCTGCTTCGCCAGTAACTAGCTGCGCGCGGCATGTTCGCCCTATTCTTAATGGGCATATATTTATTATAATCAAATTATGACCACCCCGAACGGTCGTGTACCGTCTTGGTTGCTCCTGGAGGGAGAAGGGTTTCATTGGATCCGTGATTTCGAATCGAAATCACTGCCACTATTAATGTTGGGCCGCGGGTTTGATCGGTGCCGTAAAGAGTGCTGCTGCGCCGCAGTGACATTAATTGATCCTGATTCGTTGGTTCGCTTCGAAAGTTGCAATCCAGGTGGGATTTGTGTGTTGTTTCCCACCCTCTTTGTGGGGGCCCACCGGGAGACGACCTAGTAGCGCACGCTTATCGGGAACCTCCGGAACCCATAAGCTTTTGACCCCATTTGAATATCGGGCTGATTAATTACAACACCCGGTCGCGCGTGGACGATAATTAGGTTGCCATAAATATAACCGCCTAAGACGTTTCGCAGTGTTTCTTGACTTGCACTACGGGCTAACCTTTATCTTTCTCGCACCAACCAAGCCAAGGTTTGGGGTGGCCCGGTGTGGCCTTTCCGGTGCCGGCTACTAATGCTCCCGTGTCACTGCCTAGATTGGTTGCCGCAAGCAGAAGTGGAGCACGTCCTTTAGACGTAAGACGTTTGGTGGAGACTGGTGGTTCCTGCTTCCACCCGCATTAGAATCGTTGCATCGTGACCGCACCAACATCCCACTCGGCGGCGGTGGTGGCATTCGTTTGTGGAGCAGATGCTAAGAAGGAGAATAAATCACCAACCACCCCCCCCCCCCACATCCTCCACCATCAATACCGAAGAAAACCGTTAGCACCAGCGCGCGGGTGCCGCGCGCTTATAAGGCAAATGGTTAGATTTTTATCGTTCCACTCTTCGCGCGCTCGCGCTCACGCTGAGGTGCTTTCCATTTTGGGCTTTTAAGTATTCCCGCATCGCCACTGACTGACCGGGGAAGAGAGGCAGGAAAAACAACACACTCACACACACAGTGCAATTAATGGAGGCTGCAACATATTTGCACTTTATCGTCGCGCCGGTTCGCGTTCATTACGCTGATCCAGCTCTTCTTTTCACCGCGTGGATACTTTGTATTGAAGGTTGCGGATAGCTGATGGATGGTTTATTGATAAATTAAAGAAAAGGGGAATGCATGGATGCAATGGCGGAACTGTCATTGGGAGTTTTTTTATGGTATCCCATGGCAGCTCGATGGATGTCATTAGAATAAATCGTTTTAAATGAGATCGTTTTGAGATATAGCTCAATGCATATGGCGGATCATTTTTGTCACAAAGAAACGAGGTGTTTAGTAACTGGGTTGTGGTCTAGTTTAAACGTTCATGGAATAAACTTTCTTTGTGTACAGTTTAAACATTTTTTTGAATTTATTTCATTGATACCAGTTCATAGTGAAGCATGCTTACTTAGACTCGTCCCATAAATAAAGATCGTGACGGACTAGACGATGCTGAAATCGGTATCCGTCACGCAGAATACAGCAGAATCACCTTTTGTCGGTGGCCGCGTGTTCTGTCTGATCTACTGCGAGAACAATCGCGATCGTGAATAGTTTCTTCAAGCGTCCCTTTTTTTCGATCGTCGTTTCGTCACCTACCCTGCTGTTGAACAAGTAATCCACACCAACCCAACCTAAGACTGACGCCGACTGACGAGCTGGGCGGGAGATGAAGCGTGTTTTCCACCAAACGCCGCGGCGTCGTGACTGCGAGCAGGGAAAACCCGACTTGCAAAAGACGCCAGCTTGGCTCGTGCACGTCGGCGGTGGTCAGGAGTAGCACGATCGCGTGTTTGATTGTCAAAGTGGACGGTAGTAGGCACAGCGGCTCGCCGTCACAAATGATATAATAAGGCAGATCGTGGTCGGTTTCGGTAATCCGCCAAAGATCCTACCAGATCGTTGTCGCCGTGTCGCAAATGGGAAAGGGAAGAATGCATCCAACACCTTCCTCGTTTGATCTTTCAAACGATCGGCTCCATTGGAAAAGCCGCACTGACCACCCAAGCCCTCAGGCAGGACACAACGCCAGTTCGGTTGATCGATCCCGGTCCAACTAATGCTGCTGAGCGTTTGTTTTTCAATCGTCGCGGACAATATTTGTGGAACTGGAGCACAACACCGATTTCAACGACGTTGTGGTGTCACCCGGTGCTTGTTGCGGTGGGTGGAGAAAAGGGCAGCTACAAAACATCGAATCCGTTGGCATTTACAGGACGTGGTACATTCGTTACACGTGAAACAGTACGCAGGCCGTATTTACATCGTGTTACACGACAATGTTGCTTTATTGGAAGTTCTTATAATGGCTTTGAAAGTGCTAACACAAATAAACGTGAATAGCTGATGGAGTGTGTTTGTTAATAATATTGCTATAAAAGATTTGATCAGCATTTTTGAAAAAAAAAAAACATTATTTTAGAATACTTTGTATAATACTTTCTTGACAATTTATTTGATTAACAAAACAAATATATTTAACATTAAAAATAATTAATTAACAAGAAAAGAGTTTAGAAACCAGAAAATTGGACGAAAAAAATGAATGAATAATTCGCCCTTTCCCTTTCGTTGCCTAGTGCAACGCTTCATTGGAATATTTTATAGCAACGCTTCGAAGCCATAAGCGCCTGAAGGTATGCTTTCCGCAATACATCGTTTAAATCGATGTATAGCGAATGAAGCGTTTTAGCGTTTCATCCATGCCTCGGTGTTGGGATAAATCCAGCGTGTAAGCGTTTGCCAGTTGATTTTGTAAGAAATGCCTACCTCAAATACATAATTTGAGTATCGTAGCGCGGTTTTCAAGCTTTAATTAAATCATATTGTTTACTAAACAATTCAACAAAGCGAACAAACGTCACTTTTTTGCACACAGGAGATCATTAACTCCATTGGCGTTTCAAAATTTATGTCCCGTCTTAATCGCAAACTGGTTACTAATCAAAATACCTACCGGCGAACCGGGACTGTGCCAATTTAAAATGGGTGACAAACTAACGTACGGCATCGGGTTCCCATTTTCAATGCCACCACCACGACGACCGTTTATGCCGCAGTTCATTAGGGAGCGGTGCTATGTTCTGTTTTTGTTCGTATTTCGCGTTCGCGCATTACGCGCGCCCTCCTTACCAGCTCGGGCGTTATCAAACAAACGGTGAGTAATTTGCAATCTTCACACCTTAACCGCGGACAGCGGGGAAAAAGAATGACCGACCGCGTCGGGAACTCGCCCGGTTCCCCGTGAATTATTACCGATCGCCGGTGGCGTTCCCCGCTTTCAAACAACATTAGCGACGGGCGCACGCGGGCGCCCTTTTTTCGCGAGTCCGAAAGGATCGCGCAAAACAGACGCTGGCGCCCAAACACATCGACTGGCCGTGGCCGTACCGGGCGCGTGTGTGATAGCGTAACAAGTTTTATGAAGTGTGGCGAGTAAATTGTAAACATATTGCAACTGCAATTTATAGGAACCGATGCTTCGAACCGCCCGGTGCTGGTGCCTAGTACGTCCAAACGATAGAAGAAGGTCTCCGGGGGTGGTTGCTGAGGTAGTGGGTGTTGATGGTGGTTATGCCAGTTGCCTATGGCCAGGAGCGGCGGTTTCGATTCGTTTGTTTGAACGTTTCTGTGGCGTCTCGGTTTGCTCTCACTTTTATTTTTGCGCCTGCGCTGCGCCACCATACGTCATTGGTGGCCTTTTCGGAGGATCGTAACTGATCGGTTATTAGGGGTACCTTTTTTCGAGCCGAGTGGGCGGGTGTCTACGTGCGCACACCAGACCGTACCTACAGCCCTTGGGATGGTCGTGGGCAGAGCAGGCGCTAGTGGGACGATTATGAGCAACAAAAAATTAGCCACAACAAATTGATGATATAGAAGCATTAGCGTTTCGGGGTGCAAACGCGACCGCGTGCCGGCGAGAGTTGAAAGCTGATCGCTGTACCGGAGACGGTGCGCTCATGCATGGGCAAATTCATTGAAATGGCGAAGAAATTATTAAATCAATGAATATACTCCGCGAGTGGTACGTTTTGTTTACTCTTTGCGTGAAACTAAATGCTGGACATAAATGATCCAAATGATCCAGACTCGACGTTCCAGAAGTTACATCAAGTCCCCAACACCTGAGTGTGTGAACACAAGATCTACCCCATTAACTCTCACACCGTCTGGGCGACTTCTGACATAACATACTGATGCGAAGAAGCACGGAAGGTGAAATGCGCGAGAACATTTCTCGTCGCACCTCGCGTGGAATGAGTTTTAAATCTTACATCCAGCTCCGGCCCGGTAGGAAGGTGGGATGAACCGGGACGTCATCAGTCCCGCACGTAAACGACATCCAATTTCAACAAGCCCCGTTTCAAGCAGAGGTCTCCGAAAAGGTGATGGTCATTTAGCGGCCCAGCGCGTTACGGATGGTTAAATTGCGATCATCATGCAAACGCTCCAGCTCCAACGACTCGCTTAGAAGACTAGTAGTACCTGCGGACATTGGCGAGATCTCGCGCCCGTGCTTGCGTGCATCGGATTTAATGTGTTTGCTTGATGGATACGCTCCTAGAAATGCTTATTCTGCTTCAGTTTCAACGGAGGGAACCGTATAATCGATGGTGTCATAATGACTCCGTAGCGCTCTCCGGACTCTTTCGTTTACGTCCAGGCGAATACGGAGAATACTGGGACAAATTATGCATTTCTGCTCGTTACGCGGCTAGCACAACCTTGACGGATACTGGGTAGTAGCAAAAAAAATCGATCCCAAAATGCTTCACACCACAGCAGTGTGTCAAATTTACCGACCATGACACCTTTTCGAGCGGCATACGCCCAACTTGCATCGACAACGGCAAGTAACTCCCGGGAGATGCAAAAAATATGCAAAAATGTAATCAACTCGCTGCTTCGGCGGTGTGGAGTTCATTTTACCATAACCCTACAGCAATACGATCACGATTTGCTACGCTTTTGCGGGTTCGACCCACAAAACTGGGTGTAACTGCCGAAAAAAGAGAGTTCGGTAATCAAAACTACCGCCACCGTCGGTCTTTAAGATCGTAATTCGCACCTAGCACCGGTGCCTAGCTCGGTGCAGCGCTCTGTGTCTCGTATCCCTTTGCGTATCATTTGTCTTCCTCCCTTGCGTGGCATGTTTCCGAAACGTGCAACTATTTCGTCAAGCCGGCCGGGGCCGGTCGAAATCGAGGTTACATTATTCGGCGTGAAGCAATGACGCTTGATGGCACGCTGAGGCTCGCTAAGAAAATCGGAGGAAAATGCCTCCGTTCCCTGCCCTGCTGGGAGTGGAGATCTTCCTGGGCCGCTTGCCGAAGGAGATGATAATACGATACTGGAATTTATGAGCGTACTGGCTTGTGCAACTGAAAGCGAGGGGTGTATTGCAATGTAAGGTAATTTGAGGTTTTGGGAGCTTTTGATTGGATAGAAGGAGGATTTCAGAGTCACAAAGAGGAGGTCAATTTGAGGTGCCGTGTTGTAGTATTTGCTACCTGTAATGAGATTCCTAATCAGATACGTTGCACCAACTCGTGACTCGAAAAGATGTTTAGAAACTAATCAACTAAATCATGATCAAGTGTTGTCCACAATGTCTGGACATTATGGAAACTTATAAAATGGGTAGTACAGATCCTAGTCTACTCATGAATGCACGAATCATTAAACTGCTTCTGGGCATTCCTTTACAGACTTACCTCCACTGAGGGCTGGAACCAAAATTTCATCACCTGTTCCAAGACACCCGAGCGCCCACGGAATAATTGTAATGTGCCCCGTTCAACTCCCAACTCACTGTCCGAAACATTCAGATGGAAAGTGAGATTTTACGCCCCGCGGGAAGGGTTTTAGGTTCGTTTCGTGGCTTTGGTTTCTTCTACTTCATCGCTCGAACGGAGCATTAAACTTTTTGCCCGAAGCGTACGTGCCGGGGTCTACCGGGTATCGGACTATCTACCAATAACGACCTAAGCCGGCGCTGGCTTCAGCTACGCATTACCATAACGAACGAAGTCAACGAGACCAATCGGAGAATGTGAACTCCATAAATCAATAAAACACCCATCTCGGGAAAGGAACAGCAAAAGCGCAAAACCCACCGGATCATAACTTCAAGTATCGATGGATCAATTGTGATCTGCTCCGGCTCTGCGGCTGCTCTGTACCTGCCAATAATGTCTGCATACAGCCAACCGTCGTTGGCTTTCGCCGGAGCGCATAGCGCACAGTGAGTCGATCTAAATAAGCGCTCGGCTAGCTCGGCCGGAGTTGGCTGGAGCGTTCATTAAGATGTTCACCTGGCGATGGATCCGGCACCTCCGTGAGTTAGTTAGTGACCTCCGGAGGCTACAGAACGTAAACGGAGCAAAAAAACCCCCCGATGCTGATCCCGCCGCTGTGTGTGTGTCGTATTTGCTGAAAGACCTTTTCGAAACGTCATCTACCACGGCATACGGTTTAGCAAAACAAAACAAAAATCTATTTCCAATCTTCAACTTCGTCGCGGCGCGCGGCTCCCCCCGAATCCGGGATGGTGAAACATCCAATTTAGATGAACCTTTAGCTCGGTGTGATTTGACGGAGCGCAGTGGAGCGTTGGTGCGCTGTGGCTGGCAGGCTGAAAGCAACAGAAACGCCAGGATAGGTCAGCTCGACGCCCGACGCTCCAGATGGCACCGGTGAGATCGCCCGAGACCTGGATGCAGGGGATGTCTGTGCATGCGGAAAATTGGCTTGTTAGGGCCGTCGCTTTCGTTCACGTTGCCTCGTGAACTCCTCGCTCGCGGGATGATCTGACCAGTTTGGTGCGCTCCACCGAACCCGAGAGGTGTCTAAGCTGTCCAGTACACCGCGCTCTGCGGGCACGAAGCATCATTCCGCGGCGGGTATAGCACCGACGACACCGGCTTAAAGAACACACCGGTGGTCGCTGTTTGCTCTAGTAAAAATCTCCAACGAACGAAGTCGCTCAGTTCGAAAGTGAAACTTTCCAAATCGGGATAATCTTCGGCGCAATCGGGTGGCGGCGGTGGTGGAAACCGTCCTTCTCGCGTTCGCGCATACGAAACTGATCGGCATCATCTGCATGCAGAGTTTGGTCTGGTGTTTGCGCTCGCGTTCGTGTGTGTGTGTGTGTGTCTGTGTGTGTGGATTTGAGATTGTCGAGTTGACGAGCCTGTCGCAAGGTCTAAACACCCGATGTCGGTGGGAATTGCCGCAATTTACTACGGGCAAGAAATAAACCATTTATGGTCGCTTGGAGCAGTTCCGTAGATGACTTCCTCCCGGCGTGCCGGTGGTGATGATGCTCCCGTGGCGCAGTTTATAGCACGGTACTTAACATGTAAATCTCAACTCACTTCTCTGCTCAGTTCTGATCACTCAATGACGACGATCACACAGTGCGGATCATAAAAGCAACTGAAATGATAACTTTACGCAACTAAACCAACAACCCATTGCATTGGTCCATTGACACCTCGGAACACTCTTGGGACACCAGCTCAGTGACTATATACACCACGACGGTAGCACGACGTGCCCTGCGACCGTACGACCCCAAGGAAAATACGTCTAATAATAGCTTTAAGGCTAATCAAACTAATCCACATTCACCTGCGCTCGCTCGTGGCGACTCCCCGCAAGGGTCTTAGCAGGGTACAGCAACCCTTGCACTTATTCAACAGACATCCCCAAAGCCGAGTTAATTCGGCGCTTTTCTAAAACGATTTCGCCACCGCGCGCCCATCAATCATGGGCGATTACCCTTTGCAGCCGCTGCAAGTCGCCCGTGTGGACATCAAATTGCAAGAAGTTGCCATGCGCTTTTGGGTCACCCATGCGACAACGACGATTCGGGGCCCTGCGTTGGAGATCTGTTTCATGCCATTAGCCCGTGGCGACGTCACACGTACGGAGGCGGTAGTCATTGCGGACTCCGGTGACAGATCGATTCCCAGGTGCAGCTGCTAGACAAACGCGCCCACTCTCGGGTGCCACCAGCCCAAGAGCGCGGGTGGCGTGGCCTTTTATGCCCCGAAAAAAGCGAGGCAGTTGCAGTCGGAGGCCCCAACGCCACCGAAAAGGTTGCAAACAAACGTGATGGGAGCCCCGGTAAAGCGTTTGCCTTTTTTTACTGTAGCTCCATTCGGTTAGGGGAGTTGTAGCCCCCGTTCTTGAAACGTTTGTGGTCCGAACGTTTGCGGGCACGCTGCCAGATCCAGACGGAGCTGAAAACGAAACCGACAGGATGACCTACTGATGGCGTAGCGAGTGTGCGAGGGCTCAAAAACATACAGCGAGCGACCGCGTGCGCGCGCGCGCGCGCGCACATGGTGGTCGATTAATCCCACCCGGCCCAGAGAGACACGGCCGACATGACGGGTTAAGGCTGTCGCACCTTAAGATAAAGAAAAACGAGATACAAGCCAAACTAAAAATTGCCTTTACGGGGAAGTGTGTGAGAAATAGTGTAGCACTTTTGAAGCGACTGCGTACCTCCTTTGTGAGGTGAGGATACCCAGGTTGGCAGAAAAAAGGGGGAAAACAGCGTAAGGGACGTAAGTAATTATTAATATAGACACTGTGGGATGAAATGACAGCGGTGGAAGGATAAGATACAAACATGGAAATAAGGTTGGGCAACGTGCAAATGGTGTCCTGACGATCGATGTGCCTCGAATATTAAAACGAGTATTATTTTTGATACACTAGTCATGTTGGAGTTCAGATCTACTCTTCTATCTCTGCTACGTCAAAGTTATTGTTCAAGAACATCTTAATGTAATTTGCTGTAAAGTACATAAAGCCTATTCTTCGAGTATAACTATATATTGAATAGTATAACTATTCAAGTAACGCAATGTCTGAGAACTCACCGACTCTCTCTTGCGCCGCACTCTGTTACACCGTAACGCCATTTACACCACCGGACGGCTGACACCCTGTGGAGCAAATGTTTTGATCGTTTCTGTTTTGGTTACTCATTCGTCAGGTTTTGCTCTCTTGCCCACTGTTCATGATCCTCCCCCGAAGCCGGTCTCGCTTGGAGCTGTGAGAAATGGCGATTTAAACCGTTACAAAGAGATTCTGTAATCTGAAATCCACATGTGGAAGAGAGCGAGAGAAAATCACAATGGAGCCCCAACTTGGCGGGGAATCAACCCAAGAGAGTGCCGCAAACACACTATGGGCTATGTGGACGATTCGAACAAAATCTCGAAAACAGTCATATCTTTGTATTCAAATAGAGAGAATAAAGCGATTAAAAATAGTTAATCCTCTAAACCAGTAAATGTCATACTTGAAAACCTGAGGTACGAAGTAACGTTGACTTACGAAATGAAACTTATTCACTAAGTTACAAACTTTTTTAACATTTTTCTCTAAAATGTTTCGTTTTTATTGCGAGTGCTGAACATTTTCAATAGAACCAGAGGATTTTGTTAATAAAATTGTTATTATATAACTTTGGCATCTGCATTATGGATTGAACATGTTTATAACCCAGAATGGGGTAAGAACCGCGTATTATCGGTTGTTTTTGTTCTATTTTCGACAACCCGTACCCGATCGCATGGCAAGATCACTCTCACACTCACCCCTCGGTGGAATCACTTTGGTGGGGATATCGACCCCCGCTTGAGGGTAAACGCGAGAGAGCAGCAGACCTGTTCCATCTAAAATTCCGGCCGCTCCAAGAGCGGATTTACTACGGCGGAGAATACCACCCCCTGAGAGGGATGAGAGTTGGGCGTGAATGAACGCGCGTTTAACCCCCCCAGTCGAACGTTCATGCGCGGTTCACTTTCGCATTGTGTGTTCCGTTCGACTGCCTGCCGTTCGACGGAACTCACTGTCGACAAACGCTTCTATGCTCGAACGGCAGCTTTTTTTTGTTATTGTGGTTCTCGAACGGAACTGCCACTCTAAGCAAATGTTTTCCGACAGCGTCGTGCTTGCGGAAAACGGTTCGATTGCAAAACTTCGGTAGAATTACTGATTTAAAATGTTGTGTAGTTACTAACTTTATCATACGTTGTGAAGTAAACTGATTAAAACAAAAAAATAAATGGTATTCAATTGCTTACCATAAACATTTTAAGTTTTTTTTTCAAGCTTTATACAATCAACGTTATTGGAAATGTATTTTTCATAAATTCATTTCATTTTTTATAAATTATGCATTAGCAAAAAAATCACACAATGATTTAAAATTGATTTAAAATAATACTGGTACCTATGAATAAACGGATGTAGAGCCGTTCGAGACGGCGCTTCCGTTCGATTCGACTGCCGTTAGACTACCGCAATAGGGCGGTATGCAGAGGATGATTTTTGCTACAGAAATTCATTTGCCACAGTCTTCATTTTCATCTCCCAGTCTCCGGTCGCATTCATTTCGTTCGTGTTGCCGCAGGTCGCCACTCAGCATAAGCATAAGCTCGGAACGGAGCAAGCATCGTCGAAAGGGTTACAGAAACTCTCTCCAGACGTTACAGCGATCGGACGTACCGCGCGTCATCCGTTTCTCGTGTGCGGCGCACCGCAGATTCGATGTTTTTTTTTGTTTGTTTGCCGCGTGTGCCTGTTGGAGCAAGTGCAAGTTCGATTTGCAAGTGATAATTTGCTTTCTACCCTGATTGCTTTGCGGGTGTGCGTGCTTGGATCGTTTGCGTCGCAGTGAATTTACATTGAGTTTTCCCTACCCTATCAACTCAGTTGGTGTGTGTCGGTGTGCTGTGTTGTGCCGAGTAGCAGCTAGCTCCACCGCGCCGCAGATGGTGCTATCAGAGCACAACGACGGTGCTGCGGGCAGCCCTCTAGCAAGAAGGGTGTTTAGGAAAGTTACCCACCCGATGTAAGTCGAGAGTCAACCCCTCCGCATAGACGGGGATGACCTTGTAGCGTGCAAAAAGTGCAAAAGGGTGTAAAGCCGTAACAGAACCCAACCGGAGCATGTTCCCGGTTTGATCGAGGCCGGTGTGCTTGCGTGCCGAGCAGAAGGGAACGGTGTGCTTGCAGGTTGGTGTTTCTATGCGTGTCACTGGTGATCACCCCTTGTACTCGTCGAGAAAGCGAAAGCGGGGAAAAGCGCCGGTGAATGTCCAATATTTCCAATTCTAAACGTTATTTCCAAAACGAGATAGAACGCCCTTGAATGGAAAGAGAAAAATCTAACACTGAGATGTGAAACAAACAACCACAGATCGAAGCAATCGTCTACATATTGTGGTGGTGACAGCTCTCGGTGTGTCCGTGCCGTGGCGCTTACTCCGATCTCTAATGCGAGAAAGATCTCCGCCACGATCTATCATTATCGTCGCCATCGACTTCACCCCAAGTGCTGTGTAGTAACGCGTGACAGTAGTGGTGTGCGTCGGTGTGGTGACATGCGTCCGGAAGAGCAGCACGGAGTGAAATTGGGTTAGCAGAACGTGTGTGTGTGAGTGTCCCGGTTCGTTTCGATTGCCCGGGTCGTGCGATCGATCTTGCCCGAGAGATCGTGTCAGATCTTCAACACGCTTCCAGTGGTGGAAGAGCGAGGAGTTATAGAAGAGAGAAAAAAACAGTGTTATCCGCGTCACATCAGCTGCGCGAGTTCCGGAGATAGACCTGAATCCAGCCAAAAGTTCCGGGTGAAGACCCAAAAGTTCTTCCACGGCACGCACAATGGTGTTCGGAAGCCGATTTCGTATAGGAAGGTAAGCTTTTAACGCTGGAACAGGATATCCGTGGGATCCGTTGCATAATCCACATGCATTTAAGCACCCCAAGTACGCAAGATCCTGGGAACTAGTCCAACCAACCTTCGGTATCTATGCGTACCATCTGGATCATGTCCGGGGTTAAAAGACCGTAAAGGTTTGAGGCTCTTGTTCTTCCCCGAACGAGGGGGGCGATAGTGATCTTTCTCAACCTTGCCTCAGATGCACCACCACCCCTATTGTAGATTGTTTTAGTTGGACTTTTTTTGTAAGCTGCAGTCGAAGTCACGGTTTGTGTCGCGTGGTGCGTGGTTTTAGAAAGGTTGCGTTGTCGCCTCACATGTGAACGCTTACTTACGCAGAAACCACCACGGGGTGGGCGATTGCAGCCGATAAGGGAAGGTAATGTGAAGCTGCGTCGCGAACTTCGCAAGATTCACTGCGTTCTTCGCAGTGCATACAGACAAGCACGCGCACACACACACACAGTCACTCTCCACTCTGCAGTTACACAATACGGCAGAGAGTTTCCTCCGGTGAGGAGGGAAAAGACACCATGCACCGTGTTTGTTGTGTGTACTTTCACTTACCAACCGCTATGTCCCACTGGACTCCACACGGCTGGAGGAGTTTTCGTGCTGCAGTGAAGAGGGCCAACCGCGTAGTTCCTTCTTCCTGTTGTGTTTTTGCGTGCTCTTCCTCTTGGAAATGGTTTGGGAGGATGATTATTTTCTGCCACAAACCAACAGCAACAGTCGGACGCAGCGGCGCAAGGAAGCCGCATCACATTTCTCCAGCCGCACCGGGCGAGTCTGGCTCACGTTTGACGCTGACCGGAGCTTGATTGCCGGCGGCTACTATGTTTCATTATGCTTCATTATTGCCATTCGCCCCGACCCGACAGTGCAGCCCCCGCCTTTGGCGACCCCACGGCTTCCATCCCGTGCTAGGTTTAAAGAGCTCTGCCGGTGCGCCTCGTGTACGGCAGCCCGTGATGAGTTATGACTGGCCGCGGAGCTGGCGGTAGCGATTTGAAATAATTAGCCCCGCGTTTTGCGATTATTTACAGTACACTGCAACCGAAAGGGTTTGGAGGAAATGGCTCGTGTTTCGCGCCTTATTATTTGAGATCGCTACTTCATATTTGGAGAAAAAGTTGCACTTGGATCTGAAGATATCTCCGTTGCTTTTTAGTACTAAGCTCCACGCAGTCGACACAGAACAGCGCATGACTCCAACATGAAGTTCTTTTGTTCCTATCTATCTCCGAAAACGGTTTCCCAATTCTGAAGCCATTAGCGGCACTGAACCACTCACGCGACGGTGTCACTTACCGATCACGACCCAAAACCTCGCCACGCGCTCTCGTGCACAATGGATCAAGCCATCTGGATCTATTGTTTGAACTCTGAGACACCTTCCAGTGGCCTATTTAGGGAGCCACACGTGCACACGATATCTCGACTCATTACTTATAACTTATGACATCATTACTTGCATATCTTAAATTACGACCGCAAACTGTAGTACTCCCCGAGTTCAAAATTTGTCCACATTTCTGCTGCGCGCGAAGACGTCATGCACTTTGTCGGTATGCTGCAGTGCGACGCAATCGCCATCTCGTAGGACGGACGTGGTCCCGGTGCTTTACTTTAATTGTGTTCTCCTCCCTGGCCTCCCTTTGCATAACGGTTCTCACACGATGCTCCTGTTTGGTACGCTGGAGACAAAGAAGGAACTTCTCCCTCCTTTGCGGTGTCACTGCCACCTGGTACGCGGCGGGGGTCGCCCGGGCTGTTTTTGTTGTGGCTCCCCCCAAGACTCTTGAAGGTACCGACACGACCACCCTTCCACGGACCATGGTTCCGCCGTGTTCAAATGTACTGCCGAGCGGGCCTCTTTTCGCTTTGTCACCTTTTGCTCGGGAGTTGGAGCTCCCTTCGGGATATCCAGCGAGCCGCCACGTATGACTCATGATCTTTGCGGTTTTTGGTGGATTACTTAACACTTGCTCCGCTCCGAACGGGAAGGCGCTTTGATGTGCGAAGCAGAAGCAGCGAAGAACGACCGCAAAAACCACGATCACGAATTGCGATCGCAAACGAACGGGCCGGGTTTGTGTACTCTGCACGCTCCGATGCGACATGGTGGGTAGATGAATTCATTTTGTGGTACCGTTTTTTGTTGTTGTTGTTACTGTGTACTTGACTTGTCTTTGTGGTGATCACGTTTTATCTGCGCGGCATCGACACATCTTCACAATCGCCTCCACAGTGCGCCTAGAACTGTGCGGTTGCGCCGCGCCTTACTGCGTTGATCTAATTTGCTCGCGTCTACTCCGCCGGGTGCAGACGTGCGCATCGGCGTTTGGCGACGGCAGCACGTTGCCGTTGCGTCAGTTCATTTGCCTCTCCCGGGTTCTTGGGCACGTGGATGTTGGAAGCGTCGCCATTGCCGGAGTCAAGAGTTCAACAAACCGCCACGAGCGCCACGGGTGAGGGAGTTGAGTCACCGAGCGTGTCGCCGATGGTGTGGGAGCTATTTTGGACGCTGCATGAGATGCTTGAAAGACCATCCAAGAACCCGACAGTCGAGAGGCGCACAGTCAAGAGCGGTCAAAGTCACGACTCAAGTTCGAGCGGTGCAGATTCGATGCCTTCAATCATTTCTGTGTGATGCCTATTTTTAGCATCGATTGAACAACCATTTCCAAGACATCATCGAACTCCATTGTACGGAACTGAGCACTCGCTAGGTTTTACTTTTATTTCGAATGATTAATGAACCGCAACTATCATCAAAACTTCAATGCTCCAAGCAGGGAACTACAATGTGTGACGATGCTCCCCATCGCTGCACAGCAACATAGTTCCCATGGTGTGATTGATCGTTGCGTTTCGTTCGAATCATAATGCTATTCTTGCCCTCCGGGGCATTTCTGCTACGTCCGACGGATTGGTGTGTTGATCGCGGAAAAACATAAAATTCTCATTAACCACACCGAGAGTGCATTCTTGCGTGGCGCGCGCTGCCGGTTTCAAATTCTTCCCACTTTGGAACAGCGTCCATTAGGCACCGGTTCTACGAATCTTCATAAAACCCGAGGCGGCAATGCGGCGGCACATTGACACCGTGTTTACTCAGCTGGAACGGGCTGGGAGGATGTTCACCTGCGAAAGTTCTTCATGCCACGGACCGTTCTGCGGTCCAACAGTGAGCACTGATGCCCAAGTAAGTCTCAGTTTCAAAACAATCCGACTGATGTCCGCACTTGCCTTGACGTTTGACGCTCGCTCTCAAACATCGGTACTGTAGGATCAGATCCCCAATTTCGTTCGAACGTACGCTATTAACATTTTACAATTCTCGCTCTCTTTATCTCCCTCGCAACGGAGATCTAGTGGGTGCCATTCGTGTTTTATTATATCCATCCCCGGTCTCTGGAGCTGCCCGCGGAATTGGTTCGTTGGCCGGGCTGCCGGGTTTGCGAGGAATGACCTAATAAAAGAGAAATAGCTTTCCTTCACTGCTTCTGCGCCTTGCGGTCGGGTGCGGGAGTTTGCCCGACCGTACTTCCGGTTCGTACGCCGTCACCGGGGGCATGTCGGTGACCTTCGACTTTTTTGTGGCTTTTTTCGCAAACGTTCGCCCCGAAAAACATGCGTCCGTCGATGTGTGTAAGAAGTTAAGTCCACCGGGGAGATAGTCGGGCTTCCCAAAATTTAAGAAAGTTACACGATCGCGCGATCGCACGTCTCTTCTGCTCGTGCGCGGAGGCTTCTCGGAGGGCTCACTCCCTTTTTTTGGCAACTTTTTTTTCTTCTTTTCTTCAACTTCTTCGTCCGCGCAGTGGACCGCAACTTTCGGTGGAGCTACCGTGCCACCTTGTCCAGAGCCTTTTGGACGTCGTCGTATGGCTGCTGAAAGAGGTATTTCGAAGAAACAAAACAAAAAACTGAACCACAACGCCCGGGCCAAGCGATGCGAAAAGATAATGAACTCATTCTTCAGTGTATGTTTTGTTTCGTTTTTGTTTTCGCCGCTCTGACATTCCTCATTCGCGGCAGTTCTGCGTAGAAAATATTTCTCGCCTTTGGGTTTTAGATGCTGCGGATGCATGGGGAATTGTACCGATTGCGGCTGGCAAGGTGAGGGAATTTCGAAATATTTTTGTTTTGCACGCCTGACAGCACGTTACTGAAAGGAATTTTTGTGAGGTGCGATGCGGCAATGGAAAGTTTGTATCTGTTTCAGGTTGAAACTGCAAAGGCATAACAGTTTTATTGCAAAAAAACGTTGTATATAACAAACAATTAAATATTTGTTACAGATTTGTCACAGATAAAAATCGTCCACTTAAACATTGCATAAAAACAAAAATAATCACCACATAAATCAAATATCCAGTTGCTGTAGTCTGATTGATGGCCAAACCGAAAACCGCAACAGCATGAGCCACACCTTTGGAAGAAATTAATTGTTATTTTCCTTCTATGCTCAAACGTCCTCGCGGGCAGCATAACCTCCCAAAGCTATTTTGAGACATGATTTGAAGGGGGCGTGGGCGTGTTTGTTGTGAAGGACACCGTGGAAGGTTCATTCCTATCGATTGAAAACAGATAACATTCCTATCCACTTTTCAGACAGATCTCTATGGCCTTCTGCTCTAAAGTGTCCTTCAAGAGAGTTTGTTTTAGTTATTCGAAAATCCCGTGCCTACGATTGAAGGAACTATGTCCAGGGATAGAGCCTCGTTTCGTGCTCAAGATGTTGTGTGTTTTATTTTTGCTTCATTAGCCGTCTTTAGCCTTTCTTCCATCCTCCATTAAGTTCCGCAAAAGTTCTCCGGCCATTCGTTGACCTTCCGGCGCACGGAGCGGAGCCTCCCCACGTCCAAGCGAATTCTTGAGCCTAATTCAATTTGATGTCGGGGCCTGCGGTAGCCTGTTCCGTCTGTCATTAGTCAGCTGTCAGCGGTATCAGAGCGAAGCCATCGCATTAGCGCGCTGCGTACTTCAAGCGCGAACGCAAAAAAAAATCAACACCAAACCCGGACACTCGGTAGAGGAACTCTCGGGAGGTCGATTTTTATTAGTTTGGCCAGTGAATGTTCTCGCAGCGCAGCGTGTAGGATTAACATATCTCTAAGACAGGCCCCCTAACCCATAGCCGCGGAGAACAAACAAGATCGCGAAACCGGGCTGCGACCGGGAACGGAGAATTGGCCAAGAATTCAATTAAAGCACCGTGGCTTTGAACGACGAATTCTGTCAATCACCACACGGGCACACGGGGCTCGCTGTGAGCGCTTTGCTCGAAGCTCACTGAACAGCTGCGGATGATCCGATCCGTCGGACGGTTCGAGTGGACACGAAATGGCTTAAGGGCAGGATGCTAACTTGAGCAATGGCCCACAAAAAGACGTCCGTCAGCGAACCAGAGAAAGACGGATCGAGAAAAACAAACAGAAAGAAAAACGCACCATAATACGATCACGAAATCTGCCGGCAATCAAGGTCGATCGAATCCATCGAACGGAAGATTATAAGTCGACGTTCTTCGTCCCCTCGGGGTACGAACACGCGCGTCCTGTTGCAGGCCGGATCTCGCGGACGATGACGACGTATAAAAGCTTGCGTCGAAACCAGTTCACGCGAAGTCTTCAGACTTGGCAAGTGAAGAAGTTCTTGGGACATTAAAATACCGCTACTACCGCTGCGGGTGCTGGTTGATTATTAATAATTGAATGGTTGTGCGAATCACACAGCTTGGATAGAACAAACACTGGGACGTAACAAAGACGAAGCTGCCTTAAAAAATCATCCATTTTAATCGAAACGAAAGAACCGTTTTGTTTTGGGCGCCCATCAGACCATACATTGGCCAAACATGACGTATCTTCTGGAATTTTGCTTTTGGACATCGTTTGTACCCCCTGAGGAAGTGATTTTTAGCTAAAACTCCTTTCAAAACATTGCAGTGCCAGTATCCCAAAGAATGCTTGTCAACCTAACCTCACATAAGTGCAATCGAACACTTACGACTACGACGGTGTTGGACACAAACACGTCTCCAGCTTTCGTTTTCATCTGCAACCCACTTGCAATATCTCACGATCTCATCGATCGACAGCGATTCTGCGAATCGGCTGGTACGCGAGAAAAATGCGACCAACCACACAATCGCCGCATAGACACCGGAGAGCCTAGGTGCGGTCTGCCAACCATCTTTCGCTTTCGCGCACTGAAAACCACTTTTGCCGGCGCGTGACTTTATTTAGTCAAACGACTGTAACAATAATGTCAATGCTGGTCCGGCTTCGACGGTTTCCTCAAGACTCGTTTTGCTGATTTTCAATTTCCATCCACCGGTGGTTAACCAGTTTTCCTGGTCACACACAGACTCGCTATCTCCATCTCTCTCTCTCTCTCTCTCTGTTTTGTGTGCAGTTGCGCTGGGCACGATCAATATGAGAAAACTGCATCGGAAACCCGTTGGCCAACTTCGGTACCGGATGGTCGGGTTTTTGGGCTATGCAGTGTCTGCAGTGTGCAATGTGTCGATGATTGCCAATTCTTGCATCCGTGTTCATCTGTAGATGCTGCGCCGGTGTGTTATTTTGATTAAGCTAGCATTATTGAGCGCGTTGGTATACACGGAAGCTGATGCAAATTGAGATGTATTAAGCTTAAACACGGAAATTATCATCTCTTACGGCTGGAGCTCCATCCTGTTATTATCTTCCAGCTGATATTCAGGCTATAATAAACTGATTTTAGGTTGTCTCTACTGTGCTCGTTACTTGCTGCGCATATTTATTAGTATAAAAATACAAATTTATACATTAAATCGCTCTTATTGCGACCGTTTGTTATCTCACTGTGATGTAACCCACTCCGAATAGGTCACGACCCAACTTTTAATGTCCAAAAATTAAGTTTATAACACAAATGACTCCCATTTGGGCGCGAAACAACAATGCGAACAAACGAGCGTGCCGATCCACAACTAAACGCAAACTCCCAGCATGGCTCGTGGTTTTATTTGGTCACTTTCTCCCACGAACGGGACGAGGAACCGGAGGAAGTCACACAATTTGGAGCTCCATTAGTCAGCACGGGTGTGACGGCGGCAGTGTTTGCTGCTATAAAGTTATGTTTTATTGGTGGCTTATTGGATCTCTGTTTGAAAACGTTGGAACGAATCAATTTTCGTGCCCCGTGCGCGACTACCCACAGACTTTGAAACGTGTCTCCGGTGTCGATCGGCGTCCAAATCGTGTCCCGTAGAGTGATCGAAGAGAAAACGAATGAAAATGCGCCGCAAGAGCGAGGGCGGAGAGGGATGGAACCGAACGAAAGAGAGAAGATCCGCTTAGTATTCTTAGGCAGTGCCCATGCTCGCCCCGGGTACCGTGGCAGACGAACCGGAAGGTCCGGTTTTCGCTGGGAACGTACGTGCGACCGGTTCCGTCCTGTTTGAGTTGGAGTGCAGGAAAACTGGACGACTCATGTTGCTCATTTTCATGCGACCGGTGGTAGCCTATTGTAGGTTGCGATCGGTATAATGATGAGTTACCGCCCCAGGTCGAAAGTGCTTCAGTGGTCAATGTCTGGACGGTCTTTTCTGCTGCGGTGAACCCTCCGAAGATGGGATGTGACAGAATGACCCAGTGTGAGATACTCGTGCTTTGGAAAAGTGGCATTTTGCCAACATCACGCTATATTGACAAATTAAGATCTTGATCGCCTAGTCCACACGCCATCTTCACACTAGCGAACCCAAGTCTTTGTCTGTGGTAGCTTGTTGGAATGCGGACTTGTGAGAATCCGCCGGCTGACTCCAGTTTCCATCGTTCACTCGTCCACCGATGGACCACGATTCCATCCGGAGTGATCTTGAACTGCGCCCGGCACAACAGTGATCGACACTGCGATGGCGGTTTTGTTTGTTGCCCGGCGGCACACAACAAAAAAAAAAACAACCCCACCAGCCATATCGATCGGGGTATGATTTATGTGAGATCGCAGCGACAGATAGATCGCAATCGCCGCTCGGCCCCTGCGCGCTGTAAAAGGGGAACGATTTGCGCTGTCGCCATCGTCACACCATCGTCTCCGTGGCTCAGGGTATGGCTCCACTAAATGGCACACGGCAAATGAGATCAGATTAACGACTCGCAGCCGTCGCCGCGAGAGAAGAATTGGCGGTGGAAGGGACACCATCTCGTGACGGTCCGTTCTCTGTGTGTACGGCAGGCGGCGGTGCGTACTTCTCGTGGAGAGCTGTCTTCTCGACCGGTAATCCCGCTCGGCCAGCCACGGGTGAGGGTTATTGAAAGCTATTGATCTGCGCGTTTCGCTGCAGCGTTTGGGATATCACAACGAATCAGTTCACTTGCCGGCGGTAAAGGCCACACCGCCAGAGCGAACCTTCAGACCAGTAGCTCACAGCAGCGTCCAAATGGAGGAACACACAGCACCAGCCGGCACAAAACGGTACACCGTTTCGAAACGTTACAAATTGTCGCTCACTAAAGTCTTTGGGTGTGTCCAAACCGGTGGTCCATTCGCGGCCGGTTTGGCGTATTTGTTTGGCGTTGGAAGTCAATCAGTGAACGCTCGGATCGTGTGAGCTGCGTTGGGTTGAGGTACGCCACGTTGGCAACACTGATGGTGGTCTATGCTGTCTCTGATCGATGTCTGTATTGATTTGACAGCGTTCGCCTAGCTCTAGATGTGAACGGGAGGATGTGAGTTAAAAATTCAAAAATCCTCCAAATTACCAGCGTCGGAAGAACTGATGCCTCATACATCTCACGCTCATTCGCTCTTCCCCAGACGACCTTGCGAGACCTTACGGCAAACCGACCCGGCACCTGTTTGCGAATGTCTTACCCTTCCACGAAGGTATCACATTCGAAAAGTGAATGTGGATCACATTCTCCCGAACGCACAACGCTTACCTTTGTCGTGACGCTTGGAAGATCGGACGCGGAGTGTGGAGCGCGTGGCGACATTGCACTTGCACAGACGGCGGGGATGCGAGATGTTCTTTGCCCAGCTGCACCGTCTATGGAGCCAGTGTGCACATTTTTGCCAATGCCATCCAGTAACGGACGCCGCTGTGTGCCGGTGGAATGTGGCGTGACGGAATTGGCATGCACGGCCATGTTGCTATGGGACTTTTATGAAATCTGGTTCGGAACTTGAAGTAGACTTGAAGTTCCAACTCCTCTTTAGGGTCGAGTGATCGTGATCGAGTGAAAGTGAGCTTAGAATTCAGTTTTTTTATATATATTTCATAAAACTCCTTTTAGATAGAAAGAGTTATTGCGTTCGTATTCAAATGTTACGAAAACAATTCGAATCAATCTATGTTTAACTTCATCTTAAAACATTGGAAACGGTGTATCTCCATCCATGTGTGCATTGTAAAGTATCATTTCCACCCGATCAGTAAATAGACCTATTGCAGCGAAACTCTCCCGTACACTAACAGCACGACCTTTGACATTCTGTTTTGACAACGGTTTGTTTACAAAAGCCCCAGCGCAGCACGCCGCAAATGTCAACCATGGTGCTGCCCTCTACCCGCAAACGATCTGAAGCTGCAATTGAATTTTCACTTACACAAAGCACGGCGCAGGGTTTCGCTGTTTGTTACTCAATTGTCGGTGCGATCGAATCGATTGTTGCCGGCGATGAAAGATAATGAAATCGGCGGGGCAGGCGAAAAAAAGGCCAATTGAACCGGGCAAATCCAAAACTGTGCCGTTGTGCGGCGGGCAACCTGTTTATGTATATGTGTGTGTGAGTTGGGCCACCTTAAAAAATGCCACGATTTGATCTATTTCTTGTTTGATGTGTTCTTTTTTTTGTTGTTGCTCTTCTATTATTATGTACTCGTCTTGCATTATACCGTGCCTTCCATTCAAATCAAGCCTGCTAATACGCGATTGTTGGCTCGGCGTAGCAAATCGTTAATTCAATTCTTTCACCGCAGTGAGAGGGGGAAACCCCGAACCCACGGCATCACAATGCAAACCCGTGGAGGACGCTCGTCGTCCTGCAGGGTGGCACACAAATCGAATGTGTTTGTTCAAACACTTACACAACGTTCGGTATCGATTTGTTTAGCATCGATCGGCGCTTGGAAATGTTTTGGCGCCCCGAGCACGCCATTTTTGTAACGAATTTGCTGCAGTTTAGGCTTATGGAATGAGGAACTTCGCACCCGAAACCGGACGAGTTAGTATGTGCAGCGAAACATGCGTTCATCGAAGAGGGGCAGCAAAAAATATGTGAAATTTATTGCATTTTGCCAAACAAACAAAACGTGCCGCGTGTAGCGCTGTGGCTAGGAAGTTATGCAATCGCGTGTATTTTTCCACCGTTCCGCTCGTTCGGCTCATTCACCTCTTGGAGAATGTGCGAAGACTGCAGCCCGTGCAATGTTCAAGCAAACGCATCGAAGCGTGCGTATATCGGTGCTTGCCGAAAATGTTTTCTTAACGCACATTTCCCCCCCGGCCCGGTGCATTGTTGCACTTTCCCTTCGCATCGGTGCGAGCGCACACCGAGAACGAAACGCTCGCGCTCGCGCTGGGAAAGTTGTTTCGTCGACCAGCGACAACTCGCGCCCTTCGGCACCCTTCTCGGTGCGCTAATTGTATCGGATGCCTTTATGCGATCGGCCGCCAGCCCGCACAGAATCCGCGCTTGGCGTAGAAAGCGACGTGGCGGCCCTACCTTCCGCTTTTTTTCCCACTCATTCCGCCTCGCTTGATTTCTATTTTTTACCTACGCGCGCGCGGGAATGATGTTCCGTTTACCACACACACACGCACACGACGCCGGTGGCAAAAATGTGGTCCATTTTCTAGCGCGACTGTTTGTTAAGCTAAACGGCGAAATTTTCCAACATCGCACCGCACGCAACGGTCGCGATGGGAAACGGGAGGAATTTTCTTCGCCGGTTGGCGGTTGGATTTTTCTTCAGCCAGGAGAGAGGGAGTCTGTGTGCGTGCGCGACGTGCTGCGTGTGGTTTCGATCCTGAAAGTGGAACACACCAAGGTCGTCTGCCGTGTGCTGTGCGTTCGGTGTGCGGTCCTAGTGAGCAGTCCAACCGAATACCTTATTTAGCAGAGCACAAAGTCTGTCTGTGTCTCTTTTCTACCCCGGCAAAGGCGATGGAAAAGTTGCTCAGTCTAGCTGATGATATTGTGGTTACAATGGCTGATTATGCCTTTGTCGGCAACGCTTCATAAATAGTTCGTGTTAATAAAGTGTTATTAATGTTTTTTGTAAGACGTTAGGAAAACTTTTGCTGTGCAGATTGCCTGCTTTTGGGCTGATGAGGCTAAATTGCGCCAAACATTATGCACTACGCTTTACACAAACGCTTAGAAACAAACATAATCCGCATGGATCAAACTAAAACAAGTCCTGTGTATAGATAGATAGAGTCCTGATTAGGTGGGTTCACACGAGTCGAACTTTGGATGACGAACTTCACGCACACTATAACAAAAACTTGTAAAAAAAAGGTCCGCGAACCTTAGTTGCGTTCAAACGAGACGAGCTTTTGTTGTGTTGTTTTGACAGTCGATAATAACAAAACAAAGCAGCTCAGAGAAAAACAGAAAGAAATAGTTCAGAGAACGATTGATTTCACTTGTTGCACCAGCATTTGAATCATACTTACATTTCTCTTATAAGTTGTGTTCTCCATTGTGGCCTTATGATCTTTTTTTCGAATTAATTCATGACTACAACAACACAACACACGCAACAAATGTATGGTGCAATAAACCTTGGTGCTTAGCTCAGACATTCGTTCTCATCGTCTAAACAAAAGTTTTAAGAAAAGACAACCCGATGGAAAGAATGAAGATGTGAACCTCAAATTGTA
>KB673201.1:6301820-6340469 GCA_000349145.1 Anopheles dirus | reverse complement strand
CCAGAGTTCGTGCTATCCACCAAAACTGGATAACCTTTTCTGCTCGAAACAGACTCGGCGAACTTTGCTCGACTCACTAATACATTGGCAAAAAAGTTCGCCGATCGTGCAAATTCGAGCAGAGTTCGACTCGTGTGAACCCACCTATTGCCAGATTGATGATGAGAAAATGAGAAATATATTGATTTGTGCTCATATATGGTGAATCGAACACTAGTGAAGCGTTTGTATGCGCAGAATGCATACTTCTTCGCGCAAGAAGGAATGGCCAGCCTTGTAGTATGCAATCTGAACGACAAAAAGCTTTTTAACACAACAACACATTTTCAACAATTTCTATTATTATAGCGTCACTTAAACATGCCGCGTATTCTGAACCTTGCACAAGCTTTATATGAGTTATCATGAGTTGTCATTACTTGAGAATATCCATTCCAAAAAATCTCCTTCATTCAGTTTTAAAAATAAGAATTAAACGTTTGGAATTACTTCCATAGTAAAGGGAAATGTTATAGATTTTTGGAACTATACATGATAGAGCTTTCAATCTTGTATCGACCAACATACTCCTCCTAATATGGGTCAACAGTTCAGAAGCTAATTTTCCCCTAGTTCTCACACATTTCCAAGACTTGATTGTCAATTTTCCAAAATTGATTGTTTCGATGTTCGAAAGCTTCCGTAAGCCTGGAATCAACCTCAAGACCAAACTAGTAGTCTCTAATCCTTCATCAGTTCATCTCCCGTACCGGTCTTCGGTAGCTAATAATTCCTGCCCACAGGTAGGTCAATAACGAGAGCCCACATATTTGCATTTATTGTGGGAAACTCGGGCCGAAACCGAACCGGTCAAAACCATCATCACCTGCAGCCGAGGTGGGCACTTATCACACCGAGAGCCTTCAATATGGAGCACCTTAAATTGCTCTCAGTAAGAATAGGTTGCCGCAAAACTCCCCGCTGGTGCGTGTTGCTTCGTACCTTCGATCACCTCTTTTGGATCATTTTCCCCGCCAACCTTCACTTACTGAGTTCCACTTGGGGTCGCTTATTCGCACCCGAAACGGTAACCGCTACCACACTGGCGCATGAAAATGAAAACAACGCTCCCGTGAGTGGTGGCTTTCGCCAGCTTCGTTTGAAGCTGACCACAACACAGGGTGCGTGGAATGAAGCATAAAATCATAGCCTCCTTCGGGGGAGCCCAAAACTTGATCCCTCCCCGAGGGGCGATGGTTATCCGGGCCGGCCGTGTAGCGTACGCGTGGTGCTTTCCATTTCTCCTCGCGCTTAACAGAGGTTGCCCTCTTTTTGTTTTTTTTTCTCTTCTTCGCCTTTTGGCACACCAAAAAGCGATTGCAAAATATTCATTTCACCCCAACCGGCCGCGATCGTGCTCCGGTGATTTAATTAATTCAGTCATTACACCCGTTTTTGGCAGCCACCGAAATGACGCGCTTCGATGGTTCGCGCACAGCTGCTCGCATATGGTCGCGGGCGCACGTTGTACGGTTCACCGCAAACTATTATTTTGCACGTTGCGCCGTTGACCGGGGCGTAAAGGTGCGCAACGCAATGTCCTCCGCGCATGTAAGGTGTCATGACACGCCACAGTCGCGCATGACGCGCCGATGACATAGTTTCGGTTTCGATTGGCAGCGTTTCGTTTTGAGTAACCGGTGGGAAAATCGAGAAAAGCCCCCCGTGCAGACGGGTTTGTTGTCAGGCAATAAATCACGTGCGCGGGGTTCCAATCAAACCGAAGTGGTACTTTCGTTTCGCCTCGGCAGGTTTGAGGTAGATTGTGGAGATTTTGGGTTGAGCGATATTCAACCTGTTACCCATAGTATAAACAAAAGTGTGCCTGCGAATATATGTTGCGAAGATTGAGAGTTCCAAAGATATAAATATCGAGAGTTCCATAGAAACTGTTACTATAGTAAAGTCAAGTATGAAATGTCAAATTTTGGAAAATTTTCAATTTTATTAGAAAAAATAAGTTATAAAATTTGCGTATCTGATCGCTTACAAAATTGGTAAAAAATGGATTTTTTGCAGACAAATCGTTAATACGAACCTTTTAAACTTTAAAAATGTACACAACAAATTAGCTAACTCTGTACTTTTTCTTAGTAAAAAGCGAAAATTTGAGGATGGATGCTCATATTTGAAAATTTTTCTCGATTTTCTATTCACCTGTACACTACACTTATGACTAATTCTGTTTTAGTCTTATATGTGAACCAAACTACACTGTGGGTTTTTAAGTTGTCGTTTTATTTACAAAAAAATAAAATTTCTCTTTTGTGTACAAACTTTTGAGCTTCTTAGCGCTCATTTTGTTCCTTTCACATTTCAAGTTGCATTTTGATAACACTCTGCCACCTCCGTCACCAAATGCTACAGTGAACTTCCATTTCCGGTTGACCTGCTTAACATTGGTACCTGCTTGTGATAGGCAAAGCTCAAACTCCTGCTCACAATGGCACCTCACTTAACGTAACCGACAATCGGTAGAAAAAGGCTTAAACACCTCCACATGCGTCGGTAGCGACGGTCGCTTCTACGATCGGCTTCCGTTAGCTGCTGGTTGAAAATGACTCGAGTCCCCCACCCATAATGGGCAGGTAGAATTTTCCCATTTTTTAAAAGCTCTTTTGTTAGCATTTATGCTCCCGTTTTGTTCCCCCTTCAACCCAAGCGAATGGGGCCGTCGGCTGCACCTCCGTTGATAACAAAGGGCAACAATTAACGCCCGGTTCCAACGGCGACGGGGCGAATTCTTGACGATCGTTCGCCGTTGTTGGGGAATGAAGCTGCGATGTGCGTGTGTGTGTGTGTGTGTGTGTGTGTGTGTGTGTGTGTGTGTGTGTGTGTGTGTGTGTCTGCTGACCTGCTTTTCCCTCACCCGCACAGAATGGGGAAGAATTTCACGGCACGACGAAGGCAGAGGTGTTTGAAGCCGGTATGATTAGGTACGTCAAATAATGGGGGTCACCAGAGCTGCTGCGAGCAGGCTCCGGACACGACTCCAGCAGCAGCTCCCGAGCTGTTGATAGAATACAGCAAATTGGATAAATTGTTTATTTACACAAATCCCCGCTTAGGTTCCAGCTGCTTCGTGGAAGGTTTAATCTACACACCTTGCCCGGAATGATGGCGCCTTGCCATGTTTGCCATGGGCAATGTTTGGAGATGGCCTCTAGAACGCACATTTTGGGGCGAAGGTGTTGCAGGTGTTGATTTGATAATTATACAAACCCCGGTAGAACGCGGCGGAAGCCCGTGTCTAATTGAATAAAGCCATCCCGAGGCTCATGTTTATTTAATACACTAGCTTCCCGTGCTGAAACGATTCAAGTCACATTCCAGCATCCAGCGCCGATCGACCAAACGTCAACATTGTGTGGTTCGTCGCCACACAGTACGATGACACCACTCCTCGAGAATACAAATAACTCACCTCGGTTTAGCATTTTTACTGACCCACGGGAGGGTTAGATAACGTTTGCACTTGAGTCTATCGAACACTTACCCAAGAGCCGGTCGAGTGCTGGGGCTTGCCAGTAAATAGTACTGCTTTATGTCTTCTTAAACTCATCGCTTATCGCGCTGTTGGGGTCTGATTATCTTGCTAGGGAGTTCCCTCGCAAGCTAAACGACGGTTCCGCCGGTTTTTCGGTGAGTTTCCTGTTCTATTATGACAGTATTTTATTACCAGGTTGGACTTATGACGCTAGGTACGGAAATTAAGCATATGATTCACGTTTATTAGTTTACAATAGATGACATAGCAAGGTTAGATATCTAGCGAATGTTTGTATCTTTTTATGATAGAAAGCGCTCAAAGTTTGTCTAAGCGTTTCAGTTGTGTCAGATAATCGTTATTGTGTAGCGCCCTCTGTTGGCAATTTTGTGTTTTATTCCAATGCTTTCAAGTACCAGTTTGGTAGCGTATGATACAAATCCTGTTCTGTTGGACATTCAATATTTCTTTGAACAAAATGTGTACATTCTCGCAAAATAGAGAAAAGGTACCCAACTCATGGAACTTTCTCGTAAAATTAGGTAGGTTTTTCTTTGAAATCTTCAATTTACTCAAATCAAATCTTTATCTCTTAGTGCATGCCATAACTTTCATCGCAACGATCTTTGATCACAATCGAGCTAAAGAGCTTCCCAAATGTGTTTTGAATCACTCGTGAGCAGCTCGACTACGATTGTTACGTGATTAATGACCACCGGCTCGTTGCTCACTCACTGTGGACAATTTGGGATAAACATTCCCGCGACATAAAATCACATTCAAGTGAAGTGGCGTTTTTTCTTTCTTCCTCAGATTGGGAAAATAGATTTCGACTTCTTTCCGTCCTTATCTGAGCCTCCGACCGACAAGCTAAACGCTTATGTGCGTGTAAATTGTCACCTTCATCCGGCGAAGGGCGAAAAACAGCTCCGCAAACCCGAGTGAGAAATTTCGAATTATCCAACATAATGTACCCCATTTGTTCATTCATTTGTCACTCGCGGGGCGGCCGATGTTTTTCTCACCTTTCACGGTGCTTTCAACGCCCCGCAAAACGCGCAAAAGCAGCGAAGATTTATCGCGCGGTAAAAAGCCGACTGCCGGCTCCACTGTTGACCATCATCCATTTGTTCTCTATTGTGTCTTTGTTTTCGGTGCGGTTTGCGTGTGCCAAATCGAGCATTTGGAGCATATCTCGTGGGAGGGCATACACAATCCCACCGCAGCGATCGTGCGCGTGTGCCCTATGGTATAATAAACGGATGATGAATTGAAATCCAGCTGGCTTTGGGTGTCTGGAGTTTTTGTGCGACTCGGAAACACCTCGGAAACGAATCTTCTTTTGAATGGAAATTTCCATGCACTTTCTTACGCAGCAGCAGCAAATTGCATTAAAGCGGAAACCGCGTTGTGTGCGGTGGGGTGCTCCATTCTGTGGATGCGTTTTTCCTGCACACAATAGCCTCTTACCTCGGGATCGCCTATCGGGAGGAGGTCGTCCCGGTGATTTATCCGACACCGCAACCGGAACCCCAGTACGCCTCGGTGCGCATCTCTCACGAAGGTTGGATCCACCGGCGAAGTGACACCTCCGTCCAAGTGTTTATCCTGCGCGGAGTGAAGCGAGAAGCGTGAAGCAGACGGGAGAAAAAAAGTTATCACTCCACGGCACGGCACCACCAGAAGGAGACAAACTTTCCTGACGTGCCCCGGCGTGTCTGCCACTAAAACGGGCGACGGGTTGGTAGCTTTCCTTGGAGAAAGAAGAAACGCGATAAATTCAATCCAACGCTCTTTTGGCAGGAGAAAAAAAAACGCCTCACACACACAGAGTGAAACAAAACAGCGATGGAAGCGGGCTAACAAAAACAACACCACTTCACACACCACTAACAGGCGGTGTGTGGACGGTCTGGGAGAAAGATGATAGTAGAAAACAATATAATCAGATGTAAATCACGGCGTAGTGGCCAGGCGCCTTTTCGCGCTTTGTCGCCCCACAACGCCGGGCGCATCTTCACGCCGCGGCACTCGCATACCAGAAAGGATGAGCGATCGTCGTCGGACGTCGCACGAAAACCACGACGTTGCGTAACATCCTCGTCTCCGCGGTTTCGATAGGGTTTGGTTCGACTGGTTTTGTCCGCGGCTGCTTCTGCCGCAGCCGACCGGAGCGGAAGTATGTTATGTTCCTGTCGCATAAGCCGCGATTGCGCCATCGAATGATCCTTTTTCGGTGGTTTGCATGTTTTTGGTTTGTTTTGGGGAAGGTTTTCTCTGCGTTTTTTTTTATTTGCAACTTTTAATTTATTGCAACCCCCGGTATTGGGCTGGCTTCGAGCGGGTTAGGATTTCTCTCCTAGGTGCTATTATCCATGTTTACGGGTACGGGATAAATATGCAAATGACATGTAAAGCAACGAGCAACCGTTTTGCGTTACTCTGGTTTGTTCGGCATTGGAATTTATGGTTTTTCTTATAGATTGTTTTGTTACCAAGTTATTCCAACAGATGGCGCTAGTCAGACTTCGTCGAAAGTTGACCGATTTGAACGTTTATGGATCATCTTTGAACTATCGATTTTGAAGCTTCAAACATTTTGACAGATAGGCACCTATTGGAGTACAGAAGAGGCAATTTTTCAGGCATTCGTCATTTACGATCGAACCCTTTTCCTAGTCATCCTCACGATTGCGATCGCGAATTTCTATTCCAAAATCTCAGCCAGCAGCTAATTGGCGTGCGAATTATATTGCCCCTGTGCCCTATATCGATGCCAAAAGGCTTTTTAATGTCGAAATTCGTGCATGATTTTCCCAATCGCACGGGAAAGATTAAATCAAAAACACATCACCACCATCTCCGTATCATACCATATGGCATGGTTTTAATCTGTTTCTTCTCTGTTTCTCTCTCTCTCCCCTTTCTATATCTTCCAGGTAAGTCTAGCCATAAAACACTGCGCCCCAAGGTGGTTTCCCGCCGGGTGGGGTAGCAGCCGATCCCCGGGGTCGAAAAGTGTCCCAACACCAGACGCTGGGGCCAGATTGTTATCTACCATGCGGGAGGAGGTCAGCTAACGGATATCTTCGCTCGGCTGGGGTGAAAGGGTAATCGACTAAACGATGAAATTGTGAACCAACGTCTAATACCTGCGGATCCAGCCATCCATCCATCCATCCATCCAACCGTTCGTCCAATCTAAGCCGCGGTGCAATTAAATGCTGACAATCAAATTACGAATGATTTGCCCGGAAGGAGGTCAGCCAGCTGCTGGTGGGACACGGGCTAGTGGCATGACTGGCGGTGAAGGTGGTTAGCGATCATGATGAGGTTGGGATGATGATGGATATTTGGAGGCTCGGAAAACGACAGCGTTCGCTTCAACTGAGCGCTGCAATCTATTGCGAAACAATCGTCTCCAAGATGTCGGTGTGCCAAGAAGCTTCCGACGATATCGCGCCCCGTTTTCAACCTGGAACTGAAGATCCGTTATGCATCCATAACCCAATGGGTGGTGAGTTTCAAAAATTTCTTTCTCAGAACGTTTCCCGAACCGGGCTAATCTAATGAAGCTAATGAGCGGCGCTCGGTTATGGCTGGAACTTCGCGACTTACTAAGCACTGCCGTGGCGAGAATGCTTCCAAATGGTTTTCGGACACTACCTTTACGGTTTGGTCCGTTACTACGGCATCTCTGGAAACGGCCGTCTCTTACAGCGCTCCAACCGTCTTCCGGAGTCTCCCGGTTCCAAAACATAGACATTCAAGGTCACAGCGGGAGACACCTCCAAAAACTATAAACGTAACCATAGCCACAGACTCGGCAAGAACATTCTACTCTAGGAGGTATCGAAGGATTGGAGCAAATAAAGCGATAGAAACAGAAGAGTGTGGAGTGTTAATGACGAAAGCCCAACGGTGGATGGATGACCGATCAGCTCGTATAACTGTTGCGATAGGGCAGGCTGAAACACGTAGAGGTTTTTTTCGAAAACATCAACCACGGGTGTGTGTATCATAAATGTTCCGTTTCGATTAAACGATCCAATGATTACTCCAGAAGAGCTGTGCGAGACATGAGATAATCGGATCCCACACCGCTTCCAATGACATCTTCCTAATGACGTCGCCGGCAGCGATCGGACCGGCACAGGCGCGATGACAGCGCATGATTTCGATGTGATGAGGGATTTTGTTTTATGTGATTTTAATGAGCTGGATGGACGGAACCTAGGCATAGATGAGGCTTGATCGTAGCTGAGAAAACGGTTCTTTTAAGTAGCGTTTGATGCAAAGCGTCAGGTTTTGATTAGTTGCGGACAGCTGGCAGGCTGGTAGACGCAGCGTATCGTGTCGATCCTGCGTTGGAGATCCGCGACGTTAATCTTTTTGCAACTGAAAATATTCGGTAATGTTTGGACATATCCCGGGACGAGGTTTTCGCGTGCGATCGGGCCATAAAGGGAACGCTGGAATGTGGTTTTGTGGTTGCGTGCCAGGCGCGTGTTGAAAGATGTTTCAATTAAATATGACCTTACCGCGGGCAGACACCGTTCTTAGCGTCTAACGTCATGCGCCACAGTATGGCCTCCCTAGTGACCACAATGTTTGGAGGTGCATAAACCGAATGGAAGAATTATCTCCATGTTTTCGTACGAGTTTTCGGTTTGAAAACAGGTTCAATAAAGTTGCTGCATTCCAAGGCTTCGGCTTGCAGGGTTTCAGTATGAAAGGATTGTAAGCTGCAGAAGTTGCATGAGACCAATGAATCGCGCGCTGGCGAAGGCCATTTTTGTCTCTATTATTTTGTCAATTTCGACGAAAGCGATTACGAAAAGAACGCTGAAATCAATTTCTCCGCGGCGTCCTTCAGTCGCAAACACCATACTTTCACTCCATTTCTTTTCATCGACCGGTCAATGCGAACGTGCGAGGCGAGAAATGCCACACCACACCGACGGCCGGCGATATCCTTGCGGAAATATTTCATAATCCAATTTCAATTACGGCGCTTACGGATTTCCCCCTTCTACCGGGCCGAAATTCGCCCAATTCAAACCCGTGCACCCGGGCAAGCAGCGCAGCAGAAAAAAAAGGCGTACTTTCATGCGTAGTTTACATTTCACGCCCTAACGAACCGGACCCAAAGGCGACTCCGGAACAGAGACCATTGGGAAGGAGGCGAGTTCGATTGCCCTTTGGCCAGTTACTCTCTCGCGAAGGTTATCCGACGACGACGGCAACGTCCCAGACACTCGGTTGGGCTGGGTGCTTGCGTAAGACACCGTTCGTGTTGGAGGTTTCCGTTTTGCTGGAAACTGGCCGTCGGAGGAGTCGAAAAAGAATTACTCCCGGCACGACCTTCGGTTCGGTACACTAGCGCGGTTGTTTATTTATGCGCTTCTGATTGGTTTCGTTCCGGATTAGGGGTATCCTTCGATTGAATTCTGGATTCGCTACGGGCTGTACCGGGGAAGAGATGGCCAACCTTGCCGTCGTTGAAGGGTGCTACAGCCCCGATCGATGTAGATCGTGACAAACGTTTCGCCACGGGGTGATGATATCAATCAGCGGGAGAAGTGGACGATAATGATGTCAGCTTTAAAGATGTTTTTAATATATTTTATGTTGTACTTGTACTTGTAGTATGATTGAATTAATTTAAAAGTTTTATTGTTGTGTTAATGATATTTTTTAATCCTCTATGTTGTTTATTTCCAATGTGTTTCTAATAAAAATTACTTTTATGTTTAGTTTTTTTTCCATTTTAAAGTTTAGTTTTTCAGTTATTCATGTTTATGCAACATGAATTGGCTGTTTTAAGTTTAATAATATCTTTGGCACTTAATTTCTATGTTTTTGTTTGTTTATTTGCATTTTGTGTCGCTTAACTGTGACTAATTTTTTAAATATTTTTTTCTATTTTATCTGTATTATTTTGGTTTTGAAATAAGGATGTCCTACAGTTTGTTATTATTTGTTCACATTTTTTATCACATTTTTTCTATATCTTTTATGATTACATTCAACCCGCTTCTTTCCGTATTTTTTCTTCTTTTCATTCCCGTTTTCAATCACATGAAGGGATTGGATTCGATTAGCTGTAAAACGAACGATCATCGCTCTGCCTTTTTTGTTACTTTTGCTTCTCTTGTCACTTGTTCATCCCGGTGGAATGCGCGATCGACGATGGTTTAACAAATTTAACACTTCCGTTCCCCGTTCTCCCTTTCATGCACTGATCTGGTGCCCTGTGGCGGGGCCAGTTTCGGGTTCGCACTCCGTCACCGGAAGAACTGTCAAACGAAACGGAAAAGAGGAGACGGTTTAATTCGTTCCGATCGTGGTTCCGATCCGATTTCGATTTCCGCTCGCTCGGCCTCGGTGATTAAGGTGTTTTGTTTTCACCAAATCCGACGCCGAGGTGATGAGTGATCGATCACAGGCGCGATATGATCGCGGTGAGGCATTTTAAGGAGATTAGGGTTTGGCCGTGTTGTGTCGCACGAACGATTTGTATCGCAAAGCGCTTTATGCCCGCGAGAGCATCTTACAACTGATCCAACAGAAATGTTGTCAGAAAGAGGTGATTTTTTCCCGCTGACCAGTCTTCACTTCCGGTTCCGGGGTGGGGAACCCTTGTAGCTTGTGATTGTTATGTTTAAGCCCGTAATTAATTCAACCGATCAATCAATCGCTCGCTTTCGATCGATAATGAACCTTTCTTGGGCGATGATCCCAAGCAGGCCGGTGAGAAAATCGGTGTGGAACGTTCGAGCAAAGCGAATAGTTTTTGCTCAACTCACAGCATCACCGCATAAATCGCGCTCCGATTGCTATCTGACGAGTTTAATTAATCAATCTGCGAAACGGAATCGCCACGATGATTGATCCAAACCCATTAGCGGCTAAGCAGATGCATCTGTGGGGGATTTCATCCCCTACAGTGCGAACGTCATGTGCAAGCTATTTCGATGACGTTATCTGTGAGAAAAACCTTGAAACGGTGGAGTGCAGTTTGGCGGTATGATCGCTGAGTTGGAATACCTTGCGTGACTTAATTGTTTTGCAAGCATCTTCTTCAAACTTCCTTGTACGCCCTGTACAAAAATAACCTCTAAAAGTATGTCAAAGCGACTTGAAGTTCAATGAGTTCAACAGTGCCTGTAAGTTACGCAAGTATTTATGGACGTCTTCTGACACCTTGCCATCGCTGAGGCAATTTCTTATCACCACCGTTGCGCGATTGCCATCGAGGTTATCATCGCAGCTTCATTTCAACCTTTCACTAAACGCTTCCACGCACGAAGCATCTTGCCGACCTGTCACACAACACCACCACAAAACAAGAGAGAACTCAGACACTCATCTTCCCATCGGAAAACAAACAAACCGATGTGAAACACTTAGCAGCGGTGCTGCCGGATCGGTGAGTAGCACACCGATAAAGTGCACATAAATCCACCACCAATGCAGCGCGTTTCAAAGAGGCGCGCGCGTGTGATGTCGCTGGATCATAAACCTTAACGGCATTACCGCAGCTAATTGCTGTTACTTCATCGATTGCCGAAATCCAGTTTTCCTACATTCCGATGAAAGTAAAATCGCAGCACCGCGAAGCGAAGATTGGACAGGGGGACATGACAAAACCGGCCCCTGGGGACTCCGAACTGGCTGCGGCGTTGTCGTCCGACACGCGTTTTGAAAACTTTCTTCCAGAGGAAGGAGGATGTCGCATACATATGTGTGTGTGTGTCCCTACTTATCTTATTTGGCCTTTTTTGCTTGTTGTTATGCTGCCCTTTCTCCCACGACGACAACGACGACGACGACGACGAGAAATTATGTGCAGTTTTGAAAACGGAAGATTGGGAGGGAAGCATCTAAAAGCACATCATCGGCCACGAAATCGCGTCTCCGCCGAAAAAGAAAACGCGACTCCTAACGGCGATATACGACGGACAGGAACCTGCTGCTGCTGCTGCTGCTGGTGCTGCGTGGAAACATGAAACTGCAACCACACCAGAAACTTAGAGACGCGTGATGCCATGCCTCCAACAGGTTCCGACGGATCTTTCCGCTCAATCAAGTTTGGGAGTCACCGGGTGCACGCGCGCGCGCCCGCTCGTATACACGCTCGGAAGGTGGTTACGATGCTGTAAACAAGCTGTTGGGTGTGCGGTAAACCTCACAGGAGCCCCCAGGTCGCCGACGAGAGGCCCGGTAATAATCGGGTGTCCGGCGGCATCATCCAGCATCCAGAGAGCACCAGCTGATACGATGATGAGGCGAGTCGCCCGAGGCGGCCGCGCGGAATGATGCAGCGGAAAACCTGTTTAGAAATAGGCGGGTTTTGCTGCGGCTGCGGTGGTGATCCAAGTCCCAAAAACGGCTCCCCCCGCCGGCACACGTGCAGCGATCGATCGTTGCGCGCTTGAATGAAACCTGAGCTCCAGCGGAGAGATTACGCTCCAGCCTAGGCAGGGAGTTAGTGGACATCATAAGACTTCACGAGAGGGCGCCACCACCAGAAAGATCTGACCGTCGGTGGACGCATTGGTGACTTCAGTGGCCGCCCCGAGCCGCGATAGGAAAGTGGGAGTTTTGGAGGTGAAATTATAATTTCACTTTAATTATAGTTTTACGTGCGCCTGTCACACGCTCACAGTCACTCCCGGGCGCTCTGCACCGATCTGGTCCGGGTGTTGTTTTATTGCACGCAAAAAAATGCCGCGCCAGGTCCTCAGGTGCGCCATGTCTCACTCCGGTGACGAAGGGGTTGAAGGAGCCTTTCAAAAGCGTCTGGTGAAAATTGAATCAAGTGATTTTGGCGTTGGATCGGGCCCGCAGGACTTTGCGCTACACGGTAGCCGCCTAGTTGGCCGGCCCAAACCACATTGGACCTAATCGCCTGGACCTGCAGATACGCTGGATCACGCTTTGGATCTGGAGCTTTTGCATAGCGTGCAGCGAATTGGAAGCTCGAGCGTATCAAAACCCTGCAGGGCTTTCAAAACCGTCGGCGTGGTCTAGACCACTCTCCGCCATCGCCCTGCAATCCGCGGTCGGACTCGAGATGAGTGGCAATTAATATATTATTATGCGCCGCGAGACCCCCGGGAGGCGCTTCGCTGGAGCTACTTCCTGGTTCGGCCCTGCCTATCCTTCACGGGAAGTGTTCCAGAGTCAAGTCCGCGCGCATATTTCGGATGCAAATCTAACGGCCCTGGGCCCGGGTCGGAGTCTAGACTGGCAAACGAGTACTACACCCTGCCGTGGTACCGTGCAATCTAGTGTGCGGTGTTTGTGTGCGTATGCGGCGAGAGTCTACATGTCTGCTGGAAAATGATTGCGTGATGAAGGGATCAGATATCTCTTATTTGTTTGAAATCACACGTTTCCCTTCCGAGCATCGCTGGTGTGCGTCGGGGCGTAAGGGCCATTAGGGTGAATTTAAATCGCGGTACCACGACAGGCACAGGTTGAGCGTGATATTAGCGCTAATAGAGCGATTGTGGATAATTAAATTAAAACAGTCTTTTCACGGCTGCTGGCAGCAGTCGGATCGATCAAGTGATCGATTACGGTGTGTTAGGTAGGAGATGTGATCCAGTGGACGGAGGAGTTTGATGTGGTTGGCTGTAATTATGGTGTGTAATATTTGCATGACATCTATACTTATTTTATTGTGCTATAGTTCCTCCTTCAGAGTATCGGGTCTTCTATCTTCCTATCTCCTATATACTATAGTGTTTCGCCATCTTCCTGTCTCCTATAAGATTCTAGAAGACATCGTCTCCATTTCCACCACTCAGACAAGATCGCTCATGTGAGAACTTGTTGCGCTTTCTCATGCACTTGATTACGATTCGCCATTACTGAAGCGGAAGTTGAGCTTCACGTTGCTCAAGTGGCTCAAACCTGACGCGCTGGCCAAAACCACGGACGGTCTTCTCCACTCGAAAAGTTAATTTTGCCCGCAAACGCAGCGTGCAATTTTCTTCCGTTCTGGCTTTTTGGCCTGACCGGATCCATCCACCGCTTCACGGTTCATGGCCGGTTATAGATGGCGTGCTACCGAAGTGGAGCTGCCGGATTGGACGAGGAAGAAGTAGCTGAAAAATTATCTCAGTGAGTCGGCTTTCGCCGTTTTGGGGTGGGTTGATTGGCTCCATGCTGGAACGTCCAGCCAGACAACCGTGGTGTCAAGTTCAAGTGTTTTCAAGAGCCTCACCGACTTCATGGAGCCCGAGTGCTGCAAGCCGGAACGCTGTTGCTCTGTTCAGCTCCAACGGAATTCGCAAGAATTACCAAACATGAGCAGTGTATCGTTGCAAGACAAGGGGGCAGTTTATTTGTAATTTATTTTGCAAAAACCTCCCAACCTTCGGTGGGTTTGTGCGCATGTATCGTACTCGACTGGACAAGTTCTTTGGCTCTTAAGAAACGAGACAAAAAAAAAACAATCCAAGACGTGACCTTGTCGATCGGTGCCATACCGAATACTTACCGAATACTGTTGCCGGCCATTCGTGCGCTACCAAGACGCACACAAGAAGTGGGAAAAGACACCGGCGACAAGTTGATGCGACTTTGGAGTACCTCCATTTGCGATCCGGTCCTTCTGTAGACATTGAGCAGAGAATTTTTATGAGGTTCCCGGGGACAACCGTTGCATGCAAAACACGGAAGGTGGATGATGAAGAAATTCTTCAACGACTTGCGTCGCGCTGGTTCTTTACCAGCAACGTTGAAACACCGAAATGTCAATGGACGTAATATTTGAGGAACTTGAGCGTTCCAAAACTTTGCCGTCACAATGTAGGAACAACCGTATCTTTCCGAGGAAGAAAGCAAACCGACTCCGGAACACGCTCTGAAGGTTATTCGGACGATGATCGCCTTACCACACTCGGAACTAATTCGCAAACATGTCCGAAGTTCAGAAACCACACACATCCATCACTTCCTACCGTGATGTGGGAAAATTTCAAAACTTTCCTACGCACGCCGCCGCCGCTGTTGGAAAAGGCGCTACACTCCATGGAAACGATCCACCTCGCGGCGCTGGAAGTAATGCGTGAGGGCATGCGTGCGTGCGCAACCATTTTTCGTAATTAGTGTTCAAGCTCCCCATCCATCCATCAATCGTTCCGCCATGGGTGTGTAATATGGGGAGCTGCGCAGCTGTTCCTTCGATCGTGATAGTGCTTGGATGAGTTTCGTGGAACCGAACGCAATTCGGGGAGTATGAAGGGTCAATGACACATGCGTCTGGTAGGTGGATGACACACTTAGAACGCTTCGCGACGTTCTACCAAAAAATAAAGAAGATCATCCGGCGCATATCGTACGTGATCGTCATGCCTGAGCGGTGGGGTTGTTCTGCCCAGAATACGGGATGAAATATTGGGAGCCAGTTTTGGAAGGCACCAAGCGAACAAGTTCGTGCAAGTTCCTTCAAACGTTTGGATATAGTGTCCATTAGTATACAATGTATTTCATCTCTATAATATACTCTAGTCGAGTCGATCTTCTTATGGAGCTCTGTAATCCTAACAAATAACTTCCGTTTCAGGTTGATTGATGATGATCGAACTCCGGTCCGGTGCTCCGGAATAGATATCGCCCCCCCTCTTCTGATTAAGCTATCAAAATGGTCCGCAGAAAAAGGGCCGGTACCTTGTCAGGCTGGATCAACCCTAGACCTCGGCGCTCAGGTTAATAGGATCAGACCGGAATATCCGGAGTCGAGCGTTTACGTAATGCGACGTCGCGCGTGCCTGCGGGGAGGTTACCTACGGAGCTCCTGCTCAGCTCTGATAGACCTATCAACGGGTCTCGGAGTCGGCAGACCCAAGTTCTTTGGACCTTGGAGCTGCTCGAAAGGGTGGATATAATTAAAGCGAGTTGAAAATTTGTTTCACCGCCTCATTTTAGGCGATCCGCGAGCTGTGCGCAGTAATAAAGTGATGAAAGTGTTTTCTCTGCGCGCTCCGCAATGGCCAAGCCGTTGATAACAGAATTACACTTTAGGGAACATCCGGTTTTACTAGTCGTCGCGTTCGTGCAGGGTCCGTCGACTATTACAAAATTAATAGCATCTGTCACGGTTTTGGAGTTTGGTGGAGTAGGAGAGTCTTCCGTGTTGTGTATGAGTAATTAAGGCGTAGTAAGTGTACTTGAAAGACGACAGACGTAGAACGTCCGGCTATTTCGAGACATTTTAAACATTTTTAGAGAAACTTAAAGAACAAGGTCAATGACAAATCCGAAGCGATTTGAATCTAGATGAGTCATTAGTAGAAAGTAGCGTCTAGCGAAACGCACGTACGCGCTATCACAGCAAATTCGTGATCATCGGCTGACCTACAGGATCTATTCAAATATGATTGTTTCACGACTTTTGGGGGGCGAACTCTCTCCGTCCCATTTGCTCGGTCCGCCGTAGCACGTCATCGCGGTATATTGACAGTGTGTGTAGTACCACCCGGTAAGCTACGCACGTCAAACATTTGTTTTCAAACCCACTCTGCCACCCCCACCGAACAAAACGCAGACGCTGTGTCCAGCAGTTTAGCGATATTTATAGCCACACCGCGGCATCTCCCAATTTGTTTCAACAAGACGTGTGCGCACTGAACGCCGCATCTGTATGGTTGGATTAAATTTGTTTCTCTACGCCTTCAACCCCTTGCAACGGTGATGATGTACGACGTCTTGCTGGCGCGTGGAATAACAACAGCTGTTTCGTTTGGTGTGCTGTGTCTTCCTCCGTGGTCGTACAGAAGGATCGATGATCTGTCGGCTGTTTGAAGATGAAATTGTATGTGTTCAGATCCGTTTTGGGAGATGGCACGTGGGACGAGGTGAGGATAGCGCGAGTCGGATTGCATCCGGAGAAAGGTGTTTGAAAAAATGTAAACACATATTATCTAATAATCGCGACCGTGTCCATGCGATTCGTATCTTCCGTAGTTTCAATGGCTGAGCGCATACGATGATCGTCTGTCCACTTTCAACGTCCTCGATCATTTGGCGCGTTGAGTTTGTGTGGGCGGACGAAACTGGCGAAATGGATTAGCTGTTGTCATTAAACTAAACCAGACTCTTGTCAAAACATCGCGCCCCACTTCGGGCACACTAACTGTTCATCTTGTTTCCTGGGACACCCCTTAAGTCAAAGAAGAGGAAAAAATGTCCCAATTTTCAACTTAACGATCGTGCTTTGTGCTGCTCGCCAAGTTCCTAGTTCCGTATGCAAATCAGCTACATGATAAGGAAACTTGTCGCTCTATGGCCGATGGCGACGACGGTGATGGTGATGATGATGTTCGTGTTTTATTGCCCACCCGCTAGAAGGGAAGGTGTGAAAGATGTTCTCCGGATGTCACGGCACCGGGAAGCAATGAATCTTCCATGTTTGGCCTAAGTTTGGATACCAAAAAAAGTGCGACACACTTAGGACTGGAGATGGTAATTTAATTTGTAGGACCCGTTACATGAAAACCCACACAAGTCCTAGCCGGCACTAGACAAAGTCGGACGACAGTGTTTGTCTGTGCTGTGTCACCGCCGTGGGTCGTGAGAATTCTTTCCGACTGGCGTGGCACGGGGAACGAGCATTAAATCATAAACTCACTCACTTAAATCATGCTTCCCGCGGTGTTTGTAGGTTTGGGTCGGGCCTCTTGGCGCCCTTATTCCATTCCGAAACTAAGATCTGTGTTTTGCAGGCCCGTCTGTCGCTTTACAACCTCTTTATGGTATTTTTCTCACCTCGCTCGGTGTTTCTTTTAATTAAAAATTATTTCTTGCTCCAAGGGTGCCGATACCAGATGGGCTTCAAAAGTTCACAGAACAAATAGAAGAATAAAAAACTAGATCTCCCATTGCGATCAGTTCATCAATCTAACCATTACTTCTTATTTACTTCTTTCTTTCCGCAGGTGAGTGACTCTCGTTGCCCGGTGTAGTGTCTGATGCCGACGAGCGGGTAATTATGGATGGCGGATGATAGAACTCTCCGCCGTTCCGCGATGTCGGGCCGCGTTAGAAGTTCTGCTGCTCGGTTCTAATCGCTCCCAGGGCCGGTTCTGGATGGTAAGTTCGCACTCGCTTGGGCGGACAAGCGGAACAGTATGGAATCAATTATCCTCCTTCAGGCAAGCAATCTTCACGATTAGCCGGCCATTTCGAGCATCTCTCCGGAACATCAGCTGTTCCGATGGCTGGGACCAACAGACTTGTGGTCGATCACGTCCAAGAGGTACACGATTTCTCACAGTTTTTGTGGTGTGTGTTCTTAATCGCGCAGCGCTCTTTAAATCAGTTTTAATGACTCGTTGGGAATGGCTTACCCACCAAGATCTCCAAGATCAAAGAGCTACAACATTCATCATCGTTCCAAGCTTTGGCGGTCTGCGGGTGAATTGTTGTGTCCAGCGATTTGCGACCTTGCATTGAATTTAAATTGGGCTCCCCATGTTCGCAGGAGCTAAGAGCAGCTAAGAGTTCCTTCAACATACAGAAGAAGAAAAAAACACCCCGACGGATGTTACCGTTTCCTGTAGCAATTTGTGTGCGCTAATTTATTTTTAGTGTGTGCACGGAATTTCCAGATCAAAACAACGGGCCAAACTGCTTGAGAGCTGGAGTGTACGAAGAAGAGACATTGAAACAAGCGCTTTGACATTTGTCGGTGCGGGTCTTTTGCGTTTTCGAATGTCTCAAGGATGAGCGGAGCGTAGCCACTCTATCAAGTTCAAGTTGATGGTAATCTTAAGAAATCGCAAAAACGCAGCAGCGGGCATGGTGTCCATTTCAGATGTCCTAATTTATCTTGATGTGAACATCTCAATCCCTGCGTCCACTAGTGATGTATTACCATAGCGAATGATCATCTATAGCATCTTGCCATGTATGTATCTGTTAGAGATATGTTATTTTCAAGGTTAGATGTTGGGTTTGTTTTGTCTTTTTGCGTATTACTCCAAACATTATCTAACACTAATCTAAGCGATCTTCAACATCCTATGTATGATGTTAATCTCCTCAGAATAATGTTTTATACTATCTCAAACGATTCCAAAAGCGTAGTTATTCTGCAAAAAGCTCAGGCTCTTGTCTCTTTGTACGCAAATGATGCACTTAAAATGCTCCCCCATGCATGAATCCACAAGTCACGATATTCCACACGAAGCGGAATGATTGATTCCTATTTCCCCCTCTCTCTCTCTCTCTCTCTCTCTCTCTCTCTCTCTCTCTCTCTCTCTTTCTCTCCTCTCTATCGCTATATCTCCGCTGCCTGATACAAATGGCGGTTAGTCTTTTGACCAGCGTCGACCCTGCACCCGGTAGCACCGGCAGCATAAATAAATAACAATGACGCTATCTTTCACAAATCGCATTTACGGTGACAGATGTGGAATTGGAACATGTGTGTGTGTGGGAATGTGGCTCGCGATCGGATTGACGTTAAGAAGCCAGCCGGAGTGCGCGTACGTCTAAATTGGAGCATGCTCATTAATCAAATGCTCACCGGGCTGTCCGCACCTTTCCGAATGGAGCGGAGGGTAATGAGTTGATCGCGGCTGGCGTTCCATTACCCGTGGCGATACGAGAAATGTCTAATAAGTGATTACGTTTTTCGCAACTCTTACACAATCCGTTCATCAAATGAAGCAACCAATGTGATCCAATGCATTTTAAGTTTGCTTTAAGTTTTGCTTATAATCTCGCTAGCAGCATATCACCCAGGCGATGAATTCATGATATTCTTGGAATATGTATTACCGACAAGCAAAACCAGGTTTTTTAAACGTCTATGCATCGTATGTTAGCAACTATGTAGATTATGTTTCACGCCAAGACTCAAAAGATCCTGAACTATCCCTCGTGACCCGGAACTTTATGCATAGATTAATGTCCAGCTACGGTATCAAAAGAACTGTCAAATGTATTCCGCATTCGTGCAATCCAAATGGACAGAACAAAACAGAACGTTGCGCAGATTGCTTCCAATGGTGCCACCATAACTCACAGACATGATAGAATGCCATGCTAACAGGATGTCTCCGGTGTAGACCTCTCCAAAACTCTCGGCATTGCCCAGAACCAGCCAAGGAACCGTTAGCAAAGGCATGCCCACGAATTCTTCTCCGGTTCTCGTTAGCCAGCCACCAGTTCCGTATCGCCGATTCCAATTGAGAGCAGCAGCCACGGCTACACTGTTGCATGGGTGCACGCGTTCAAAACCACTTCGGCTGGAGCACCACCCCCTGTGGAGATCCAATCTCGTGCGTCTAAAAATGTAGTTAGCCGTGTAAGATGTATTAGCCGCCAGAAATCCATATGACCCCACCGCGAGTCACTCGCACCGCAGAACCGAGCCGCGCTGGGTACGGGTAGAACGAGAGCAACGAGCGATCGTGGATGCTATCGTGCCCGAGCGCCTGGCGTGTAGTCTGGGTGTGCCCAGTCCGGTGGACAGATCCTCGCGTTTTACCTGCCCTGACCGCGGTCCAATGGCCCACCGAATGTACCGTTGTTGCGATCGTTCCGCAAGCGTCCAGCGGCTTCCTCGTCCCGATTGGAAAAAGGTGTGGTCATCCACACCGCTACCACTTGCTTTATGTATATCGCCAACTACACCTTTGAGCGCTATATTCTTCCATTCATTCTTTGTCGCCGCTGCTGCTGCCGCTGCTGCTGATGCTGTGAGTTGCACATTATTTTGTAGCACATTTTCGTCGGACGAACGGTCGAGCGCGGCGGACACGGGCGGGCCACGGGAGTGTATTATCAATTTAAATAAATGCATATGCGGGGCGAAAATTACAACCAAGGCTGGCGCTGGCTGGCGGCCGGTGGTCAACCTCGCCATTATTGGCCCTTTTTTTTCGCCGCGTGGATGATTGAACGCGTCGCTCGCGAAAGCCAGGGAGCCCTGGGTCTGCCTGTCAAATTATCGTTTTTTATTCGCCTTTTCAAAAAGCACAACCCCCCCCTGAGGACATGCGCCTACTGTGGAGGAGGTGGAGGAGGAGCAGGTCTCTGAACAGGTAAGGGAAATAACGGTAGTTAGGTAATTTAACGCGCTGTATCACACGGGGCGCGATTTTTCTTTGCTATATTGAACACCCTGCGCTTTGGAGACACTTGATCGTTGAGAGCTTATTAAATCCTGCCCCGCCGTGTACGCTTGTGAACGACTACAATTTGCACATTCTATGTTAGGTACCTGTCTGCTCTGTACGCCTTCAGAGGGAAAGAGCTACGTAATGAGTTCGTGTGAAGGTCGAATGGAGATATCGGATCTAGAAAAAGTTTTGGAAAGTTTTGGTCCATCAGCGCCATGTACGTCAAACGAAAGGAAAACAGCTCTGAAAGTAGGACACATCGGCTAATGAGTAGCTTTTCGGGAGGTAATTTAATGGCTCGTAAAAGTCATAGACTAATGACTTGATCGTAACGAGATTAGAAATCGATATAGAAGCCACTCGATCTTTCAAGTCAGCCTCCAGTGTCTATTCTTGCATACCACCAGTATCTTGAGTGCTATTGGCCTTCAACAGCCCTCAACAGCCTGCCGTCAGCCGGAAGATGGATTCAATAAATCACATTTATCACAAAAGTCATACTACAATAGCTTAACAAAAAGCATTAAAACACAATCCACTCAGTAATGAGCCTTAATCCTTTCCCATGCCCGTGCCGTCCATTCTTGCCATCATCAACGACAATTTAGTGTAATTGCAGTGATGTGTTGACCTCAGGGCCTCGGCCTGCTCGCTGGAGCTGGAGCATCGCATCCACTTCAAGCCCGTACGATGACCCGCAATGGCCGAGAGGATGCAATGTGGAGGCGTACGATGGCACAACCGTCGCAACCGCAAGGAGAAATGGTTTGAAGACGATGGTGTCAAGTTGACAAATGTGCCTGTCGTACGGAACAAACGAATGCGCATGTCAGCGGTGTAAGTCGCGGCTGCAATCGCGAGCACGAGTTCCTTATTGCATTCTGATTTCCTGGCCATTGCAATAAATTTGTTGGTAGCGCTTCAACGGTCGTAACGTGAGGTAGTTCGCTTGATTGAATCTTCCGAAACAAACACGAAGAAATGGATCAAGCAATTCGGTGGAACAAGAAATTTGAGAACTTTCTCATAGGCACATTTACAAAAGAAAGCGTTTTTGAAACGACAGATTTCCTTATAATTGTGATCCTAACCCTCTGATAGTACGTTCGAAGCAAGATAACGTCGACGCTGCGACTGGAAGAACCAGTAGCTGGAGTTAGTGTGTCAGTCAGACTTCAACGATTCCAACGACCCTTCGAGGCTGCCGTAAAACGCTCACAGCTGATGAAGCAACTCGAGCGAGCCGTAACCTGACACGAACCTTTCGGGGTCGTAAAATTTACAGCTTACACCGGCTGGACGCGATGATCTTCCGACGCGGGTGCTACTGAGTTAGATAGGTGACCCACTTTGTTGGAAAAAGGCTAGGACTGTTTTTTCTTCTCCCTGCTTCGCTACAATCACCGCTAATTGTTTGTAAATTTTACGATACATCATATCTCAAACTCTCCGAAGTCCATGACCACCAGGAGATAAAAAAGTTCGCCGGAGGTTAAAAGCATCGTTCAAGTCTTCCGTCCCACATGTCAGTTCTGCTCCCAATTCTCTTGGCCAAATGTCACACCAGGGAGGTAGCGCTTCCCACCCAATCACCATTGCCGATCGATGAATATAGGTCGATTTCGGTAATTTAATGATCGATACAACCGATCGATCAATTATTTGGCCACAAAATTTCGTACACCCCGCGATCGATCGTGCGTTTCGCTCGTTTTTTAATCGCATTTTTATGCCACGTTCGTGGGGCCCTTGCTTGCCTCCTTTATTGTTATGATGTCTTTTCATGCAAAAGTACCGTTTACACTTGACGTGCATGACATCACTTTGTAAGAGCATAATTTATGCATCGATTTGACATCCGTTGTGTTTTTTTTCTCGTGCCTTCTTGTTTATGTTTTGCAGTTTTGCTTTAGCGCTGTAGCTCCCTGGCCTTTTCATTATGGTGCAGTCATTTTTCTTTTCTGCACCCATCTCAGAGGTCAACCGGGGAGGTGAATATTATGTCATGTGTGCGTATCTGTTCACTTGCCATACGGATGACTTTCGTCCCGCAGGCACTGCACTCCACAAGCGGTATCAAGAATGCCGCTTCTATGCCGCTGCCGAACACGCACACACCTCCGCAACATCACATGATGTGCATAATGTTTCGTAATGCCTTCACCGCAATCGATCGTTCGCATCGGGAACGGTAGCAAAAGTCATTTTTTATCATTTATCTCCAGAGGCTGTCGGTGTTGTTGTTTTGCACGCCACCATAGCTCGTGCGCTGTCCCATTGCAGCTAGACTCACGGTGCATCGCCGGCTGCCAGATGCCGCGTGTAATTGCCACCGCTGTGACCTTGAGTTAATTGGAAAGCTTTGAGCCCTTCGCCCAGGCTCAAAAATGAGGTGTTGAAAGCGGATGGTCGAAGAGTCGACCCGAACGCGGTATTAGCATCCAAGCCCGATTCCATCGACACCAGGAGAGGCTGGAGAGTAATTACTATATCTCCCGCTACCGACCACTATCCGGAAAGGTCAGCGAAGAATTAGTGAGCCTGAGCGAACGGGGAGTCGCCGGGTCGCAGAAAGCCCCATCGCATCGGCACCTCATCATTTTTATCGCACCATTTATGTAATGTGTCCTCTCCGTGTGTCTCCGAACCGGCCATTATGCCTGTTGCCATTTGCTCCAGATATAGGCGGGCGCTATGATCGATTGGGCGATTGGGATGGAAAACAAACACACGTTAAATGTCGCTTTTTTCTGAAAACAAAAATGGCCACTTAAGCGACACGCAAAACCACGATATAATCATGCGTGTTTATGTAAATCGATTACCGAGGCACGACTGGGGCTCCGCCTCCGGTGTTGGAGGAAACTAGTCCGGTGTCATGTTTCAGGGACATGTGGTATTAAAAGCTAGCTATGGAATTAATATTGGGAAAGAGTTGACAGATTCGCCAAAGCGAAGAAGTGCTCATGATTGAGTTTGGAGGAGTTTCCGACTTAACTCTCGTGCGCAGTGCTTATGTCTTTGAAGAACCTCATGTGCATCAGAACGGTTCGTTTATGGCCCCGCACATTATGCGTCCATTGTCGCCGAGAATCGTAAATTCCAGTCCAATTTCTCAAGTGTGTCTTGTATTGTCTTTGAATTAATAACCTCAGACATGGTTTCTTTGCTTTTATGGCCATCGCGCATCTCGCTTCCGAGCGTGTGCGGAGGAATTTGTAATGATGACTCAAAACTGAGACAGTCACAATCGCGAAAGTCACGCAGGAACGGAATAATTGGAACTGTGGATCGTGTGAGATAATAAAGTTCGGTTTTACCGACGCGGCCATTGTGCTTGCGACGGAGAAGTGTCAAACGAAGAATATTGCATAAGTAACGCGAAGTCCGGGTTTTGGTTTGTATCTCCGGGGCAATAAAACGTCGAAAACGTGCTCCATATTTTTATGACCACACATGAGGGTTGTGTGGCTGTCACATTCCGCATTTCCGTGCCGCTCATATCTTCCCAGCAACACCGGTCATGCCGAGGAATGTTGCTAGTGTTGGCGCCCTCGCACATATCTCAGCAGCGTTCTTCTATGGCAGAATCGTATCACCTGACATGTAGCCATTATTGTGCAATTTTTAACCTTCTCTCGCCTGCCCACTCGGACAATCGATCTTGGACCATAGTTTGTAGGCCCACGTACACATCGATCGGGCCGATCTTTCTCCAACCCAACCGACTCGCGTTGGGAGTGGCAGAATTTTTGATCCAAACGAGAAAATAATTGCCCGTCGGCGGAATTGCTGCCGCATTCTTGCGCTCTCGCTGTACAATTTCTTGCCAGCGAAGGCAAGCAAATAGATAGTCTGGATGGTCGCACGCGGGATGCACGGGAGCCCGTGGTGGATATTAAATTACACCTCGAACATGCCGACCCCGCGTTGATAAGATGCCCCTTTGGGGTTGGAGTGTCTGCGTGTTCTTGCGTGCTTCCCTGTGCCGCGGGCTCCGATACTCCTTGTCTTGTGTCCCGAGCACATGGTCCATGTGTAGTGCGCCTGATCGACTAATCGTGCTGACAGGCTAACAGGCTGCTACTAACCCGAACTCCCCGGGGTCATCACCGGGGGAGAGCTGGGGAGAGCAAACTGGAGCAGCGCAGCGTGCCACCACTGCAACAACCCGTGCAAGTGTCGGGAAGAACCGAAGGCAAACGATAGAATATTATCGATAGAACGGGGGCGAAACCTTACTAATTAAAGGCCTGCGAAAAGGTCCGGAGATGACTCCAGCGGCTGGAGCACAGGAACGGCATGGCAGGAAGATTACAGTTGCTACAATTCTCGGGCGTCGGGAGCTGCCCGATACATTCGTTTCGTTCGTTAAGGGCCTGCGCGCCCCGTTACGGTACGTTTCGCGATGGAGATTCGTGATTAGTGAGCAATCCCTTGTGCTATTATGCAACAGAGAAACGTGCGGTAGACATTTCGCGGCAGTCAAGAGAATATTGTATACATGCGCACAGCCAGTCTTATCAATTATGCGCAAAGCTGGTGCGGCAAAGTCGAGGCGAGACGAAGTTAAAATTAATGACGAGAAGCCAAGAACAACTCCGCCCCGCGCTGGTATCGCTTATTGGATCCGATTGCTAAACAGAATTAATGGTTCTTGTTTGCCCAACTTCGGCCAGATCAATCTGTGCCCCGAACATTGCACAGTGGTTTTTGCACAACAATTCTACTATTTGTAGCACCCGGTGGAAACTTGGACGGACGTCCGATACTCGCCAAAATCTGGTCCCCTTTCCGAACGCAAACGCGCGCCGTTCTTCAAATCGGTTGTTTCGAAACAATTTGGTTCCGCTGTTTAACGCCAACCGCAGGAAAGAACCATTTTGTCGAGTGCCGTTAAATCAATTTTGCCCATTAAAAGGCAGCGCGACAAACCTGTCAGCGTGTCCGAGACTTGGTGCGCTTTCGGGTGCGGCCTTGAAAACCAGCCATCGCCATCGAAAAGGTCAGCTCTTCCAAATGGATCTCGGCGCGGTAGCAAACCTTTTCGGGAAGTGGACCATTGGGCTCGAAATAAAATGTAGGAAATTAAACAATTAAGCAGTTAACATTCCGCACAGCGACCCGTGTGTGCGCCGATGATGGACAGATGTCGCCGACGATCGGGTCGGGTATTCCGCATTCCGCTCCCAATTACGCACAAGACAAGCCCCGTCAGCGAATCGTAAAAATAATAGCACGATTATTGTGCCCGTGCTGGTGGTGATCTTCCCAGCGAGATATACGAGTGTGGGTTGGTGTGCGTGCGTGTGCTATAAATCATAATGAAAAGTTTGATGGCAGTGCGGAAGGCGAAATTCCCGAGAACTCTTACGATGCGCGTGGAACCAGACGCTTGGCACTGAATTCCAATGGAACGGGGAAGCAACAGCAGCAGCAGCAGGAGGCGGCATGTGGTGTTCCGATCGTGGAATGCGATCGTGAGGTGTCGTCGCGCTCGCGGAATCGGAGTGCAATTTTCGAGAACAGACAGGCTGAGAGAAGGGAAATAAGAGTCGCATCATCATCGTCGTCGGGTTGGCAGCAGCCGTCGGCAAAAGATGTAAAAATACTGACTGCAATGAAGTAATTTCTCGAACGAATTTGCCACAGACACACCAGCGCGTGCATGTGCCCCGATGAAGCCATCTGTTTCCGATTGAACGCAATTACCGCACGCGAATGAGTCGTATAATCGGGGCTTTACTTTGGATTTGTTCATGCCAGTGCAAACGGGACCACCTGGGACGTATGCTTGAAGATTTACAAGAAGTTATTTGTTCTTGCTTTCCCAGTGCCAGTGCAATTTGGACACGAAATTTACGCAAGCGGAGATTCTGTGCAAACATAATTTTAAGAAAGAACCGTTGAGAACTGCTCGATCGCAAAGCAGTAATAAAAAATTGAGAATAAATGTCACGATTAAACGAATCTCTTAATCTCATCCCATGGTTTCGCAACGGTTCCAACGAAGTTCTGCATCCATTCGCCTCCAATCATGTGCCGATTGCGGCTTGGAATGATGTTCCTGCCCAACCAACAAATTCCAACCCGCTTCAGCGGCCATTTGTTGTAATCACCCGAAGCGGGCGTGGCGCCGTCGTTAAAACCGTTGCCGAACGGATTGGACACTGATTTAACGATTCGCAAATTATCAGCCCCTCGCAAGGACTTTTGCCGTCGTCTTATCAGCCGTACCCCGACGCGTGTGTATACGAAATAAATTCAAATTAAACCGTACCGGTCCCTAACGAACGCCGCGATAGTGACTTGCTAATGACGGGCGAGCCTCTCGACAAGATTGTAGTGCTCGGGGCCACCCGGAGAACAACGCCACCGTGAAATCTGCCAATCTGATGAGGGATTTACCTTCGTTTCGCCGGATCTCCGTGTTGCCTGCGCCGCGAATGAAACGCCGCGCGTGACCTACCGCTCGGGGCGACAGCAAGCCGTTGCGACCTTCGCGCAGACACGCAGCAGATCGTGAGAATCTCTTCCGACGGGACGATAAGCGGGGCCGAAACCACAGCAAACCGTGTCGCTTATCTCCGGGGCAGATTAAGGAAGGCAAAAATGGGCCCACGGCTTGCTACGGCTTGTTCAGCCCGGCTTGTTCAGCGACCGTTTCCACCATTACGGTTGTAGCAATGCCAGGTACCGAAGAAAGTACACGGACCGCAGCCGGGTCGTAACGCAGCTTGTTGTCTTTGAGGCAGCTTGTTGGCCGGTGAAAATTAGCATTTTCCACCCAGTGTGTGTTGCGATCGTTTTGCGCGCAAAGGCTTCATTGAGATGTTAATCGGTTCGACGCTCCACTCCCCGGTGCACCGCAACCGGGTCACGCTATTAGCGAACCTCTAAGCGGCGATGCGAAATCATCGCAGGTGGTGAAACCCAGCCAGCAAATGGAGATATCCTGCTGATTACATAGCAGCCCAATCGCGCGAGCCCATATCCTCGCGGTGGTCGGGCATCAGCGGGCTACAATGTTGGCTCGCTCTGCTCACGCGCGTACTAATGATAGTGTCCACAAAGACGAGCCCGTGTCGCCCGCGCGTGGAAGATTTCCCGTGCAGGTGCAATTTTCCCGATCAGACGCTTTCAATTGCAAATCACACCACCCGTGCACCCGTGCGGATTAGGCGGACACCAGGCATGTTTTCACTTCGAGCGATAGGGAACGGAGCAGTGCTGTGTGCAGTGCTCCAGAATGTCGAAATATGTCGTGTGCGATTATTAGCTATGTTGATTTTACCCAGAGTGGCATTTAAATGTCACTGTGCTATCATGCTTCTTAAATCGGTCGTTTACGGTGCATTATTTTAACTCCCGGTGAAGAAAGTTTTGAATACAGATCGAGTTTTAACATGCTCTGTGAGAGCAAGCTCGATAGCTCAATCGATAGAAGGTTTTATTCCCGTTCAGACGACCCGAGTTCAAATCCCGGTGGAGATAATTTCTTACATAATCTTTTCTAGCGTTTCTCGTTGGAACAACTGTCGTGTATGATATCACTGAACGCAAAAAACACCATCAAAACACCCTCATTAAGACAAGACATATGAATCAGCTTCGCAGTCATATCATCCACTCACGCCTACTCCTCTACACACGTGGCAGCAGCAACTCATGCATATGACATCTAATTAACGAAATGTTTAGTGTGGAACCGATTACTGCTTCCTGTGTAAGCAAGCTACAGATAGGGGGAGTTGTGTCTGTCTCTCTGCCTGCTGCCGGGCCGCGCATGATTGTCAGGCTCATTACGTGAAGTGTCACACGCGCACGCGGGGTTGGGTATGATGTTTCACTCTGCTCCCAACGCCGGGTGTGATCGCTCAATCCCACACCGCCCCGCGCTTATTGTGCAATGGCGTTCACACACAATTTTACGTCACTGAGTGCGCACGGGAGAACCTGATTGCATCTTCATCCTGCAAAATTGCACCGGGTGAGCTTTCAGGAGGGCGACTCCGATGATTGCTCACGCAACCCGTGCGATCGGGTCCAACCTGTCCAGTAAATGCACTGGCCACTCGCCGAAGCGTTACGTTCTGTGTGTGAGCAGGGAAATTAACACCAAGCCCAGGGAGCGCGAGATCTGCATTTCCGTCCCAGGTATAAGCCGGAGAAAACCGCCTTAAGAGGCCCTAGCCCTGTGTGTGTGTGCGTGTATGAAAAGCTCATTGAGCTGCTGATGATGATGATGATTGGAAGATCGCCAGTGAGTAAGCATTATCGCTCGCGTGCGATAAAGCGGCCATGAGGTCGCACTCCGCTTATCGCGTTCATTACACGACTCCTTCAGCAAAAACGAAAAAAAAACGTTTCCCCTGGATAAGGTGTTTCAATTTCCACACGCCAGGTCCCACTCGAAACGCTCGTCCGCCTATCGGTAACGATCGCCTACCACCTGCACTTCCCATTAGAGCGTGGCGACACGAGATAGACACCCGATTTATAAGGCCCCCTTTGAACGGTTCCGTGCTCGGAAAATACTCGCGTCCCTGCACGACCAGCAGGTGGGTGGTTTTATGCGACTTTATGCACATTCCTGGCACCAGGTCTGTCGTCGGCAGCTTGGGGGCCCCGACTTGGGAGCCAGAAATCACACCCACCCGGGTCGCGAGGGATTGCGGTGAAGTTATTACGCAAGTACCAGCATAGCTCATGTGTGTGCAGGTGGCTCTGACCACAACCCCGTTTGCAAATACTGATCCCGAGATAGAGAAACGTGCATTAGTACCGAGTGGTGGCAGTGTGTGGCCCTTATGCATCGATCCTCTCGCTGACCTTCAGCGTCTGGAGCGCGAGAGGTGAAAAAAACGAACGCTACATATCTTATTCGGTTGGCTGGCGTTGCGATTGGGTGCTACTGGAAACCTCAATTGCTCAACTGCTGGTGGAAGTTGGAGCAGCAGGCAATTGCTAATGTGTGAGAAATGTTTCAATTAGGCTTCTTAAGTGACGTACACATCAACGAGGGCCTATTTTCGTTTTTTCACATTTGTCTTGTTTATAGTTATGTCAATATTTCGGAACAGCTCACTTCACGACTTGACAGATATCCATTTATAGCAGGGTAGAGTCATCTAAGGAAGACTTTTCTTCTTGGAGAGGCAAATAGTTTATGGAATATACTGACTATCTAGTAGGGTTCCAGAGTTTAGAGGGTGTATTTTTCGAAGATCTTCGAAGTTCTACTTCAATTATATCTGCGTATTTTTAAATCAAACCTTACATGTCATAAGATCACCTTCACACCACGTTCACTCGCTCCAACGCTTACATCACGAGGAAGCGGAAACGATTGCCATATTACCCTTCGCCGAAAGAGATTTGCAGCAGAAGCAAAACCCAAAGCACAGGCTTCTTGGTCGCATCTTTACCACCGGAATGCCATTCGTACGACGCTTTTTATCCGACATCCACCACCGCGCACGACACGGCTTGACTTTATCTGTCGAAGCTGGATCTAAATCGCGTCGCGATCCACCATACGCAGTTGAGCGTGTGACTCCCAGGAGAGAGAGAGAGAGCAGGCTCGAGCGGAGACAGCCAGTGAAGAAATGCATCTGGTTGCATCCGCGTTCGCTGTTCCCGGCTGGGTACCACGTGGAGTGAAATTGATGAGGTTCGCTGCTTGGATGTGCTGGAGGACGACGTGAGGCGTATAAAATTTATTGAAAGTAATTAAAAGCCATTTTGGTGCATCCGATGCATAGTTGGCCGCTGCTGTGGATGGTATTTCGGTCTGTTTGCTTATCTTCCATACAGGAAGTGATGACATCGGTGTAATTTTTTAACCATCCCGTTCGAAGCCCATACGTAATCGAACGATGGATGTATCTGATGTTTCGGGTGACCGGGCTCGGACGGTCAGAGTGAAAGAATGTGGTTGTGCTAATCAGTGACCATTTTCTGAATCTGAAGTATGTGTTCACTTAATTTGTACGCTGTATGTATGGGAAGAGGAGATGACACGTGCAATTAATAAAGATCGATTCAGGCACCACAAGAAAGACTGAGATACTGAAGACGGACTGCCGCAAGAGAACCATCTTTTCCGCAATAAATAACGATCATTGTAAAGGGCAAGCGCCCTTTGACCACGAGTTCACCCGCAACAGCGTTTGATGCGATGACCCGCGCACTGTCGGATACGCGTCCGACACGTCTCGGTAGCACAGACCGCTGTGTGTTATTTATTTGTTTAACACCCAACCACGGTCTTGTACGACTCCCGGACCGGCGGTTGGTGTGTTAGCAAGAATGCAAACCATCTTCAAACGAACACGATGGACGATCGCTGCTGGCCAAGAGAGACGATCGATAAATCTTACTAATTTACGATGCAGATTGAACCGATTGCCGGCGTGCCGGTCGTGCGAGGAGAGGGCGGTCGATCGATCGATCTTCTCTTCTGCTGCAGACGGGCTGGGGCTTTTACTTTCTACCGGAAGATGGTACCCGGCAGCAGACATCGCGTACCGCCTTAGCGTATTGCATTCCGTTCGTACGCTCGTTCGTCGCGCTGGAACTGGAAGGGTCTACTATGTCTAGGGTGTCTGGGGAGTTGCAGCAAGTGACATTTCGAACGCCCGGAACAACTATAGCGCCCGCCTGGTGGTTCGTCTTCGTTACGATAATCGACTGTGTGTGAATGTGTGGGAAACTGAGAGCCTCACTGAATGCGGGCGTTTGCAAAAAGGGGTGCAATTAAAAGCGACATAAATTAGTCAGCCGTCCCCACCATACCGGAAGGGCTTATGCAGTAGTTCGTCTGCGGTTGGAGCTGGCGCGAAGTTATGTGAGAAAATGTGCTGTTTTGGTGGAGCCCTCTGGGGAACAAAGCGCGGCGTTTGTTTTGGAAGACTGCAGTTTGTTTGCTTGATTATCAACTAACTATTTAGAGACTGAATTACTAATCCAAAAGTAATATTTTCATGTTTAAAGCTCGATTTGTCAGCTCAGTCAACAACTGTCTGACGTTTCAAAGAAAAGCGCCATCTGTTGGGAAGCAAAGTAAACGTCGTAACAGGATGGATATGTGTACTATTATTCAATCATGCGACTATTTTCATATACCTAATCAATAGCTGCTGCACGAGTGGAGGATTGCAATAAATATTGAAGATGGCGCCCAGAAGTAGTACCAGCCAGTGGCCACACAACCAAAACCTCCCGCATATTTTAACAATCCATTTACGTCCGACGACGAAACACAACACGAATGCGTTATTGCGTCCGTCGCACCTGCACACGGGTGAAATGGAATTAAAATTGCAAATTTTTCAGTTTTGTCGCACTCGCAACAATGCGCCGCCTGGATCGATCCACTGACCGCACGCAAAATGGCAGCACGAGGTGTTGGACCAGAACGAGTGCACACATCATCCGTCTTCGTCGTTTAGTTCCGGCAAAGTCGGCCGATTCCGACGGTGGAGGTTGATGGACTCTCACCCACCGCGCGAATGCTTTGTGTTTTTGTCTTTGTAAATGGTTTATTATGTGCGAAGAGAGGGCAGCAGCCAGACAACCCAGACGATACGACGTAAATAAGTAATTAATCAATGTGTGAAGCGGCAAAAAAGGGGGCATGTGTGGTACCCACCTCCTCTTTAGCAGCAGTTGGCATTTTGTGTGAGCGCGATACGTGCAACACGCACAGGAATCGTCACTAAGTGACGAAGATGCTGGTCGCCGTTGCCGCTTTTCGCTCTGCCGCTGACGCCGTACCGGTATGGTGGAAGATCGTGATCGGACTCCTCTTTTACGATGCGCCGTCAAATTGACATCAGTTGCGCTTGCGCTGTGATCTCTCACTTTCCTTTTCCGTTCAAAGGTTGCCTGGGTCTGGTTGCGCCACTGCAACTGTCGTGGATGACCCGCTTGTTGCCCCAAAACACTCGTGTCTGTTGTAACCGACACTGGTTACCGGCTGGCAACAAAGCGTCGCGCTCTGGATATCTGGCGCCCGCGACTCCGGACACTGTTTTAATTATCTGCTTGCAAACGATCGTGTCGAAGTCACCACGCTGGGATGTGCGTCGTGGCCGTGGAAGGAGAAGTCTGCCGCCGTGTCTTCTTTGGACAAGACACATCAATAATTATTAGGTTAATATTTCATCCGTTGGTCATGAAGTCATAGCGCCGCTCACGACTCGGTTCAGCCGTTCGCCATCTCCAGCGAACACCGGCAATTCTCTCCAAAGCAGACGAATTTCAAGCAAATGTGATGCCGGCTGGCTCGATTGTAGTCGGCATGACTCGGAGATGATCCGATTTTAAATGATTTACAGTATTCGATTTCTTCGGGATCTCCTAGTCTTGACGCGGACTACTTTTACTTCGGTTCTCAGGCTCAGAGCATGAGCTTGAGACGGGCCCGTGGAGAAGGCAGCTGCTGGGAGCATCGATGACACATTAGCGTTCGTGAGCATGCTCACGATCGGAATTAAGACATGACGCCCGCTCGAGATTAAGCAATCCAAGTGGTTATGGAGCATGTCAAAAACTATTGGAGTTGCAGCTCAAGTTTCTACATTGCTTCTCTGGATGATGATCAGTTCTTTCCATATTCTTTAATATAGAAAGATTAATGAAGTCTCCGTGACACGTTCAACATTCTCACATGCAGAAATACTTCCAGTATAATAAAACACAAGTAACACTCCGCACTCTTCAGCTCGAGGCTATTTTCAACGAATGGCATAAACACTTTACGGCCAATTGTAAAGTAATGAACCATCATGACTATTCATCATCTCATTGATGTCCTGGACACGCCTCGATATGCAAATATCGTTGCCATAATTCATCTCATTGCATCGCACTCTTAGTATATATTAATATTCTTCAAGAGATTGTTATTGAGTTTACGACAGCGTGGTTGTGTTTTATTAGCGCTGTGTGGGCACAAAGAATCCTAGCGAATATGTTCCTTGAAGGCACTACGTCTGTTTACAACAATTAGACCTTCACGGTTAATCATCCAAAAATAATCGGCGGTGCCAGGCGGGACACCCAAAACCGAAGCAAGATGAACCCAAACGGTTATAAACTCGCGAGCTAACCACGCCGATGACATTTGATTTTCCTCTGCCCTAATACGGAGGTCCTCTACCGCAGTTCGGTTCCTCTCGCGTGCCGGTAGGCCCTACCCTGCCCAAACGGAGCTTTAGCCCGGAGGTTAAATAGACCATTCTCGTTCGGGTCGGGTTTATATTTCACGCCTGGCGCACGTCACCTTTGGTCGGGGCTCCATCGACTGCGTGACGAACCACGCCTCAATGTTTCGCATCTCGCACCGGCGAGCACCGATCCAGCACAATATGGATCAGCGCAATATTGATGGTGCTGTGCTAGCTAGCTAACTGCAGCAGTCGTCGTAAAAGGTCAGCCCGAGCATCTGAAGCCCGGCGACAGGCCGTCTTTCGAGTGGGGACACTTCACCGGGGGATTAACGCCGCTGTGGGGCAGTGGTAGAGATCGCACACTTGAGCGCTGTTTGCGATAGCGGCGTTTGCCGCTACTGGATTTGGATCGCGCTTGAAACGACGCGGGCATAATTGAGGGTGCAGCCGGTCCAATTGAGTGCGCACCGAAGGTTCGATGGTTTTGGGGCTCGAAAGGGCGAACTCCACAGTAGTCGTTGCACCTACGAAAATGGAATAATTTAGCTTCATTAAGGTGTACCACAGCGTAAGCTTACACACTTTACACCTTCAAGCCGCCGTCGATCCGACATCGATCTAATAGCAATTACGAGCAACATTTCGCACTCCCGTTCCGTTTCTTTCGTCCGTCTGAGCGACTTTCAACCTATTGGAGGGAGCATCCCAAGTCGACGGCATCAGCACTTACCCATACATTAGCCAAATGATCGTTCCGTAATTGAATTTGCCGTGAAAAGGCTACAAAAAACTCCATCACCACTAATTGATTATTTTTTGCTCGTTTCTTTCGTAGGTATGATGTGTGTGTGTGCAGCTTCACGCGGTTGAACGATCGACCAGATTCTGACAGATTGTTTTCCATGCTCGGTAAAGTACGCGTTACTTGTAGGCAGACATTCTATAGGAGTTGTTCTATTGAAACACGATGGCTTTACGAGTACGTTGCGTTGTGCACCCGCTTAAACCATTAGAAAGGCCGCAGTGCGCAGGGAGCCAATGCCTCCACCACGGTGCCTGCAACTATGGCGTGCGTGGGGGTCATAGCGTGACCGGCTAGCCGTGGCAGAACCGGGCAACCCCACACGGGAGAAGCGACATAATCTCATTAACCGGTCACGACGTCCGGTGGCGCATGCTTGTGCACCGGGTTTCGTTTGCTGACCCGCAGCCCAGTGGCAACAGTGTTTGAGCGGTGTTCGAGTGTGAGGTGGTCGCTTAGTGAACACAAACACGTCAAATGCCCATTAGGTTGGTGCATAATACCGCACCAGCTATCGCTGCGCTAGGATCAAGCGTATCTAAGAAGTTCTGCGAATGCGATCCAAGAGCAGATAATCTGATCCGGTTTGGAGGCACAAACCAAGCGACATTGACCGGCGTGACGCGTTCGGTAGGAGGGACGTGTGAGATGACGCAGTGCAGGTCAAGTCCCGAACCCAAGATGTCTGAATGCGCACGGTGGTTTATCTGAAGTAGGGTAGATCTAAACGGAGTTTATAAATAAGGAAGGAGATTATAAGCTTACCCTATTATAGCGCTTGACGTAGGTGCAGCTACTCACAGTATTCCTTCTTTTTATCAGCGCTTTACCATGACCTTGAGATATACATAGAATGCGAAACACAACAAGAACCACAAGTCCAGAGCACAGATTTCAGCGTAATCTGGAATGCACAGATAATGGACAGATAATGTTCAGTATGTCACAAAGTTTTTTAAATATAAAACTTGACCTCAGAAGGTCAACCTGAACTAATTTGAAGTACCTCTTGCGAAGAAGAGTACATCGCCTCTCCAAAAGTAGTAAATGAGCCACTTTGTAGATCCATTTCCAGTGCATTTATGGCACTTTAATGTGTGTGACTCGCGTGCCTGCACACTTTAAACGCGTTCAAGGCAAGAAAGACTCGATCGATCAGCCTCATCAGCATATGGATACCTATTCGTTGTGTCTGAATGGCATAAAAACCCCCGGAGCGATGCAGTCAGAAAGCTAAGGTCGGTCAGTTTTGCTCTAAATTAGCAAACGATTTGTAGCGTAGTTTACAACACGAACGAACCCGCCACTCTTCCCGTCGTGAGGTTGCGAACACGCTAAGAGGTAACTTTAAAAAAGGCCCCACCGAAAGATGTCAGTGCTCCGTGCCCAACAGCCATCCATACGTTTCGTTAAACCAGCCGGATAGAAGCGGTGCGCGAGCTTAGAGAATTTGACATCCGTTTGGACGCGCGCGAGCCAGACCGGGGACCAGTTATTGACGTACGGCTGTCATTTTAGCGCGCTCACGCGCAGTTTATTGTTGGCGAAACCATCACCACCGGGCAGGCGACGTTTGTCTCGATTGGTTCCGCCTAATCCGACAGGATCGTTATTTGCGACTCCGGCATCTCGTACGGAGCTCGGGCTCCGGGGTCTGTCGGCACGATGATGACACCGACCGGGTGCGGTAGATTAGCCACTGAAGATAAGCGATTGTGCCGCAACTCGCACTTTCGTCCGCACTACCGGTTCCAACCGCCAAGGTGACACATACGCGGCAACCATTTTCTCAGCCATCGGAAGGCGCTAAATCTCGCAGCGACACGTCGCACGTCGCGGGGTGAGAAAAATTTCCTTCCGCGGGCAACTTTCTTTCCCAGCCATGTGACAATAGCGTTGCTTTCAGGTGGCTCCCTCATGCGCTTCGCTTCGCTCCCCATAACGGTTCGGTTCGGTGAGTTCACATGAGGTCTGGTTGGGTTCGCTTTCTTCATCGTAACAGCGGAAGAAGAAGATCAGCTTTTCGGCGTCCCGCGGAAGCAGGGTTTAGAAGTTTGCCATTCAATATCGTCGAGGATGATTTCCAAGCTGCAGCTCGAGACGTTTACACACGTGCTCCTCGTCGAGCCTTCAGTAGGCCATGGAATAGTCAAAACCCTTTGCCTCACGTACCCGAACTGAAAACACCTTCATGATCGTGAAACAAAAACAAAAGCAAACTAAATAATTGAGAAGCGAAAACATACATACTTCCGATTGAGTGCGACTCTCCGCAGCTCAAACAACTGGCCTGGAAAGGTTGTTAACGAGGTCAGTCCATCGCTCCATCCGCGCCCGTCCGAGATGGATGCAAGGTTGCGATATGAAGGCTACCGGGGCCTAGCTGTGGGTAAAAAAATAAACAACAAACACAGAGCGGAGGAAATAATAAACACACTGCACCAATTCCCGGCACCAAAGACGTACCGAAGCCCTCCAAGCCAGCTCGTATATGAGGCGCGGTCCAAATATTGATGTCTCTAATCGAGCTGAGCTCTGGCAGGCATTGGCACCAGTGCTGGGATTTGTTTGCATACTACACACAAACGCTCTCGGCGATGCGGGAATCGCTGTAGGAATGAAAACGAAAGTCCAAGGACGCATCGTCCATCGCATTGCTTTCGACGCTAGGTGCATTGTTTGATAAATGAGAAGGAAACTCGTGAAAGATCAGGGAGTATGTAGGTCATTCCGCTTGCTTTGACGATTCGGGTGTTAACCGCACTGCATCTTGTTTCCAGGATGATTAATCGCATCTGTTTTGTTTTCTTTCATCTTGGCTACAAATTACTTTTCGCATCTTCATGACACTCCAATGCCTGCTACCCTTCACACCATTCTAAACACAATACACGCCACCACCGTAAAATGTTGAATGTTTCCACCACAATGCCGTTTTGCATACACACGCCACCAATATTGTAGCTGTACCAGCAAGGACTACCACATCTACCACGTTACGAACCCGGAACCAACCAGTTCGCCGATCGAAAAGGACGTAGGTGCCAAACGTGTCGGTTCCGGCGTCAGCCTGAACTGTCGCAACGGTGGCAGCTACGCGATTAGCAGCGACGACGAAGATGCTGGCATCGATTGCGACACGGACGGAACCGTGTCCTCCTCGGCCTGCTCCGTTGCATCGTCGTGCTCTTCCTCCCGTCAGTCGGTTCAGTCGCGCAACTGGCTGGAGTTGCTGCATCCGAAACTTCCCAGTCCCTTTCGGATGAAGCGTACGATGGCCTTGACGTAAGTCGGAATCCGTCCAATTTTAAGTGTGCGTTTGGGTGCGTGTGTTTTCGTGTTGCGATGTGCAGCTTGCTTTTCTTGTTTACTGTGGCCAACGGATGTGCTTTGCTTTCATTGCTTCAATTTGTTTCATGCTCTTTGTCGTTCGTTTTGTGTTTCATGTATATATGCGATCAACATGTTTTATTTTTCAGCCTCATGGATGTTGATGAACTATGTACAACAATTGATATAAATAGACAAACCGCATCGCTTTATAAAACGGTGCACTTAATTGGTTTTGATGCTCGATGCAAATATTCTTGCCAATGCTTCAAAGATACTGGAAATTTTTTCAAGTGCTTTCGATATTCCCGAAACTATTTCAGCTCCAGTGACGGGTGTACTCTCTGTGCTCGAAGAGGAAATGGAAGTAGTTTCTGGAGCAATTGTTGAACTAATTATTGTTGTTTGCTCTGGAGTTAGCTCAATCGTTGACAACGTAATGGACTCCGTTGTCGATGCAACTGTTGTTGTTTCGTCAGAAGTCGATAGACTGACTGACGTTGACTCCTCAGTAGTCGATTCACTTACTGGTTCTTCAGTGGTCGATTCCTCTGTCGCTGCTGACGTTGACTCCTCAGTAGTCGATTCACTTGCTGGTTCTTCAGTGGTCGATTCCTCTGTCGCTGCTGACGTTGACTCCTCAGTAGTCGATTCAGTGACTGGTTCTTCAGT